>OY728140.1:562363582-563563582 GCA_963277665.1 Viscum album | reverse complement strand
CTTCCCTCTCTCTAATATGTAGTGAGGTTAGTTCTCCATTTTATTAGAGTTTTGATGGAGTGCGGTGAGAGAAACACAAAAAATAAAATAGAAATAAGAGAAGATAGGAAAGTAATAATGATATAAATAAAAAATTAATAATAAAATTATAGAATAAAAATATCTACTAAGCTATAGAAAATATATAACTAATGAGGCTTTCTCTTGGAAAAGAAGTGGGGATACTTTTTATAAAGAAAATGGTGGTCTTATTCCCCTCCAAAATCATCTCTTTAAAGATAATTAAAGGTATACTAATTAAAATAATGAAATTGGGAATGTTTTATTCTTGAAATTAGTCCTATTGTGTCTTTTTTTTACTCAAAAAAATTGAGCTTCATTAGATGTGGGTATCATGATTTAGGACCAATTTACTCTAGAAATGTTTTTTCTCCTGGATAACAATTTGAATTCACATTCACTAAGATCCAATGCCATTATTAACATGATATAAGAATAAAAAAGTGTAAAAAAATTTTAATGAATTTATTATCTTCATTTTTTCCATATTCCTGTAAAATATTATCTTCTTTAGTTTTTTAAATTTAGAGATATGTGCCCATATTTAAAATTCATCCATTTTCTGCACTAATTTTGAGGCTTAAAATGTGAAATTCTTTTGCACCATAAATTATTGGATTTAACTCCTATTCTGTTTGTATGAAATATGTCACATAAAGAATATAAGAATAAAAATTAATTTAATAATTTTAATGTTTCTAGAAATTTTTATTTTCTAATTATAAAACATATTTAAAACTTCTAAAAATCGTGAATTTGACTATTTTCACAATTAACCTCAGTTTACTACTAAATCTTAAAAATTTGGAATTTCCCCTTAAAAACTATTTTTTGGGATTTAAAATATTTAATTACCAAATAAAATATTTGAAATTAAGAACTTTACAATTCCTATAAACATAAACATTACACTCTTATGTTACCCAATGAAATTTATCAACAAAAAGAATTATCCTGACAAGTATAATTCGCCACCCCAATAGCCCAAAGATGGTGTATTAGATTATTACATTGGAATAGATAAAAGCTTTAAATCCCAAGGTATTGAAAAATTTATCACTTTTGGAAGACCAAATTAAAAACATGATACCCATAATACATTTTAATAGAAAATAAGAACATTTTACATAATAAAATGAAATAACCAGCATCCTTGAAACTCATTAAAATGATTATTCTTCATCACATAGGGAAAGAAAACATAATAAGGGTGAACACAAATGATAATTAAGAGTATACAAAGTATATAAAATAATTAATTGATCATAATAATCAACATGTAAAGGTAAATAATGAAAAACATATTCTATTCAAATTAATAGATATGGAAATATTAATATGGAAATGTAAGAAACTGAAACACATTCCATTTAATCAATAAAATGAGAATAGAATTTATCCATAGATATATCAACTCAAAAAATATCAGGGATAAATTATAATTGGATCTAAATGAGGGAAAAAATTATTTATTATATTCCATATTTCTTAGGTACATAGAGCCTTTACCAACAAGACCTTTCCTAAGTTGGTTTGGCGTATGTATTAAAATCCCATCTAATTTTTCTAAATAATTCATCTCATGAGACTACCGATGCATCGAGAGGATATCTATAATCAGGTTCCACCCATGCCGTGTCTATCCAAAGAATTTTTCATATATCTACTAATCGATTTAACTCATGAACAATGTTCTTTATGAAATATACTTATTGAATAAAAGATAAAAAATTTCATTAAATCCATAGTTAATCAAATATCTATCAAATAGAACATTGTATATAAAATGGAATATGGTTTAAGAAATAATAATATAAATTTTATAAGAATATAGATATTTAATAATAATGTCATATATCATAAAAGGATCATAATAAATTTATTGTTTTAAGATAAATTTAACAATCACAAAATAAATTGATATTGCAAAGTCAATCATAAAACAAATTATTGAGGAAAATAATATTTAAACATTCTACAGTGTCTCATACCACTTTGAAACATTTAAATAATAATTCCTTTCAAAGAATAAAATTAAATGGATTTTTTGGATATAATGAATATAAAATGGTTCCTGATATAATATATCAAAGGGGGTTGTAGATACACCACATAAAAGTTGTAAGTGATGAATATGACATTTATGTCACATATGTAAAAGAAAAGATTAAAATCCCTTACCTTGAGTCTAACATGTTATGTGTGTCTTCATCTTCTTGAATAATAAACTTATTTTAAATATTTAATTTAATCAAAACATTTTTCATGTTTATTATTTCTTTTACGTCACTTATTACATTTTTTGTATAAAACTGCATAAATAGTTAATTTTACAATTAATGTTTTTGACCAAATTATGTTCATGTCTTAGAAAAATCATTAGTAAGTTGACTATGGTCAAATTGTTCATTATATAGACATATCTATAATAATAACTAGGAAATAATTAACATATTTATACATAAATTAAACTTTAAAATCTAATCATGAAATATGGTTATGAAAAACGAACCAACGTTATTATCAGGGGGACGGTAGGTCATATGTACACACGACTAATGTTCCCATTTTCAATGATTTTTTGGGAAATAAGGTAAGTAATATTATATATTTACATAATGATAATTATAACATAAAATACCATGTTATTTAATCATAAATACTTATATATAAAATTATTTTGATGTAAAAGAAATCAGATCGTATTGAGGAGGTGGTTATCTACATGTCCACGACCGATATTATCACTTTTTTGTGTGCAAAAAGGGAAATAATAACATTTATATATTATATTTATAGAAAGATAATTAATTCTTTAATATAAAATAGTTTTAATTTATGTCACATATTTTTTTCTTAAAACCATCCTTTATACATTTCGTGTATCGCATGAACAAATCATATCGCCTTAAGGAGGCGGTCGTCTACACTTCCACAAATGATATTATAATATTCCCACAAGATGGGAATCATAAAGGTGTGTTCAATATAAAAATTACAGAAAAATAAATATATTATAGATATAATATATATAATAAATAAATATATTTTCTACCATAATGAGAAACTATGTAAGTTGGTAAAGGAAAAATGACAAATCATCATTTTGTGAGGCGGTAGTTCTCTGTATAAGAGCGGTATCTTTTTTACCCATTGGATGGATGTGTGTGTAATTGTAGGTATAACCCTTAACTAAAACCATATAAGTATATTTAATATACTATTGGTGTTATATATTCATATAATATGTAAAATCAAACAAGTTTAGAAATAAATAAAACTAAAGAGCATGAGGGGGGATGTTACCACTTATTTGGGTAACTCCATTTTGTATTCACCAAATGGATTCCCTGGATGTATTTTTGTACAATGTTAGGATTATACGTTTAGGTGAGTGTTTTTGAATAAATATTTATGTACATATATTTTCAATCCAAATTTTCTCAAGATGTGTGAGGAAGTGGGATGGGTGAGTGCCTTTTTATAGTGGAGGAGGAGTGGCATTCTTGTAAATTTTTGAAAAGCGAATTCCACCCATGTTTTTCTAATGAAATGTTTCTCTAATAGTGGTAAAAATTATATTAAAGGGATTATAGGGTATATATATTTTCATAAAATGTATTTTTGACAATTTTATAGGTCATTTTAGCTTTTATGTTTATGTATTGGTCCTTTGTTAAGCTAATTTTCCTCCTAATCATTGTAATTAATTTTCATTACATTGATAAATATTTTTGGTCGAAAAATAATTTGACAATATTAGACATTATAAATTATGTTCATTCTAAATATGGAATTAATTTTACCAAATTTCAATCAATAAAGTTGATTAAATTAATTTAAATTTAATCTCGTAGATGAGATGACAATATGGGGTTTTAAAGTATAAAGGTTCAAAAGTTTGCTAAGTTTTTTCTATCCAATTTTAATGTGAAATTTATTAAAATTACCTATATTAGATTAATTGATAAAAATTTGGTCTCATTAAACTTTAAAATAAATTTAAAATATAATTTGAACTAACAAATGAATAATACAAAAAATCAATTTTGAACTAAAATTTGGTATATTTTACTATTTATCATAAAATGGAACTTCGTAGAAAAATATCAAAATTATACCCTAAGCTAATTTTTATGTTACACTATAAATGATGTAGTTTATTTTGAAATATAAATTCAAAAATAGATCAAAAAATTTATTTAAAATACGTTCTTCATTAAAAGGTGGTAAAACTACATTTATTAAAAAAAATAGGTTTTTATGCATAAAATAGGGTTTGTTCTTATATTAAGCCTGAATAAATATATTATATAAATATAAAAAATATTTTATTGAATATATAATTTATATATTACATTAATATCACTCAATGATTATAATTAATTTAATTTATTATGATAAAACAACTATTTAGGCATAAGAAATAGTTTTCCATAAAAACATTGCCTTTATATTCAATTAGTTCTCATATTCATTTCTAATTAATTTAAACCACTAAATTAAACCATACATTTTATAATTTATTAAATCTTATTAGTAACCTTTGATATAATATGTATGATGTATTCTATTATATTAAATAATAATATCTTAATAATGTATTTTTGTCTAGTAAAACTTGTTTAGGTGTGTAGCACAAACTACCAAAAAAAATCGTTCATTTCTGTAAAGAAAGATAAATTAATGTTTCTTACATTAAATATTTATTTATAATATTTAATATATCATAAATAATTTGTATTGTTTAATCCTTTATATTATTGGTGTTTCATTTCATACATTCTATTAAATTTAATGTTCTTACTTTTGAATTTTGGGGTGTTACAACTAAGTTGAAACACACAAACCAAAAAAGAAGATAAAAAATGATTCATTCCTCATTGAAATTGTAATTCTTCCTATAAAATACCTATACACTAACCCACTTCAATTAAATAAAACATTATTGTTCCAAGAATATGAAAATAATAGAATTTTGTGCAATTAACATTTTACAAGTGGTGCCATCGAAAATTTTCATTTTCGATGCTCTGCGGACCAATGCGCTATTTCTCACTACCATGATGAAACATAATTGAAATTCTTATAAGTCATTTTAAACCTTCTTCATATCATGTTCGTTATTCCCTTCACCTGAAAAAATATTTTTTTTATAATTAGACACCGTGTTTTTTTCGTTTTTATGTTTTTTTCTCTTTTCAATTCCTAATATCCCTAACCTTTATCTAGGATTCCAATGGCCCATTTTAATCTAGTTTCAAAAGTATTTATGAATAAAAAACTTTTGGGTTGGATCTTGGAGATTTTTTACATAATAGACAATTCACTCAAGAATTATGTTAAAATTCTAGTTTACTCATGGTATAATTTTCATTCCACTAATTTTTCTTCCATTAATAGTCATTTTCATAGTAATAAAAAAAGTTACATGGAAGCAGTAACATAACTTAATTAGAAATCATATAGATTCGAAAACATAAAAATTTATAAAATCCTCAAAAATATAATGGTATTTTCTATAGTAATGAAAAAACATGAAGCCCAAATTTATAACCCTAAAAACACACAAAAAAATTAAAAAATATAATAAACAACATGAAAAACTAAGGTAAAAATGACAAGAAAAAAAGAAATACACACAAAGTTCATAAAAATTAAATTGTATCCCCCGCATAGAAACAGTTAGGATATAGCTACCAATTTATTTATGCCCAAATAGAATGTTGAAACATAAGGGAAGAGAAATGAAATGGAAGGAAACGTACAACCTGAGTTTCCTACCAATGGTATCTATGAGTTAAGATCCTAGTTTTTTACACAAAAATCGTAAGATAAATCATGAAGAAATTGAAATATTTAAAAAATAAAGTTAAATAATGATAAAGGTGCTAGTATAGATCATAGTTTAAACCCCCATGTGGGTGATAGGTTTTTACGACCCCTACTCATGAAGTTCCAAAATTTTATCCCCAATCTGATGGTTTATGGGGTGATTATGGAATGAACCACCACATGTTATATATCACTATTTATATTTTTGGATACCAAGAGTGGATATCAAAAATGGGAATAAAATATGTTCCATCCCCCCAAGAAATAATATAGAGATAATTTGAGGTGCATAGGTGGTGGGAAAAGAAGATAGGGGTGATCCTTGTTGACATTCGTGGTGTCCTCCTCTATGTGATATTTGAGTTTCTATTGAGGGAGTAGTCGTGCCACTGTGATCTCTCCAATATATTTATCTTCTTCAGTATCCACCATCATATTATTCTTAATGGTTTTATCTTTATAATTTTCATCATCACTCTCTAGGGAAATGATTTGTGTTTAATCTTTGACTGAAAAATGTTGAAATTCAATTTCTAATTGATAATAAATGATATTTGAATGTAATGAGTGCATATAAAATGTGAGTCTCTAGAAATGTTTAGCTCTAAGAACTTTTTACTCATATACAACCATTGGGATGTCATTTTTATAGAGAGGGGAATAGATCTTGATTGAATTATTTATCATCCATAGGTTCTAAAAATTGAAATGTGGGGGGAACAGGCTTTATATTTTCTTCCTCTTGGATTTTTTTACTCCCACTATAATGATTCAATATTTATAGAAGAAGTTGAAGGAGGTATTATTTTTTTCTTAATTATTCATTATTCTAAAACTATTTTTCACAAGAATTTTCAACGATTCTAAATTTATGGACTCATGAAGAATGTTATTATACTAAACATATGAAAATTAACCATAATTTTATATTTAGACCATTGAAATGACATATATGCAATGAATTTGTATATTTTTTAATTTTAGGATCTATTTTGGTTTTGTTTTTGAAAATCAATGTGAGTAATATCTTGAAATCCCCTAAAATTTTGAAAAAAATTAACAGTAAATTTTTCAGGAAATACCTATAAATATTTTTAAGCTATAAATTCACCACAGTGGTGTACCCTAGTTCGATATCTCAAGGGGGGATTACACAGATTTTTTCTCTATTACCATTAATTATTTCTACAATATAATACATTAAAGTAATATTACTCTAATGGGGATTATATAATATTTTTTAGATATATAAAATATAAATTAATGTATGTGAAACACACAATAGACTAATGTTTGAATGGAATAAAAAAATTAGTGTACCAATTTAATTTTTCAGAGTTTATAATGATGCAAATAATATTACATAAAAATAAACAAAATATTAAACTCAATATGGTTATCAAAACTTATCACACCACACCCACCTAATCAGATGGACATTATATCGCATCAAAAAATTATCATTTACGATAATACTCATCCACATAATAACTTCAGTCAAACTCTAATGTATGAATGACTTAAATATTAAAGGTAATGAATATTTATGAACAAGGAAGAAGAAAATGAATGATAAGGGAAGGGAGAAAACTCACCAAAATCAATTTAACCATCAATTAATTCTTATATTATAATAATTAGAAACAATTGAAGCATAGAAAACTTAAATATATCTACATCACTCATATTAAAAATAAATGATGTATCTCCACATTTTTTGGTGTTTTATAAGGACTATGGTGTGAAAAAAAATATAAAAATTATTGAAAGGAAGATAATAGGGAACAAATAATCTAAATTAAATATATATAATACTATTATTTTTGAAAAAAGACTTCTATAATATATAAAATTTATAACTAAAGTGGCCAACTCTTAAAAATGTTGTGAGGATACATTTTTAAATTGAAAAGGGTATATGGATTTCACTCCAAAATATTGCTCCCAATGCTTACATGTAGTAGATGAATTAAATGGATGAATTTAGGAATGTAATATTATTTAAATTTTTTAACATATTTATATTATGTTTACCTTCAAAATATTATCTTTTTGGCCATGCGTATCATGACTTATAAAATATTTACCACATAAAGCATTCCAAGAATGGTTAGCTATTTAAATTCACACACACTGAGTTCCTATTCTATTATAACCTTAATATTAGTAAAATCACATGTATCCATAATATAATTAATCATTTCTATAAATTATCTATATCATCATATTAAATGTCTTCTCCACTTTTATTGTACATTGAGTGATATGTTCCCACCTTTAATCATCTTTTAATATGGGCATAGATTTCGAGCCCTAGATTTTGATCTCGTTTTGGGATACAAATTATTGGATTCAGTTTCTATTCTAGTTAGATGAAATATATCCCATAATTTTTTAAACCTAAAAAAGGAATTTCATAATTTTAATCATTGTATTAAAATTTAAGTTCAAATTACAAAACTTATTTAAAAGTGCTAAATATTGAGAATTAGTCCATTTTCACATTTAAGTTCAATTTACTATTAAAAAAATTAAATGTGAAAATTTTCACTTTAATAAAACATAGTTAGGATTTTAAAAGGGTAATTATAGAATAAAATATGTGAAATTATTATCTTCATCATTCTTCCACACTTAATAATTTCACTCCAGGTCAATCTAATGAAAGTTAACAAAATGAATTTATGTTCCTAGGTTCAAACTCAAAAATCAAAAAATAATAGAAATAAAGATTTATTAATAATTTATAATATCATGCCACATATATAAATATTATCCTATTTATCACTTAAATTCAATAAAAATTAAGTTTCATTCATTTTTAAAAAAAATAGAATTTTATATAATTAATTGTTTAAAAATTGGAATCATAATAAATTTTTCTTTCCCAAACTCCTGGAACCAAATATTTATTCCCACTTCCTTGATACAACCAAAATTACATTATTATAATACAATTTCCACATCATTTATATAGTTTTCATTATTATCCATACCCAAATATATTAAATTTTTAATAATTAAGAACCATTTTTTTGTTTATTTGTTTTTTTTTTGGTTTTTTTTTTTTGTTTTTTATTTTCCTGGTTCCTAATATCTCTAATAAACATGTGGGATACCAATTAAATAGTTTAATAAAATTTCAAAGTAGTTATATAGATAAAAAATATTTTATTTTCTTTCCCAAAGGTTTATTTTTTCACAATAGATAAGCCACTAAAAGAGAGTAAAATATTCTAGTTTCCTCGTGTTATAATTATAATTCAACCAAATTTTATTCCATTCACAGTCCTTTTACCTGTTCCAAAAAAATTACAATTAAGTAGTAACATAACATACTATTAAATAATATCTATTTGAAAACTTCATAATTATTTGCATCTATATAACTAACAAGTCTCTTTACCTATGTAGGAAAACATTTAATACTAAAATTTTAAACTAAAATACACCCTAAAATTTTAAAATATAAAAGAAATAACATGTAAAAATCTGAAAGTACCTAAAAACAAAATGTAAACAAACAAAAAATTTCTAAAAAATAGTTTCGTATCCCCCCAACAATTATATTTTAACTACCATTCCATTTATTATCAATAAAATTATATAGATAATGGTAAATAAACTAATATAAAGGAAATATAAAACCTACTTTTTTTTAGTGTAAAACATGAGTCGTACTCCAATTTTATTCCACTGAAAACATAATATAAATCAAAAAAATATAATAAAAATAATAATTAATAAATATAAAGGAAAAAGTGGAAAGGACAAGGTTTGGACCCCCAATGTGGGTGTTATGTTTTTAGTACCCTAAGATAAGAATTTCCAAAATTTTATCCCCAATCAGATGGTGGATTATGTTTCAATGCATGAACCACCTCATGATATTTTATTAGAAATATTGGAGACACCCGAATAATATAAAAATTGTCCCAACCCCCCCCCCCCCCCCAAGAAATAAGAAAGATATAATTTTAGGTGTATCGGGTTGTAAGAACATAGGGGTGATCCCTATTTACTTTTATAACAGTATCCTCCTTGTGATATTTGAGTTATTGATGTAGAGATAGTAATACCACCATGATCTATCCCAGATCATTATCTTGTTCAATTTCGACAAAAATATTCTCCCTAATGGGTTTATCATCATCATTATCATTTGTTGACGCTCCTTTCGTCACAGAATCTAAAGATCGGAAAAGGGAATATCTGAGCTCAAAGTGATTTCAACCTTTGAAGAAAACATCAAAAATCGACAAAGGCATGAACACAGGATCAAAAGCAAATGCACCGCGCAAGTTTTATCACTGTCGCGCAAGTACACTTGCGCGGCACCCTTGGTCGCGCAGGTGACTTGCGCGACCGAAGTGGTAACCGCCCGGTAACCGCCCGAGGTCTTCTTTTGCCTATAAATAGACCCTGTGGGCCCCCCATTCGAGAGGATCTTTTTTCCAGAAACTCGGATCGAAGCTCCCGACGCCCAAGTCTCTTATCAAAGCTTCCAGAACACTTCTAAGGTAATTTCTTACCTAGAATGGAAGATCTAAAGAGAAGAAGGAAGGCCTAAGTGTTGAAACTTATCAAACACTTGCGCGCCGACTTAATTCCTTCAATATAACTTGCGCATCCCTCTTCTGGAAGAACCTCAAGAGGATGGTAAAGGGTTTAATAAAGAGTCGCTAAAGTATTTCAATGCTGGTTGAAAATCGCGCAAGTACCCCTCATGTCGCGCAAGTATACTTGCGCGACCAATACTTGCGCGCCGCCGCAGGACTTGCGCGCCTTTCAAGACTTGCGCGCCCCTATCTTTTTGGGTGCCCATCTTGCCCATTTTTACCCCTCTTCAACCATTTCACCTTTCCTCTTCAAGATTCAGTCTTCAAGATACTCTTCAAAGCCATTTATGGCATGATTTCTTGATTTGACATCCTTATCTGAAAGGAATTCTGTGAAATATCTCTCAAAACCTAGTGATTTAAACATCTTTATGTCACCAAAGATTGAGAGTTCATTCATTCAACCTCATCCTTTAAGATGAGAGAATCTTAACCTGGGTCTCCTTTTCAGGAATAATCCCCAGTTATAAAACCTTTGATCTGGGCATCTTCCTCAGGAATAAGCCCCAATCAAGTCCTCTAATCTTGGGCATCTTTCTTAAGAATAAGCCCCAACCTCAAATATGGGCATCCTCCTCAGGAGTAAGCCCCAAAACCAAGTCCCCTAACCTGGGTCTCCTTTTCAGGAATAAGACTCAGTCATAAATCTTGGGCTTCCTTTTCAGGAGGAAGCCCCAAGTCCCCTAACCTGGGCTTCCTTCTCAGGAATAAGTCCTAGTCATAAATCTTGGGCATCCTCCTCAGGAGTAAGCCCCAATCAAAGCCCCAAGTCTCTTAAAATTTCTCTTAACCAGTCATAAATTACCTTTGATATGGGTTTCCTTTTTCAGGAATAAAACCCAATCATAAGTCCCCTCCTAACTTGGGCATTCTCCTTAGGAATAAGCCCCAAGATTAGAGTATTCAAATCTCCATGAAGCACATATAACTTTATGGACCTTGTTCATGGATTTTCTCCCTAAAAGTAAATCCTAAACCTTCATCTATCTGGGCAGTCATCTATACATAAGCCCCAAGCAAGTTCCTATGATTGCATTTTTCGTGGCACAATTGTCTAAATTTTACCAATACCTCTTGTTTCTCACACCGAGCATGACTCACGTGAGCTTAGAGTGTAAAAGTAATTATGACATTCTTCTTTGAGCCATCAATCATAAACATCATATTCCATAACTTGAACTACGTGGGTTCTGATTCCTTTTCCAAAAACAAAGGATACGTAGGTAGCCCATTTATGGGTTCGATCCCAACTGTGAGATAATCTCTGTCCTTCTGAATGACAATAAACTTCAAGTGCCCCACTGAGTGTCTTTAAAACCCGCCTGGTCATCATAAAATGACCAAGAGACTTTTTATATAAATGTTTTGAAGGATACCATTGACCAAGAATCTCTAAAACAAATATAGATGATTCTCTATCAATGAAGAACCTCGAATACATATAAAAGATTCTCTAAATTTCTTGCATATTTAATCATTGATTGTTAAAACTAAAGGAAATCTCATTTTATACTTGGTAATGTAATAAGGATTCACGAACATAACTTAAATCTATAAAGAGAGTCCCGGAGTAGACAATAATTCCCCTCAAAAAGGTGTGATGAGTCCGACCTCCCATCCTCTCGACCAATGCAAATTCCTAAGTCTCATTAGTCCACAAGCTAATGAGCGCCTGCCTTTGGAAAGTAGGTCCAAGCGGATATGGAATCATTGGATGTTTCTGGTTCTACGAACAAACCCGTTAGAAACCGATCGGAACGTTTGAATCTCCCGTCCAGGAGGTCATCCCCGGATTCCGTGCGAAACAAAAATGGTGAACCCGACGTGAATCCTTAACCAAGTTAAAGTGATGTTCTTCTTATTTGTTAGGCCCCTTGGGCCAACAAGGCAATCATTGACATATGATAATCCAAAAGATGCAGTAGCCGGATTCATCTTGATTATGTCTGTTACATGGAACAGGCACTCTTTTCTCAAGGTCTTCTGCAAAAAAAATGGCTTTCCTTACATTCACCCCTGTGAATACTGATGCTGTGAACACCTCTACTGTGAGGTCTGCTGCTGTGAAAACCAATGCTACTACTCCTGCTGGAACGTCATCCGCTCTGAGGATGACATCACCAACTCAGCGTCTTCAACGCTGTGTTTCTAATGCACTGGTTAAGGAATACCGTCGCAACGGTACTATCCCAACTCTGGAGGCTGCTCGTCAAGCCCTCCAAGTTAACAATTCTACCTGGTCGTCCGGACAACGGCGACCAGCAATCAAGAAGCAGGCGGTGCTGACTACCGTCTCTAACCGTTTCGGGTCGTTATCCCCGGAACGCAGTTTCCATTCACTCCCTTACTCCGAGGAAGTGAATGAGCAGGTCCCGCAGGACCTTAATTCAAAAAGACAGGAGTCCTTCTCAAGGGCTCCCATCAACAATCGCCGCCAGACTCGTGCGGTAGTGCGCCCTCAACATGATGAGGGTACCGACTCCAGGCATTCAGCTCAGGTTCCTCGAACCCGAGCAGGCAAGATGAACCGCCAGAGACGGAATCCGGTTAACAATAGGTAGGTTGTCATCCCTGCCATCTCCGGAGAAGTCCACCAACCTAACTTGGTGGCAAATAACGAGCAGGCATACACACCTGTTCGTTTTAATCCCGCTGTCCAGCAGACTCGTCTGGCAGCATCAAGCTGATCCCGCCAGGCAATTCCGGCGGAGTACTATAGGCAGGAACATACACCTTCTTATACATCATCAGTTAGTCAGCAGGCTCGTCTGACTACATATGATGGATCTCGTCAACCGCGTTTGGCGAAGTGTAATCAGCAGGCACATACACCTGCTAATATTAATCAAGCCTACCAACAGTCTCGCTTGGTAGCGCACGGAGAAGTCAGTCGGAAAGCCCCGACGACAAACAGGAGACAGACTAAACTCTCTGCCTCCACACTTGAGTACTGCCAGGAGTCACTGACAGGAAAAGGAGGACAGGAGCAGGCACATACACCTACTCCAAGCCCGGAATGGACGTATATCCCTGTTCCGGCGGCTGAAGTCACCAAACATATTTTGTCAATGGTGAAAGAGCAGAAGCAAATTCCTGCTCATATTCTGGATGCTTGCCAGGATATCATAACAGCTTCAGCATCATCTCAGGGACAGACACATAAATCTATCCCTAGCAGTGGAGTGACACATCAACAATTCACTCCGGAACAGACACACACATTTGTTCCAGTCCAAGAGGGTTATGGGGCATACTCCCCCATATCATACGGACAACCAAGTCAGGCACATACACCTGATTTGAGCGATGATTGTCAGCCTAACCTGACCATCTTTCCTGATCAGGCACATACACCTGCTCAGAGCAATCACTTTCGTCATCAAGTGGTTTCTAAAGCGAGTAAGAAGGCATCTAAGAAAAAGATCCGCCCAGCACAGTCAGGAGATCAAAGGCCAATCTGCAACAAGGCCTTGCTCGATGCTGGAGTTCTTGAAGCCCTCAGACATTTATCTGTCGGAATTCAAGATTCTACTCCCTCAGTTCCCAATAACGGGAACATTAATCCCGAAGGTCTTCAACAGACACTTCCTCATGAAGACTTGCTTCATGAAAATTCGGTCAATCTTGAAGTTTCTTCTTCAGATGAGAGCCACAGGAACCCTCTGTGTGGTCAGAAGACCAAGGAGCAAGAGATTTCATCTTTTGTTGTAACCCATCATGATGGTCCTCCTCATGGTGATGAACTTCGCTGCGAAAGTCCTCTCCGCAGTAGTGATTCACATTGTCTCAAAAATTCTTCAGAAGGCAATGTAGTGACGAGAAAGCCCTCCTATCTCGAGGCACTTGCAAACGTAAAACCAGTCATGTCTGATGCGTTACTATCGGCAGGTGAAACTCTTTCTCCATCAGAAGATAGCCTGGGGTTCAGGTTATTCTCCGAACCTTCCCTGGGTCATTCATCTTCCAGCATGAATAGTGATTCCTCTACCAATCTTGTTGAATCCGATGAACCAACAAGGAAACACCAACTCTGGTCCAAAAAGGTAGAAGAATCTTCATTTAATGATAAAGAGGAAATGCTGAACATGAGGAAAAAACTGGCAAAAGGTGAAGTACCAGTCATGTTTTGGCCTTTGGCTGATTCCCAGTATGACATTCCAAAGATGTTGACGGATGATGGAATCCATGATATTCGTCTCAACATATGGAAAACTCTTTGTCAATTAAAGAAGAAGGTATTATCTTACGATGAATATGAAAATCATCTTAAGATAATAGAAGGGTTACAACGCCAGATTGATTTGGCATCTCTATCAGTCTCTCGGTATCCGAAGGCTGAAAAGCAACAGAGAACCCTTCAACGTTCATGCCTTGGCGCACTAATAAGATTGCGTCAGTTAATTTCCAATGCTCTGTCTAATGTTCATATCAGAGGATGGGGTGTCCACGGAGCACTACATTTCACAGTGCTTTCCGGTCAGCAAAGCCCGCCGAAAATGGTCTCATGCAATGTTATTGCCCATGGCCGGCCACAGTCAATGGGCTTTGTTCATAATCAAAAGTTTGCTCGAGAGCAAGCTTCAACTAGTTCCTCTCAAAATCAAGTATATAGAGAACAGGTTGTTGAATTGCTTCTACATCAAGCAGGCGAGAATATTGCACAAGCCTCTCGTCTGGAGCAAACACGTCATCAAATGACAAAAGTTTCGGAAATCATCCAACGGTCTGTTGAACCAGGTGATAAAAGTGGATACAGGTTAATGCATCCAGCTAATTTCCGAACTAAGATTCGCAAGATCAAGAGAGATTTCAAGAAGATCTCAGACATAGCATGTCAAGAGACACCCCAGCTTGCCAGACTGGGGACTTCTCTAACCCAACCCTCAGAGTCAACGAATGGGATTCGAGGAGTTGAGCGGAAGCAGCAAGAATACCCCCAGTCCACCGGACTGGGGAATTTTTCAAATCTTCAATCCCTCCCTCAGAGAAAGTCAGTATTCTCTCGATTAGGGAATAAGCCTCAAGAGGAACGAAGAGCCAAGCTGTCAGGAGATTCTCTCCAAGTGACGGTTCTCCAAGAAATTCCTGAGGGATCAAGTCAACGGAATGCCATGTCTCATCATGGACATAGAAGAAGACAATATCACAGTAATGCTGATAGAAAGGATTCCATGCAATATGCATCCATTAATGTCATCAATGCTGTTGCTGCTGATTCACCAGATGAGGCTCAATCAGAGGGATCAGACGAAGAGGTTCCTGCTCAAGAAGTTGCGCACACAGACCTAAATGAAGAAGGTGTGCGCACACGTAACCAAAGGCTTACCCAAAATCTGGGTATTCCTTCAAGTAACCCACTTCCCCCTCTCCGAAAAGGATCCAATAAGGGGAAAGGAAAGAATCAGGTTACTTCTCACCCTTCCTCTGAAGGAGGTCAATCGCTCTCATTAGAGCAAAGGTTTGCACAACAGGAGGAAGAAATGAAAGAATTAAGAAGGTTGAATGCAGAACTACTTCAGAGTAGTCTTCTTCTTAAGAATGCTGAAGTCCGACAGCTGAACGAATTTGTTGTAACTACTGAGATGGATCAATAATATCCTCCTTTGTCAGTACACCCACAGAGGTCTAATCCTACGGGTCAAACGCAACAACAGTTGGCAGCACTACCATCAGTTGCAGCACCAACCACTACGTCTGTCCAAGCTCCATTCATTGCACCTACCCAAAACCAAGTTCAACCTGACGTTTCTCAAAAGTTAATAACTACTATTGAGTCATTAACAGCTCGGTTAGAAACTATGGAAGGGAAACGGGCACAAGTTCAACCTGAAAAGAAAGTTTACCCTGAATGGGTAGATTCAATTTCTCCTCCATCCAGTTTTGGAAACCCTATTTTCCCTACTTTCAATGGATCAGGCGACCCTGAAAAACATTTGACACATTACGTGTCTTGTTGTGATCCTATGATGGGAACTCCAGAGCAACAAGAAGCAGTGAAACTCAGATACTTCGTGCGAACCTTGCAAGGACCAGCTTTTGTCTGGTATACAAGCTTGCAATCCCGGTCAGTCATCGGATGGGAGGATCTTCGTCAAAAATTCCTTCTCCAGTTTAGCTCAACTTTGCCAAAAACGACAGTTTTCGATCTTACAAACTGCAAGCAAAGGGAGAATGAAAGAGTCTCTGATTTCATTGCTCGTTGGAAGGGATTAACGTATTCCTTGAGTTTATCACTCCCTCAGGAGGAATTGTTGCCAATCTGTGTGGCAAATTTGCGTGACGAATTACGCACGCCATTGATCCCTGTGAAATACACAGGAGGGTTTCGAGACCTTACTTCAATCGCTCAACAGATTGAAGATTCCCTTATACAGGCTAAGGTTAAATCTCGTGTAATTCCATCAGCTCCGGGAAGAAGAATGGGTAAAGCAGAAACTGCTACAGTTATGCTTAAACAGGCACCTGTACCTATTTCTACTTCAAAACCTTCATCTTCTCGAAGGGCTCCACCTCCTGAACGCCAACAACAAAGGCTATTTCGTCCAAATGATCAAAAAGATCAACGACGAAAACAGTTTGAGGATATGAAGAGTAAAACATACTCTTTCCGAAGTGAGCAAGTTCCTGGTTACTTCATTTCAGCTCTGGAGAATAATTTGGTTCAATTACCAGTGCCGAAGAGACCAAACAAGGAAGGAGATGAAGACCGTCCCAATTATTGTCCCTTTCATCAAATGTTGGGGCATCCCATCCAGGAGTGTTTTGTCTTTAAAGACCTCCTACAAAAGATGGTCGACTTGGGACAAGTCAAATTGAAGGGTTCTTCAGCTCATGTAGCGTGTATTACCGCTACAGATCCAGAAGAAGGAGGCGAGTGGCAGGAAGTCAAAAGCAAAACTGCGAAAAAATATGATGATTGGATGGTCAGAAAGACAATCAATCGGACTCATTCCATTTTGCGAACACAATTGAAGAAGCCAATTGTGTCTCCTACAAAAGCTGCAGTAAAGCCTCCATCAAAGGACAAATCCTCAAAAGGGTAGCGCAATTCAAAGAAGAAAGAGGAATCAGGAGAAGATGAGTATGCATCAAAGCCTAAATTGTCTTTGACTCTGGCAGATTTCATACCATCTACTTCAAAGCAACGGGCACCGTCCCACCAAACGGCACAGCCTAAACAGGCCAACCAGGCAGAGTCTTTATCAGACGAAGAATTAATCTTTGGTTCTGTTAATATGATTCAATTAACAGATTCATATTCCAGTCTTGATGAGCCTGAATTCCCTGTATCAAATAAAGGAACCCGAGGAAGTTCTAGAGGTTCAGGATATAGGGGAAGACGTGGATCTTTCCGAAGCCACTACTCTAATTCTACCCCTGCTAGCACTGTATATGCAGCAGAAACTCGTGGTAGATCCCTTCAGCGAGCTCAAAAAGAACAAGCAAGTTCTTCTGCAAATGGCCAACTCAGCTTCGGCACGGTTATTTTGGAAGACCGATTAAATGTTCCATCTTCTTTATCTCAGCAAGTAAATGGATCTAATCAGTCTAATTTTCCAAAACCAAAGATGTTGCCAACTTCAATACAAGATGCATCAGCTTCCAAAGCATCTGCTTCCAAGGTACCTGCTAAACCGCATATTCCTATTGGGAAACACAGGCCTCTAGATCAAAAGTATGATATATTGAAACACTTGGCCCAAGTACCAGCCAAATTATCAATTTTGGATGCTTTGAATCTATCAAGAGATCTTCGGGAAGCACTCATCGAAGCTTTATCAAGTCCTCAAGAATTTGAAGCTGAAATTGTTGCAGCTGAAATTTATCACATAGAGAATAATCCTGCAGAATGTCATGCAGTGATATCATTTACTGATAAAGATGAAGATGATGTTGTGCATGGGCACATAAAACCTTTTTACCTATCTGGAAAAGTCAATGGTATAGATGTTCGAAGAGCTTTTATTGACAATGGTTCAGGAGTCAACCTCATGCCCATTCGCACACTTCGTCGATTGGGCCTCACGGAATCTGATTTATCTCCTTCTACCATGATGTTGCAAGGATATGATAAAAATGAACAAGAACCACTGGGAGAAGTTACGCTCAGAACTCAGTTTGGAGATCTTGTTTCCAATTCAGATTTCATGATTGTTGATCAAGACTCAGCTTTCAATATCTTGCTTGGAAGACCCTGGCTACATCAGCATGCAGCTATTCCGTCATCATACCATCAATGTCTCAAATACTGTTTCGATGGTCAAGTTGGAACATTGTATGGTGATAAGGCCCCTTTCAAGACATGTGAGTCTCAATACATTGAGGCTGAATTTTATCACATGAAGGGAAGAGAAAAATCTACAATGAAGGAAATTACCAAAGTTAATGCTCCATATGGTTTGGAAAAAATTCCAATAAATCCATTTTCACATGTGAGTACAGATTATGTGTTACCTATCAGTCAAATTGACAAAATAGGCCCAAATCAAAATACTCTTATGGAAAGATCCATAATGTCAATTACGGCAATCGAGCCAGACAACGTGGGAGAAATTGGTAACTTACCAAGCAGTGATGAAAGCATAAGTGGTGACGTTTTCATTTCGTCTGCTGAAATCCAACAAGTCTATACTTCGCTAATCAGGCCAGAAGAAGTTATAGCAACACCAGAGGTGAATATTGATGTCGATTCTCAATCCATAATCTCCTCTTTGATTCCCAAAGAAGACCCTTTATCATCAATAGGGTCGGAAATGGAAGCTTCTTCTTCAAAATGTGAAAATTTTGACATCAGAAATGATCATGAGAATTTCGTTTTTTCATCTACTTTGCAAGTAGAAACAGAAGAAATAACACATGATGAAGAGGAAGAGGAAGATCTTAGAGATGCTCCTCCAGCATTTGAAGAGGGTATCTCTACCACTGTGGATGAACTCAGAGAAGTAAATCTGGGTACAGAGAAAGATCCACGCCCCACTTTAATTAGTGCGGCCATGAACCTTGAAGAACAAGAGATGTATATTTCTTTTCTAAAGCAAAATAAAGATATTTTTGCTTGGAATTATACAGAGATGCCTGGCCTTGATCCTGATGTTGCCACCCATCATTTGGGTTTGCCAAAAGAACATCGAGGATTCAAGCAAGCCGCGAGAAGAACACACCCAACCTATGCTTCCAAAATCGAGGCTGAAGTGGATAAGCTTATCAAAGCTAACTTCGTCAGAGAAGTTCAATATCCCAAGTGGTTGGCTAATATTGTCCCTGTAAAGAAGAAAAACGGACAAATTAGGGTTTGCATCGATTTCAGAGATCTTAATCGGTATTGTCCCAAAGATGATTTTCCAGTTCTGATTACAGAACTCTTAATTGATGCGACGGCTGGCTATTAAGTACTTTCTTTCATGGATGGATATTCTGGATATAATCAGATCCGAATGGCCCCAGAAGATGAGGAATATACAGCCTTCAGAGCTCCTCAAGGTGTGTTTTGTTACCGGGTGATGCCCTTTGGTTTAAAGAATGCAGGTGCAACATATCAACGCGCCATGCATCGTATCTTCAAACCTTTTCTAGGGAAATTTATTGAATGCTATGTAGATGATCTGGTGGTTAAATCCAAACAACGTTTTGATCACTTGGCTGATTTGGAAGTCATATTCCACAAGCTTCGACAACATAATTTGAAGATGAACCCCTTAAAATGTGCTTTTGGGGTAACCTCAGGAAAATTCCTCGGCTTTGTTGTACGCCATCGTGGTATTGAAGTCGATCCTGAGAAGACCAAATCAATCCTTGGTATGTCACCTCCTCAGAATTTGAAAGAATTAAGAGGACTTCAAGGACACTTAGCCTATATTCGGTGTTTCATCGCCAATTTGGCAGGCAAAAGTTTACCCTTTACCAAATTATTGAAGAAAGGAGTCACTTACCAGTGGACTAAATAATTTCAAGAAGCATTTGATGTTCTCAAGAAATACCTCTTAAGTCCACCAGTACTCATTCCACCTGTTGAGGGTAGGCCTCTTATCCTCTATGTGACAGCTTTAGAGCGATCATTGGGTGCCTTTCTCGCTCAAAAGAATGATGCTGGGAATGAAAATAGTCTCTACTATCTCAGTAGAACTATGCTTGAAGCAGAAACCCGGTATTCAAGTATTGAAAAATGCTGCCTAGCATTAATCTTTGCAGTTCAGAAACTGAGACACTATCTGCAACATCACGAGGTCCAATTGGTATCTCGTAATAATCCACTCAAATTCATCCTTAGTCGTCCAATGCTTACAGGACGTTTGGCAAGGTGGGCAGTTATTCTACAGCAGTTCGACATCCAATATGTGTCTCAAAAGGCAATTAAGGGCCAAGCTCTGGCTGATTTCTTGGCTGAACACCCTTCAGTGGAAGACACGTATTCAGATATCGAACTCCCTGATGAGGAAGTTTTTTCTATTCAAGAGAGTCCTCAAACATGGGAAATGTATTTTGATGGTGCTTCTAGAAGTCCAACAGGGAAGAAAATGGAAAATCCTAAATTCAACAAAGTTGGTTTAGGAATTGTGCTCATTTCTCCAGATAAGGCAGTGTTACCTTATTCCTTTTTGTTGTGGGAAGGTGGTACCAATAATGAATCTGAATACCAAGCTCTCATTGCAGGCTTGGAGTTAGCACTTCAAGCACAAGTGAATCACTTAAAGGTGAAAGGTGATTCAGACCTGGTAATCAAACAAGTCAATGGGGATTATGCCATCAGAAAAGAAGAATTAATCCCTTTGTATGATTACGTCAGAGAGTTAATGTCGGAATTCCCTTCAGAACCGACATTTTCTTATGTCCCAAGATCACAAAATGCTCAAGTTGATGCACTGGCTAATATAGCCACAGCTTTAGCAGATCCAAATCGGGACGAGACAACCATCGGTATTGCCCACCGTCGTGCAATTTCACCTTATGTTCAAGTCAGAACAGAGGAAATTAATGAAATTAGTCCCATTCCTGAACTGTATGGTCATACTACAGGATGGATGTCACCTATCAAGGAATACCTTCAAAATGGAACACTTCCACCTGATAGAGCCGAGAAAGAACAAATTCGGCGACGTGTGGTCAATTTTACTCTTTATGATGGTCCAAACCACCTCGAGAAAATTCTCTACAAACGTGGTTTTGATGGAGTTCTCTTCAGATGTATTGATGGTGAAGAGACAATGGCTGTCATAAAAGAAGTGCATGCAGGAGTCTGTGGTGCCCATCAGTCTGGACATAGATTGTCTGATCAAATTCGAAGGCTTGGATACTTCTGGCCTTCAATGATACAAGATTGTGTTAATTTCACAAAGAAGTGTCATTCATGCCAAGTATATGCCAACTTCATTCATCAACCTCCAGAGTTGCTTCATACAGCTAAATACTCATGGCCATTTTCCACATGGGGAATGGATGTGGTGGGACCTTACCCTTCAGCTACGGCCAAGCAGTTTAAGTACATTCTTACTGCTACTGATTTCTTTTCCAAATGGGCAGAGGCAGTACCTCTCAAAGAAGTCAGTTCTAAATGCATTGTTAGCTTCATCAAGTCTAACATCATTAATAGATTTGGTGTCCCTCATACCATATTGACGGACAACGGCACCAACTTCTGTTCTTCTGAGGTAAAGATATTGTATCAAGAATACAACATTAAGTCCAACCATTCATCTCGATATCATGCAGCGGCTAATGGCCAGATAGAGGCCTTCAACAAGACTCTTTCAAATATACTGCAAAAAATGGTGGATAAAGATAAGAGGTCATGGCCTGATAAACTCTTTCATGCTTTATGGGCTTATCGGACTACCACTCGCAATGCAATGCGGTCTACTCCATATTCATTGGTATATGGAACAGAAGCAGTCTTGCCAATTGAAGTTCAATTGCCCTCACTCAGAATAGCCATTTGTGATCAGTTATCGACAGATGAGCAATCCCAAAAGCGTTTGAATGAATTGGAACAGTTAGATGAGAAGAGATTGTGCACTTTGCACCACTTGGAAATCTATCAGAATCGAATAGCACGAGCTTTTAACAAAAAAGTTCGTCTTCGTTCATTCATTCAGGGAGAATTGGTATTGGTTCTCAGAACACCAATGATACCAGGAAAGAAACCTCCAAAGCTTGAACCAAAATGGGAAGGACCTTATTCAATACATAAGGTCTACTCCAATGGAGCGTATTCTCTAATCTCAATGGATGGAGAACACATCACGACTCCAACTAATGCCAGATTTCTGAAGAAGTATTTTGTATAAACACAAAATATTGTTCCCAGAACCAAGACTCTTACATTTGGTTCATACAGCAATGGTCCAGTATGACCTTAAACTACAACTTCGTCCAACATGATGTTAAAATGTGTCACACTTCTGTCCGAGATGACATTAAACTATAATACGTCCAGCATGACGATAAACTGTACGGTCCATGCATATGACCTTAAACTATTCGCACTACGGTCCATGCATATGACCTTAAACTATTCGCACTTATGTCCCTGCAACATGACACTAAACTGTGCAGCACCAATAGTCCTAACTGCAAGACTTTAAACTGCATAGTCCCTGATTTTGTCCTACATGACAATAAACTGTATAGAAGTTCCTATATTTTGTCCGAGATGACATTAAACTATATTGTGTCCTAGCAACATGACATTAAACTGTGTGGCACTTCCAACATCCAGCATGACGATAAACTGTAAAAAGTCCCCAGAACTGATATCCTCATATTGGTTCACCTTAGTCCTAGTTACATGACTTTAAACTGTGTAGCACCAGTTCGTCCTTGCTATATGACGTTAAACTATACAGCAATGGTCCAGTATGACTTTAAACTGCAACTTCGTCCCACACGACATTAAACTGTGAAAAAAAATCCATGAACCGTCCAGCATGACCTTAAACTGCATCATCCCTGGTCCATGTATATGACCATAAACTATTTGCAAATATGTCCAGCAAGACGTTAAACTGTGACGTCCTAACTACATGACGCTAAACTGTATAAAAGTCCCTCACGTCCGGAAAGACGTTAAACTACATAATCATCAAAAGTCCAGCATGACATTAAAACTGCACAATCCCCCTTTCGTCCAATATGACGTTAAACTGTATTGTCCCCATCGTCCTAACTACATGACGCTAAACTGTACAGAAAGTCCTTGATATGTCCTACATGACATTAAAACTGTGCATCGTTAAGGTTGTTATTACCTCTTGTTTCTCACACCGAGTATGACTCACGTGAGCTTAGAGCGAACATCAACCATAACACTCCCTTTGGGCCACTAACCATGTGTAAGTCCCAACAACATTTTTTATTAGATCATTGTCCCCAAGAACAACTTGATCATTGATTCATTCTTTAATTGAACTACACGGACTTTGATCCTTGCCCTCCAGGCTGGGTATGTAGGCAACCTCCCAAGGTTCAAGCCCAAAAACAATCTCTTCACATCGGTTCACCACCATCTCATATGATGATGATTTGTGAAACCACCCCTGGAATCAATATCTGTTACATTGATTCACTTTCGTCCTTGTTATATGACGTTAAACTATACAACACTTTTGTCCGGTACGACAATAAACTACAATATTCTTTGATTTCCTCATTTGAGAAGGAACCATTATTAACATTGATTCTTTTTTCAATCATGGTTTTCATTTTCAAAAGACTACGTACATACATGGTAATGCCTAAACTTTTTATCTTAGGTTAAAACCATCATTGCACTAAAGTCCCCTTTCACCCTTCACATGTACGAACCAAATTTGTACAAAGGGTAATTCCAGAACTACGTGGACTTGATTCCCATCCTTATGGGATACGTAGGAACATTCGAGTGTCCCTCGAATCCAGTCCCAAGTCTTTTGGGCCTAACCCCAAATTTCACTTTCAGTCCCTTGGCTGAAAAGTCCTCATGAAAACACACACTGTGTATTCATTATTATGGTCCGAATTCTATGACCTTAAACTAAGATTACTCATACTTTCGTCCTGCACGACGTTAAACTGCATTTCAAGAACTACGTATGGCTTGATTCTCATTCTTATGAGATACGTAGTGAAGTCCAAGTTTCAATTCAGGACCCATCCACAACATGATTATGGTTTTCATTGACCTATGTATCTCTATATACATTGGAAAATACCCATCTTTATGTATTATAATCCTAACCTTAAATATTTTCAGATCTTCATAACTCTTTTCATGACTTCTAGTCACAAAAATGTCAAAACTTTTGAGAATTCTTTTGCCTGACTATGCAGCACGTGCCCATAGGTGGCCTTGCATAAACAGTCCACATAAAAGACTTGTCATCCAAGAGATGCTATTTATTTGACCATGTAGCCAATGCCCATAGGTGGCCCTGTATGTTTTCAACCCCCTAACGGGTTTGTTAAATAATAGTAACTTCATTCTTGAGAAGAATGCCTCTTTTGTCCTTATTTGTCTTAAACGACAGTATGTAGGGATCCGCAAAAATAGCCATCCTTAACGTATTTGTCCCATATCCTTTTTCATGATCTGAAAGTATTCAAGTCTATGGTTTATTCTTCTTCCCTACGTTTGGGTCAGACCTTCGTAGGAGTGATATTCATCCAGTTCTTCGATATTCTTGTTTGGAAATATCTTCTCCATATTCAAGTACCTATTTCCATACAACAAACTCTATGCTTTAGAAAATTTGAATCTCCATAAACTTTCACTGGCTTTTAGCAATAGGAAAGTAAATTTCTGGGAGTTCTTTTGCCTGACTATGCAGCACGTGCCCATAGGTGGCCTTGCATAAACAGTCCACATAACAGACTTGTCAGCCAAAAGATGCTATTTTATTTGACTATGCAGCCAATGCCCATAGGTGGCCCTGCATATTTCAACCCCCTAACGGGTTTTGTTAAATAATAGTAACTTCATTCTTGGAAACTACTTCTTCTAATGCCTTTTAGCTCTTTTTTCACATCATTCCTCATATTCAAATATTCTTAAGCCATAGTTTACATTTTTCCTCATACTTGAGTATGGTAAATATGTTTTCAGATAAATTGTCAAGGAATTGAATCCATTTTAATCCATTTTCGGTCAAAGCTATTTTCGACCTTAAACATTAGCCCCTTTATGTCCGGCATGCATGACTTTAAACTGCCCACACAAAAGACAAAGGAACTCTGAATAAAAGTCAAGTTCCATCTCACTAAATATACATTTTTTGTATGATTTAGATAATATTGAGCAGTTAAAAGATTCAAAGTTTGTAGGGTTATTTGTAATAATCCTAGTAAAAATCAAACTATGATTACTAAGCCCATTGGCTTATGTAAATTTGAGGCAGGTAACGGAAGAATGCAAGTACAAATGATTGAAGACAAAAGTGTTTTTCATTGATCACAAGAGTTAGAAGGACATCCACAGACTGGAGTCTCTTCTCTTTTTCAAGAATTACAAGAGGCTTTCAACATAACACTTCATTTGATTTACGGCATCCCGAGCTTCATCAGCAACCACCGGGAATTCTTTCATTCAACTGGATACAATAAGAGATGTAGTGATACTAGCTCTTCTTGGAACAATTGTAAAAGGATATTCTTGAGTGCGGTTTGAGAAAATTTTCTGCTGATCAAACAGTGACTCTGTTTCTGTCCAAGAGACTTGGAAGATGGATACATGGATTTGAGAATGGAGCATTGGAAGTAAAGAGCCATTTGGAGAGAGTACTCTTTTCAGATATTTCTCTAATGCCATGTTTGTCTTCTCTCCACCAACTGGCAGTGGAAAACATTTCAGCCCATGGGTTTGCCATTTTCATATCTGCAAGGAAATGGCATAGAGGAAGAACTTGATAGTTCACACCATTGTTGTTGCTCTCAATGCACAGCATAACCGAAATAGAGAAGTAGCAATGCAGCTGCATCTCAGGTATATAATTGTTTGCATTTGGAACATTGACTCCTTGCAGATGACCATGACCACACAGAGGCAGATGGATGCTCTGTGGAAAATTGGGATGATATTTCTTCAAGTACTTAGCCAAATCTGGGAGAGTGCTGTTGCAGATATCATAGTAATCATGGCCAATGATATTCATCATGTCATTAATCCGCTTGCTAGCCAGTTCATCAGCCGTTCCAATTCCCTTAGGAGCCATTGAATCTGCACAAAAGTTGAATAAATTAAACTCTTAAGTGGGTTTTATTTTTCATAAAATTTGTGAAAGAATTTGAAAAAAATGGCCAAGGCATTAAGTCGCGCAAGTCTAAACAAGGACGCGCAAGTATTTCGTGTGACGCGCTAGTTTTTGACGCGCAAGTATAAACCGCGCAAATACGAATACCTTTACAGGAGCGCGACATCGAGGGAACAGTGGAAAAGAGACTTGCGCGGCTTAGGTGACCTGCGCGGCGAGAGCTCGAGAAGGGATGATGTCCGGAAACCCGGATACTTGTACGGAGGTGAGGCCGTGTATTTATAGGCTCGGAAGCCTACCTGCGCGCCGTACACAGAGCGCTTAAGGCCTGCGCGACGAAAACTTGCGCGCCGCCCTCTGTGCACTGCAGACTTGCGCGCCTCCCTTTTCCTTTGGAAGGATTAGATTTCCTCAGAGTCAAATCCTCATTTCTCTCCGGATCAAACTCTGAGGGGGGACTTCTGTTGACGCTCCTTTCGTCACAGAATCTAAAGATCGGAAAAGGGAATATCTGAGCTCAAAGTGATTTCAACCTTTGAAGAAAACATCAAAAATCGACAAAGGCATGAACACAGGATCAAAAGCAAATGCACCGCGCAAGTTTTATCACTGCCGCGCAAGTACACTTGCGCGGCACCCTTGGTCGTGCAGGTGACTTGCGCGACCTAAGTGGTAACCGCCCGGTAACCGCCCGAGGTCTTCTTTTGCCTATAAATAGACCCTGTGGGCCCCCCATTCGAGAGGATCTTTTTTCCAGAAACTCGGATCGAAGCTCCCGACGCCCAAGTCTCTTCTCAAAGCTTCCAGAACACTTCTAAGGTAATTTCTTACCTAGAATGGAAGATCTAAAGAGAAGAAGGAAGGCCTAAGTGTTGAAACTTATCAAACACTTGTGCGCCGACTTAATTCCTTCAATATAACTTGCGCGTCCCTCTTCTGGAAGAACCTCAAGAGGATGGTAAAGGGTTTAATAAAGAGTCGCTAAAGTATTTCAATGCTGGTTGAAAATCGCGCAAGTACCCCTCATGTCGCGCAAGTATACTTGCGCGACCAATACTTGCGTGCCACCGCAGGACTTGCGCGCCTTTCAAGACTTGCGCGCCCCTATCTTTTTGGGTGCCCATCTTGCCCATTTTTACCCCTCTTCAACCATTTCACCTTTCCTTTTCAAGATTCAGTCTTCAAGATACTCTTCAAATCCATTTATGGCATGATTTCTTGATTTGACATCCTTATCTGAAAGGAATTCTGTGAAATATCTCTCAAAACCTAGTGATTTAAACATCTTTATGTCACCAAAGATTGAGAGTTCATTCATTCAACCTCATCCTTTAAGATGAGAGAATCTTAACCTGGGTCTCCTTTTCAGGAATAATCCCCAGTTATAAAACCTTTGATCTGGGCATCTTCCTCAGGAATAAGCCCCAATCAAGTCCTCTAATCTTGGGCATCTTTCTTAAGAATAAGCCCCAACCTCAAATATGGGAATCCTCCTCAGGAGTAAGCCCCAAACCCAAGTCCCCTAACCTGGGTCTCCTTTTCAGGAATAAGACTCAGTCATAAATCTTGGGCTTCCTTTTCAGGAGGAAGCCCCAAGTCCCCTAACCTGGGCTTCCTTCTCAGGAATAAGTCCTAGTCATAAATCTTGGGCATTCTCCTCAGGAGTAAGCCCCAATCAAAGCCCCAAGTCTCTTAAAATTTCTCTTAACCAGTCATAAATTACCTTTGATATGGGTTTCCTTTTTCAGGAATAAAACCCAATCATAAGTCCCCTCCTAACTTGGGCATTCTCCTTAGGAATAAGCCCCAAGATTAGAGTATTCAAATCTCCATGAAGCACATATAACTTTATGGACCCTGTTCATGGATTTTCTCCCTAAAAGTAAATCCTAAACCTTCATCTATCTGGGCAGTCATCCATACATAAGCCCCAAGCAAGTTCCTATGATTGCATCTTTCGTGGCACAATTGTCTAAATTTTACCAATACCTCTTGTTTCTCACACCGAGCATGACTCAAGTGAGCTTAGAGTGTAAAAGTAATTATGACATTCTTCTTTGAGCCATCAATCATAAACATCATATTCCATAACTCGAACTACGTGGGTTCTGATTCCTTTTCCAAAAAACAAAGGATACGTAGGTAGCCCATTTATGGGTTCGATCCCAACTGTGAGATAATCTCTGTCCTTCTGAATGACAATAAACTTCAAGTGCCCCACTGAGTGGCTTTAAAACCCGCCTGGTCATCATAAAATGACCAAGATACTTTTTATATAAATGTTTTGAAGGATACCATTGACCAAGAATCTCTAAAACAAATATAGATGATTCTCTATCAATGAAGAACCTCGAATACATATAAAAGATTCTCTAAATTTCTTGAATATTTAATCATTGATTGTTAAAACTAAAGGAAATCTCATTTTATACTTGGTAATGTAATAAGGATTCACGAACATAACTTAAATCTATAAAGAGAGTCCCGGAGTAGACAATAATTCCCCTCAAAAAGGTGTGATGAGTCCGACCTCCCATCCTCTCGACCAATGAAAATTCCTAAGTCTCATTAGTCCACAAGCTAATGAGCGCCTGCCTTTGGAAAGTAGGTCCAAGCGGATATGGAATCATTGGATGTTTCCGGTTCTACGAACAAACCCGTTAGAAACCGATCGGAACGTTTGAATCTCCCGTCCAGGAGGTCATCCCCGGATTCCGTGCGAAACATCATTATAACTCTATATGTCCATGATTGGGGTTAAATATATTAATGAAAATATTATGGAATTCAGTTTTTAATTAGGAATCAATGAGTTGGGAGTAAATTTAATGCTAAAAAATGTTACACTCTTTATATTTTAAGTTTAAAACTCTTTTTCATCATGTACAACCACTGATATGTAATTTTATATAGAGGTGAATATGTATTATATGAATTATTAATCACCCATAATTTTTTCAACTTCAAATTTTGGAGAAACATTATTTACATAGTATTCGTCTTGTTTTTTGTTTTTGTTCAAACCATAATTCTTTTATTTATTGGAAAGAGAAGTTTTTTGATTTATTACTTCCTCCTGAATTTTAAAAAAAAAATCACATGAATTTCCAATTCTTCTTCCCTACTTGACTTATCGACAATGTTATTAGGAAAATTTTATTAAACATGACTATAAAAAGCCCTCTTTAACTATGAAATGAAATATATACAATAAAGTCTAATAAGTTTTCTAGTTTTTGATATTTTATTAATGTTTTAGTAATTTTTTTGAAAAACAGCATGTGTAAGATCTTTAAATCCTTAGAGAAAAGTTCCAAATTAAATATGGAAATCTATCATAAAATAATTATCAATATTTTTATGATAGAAATGAACTTTATTAGTGTACCCTTAGTTGATCTACCTAGGAGGACTCTCACATAAATGTTTTCTCTATTAACACTAGTTACTATGAAAATATACTACTTGAAAGTAACAATACTCTAACTAATTTATTATAATATATAGTTCATATATAAATAAAAGTTAATGAAAATATAGAATGAGGTTAGAGATAATGATATAATGAAGAAAATGGATTTCATTCTTGGTAGTTTACATTGATGTAATCATTTTTATATAAAACTAATCTAGATATACTATTCAATTTGGTCATTAACACATTTTACACCACACCCTCCCATTCAATTTTTTCATTGGGCACAAGGACTATAGTAGTACTATATTGACTGTAGCAGCGGCATCATTTTAGTAATGGTGGCACTATAGCAACAGCAGATCACTGTAGCGGTGGCAGGGTACTGTAGTAGCGGTGGGTACTGTGTGGTACTGTAGCAGCACAGGTATTATAGGAGTATTATTCACAGAATGGGCCTTGGGCTAAAAAATTGGGCTTACGGGCCATGTAATGTGCTAAATGCCCACTGGGTCGTTGGGCTATGTAATGGGTCTCCCTCTACCTAGTTTAAGAGGTCTTTTCTTTGCTTTAATAATAAGTGAGGCTTCAGACTCAACATTTTACAAAAATAATAATAAGTAAGAAGGTAAAAACTTAGCCTAATTAGTTCAACCATCACTGAATTCATAGAATAGAATAAATAAAAAAAATTGAAGCATAGAAAAGTAAACATCATATCTTTCCTCCACCAACCAATCAAATAGGTTAATTCTCTATTTTAATGGTGTTTATAAAGAGTAGAGTGAGAAAGTCAAAAAATGAAAAATGAAAAGAAGATACTTTTATAAATAATTAATGATATAAATTAAACAAATATAATACTTTTAAAATAGAGAAATATATTCTAAGATATATGAAATGACTTTTTAATGTGGATAACACTTCAGAAAAGAGTGGGGAAACATTATTATAAGAAAAATGGTTTTCATATTTCCCTTTAAAATATTCATATAAATTTTGATACATGATTTAAAAATTAAATGGAATAATTTTGTAATATAGTATCCTTTAAAGATGTTTGAATATATATTGGTTGTTGACCTATAAATATTTTTTTCATTGGCCATATGTAGAATTATTTATGACTAATTTACTATAAACCTCCTTTTCCTAGTTGACTATTTGATTTACCACGCACCAATTCCACTTTACATTATGAACATGATATTAGTAAAATCATATGTACACACAGTTTAATGAATTTTTTATAAGAATTTTCTCTATCTTCGTGTCAAATTTTAGGTCTATTGGTTTTATACTTTGATATATATGGTTCCATATTTAAACATCCTCCAATATGTTCATTGGTTTTAAGGCCCAAATTGTGAGCTTCTTTTTTACCACAAAATATTATATTTTTATCCTAGTCCACTTGTACTAAATATATCCCATAAAGTTTTTAATCATATAAAAATGAATTTTATAATTCAGATAAGTGCAGAATAACATATATTTGAATTATAAGACATATTTAAAACAATTAAAATTTCACAATTAAACCATTTTCACAATTAAGATCAATTTACTACTAAAACCAAAAAATGTGTAATTTCTTATTATATTTCACTTTATTAGGATTAAAAAAATTAATTATGGAATAAAATATGTGAAATTATCATCTTCCACTTTCAAAATATTTAATATTTTTATAATAATATATATTATTAAAAACTTTTTCTAACTCCTTGTTTCTATTTATTCAAACCATTTTATATTTTTTTATGATGCAGATGAGACTACTTTAATATTTTATCATATTTTTTAATTGATAATGATATCCTATAATATGTTAAATAATAAATTTATATGCATTTTCATATAATTCATGAACTATAATATATAAATCCATTATTTAGTTACCTTCAATATGGTGTGGTATATGATAACATAAACCACAATTTGGTTAATACTACCACTATGTGATTCATCATTAGTTTATTTAATACCATCGTTTCATTAGAAAAAGTAATGTTGTCCCCCATTTTGATTTCATATTTGGTTACAAAAATAATTTTACAAAATTAAAAATGGCTTAGACATTCCAAATAATTATATCATTTATCATCTCTTCAAAAAAAAATTAAAAATTACAGTAGTTTATTTTCAAAAATATATATATATACCCTCTTATTAGAGTTTTATCTATATAAATTAATTAATTACCATATAAACCCTAATTTTTCAAACATGGTTATTACATCAATTTAATGATAAACAACATAATAGTATGAAAAAAAGAACCAATAGATAAGGGTTGTGAAAAAATTAGGACCACACATAACTTTTAAAAAATAAAACATAAAAATTACTTCTTATATAGAATCTTATTTTCCCTCATATTCACCTTAGTAAAAGTATTCACCTAAGGATATAAATCAAAAGAAAGAGTAATCTAAAATTTTAATAAGAGGATGAATTAAAGTCATGAATCAATATAACATGGGTGAGAAAAATCATCATAAACAGAAAATAATCATGGGATAATAATAATAATCATGAGTGGAATCATTGGATAAAGGCATTGAATGTGAAAATGTATAAAAATGAAACATCATGTCTTAATGTTCAACTATCGTACATTGTTGTGAACAAAGCTAGCATCAAGTTCCCGTATAACATATGTGAATCATAATAACATCATAATTAGTAAAATATCTACCATCATGTTCATGAATATTTTTTATTATCTCATGAGATACATGACATTAAAAAATGCATTGGAGTCCTATTTAATTCTGGGAACATCCTTCACATCATAACATTTACATAATCATGCTTTCCACAAAGAATGTATCTCAGTATTAGACATAAAATAACCCAAGGAAAGGAAATGGGTTTCATGAGAATTTAATAAATAATACATTAATGAATAGACCATGTAGTTACCAAAATAAAATTTTAATAACATTCTTGGTATGAGAATCATCAATCATAGTTGAGGAAGAAACTATCTCAATATAAGAAAAATATATGTTTTTAGAAAAAATCATTCTTTTGGAAAAATATTTTCATTTATCATAAAATTATATAGGAAGCATGTATATACCAGAAAATAAAAGGGGAGAAAAAAAGGATATTTAAGTTACAGTAATGGAACAACCAAACTGAAAAGGGAGTGAAAGAGGGAAAACCAAAAGAAAGAGAGTTACATTCCAGAAGCCCCTTACCTTATGTCTAAATGATTTCTTCACTTTAATATCATGGATAATAAAATTAGGTTAATTAATTAATAAATCCAAAACCAATTCAACATGGTCTTAATTATTTATATTATTATTATGTTAATTTATATACTTTTTGATGAGTTATAGAGTTCAATTTCAACATTCAAGAGCGTACATTTTCTTGGTTTTCATGATCGGTTTTCTTGTTTATAAGTACGAAAGTTCATGTACAATGAGGAAAATTTTCCATAATTGAGATTATATGTTATTAATGATCTTATATAAGTTCAAATTTTGTTATATATTATTTTTTTCTAGATATGAGTATGAAACATTAGATATAATGTTAAGGATAATCCTTTAGATTAATTTTGGTTGTTTTCAATCACAATGAAATCATTTTGTTTTATTATTTAATATTTTGTATATATGTTAGATCCAGAACATTAAAATTATTAAAAAATAAATTTTTATATCTATTTCAACCATTATAATGGTTTTATTACCATCCTTGAAGGTGGTAAAATAAAATAAAAATTTAACGTCTACGATAGCAGTAAATCGACACATCACGACCGATGATTTCTTTCTTTTGGAATAAAAGGGAGAGGAGAAGATGTATGAAGATGAATTATTCCATTAAAATGATACAATTGCAGTATATATAAGATAATATAGTTAACATTCTATGTTTATAAGGGTATATGATGATAGATTAAGAAAAGAAAAGAAACTGAAAATAAATTAAAAGAAAAGCAAGAGGATTTTACCTCTTGAATCCACCTCCATGAGAAATTACTTAAGGAAATGGGTTTTGGTATTCTTTGTTTTTAAAAAAATTCTCCAAGATGTGTGGAAGAGGTTAAGAAATATTATGAGGTATAAATTGGGAAAGGATCAATGCTTAGAATGTTTGAGTTAATAGGTTGTTAGGGGTGGTATTTATAGGGGAGAAGAAGGGTATTTTCTGAAAATTTTATTCATTAGTTTATTATTTTTTCTAATGACTTTGAATAATTTTATCATTATTACTAAATATATTAAATAATTAAGAATTTTTCATGATTGTGGCGCTTATATCATCGAGGAATCAAGTAATAGGGTATTTAATTAATAAAGTATATATACTATAAATTGTCTTATTTTACTTTTCACTAAAAATTATAGTATTTCATAAAAATAAAAAAAAATTAAACCTAACCATTTTTAAAAATTTATAATTAAAAAATTAACTCCATTTCATGAAAATAATTTTATAGATATGAGAAATTAAATTTTTTAATTAAAATCATCATTTACTTAAAAAATATCAATTTTAAAATTTTAACGGATTTTATAACACTTTGAAAAATAAATTAAGTATTCATAAAATTATATTAAAATCATATGACAATAAAATATTAATTTTCGAATACATTTTATGAAAAAAAACTTATAAATCATTTTATTAATTATATAATTGAAAACAAACATTTATGTTTTATAAAAAAATCGACACCTAATTAATAATTTCTAAAACATGTATTTACCTATACTATGATATAATTATATCATATTACCATTTATAGGATGCATAAATTTTATTTATATGTTAATGGGTGAGTTTACTATTCAATTATATGATTTACTATTCATAAGGGTCATATTACTATTCTAATGGTCAAGTTACTACTCTATTGGTATAGGTTTCTTAAATTTTAGAAATGCATTTTATATAATTCATTAATCATTTATAAACATTTTATTGTGTTCTAAAAGTGATTATATATGATGTATACTATATGAAACTATTATGATTAGGTAATTTACATTGATAGAATTTGGGTCATTAGATTCTTCCCCCATTATAAAATTTCACCCTTGAAATTTCATTTTACATTTTAAGTTGAAAACTTGTGAGGGTAATTCTCCTTTATCACTTCATCTAGTTAACTTGTTTTTTCTACATAATTATAGTTTCACCATAGTACTATGACCAGGTGAATAGTAATTTTGTATAGAACTTTATCTGTACCATAAAATATCTTCACAGACTACTCATTATAAGAGAGTTATTTTTTCAATTTTACCAACTATGGATTTAGTACATTCGATGGGTCTAATATATACATCCTCTATAGGGATACATGGAATAAATAATATACCTCAAACATGGTAGGTGTAAGCTCTAGTCGATAGGTCATAGCTCCAACACTAGCAGAAATCTTGAAGGGTTCGATATACCTAAGACTTTGTTTTTCTTTCTTCCTAAATCTCATGATCCTTTTCCATGGAGATATGCAGAGGAATACCATGTATCTATCCTTAAACTCAAGGTCTCATTGATGATTTTGTGCAAAGATATTCTTTTTTACTTTGGGATGACATGATGAGATGCAGAATAGATTTCACCTTTTCCACAATTTCTTTGACCATTTCAGGTCTAAGCAACTTACATTCTCTGAATTCATCCCAAAATACTGGTGCTCTATATATTTTCCCATTAAAGGATTCATATGAAGCCATTTATATTCTTGATTGGAAACTTTTATTGTAAGATAACTCAACTAGAGGTAGATATTGGTCTCATCCTCCTTTGAAATCAATAAATTATTCTATCAAAATGTCTTCTAATTTATGAATAGTTTATTAAAATTAGCCCTAAATTAGGAGATGATAAGTCATACTAAATTTCATCTTAGTATTTATAGAATACTAGAGACTTTTCTAGAACATCAAGGTGAATCTCATATCTTAATTGGATACATCCAATAGTTGTAATTTATATATCCTTACAGCTTCATTGATGTATATCCATGTATATTGATCTAGTGACAAGCCCTATAGGTTTGTGATAAAGTTATATGTCATTGTAAGATGATCCATAACATCAAATATAGTATTGTTTCCTCTAGATGTCTTCAAAAGCCCAGTGGAAAAGTCCATAATGATGTTTTCCTACTTCAATATTGGTATGTGTAATTAAAGGTTGGGGTCGAAGCCTCATTTTTATTATTAAATCCAAGAAAAGACCTCTTTTAACTGGGTAGAGGGAAACCAATTACATAGCCCGAAGGCCCCGTGGGCTTGTAGCCCATTACATAGCCCGTAGGCCCAAATATATGGCCCAATTCATATTCTGTGAATAGTAACCCACCTACTACAGTACCCGCACAGTACCGCTGTCGCTACAGTGTCATGCCGCCGCTATAGTACCCACTGATGAACAGTGTCGTCGCTGGTACAGTACCGCTACAGTACCCTGCGCCCAATGGGTTTTGAACCCCCATTTTTCATGTAGGATTACAGGTTGATTACCACTAAGCCAAACCCCAACTACAATATTGGTATGTGTAATTATTTCTTCAACCCCTTATACTTTTTTCTTTTATCCTTCACTTTCTGACATACCATGAACTTTGATATATATTTAGTGATCTCCTTTTTCATATTGTCTCACGAATAATTCTCTTGAATATCTTGATATATGTTTGTCCTCCCTAGGTGAATAGATAATGTTTAGCTATGTACATCATTTAGAAGCACTTTCTTCGTCTATATATTGGATGGTACACATAGTCATGAAACAAATATAATAAAAAATTACTCATGAATTTTATACACTCAGAATTTCCCCTTTTCTCATGGATTCTATGTTCTTATGAATTTACACATCATTTGTTTGATAATCATTTATTTTCTCTATAAGGGATGGTTGATAAATCATTAGAGAAACTATTGTTAATGTTCCTTCCTTAATGATTCATAGGTTCATCCTTTATAAATCTAAGAAGACTGGATCCTTTTCACTTCTCATCAATGATAATGTTTTATGATCTTTTGTATATAGAGCACCCATCACTTTATTTGCCTTACCAAGATGGTAGTGGATTTAGAATTCATAACCCTTTATGAGATCTAACCATCTTATCTTGTGCATATTAAACACTTTCTATGTGAATATATATTTGAGACTCTTATTATTAGTATATAACTCACATTTCTTCCCATATAGTTAATGCATCTCGATTTTCAATGAAAAGATCACAGATTCAATCTATAGATCATGTGTGTGATAGTTTTGCTCATTAATTTTCAACTACCTTGAGGAAAATTCTATTACATTATCATTTTACATAAGTACACAACCTTACCCCTTCTTTGAAGCATTTATGAATACCACAAAGGGTTCCCATCTTATCGAATGTGTGAGTACTCAGGTGGTGATAAGCCTCATTTTTAACTCTTTGAATCAAACTTCAAATTCATTGTTCCAGAAAAACTTTTTCCTCTCTGAGTCATCTTGGTTAGTGGGTTTGAAAATTGTGATAATTTCCTCACAAATTACTGGTAATACCCATCTTGACCATGGAAACTTTGGATCCTTATTACATATATTTTCCTATGGCACTCTTTGATTTACTTTGTCTTGGAAGGGTCAATAGATATTACTTTTCAAGTGATAACATACCAAAATAATGATACATCCTCAATCCAAAACTCACATTTACTATACTATTCATATATCTTCTCCCTTAGCAAGGTATTTAGAAAAGTGTTCAAATGCTTCTAAAGTTCCTCCTTCCACTTCGAGTATATCTTAATATCATCTATAAAAACTACCAAAAAAATTTCTAGTTACTCCTTAAAACTCTATTTATTATGTCTGTGAATATTTTTGGACCATTAGTGGGTATTAAATGAATCTCTGTGAACTCATAGTTTCCATACCTCATTTCAATGTCATACTTGGGTATATATTTCATCCTCACCTTTAATTTGTGATACCCGACCAAAGGTCCACCATACATAAATATATTTCTCCACAAAGTTGATCAAAAAATTCATCTATCCTTGGAAGGGGAGACTTGTTCTTTATTGTGATTCTGTTAATCTCATGATATTCAATGCATAGGTGCATTGAACCTTCATTTTACTTGAAGAGGAGGACCAGTGCACCCCATGGTGAAGCACTCATGTGTATAAACCCCTTTTCCAGATTCTCTTGTAACTACATATTCAGTTCTTACAAATCAATATTGGTCATTCTATACGGTTTCATTAATATAAGAAGAGAACAAAAAAATGAGTTCAATTGAGAACTCAAATTATCGGTTAGGAGGAATTGTAGGTAACTCTTCAGGGAATACATCAGTGTAGTCCCTCACAATAAGAATGTCTTAAATCATGATTTTATCAATTTTATAAATCATTTGAGATATATATACATGCTCATATGGAAATACAATCCACACTTGAGAAGAAGATTCTGAAGGATATTAATCCCCCCACTAATACTTGTATAAAATTAGAGGATACCTTGGGATGTGAAGACTGATCCCCCTTTCCCGATAGTTGATGTTGGATTTGTATAAGTATAGTCATTCCATGAACAATCAAGCATCAAACTCCACCAAAGGAAGTAAGAAAATACTTTCTCGGAGGTTCAATCCACATACATCAACTAGGTAGGATTAATATACATTGGATGCAATAATTACCCCTTTTTTCTCACAGAAAACTCAACCACCATATTTGGAGTTTTTGTTTGAATGTTTCAACTAAAATTTTATGATATGAAAGAATGAATAGAGACAGAATCAAATAGCACAGTCTCTATTAATGAATTAATAACCATCATACACATCACCTCTTCATTCACAAGCTCCACCATAGTAGTAGTGATGGCAAAATCATTTCCTTGCTCCTTTGTATTTGGTGGATGTTGTCGATGATTACCCTTAAGGATTTGTGGTTTATTGTAATAGATTTTATAGTTCCCTTTCTCCCTACACTTGAAGCTTTGAACCATGGTTGGTTATCTCTTTTAATCCACCAAATTATCCTTCTTCCTCCGGACTCTTTAATAATCATGAGTTTTGTGGCCTTACCTCACATAATTAAAGAATTTCCCCATCCCTTTGAGAGAATTCCGAGGAGGTTTATTCCAAAATTTTTGACATAAGGGTGGTTGGGTTGTATTCCCCACTTTTTCATTAGATCTTCTAGAATGAAGCTCCATCTTTAATTTATTATCACCATAGTCATGGGACCATTCACAAACTCCATTTCCACTTTGAGAGTACATTGGAAAAAAAAATTATAACTCTCAATGTACGAAATTTGTATAGCCTTTCTAATGTGTGGTTTTAAAATGACTAAAAATTATTCAATTTTTCTCTCATTGTTGATAACAAAAACTGAGGCGTACCTTGAAATCCTTGTGATTTTTTCTTTGTAAGTCATTATAGATTCACCTTCCTTTTGCTTTATCTTTATAAATTCTATCTCTATCTTTGTACAAAGTTTCCAATGGAAATTATTGTTTGGAAACATTATATTAAAGCATTCCCACTTCATCTCTATGATTTCTTATTTAATATTGGTTTTCTTAGTTAATGTCTTCCATTGGTCAGCCTCTCCATCTAGACAATAAATAGACAAATTTACCTTCTCTCTCACAAAATAGTAAAGTACAAAAAATATCTTATCTATTGAGTTGATGCATTATTTTGTGATTAGTGGACCAAAATATCCAATATTCATTAATGGTCATTACCACATAAAATAATTGATATCTAGTTGATCCCTCTTTGGTAAAGGAAGATTTTCCTCATCATTCAGGATATTGGTCCTTCCCTGAGATAGTAGTGTAAGCATTTATATGAAATTTTAAACTCCACCTATGAAGGAATTCAAGATGTCATTCAGGTAATCAATGTATTTTCCCTCACATGGATTTTTGTCCTGATTTCTCCTGGTTCCCACCATTTTCTAAAATAGGAAAGGTTTGAACAAAACAATAGTCAACAAATCATGAATAAATAAATTATTATTATTTTTAATTAACTTTAAAGTCATATATTGTGGGATCCCTATATTTATAATGTTTTTAAAACAATTATTCTTGGGTTCTTACTTATACTTATTCATATACTTAGGTTTTTCACTAAGGTAATATAATCCTAATTGGGCTCTAATACCAACTATAGTGCCCCAAATTTTTCATCCATGGTTATTACATTATTTTAATGAAAAACTATATAATAGTAATACAAAACCATGATCCAGTGGTTTAGTTTATTGTAAAAATTATGACCATATATAAATTTTTCAAAATAAAAATAAACATTAAATTAATTCCTTCTTATCTAGCTTCTTATTAGACCTTGTATTCTCCTCAGTTCAATTATTCACCTAATGATATACATAAAAAGAACAGATGAGCTGAAATCCCTATAAGAGGATAAATAAAATACATGAATCAATATAACATGGGTGATCATAATCATCAAAAACATAAAATAATCATGGGATCATAATCATAATCATGAGAGGAAGCATTATATAAATTCATGGAATGTGGAAATGTATAAAAATTAAACATGATGCCTTAATGGTCAACTACCACACATAGTTGTGAACAAAACTAACATCATTTTTATGTATAACATGTAACGCCCTGACCCCAGTTACCCAGAGGCCAGTGAATTATTTTAATACATTGGCATGATTACAATGAATCAAGTCCGGAAGGACTGATTAGTTTAATATTCTTGGAAACAAGATACATACATAAGTTCAACATTACAACCTGAAAATAAAAACAACACTAATTTATTCCATTAGAAATATTCAAGCCTCCTAGATTATGCTTGCAAGTCACTCATAACTAACTCCTTCATATCCTAGGAAAATGAAACAAAAGAAAGGGGTGATCTCAAATGCTCAGTAAGGGTAAGTGATACAGTGAAATATTCCATAAATATTAAGTATGGTGAATAATTGAAAACACCTTCCTTAATGAATAATAAACATGATCACTTTATGGCAGGAATATGAGCTGAGTAAATAATACCATAATAAAACATAGTTATGGGTATTCTACTAGTTGAATAAACACATGAAATATCAATAGCTAATTTCATAATGATTCAATGCATAATGCTGGACATCATAACCACATAGTCAAGGCCTCGTGCCAAGACTACAAATAAGATTTTTTCAAGGCCTTGTGCCAAGACACTATTTTGTCTCAGGAGACCAACCAATGCATCAAAAATTGAACGTTTTCAGAAAAATACCAAAAAACCACCCTAAGATAATTTCAATACTCCGAATCCAAAAATGAAGTCCAATTTGAGAGATAAAATTTATAAAATTTCAAAAAGTGGGTATTACTATTCATAACGACTAGTTTGATTTGTTTTGGTGTGTTAGAATCTCGAAGTTGCGTACAATGCAAGGTATTACATTATTCAAAGGGAAACGTACCATAGAAGCTTGGGGTGTTACATAACATATATGCATCATCATAACATCATCATTGTGAAAAAATATAGCAGCATGTTCATCTATATTGCACATTATCTCATAAGATAAATAACATTATACAATGAATTATAGAGTTATATAATTTTGGGTTCAATATTCACAACATAATATTTACAAAATCATGTTTTCCATATAAAATGTATATCAATATTATACATAATATATCCCATGGAAAGGAAATATGTTTCATGAGAATTTTATAAAGAATAAATTCATGAATATACCTTGTGGTTTCTAAAATAGAAATGGAATATAATACTTGGTGTGAGAATCATCAATCATGAGTGAAGAAGGAACAATCTCAGGATAAGTAAAACCTGTGTTTTTAGAAAAAATATTTTTTTGGAAAAATCATTGAATACTTCATAAAATAATATCTGAAGAATATATATACTATAAAATAAAAGGGAAGGAAAAAAGAAATGATATTTAAGGAACACTGAGGGAACATCCATACTGAGAATGGATTGAAATTGGGATACCATAAAGAAATATAGTTAGGTTTGATAATCTTCTTACCTTATGGCTGAATGATTTCATAACATTAATATCCTAGATAATCAAATTAGATTCATTTAATAATCAATATAGAACCACTTATGCATATTTTTTATTAATTGTAGTTTTATTAAGTTCATTTATGACCTTTATAATGAGTTATATAGTTAAATTTCATCATTCAAGAGTGTTCTTTTGTTGGTTTTCATGATCTTTTTTCTTGTTTATACGTATGCCAGTTGATGCACAGTGAGGATAATTTTACAGAATTGAGATAATATGTTATTAATGATTTTTTATAAGATTAAATGGTTATATATATTATTTTTTCTATATATGAGGATGAATCATTATATATAATGTTAATGATAATCATTTATATTTATTTTGGCAGTTTTCAATTACAAAGAATTATTTTTATTTTATTATTTAATATTTTATCTATATATTACTTCTAGAACATAAAAAAGGTTATAAAAAATTTTCAATCTCTTTTAACAATTATAATGTTTTTATGACCTTCCATAAAGATCATAAAATAAAATTAAAATTCATCGTCTATGATGGAAATAAATCAACACATCACAAACGATGGTTTCATTTTTTTTTAAGAATAAAAGGGAGAGGAGAGAAGGTTTAATGATAGATTATTCTATTAAAATAATAAAATTAAAGTATATATAAGATATTGGAGTTGCCATTCCACTTCTATAAGGGGATGTGAGGATAAAATAAAAAATAAAAGAAATTGAAAAGAAAATAATAGAAATGAAAGAGGATTTTACCTCCCAAATCCTTCTCCTTGAGAAACTCCTTAAAGAAATTATTCTTATTATTTTGTTGAGAACAGACGATCTTGGATGTGGGGAAGATGATATAGAAGATAATTAGGTACAAAGTTAGAAATTTACAAATCTTATAAGGTGTGAGGATAAGAGGTGGTGAGTGGTGGTATTTATAGGGGGAGGGGGTATTTTCTCATTATTTATTTCATTAGTTTATTATTTTGGCTCAATGCTTTGAATAGTTTGATAATTATCACTAAATATATTAATTAATTAAGTAATGTTAAATATTATGGTTCTTACATCATAAATGACTCAATTAATTGTTTATTTAACTTATAATGTATATATAATGTAAATTAATTTATTTTACTATTCACTAAAAATTCAAGTATTTTAGAAAAATCCAAAAAATTAACCTTAAATTTTTTTTTGGATTTTAGATTTCAAAAATGAACACTATTTAATGAAAATAATTCTATAAATATGAGAAATTTAATTTTTAATTAAAATCATCATTTACTTGTAAAATATCAATTTTGAAATTATAACATATTTTATAACACTTTAAAATTTTAATTAAGGACTCATTAAATTATCTTATAATCATAAGAAAATAAATTTTTAATTTATGAATAATTTTTATTAAAATAAATTTATTTTAAATAATTATATTAATTATTAAACTGAAAATAAACATTTATGTTTTATAAAAATATCAACAAAAGATTAATAATTTCTAAAAAAAATTTACTTATACTTTAATATAATTATATCATATTGCCATTTATAAGATTCTTAAATTTTATTAATACTTCATTGGGTGAGGTTAATATTCTATATGCTAGTTTAATATTTATAAGGGTCATATTACATCTCCAATAGTCAAGTTACTGTTCTATTGGTATATGCTCCTTAACTTCTAGAAATACCAATTATACCAATCGTTCTTAATTTATTATTCTTTTCTTATGTTATTTGAGTGATTTTATGTTATTTATACTATATTAAATAATTATAAGAAGTATAGTTATGTTGATAGGATTTTGGTTAATTATAATTACACTCTATTTAGGAATAATTTTATACCCATAACTTTTAAATATGTCATTATTTTAATTTTTCCTTGAAAAATACAATTATATTATTGATAATATTAACAATTTTTTTACTATAAAGTGTTCATTTATTCTTCAATATAGATAAATTATTCTAATAATGAAATATTATTTCCATACTTATTTATTTATAAAAAAATTGACCATTATTTATCAATAGTTATTTATAGTTTACTTTTTAAAAATCGTCCCTAAATTGTCCTCTGAACTAAATTAATCTAATATCAATGAGATTGAAAAAAAAAATTGTGATGTTAATTCATAAAAGTTATGATAGGTAAATTTGAAAACTAATAGTCAAAGGAAATCAAGATTAAAATATATTTAATGAAATTTTTATAGGGTTTTTTAAAGAGAAGGGTTATTGAAATATGCTAAGTGTGGGTATATATTTATAGTAGTATATACACTCCCTTGAACAATGATCAGGTTTTAATCTCTATCATTATATCTATTCTAAAAATCATACAAGATAAAATTTAAAATATTGGATTAATATAATAGATTGATATCATACCTCAATTAAAATATTAAATATATATATATATATATGTATATATATATATATATTACATTGTGGGGATCATTCTCAATCACATAAAATGATTCTATAAATTTTTCAAGTAATTAAAAATAAAATGGACTCCCTATAGAATAATGAAACTTATTTATTTAATTTTTAAACTTATAAAATTATTTTACCAATGTGAGTAGTCAATAACTGATGTTGAAGACCATAATTTGAATCATATATAAGAATATTAATATGTAATTTAAGAATTTCTCTCATTGGTTTTGAGAACATTCAAAAATGAATGTATATATTGAAAGGAAATATACCATTTACATGCTTTAATTATGGAAATGTTACTCACATTTATATGATGTTTCTAATAAGAAAAAAATAATATATGGATAAAAATTGTAAAAAGAAGTTCCCCATAGAAGTAACTCTAAATATTTCTTTTTTAATAAAATAGGACGTAAAATGTAGAGAAAATATGTGATAAATGAAAAATATTATTTTTAATCCTTCATTGATGAAGAGTGGATAAACTTTAAATTTGATTTCAAAAATATTATAAATACAAAATTTTATAAATAGTAAAATAAAAATGAATAGAAATTTTAAAAAGGAAGTATTGAAAATATGTAATTATATATTGAAGTTATCTTGAGGAGCTTTAAACACTAATAAATAAAAAATTAAAATATAGAAATATTATGGGTAAACTTAATAGAATACATTGATATGTTAGAATGTAAAATATCTAGATTTGAATAAGTTATTCAGGAACATTCATCAAAAAATTAAATTTTAAAAACAATATTAATTTTTGAAAAGATTATTGAATACTATTTTATTAAGTTTCATGGAAAAAAATTAAGTATTAAAAAACATGGAAGTAACATAGAATGCTATGAGGTATAAGTGGTCTCCATTAAAAATAAATTTAATTTTGAATCAAAATAAGGAAAATTAAGAATAAATTAAAATATAAAACATACAATGGCATTATGGAAAAGTAAATTTTTAAATAATCCTTGGCATGATTTGAGGAATTATTGAGAAAAAAAGACCCAAATATGTCTGAAAAATATGATTTCCATATGAGGGAGAATGATAAAAGAAAAAAACTATAATGATTAAACTAGTAGTTTCAATGGATAATGGTACAAAATATTCAGGATGTACCATAAAAATTTATTGATAGTATTAAAAAAATAAGAAGATATTTTAATATAGTAGAGAAGAAAATTAAGAGGATTTTTCAATTGATAATGTATTAATTTTGATGCTAATTTGTTTATATATTGAAATGATATAAATATGAAAGGATTTATCGATGATTTAATAGAGTTTGAAGAAATAAATGGAGGATAATAACATATACTAAAATATGAAGGGTAAAATATAGTAATTGGAATTTTTTTTATTTTACTTAGTATGTTCATAAGGCATTTGATTTCAGAAAGAAAATATATGATGTTTAATATGAAAATGTTTTGAAAAAGGATAAAAGAGTATACATAAATATTATTCCATTTAAATTATATCAATTCATGAAGGATAATAATAAGTTTTTTAATAAAATTTATCATATAAGTGAGACCAAAAAATTCCCCTAATCATTGAGGCATTTAATGGAATCAAAATAATAATGAAGAAAATGAAGACTTATTTTATGTTTTATTAAATGCATCTAAAAATATTGGACAAAGATCATTGATATATGGTTTTTATCTCATGTTTTGTTTAGTGTGAGATGAGCCAAGAATAACATACATATATAATACTCTATATACATGAATATCCATTACATCTCACAATAAATCACACCCCGGAACCAATGGATTGATTTCTATTGGAGATCAGTTATATGAATTTCTAATTTTTAAATTAGTTATCAATATCTCCCATAAAATTCTCCACAAATGATATACTTCAAGACATATTACATGTGATACTCCTCTTCATTACCTGAGGAATTTCAACTTAAGAAAATGATGGGATCCGAATTTCAGTAATGGAAAACATATAAGATTTCATTCACAGTTCATAACTGATCAGAAGATAATCACGTGGGTATGAGAACATAATAAAGTTATACTAACATATAATAATGATAACATTCTTACAAATCATGTTCTATAAGTCATGAATCATACCATATGAATCTTGGAATAAAATAATAAATGAGTTGTATAAGTGTGGAGTCATGAATCAATAGTTTTGGTCTATGAATTAGAACATAGGAACATGACATGACATTGAAATGTGCCACAAACATAAACATATAAAATCATTTCTTATATAAATTATCTCTAACAATGCTATCATTATATTGTGTAAAGAGATCCATAACATATTGGATTTAGTTCACTACTAATTCCCATAAAAACCATGGATTGGGTTCATTACCTAGTCTAATGCATTTTTATCATGAGATATAAGGATTTAACCAATGCATTAAGGGGATATATAATTTTATCACACATGTCACATAATGAAAAACCATACATATACATTCCACATGAACAAGATCACATTCATAAATGAAATATAACATTAATAGATAATTTTTTTGGAATGCATTCCTGGAAAATTCCCACAAAACATAAATAAATTATATAAAGAAACAAAATTAATGATTTCATCATATCATGTCATTAGTGAAACGTGATAAAAACTAAAAATATATTTACAATGATAAAAAAATTATAATAACATTAAAAAGAAATATATGTTAATTTTTAATTTAATTTATTTTAAAAGGAAATAATTTATAAATCAATAGTTTAACAAAAATAATAAGTATGTTAGTAAATATTACATTGAATAATTCTACAAAAAAAACGAATATTTGTAATAAAAATAGAAAGAAATAGTGAGAGAAAATGATCGTGCAGAAATGTTAAAACAATTCCGCTCACAATTTTTTAAAATAAATTCAATGTAATATAAATTATATTTAAGAAATCATAGAATAAATGATATAGGAATCTATAAAATAAGTTTATAATGATGTACACAAAAGAAAAAAATCATAATTGAAAGAAGTGTTAAGGTCGATTATAGTTACAAGTATAATTCTTGGTGAATTATAACCCAATTAAAGGGAAAATAGGACATGTAAAGCCTAAAAATAAAAATAGGAAAATAAAATATTGGTTTTTTAGATTGGATGAATATTTAATTTATCTCTATGGAAATTTAGACAAAAAAAATATCGATTTAAAAGTGAGATTGGAAAAGAAAAACATATAAAATTTTTAATTCATGTATAAAATGATATTAAATGAGTGAACATTATATAGAATTAAAAATTAAATGAAATACATGAAATTTATCACTAATTGTTTCTATGGGGTAGTATATACCCCATAAAAAGATGATTGGTTTTTAATATGGAAAGTATCTCAATATAAGGAAATTGAGATGGGAAACCCTTACCTTTATACCCAAGTTCCATAAAATAATATTCAATTCAAATATAATAAGCATAACTATATTAATCAATTATTTAAAATCATTATTAATATATATTATTTTTTATACTCATTAGTTGTAATAATTTATTACACATATATTAGTTTATTATTGTTTATTTTCATCTGTGGATGTTAGTAATTTTTATTATTCACAAAAGATTCATAATATTGATATTGATCCTCATTATATGATAAAAAATTAATCATTTTCATATTATTGAAGATTTTATAATAATTTTGTATCAATTATTCATGAAGTTACTTCATCAGTTTAGGGAAAGTATGGATATCATTCACAGGAATGGAATACATGACTAGCGTATTTCGAGTAATTTATCAATAATGAAAATTTAGTTTATAATAATTTTTAATTTTTTCTCCCTTAAAAACCATATCAATAAAAGAAATTAATTTTTAATATCATATATTACCATAATTAATGTCTTTGTAATCGTTTATGTTGTAAACTATAAACATATTACATTATCATTGATGTAGGTGGTTGACCTAACCCAAACAAAAAAATTTATGCTAAAGAAATACATATAGTATAGATGGTAATATCATTTTTATAGATGAATAATTATGGTAGTATAACCATTATAGTAGTTAATTAGATTTATAAGGATTGTATGTGAAAATATAATTGAAAAATAGGGCGAATAACTAGATACTTTTATGAATTCACACCTTCCTAAACAGGTTCTTTTAGATTGAAGGATTTAGGCCTCCTTCTTAAGAACAGAAGATACAAAATTTGAAATAAGGATTTAATATAGGTAATTTGAGTTGGTATTAAAGATATAACCAATTTAAATGTATGGGCTTAAGTGGGTAGATTATGGGTCATTTTATAGGTGAGTTTGAGTGTAATTTCTATAAATACCCATTCATTAATGTGTAAGGAATGCCCTTTTGACAACGAAATTAGACCCAGAGTGGATATATAATGAATATGGTTTATTCATCCCCTCATATAAATTTTTTATATATTTTTTTTGGAAATTACTACATAATTTAACTAATTTTACCACATTTTACCCATACTGTAGTAACTCAATTTTTTCCCTAGTAAAATTTATTTTTTACAAAAATTAAATCGATCCTCTTACATAATTTAATTTCACTAATGAAAAATATGTAATTAATTTAATTAAATTAAATTTATAAAATATTTTAAATTTAAATTTAAATAAGAAACACAAAACACCTAAAAACACTTATTAGAAAATTATGTTTTATGTATAAAGGATACTTTATTCTAATTCATCAATAAGTCATAATGATTAGATTAATTTAAACTTATTTGTATGAATATAAAAAATAATTAAATTTTATTCTACAAATGTGATAAATTTATTTTTTAAATAAATATATATAATATTTAATTAAAATAAAATTTTTAATTAACTCATTTTTCCTTAACTATGAATCTTTAAATTCTTATTATTTGTAACTTATCAATTATTCATTAGATAATACTTACATATTTACCAATAATTCATTAAATTTGGGGACATTAATTTATATAAATGATTATTTAAAATAAAGAAACTTAACTTAAAATACATTACATACCAAAAATCATTTTAATTAAAATAATAGATATTTTGAAAAAGGAATTAGTATAATATTATTTTAATTGAAAATTTATTTAGTTCAATTACATATACCATATTTTATGTCTGACTTGTCAGTTTATTATAATTATAATATACATAAAATACATTTTATATACAATTATACCCTATTGATGCCCACAAAATTAGAATTAGTAATTCTTGGATTGATGAAAGATATAGAGCTTATGTATTATTTTCTCTATAAGAAAAAGGAAGGAGTTTCGTTACTATATGATGTCCAGGTAGCAAAATCATGTGTATCATGTAACAAACAAGAGGACATGTGATCGCATGAACCGAGGAGGTTATACAAACATATCTTGTGATACATGTGATCTATTAATGATCGTGTGAACCCCCTTGGACAAAACCATTTATTTTTAAAAATGATTATAGGAAAGCATTGATGATTATGGGGAGGTTTCTTGATGAGATCCTCTGATCATCTGAAACGCTAGGCGACAGAAGCCTAAAAATAATCTAAATCCATTTATAAAATAAAGAAAGAAAATTTTGTAAGATTTATGCAATGGATAGTTACATCAGTTTTCATGTGATGTTATTATTAAATTTTAAAGACCCTACGAATCTACATTATGATGTGTGGACCTTTCCACATAAGATCAAGTGAGCATGTCACCTTCATCATGTGAAGACCCTCATACATTTGAATTTGATCATGTGATGAGCCTTTATCACAATAGAAAAGTAGAGGTATTATGTGTGATAATTCTAACACACCATCACAAGATCTAGCAATGATCATGAAATTCACCATAGGAAATCAGATTGACTATTTTTTATAATGATCACATGTTGTCACGAGATACCCTACTGATCATGGAATTCCTTGATTTAAAATCAATGGAAAAGGGAAAGAGGGATCATAAAAAAGGAATAAAAGTTTGAAAAATATATAATCATATCATGAAGGGATGATGTATTTATTTTCTTGTGTAGGGGTTATGTGCCTCATGTGATCATCATTGATCATGCGAAGACCATTTGACATGTTATATTGATCTCTCGAGAGGCCCCTAACAAGCCATCATGATCTCATGATAGGCCACTATAAAGACATCTTGATCTCCAGAAATATATTTTAAAATTCATCATGATCTCATGGAAGGCCTCTAACATGACATCTTAGTCTCACGATGCACCCTAGAGCAGTATTCATTAATCAAGCAAAATCATTCCCACAGGCGTCTTGATCTCCTAAAGACTATTAGACATATTATCTCAAGAGTGGAAAGTTTATTTGACATGTCAATGTGATTATGTCAAATTCCATTAAAATACTATGTTTCTAATAAATATATATATATGAATAATTATTCTCATATTTGTAGATTATCATGTGATTCCTTGGATTACTTATGGCAGGATCACGCGTATTGTGTGATGCAATACTCCCTCCATTGACTCTAGCTCATATCTATGCTATATGTTCCATTTAAGGCACCATATAACTAGGCTGTTAAGGCCTATAAAATCCTCCCCCTCATCCAAAAAATAGATATACACAAATGAGATGCATGGAATACCCACGGAATCATAGAAGAGAATAATTATATGAGCGAAAATCCACTTCATCAGAAGGATCTTCCACTAGGTGAAATATGGGGAAGGAACTAAAAAATCACATGGAACTAATATCATATTCATCTGATCATTATTTATATCATGATAATTACTTTTGGTTCTCTATCCAGATTATATAAAGTAGTTTCTGCATGTCGACTTGGTCACATAAAATCTAAAAAAATTAATCTTTAGGGAACTTTGAGGGGCATATGGAATAAATACTAAAAAAGATAAAATAATTGGGTGAATATGAATATTATAATTATCATTAAAATTAATTATATTCATTTTCTAACCTATCAAGATCATGTGACCATAAAATTACATGTAAACCAAGTTTTTCTAAGTTCACTAGGCATGAATCCATGTCTTGTGATGTTATTTCGACATGTCCCTCTAATCTTAAGAATTCCTCCAAACATGATGTCAAAGTCTTGAAAAGTCTTCTAGATATATCATCTAGGTCATGAGAAGTATCCAAAAATGTCAAAAAATTATTCTCAATTCCTTCTTATATATAATCCTAGATCACACGACACCCTTTTAAATGTTTTTGTTGATGACGTGAAGACCCTCTATAACGACCCGAAAATCTAAATTAGGAACCTTGTATTCGATATTGTGTATGACACGCGACACCAAGCATGTAAGGGGATATAATACACTGATGCATTAAAATATATTTACTATTTTAAATATATTTTATATATTCTATATATCAAAATTCACGCAACATTGAGTTAGCTTGAATTATACACAGGAGATACTCTTTTCGAAATATTACATTACACGCAAAACTAAGTTTCTACGAAACATCATTTTATTATTATAATTATTTAAAAGAGTTAGTTATAACCTAGCAATTAAAACATAGTAATATGAATATTAATAAATAATACATAAATATTTAGATAATATTTTTATATAAATAAATCATATTTATAATGAAAAATATAATTTTATTTGTAATGTATTTATAAGTTTAAAAAAATATTTTCTCGAGTGAAGTACTTTTCATGTCCTTCTGTGAAGAACAAAAAAATTAATTTCAGACACATATTGAAAATTAATTTGATAAAATAAACTTCATTTTTGAATTTATAATGCCTAAAATATCTTAGGGTGAATTTTTGGGATTTTTCTAACAAAATTCATTTTTTATGAATAGTTGAAAATACTGCATTTTAGTTAAAAACTACATTATCATATAAATAGTTATTAACATTAAGTTATATTTTAAATTTGTTTTAAGGTATCATTAGATCAAATATACATATATTAATACAATTTATATCAATATTATTAATTTCTCTTTTAAATTGAATATAAAAAATTTAACAAAATTTTAAACATTTTTCTACTTTAAAAAATTGTTATTTTATCCCATATGTGGGATTAGATTTTTTTTTAATTTAATTTCTAAAAATAAATGTAAAATATAATAATAAGTATAATATCTAGTTTTTAATTATATTATGTTAATTTCTGACCCAAAATATTAGTAAAATTGATTAAAAATAGTCACAGTAATTTAGCTCAAATTAATCTTAATTAGGGACTAAACCTTAATATTAGGGTACCATAACCAATTTTCTATACATATTTAATCCATAAAACTTCAATTATATATTTTTTGTGGTTTTATATGACTTTTATTAGGTAATAACATGTGTACAACTAACTTTTTTTCAAAAAAATCAATGTGAGTCATTTTTATTCCTTATAAAAGGCCACCACCTCTCCCCCTTCATCACACCTCTCAAGACACATTTTCTCATCCAAAGCTTGCCAATTTAGTCTCCATATATCCATACCCATCACCTATATCCCATTTATTTCACTGTAATCCACCTAAGGAATCTTTTTGGAACAAACCAAAAGGAGTTATCCAATTTTAAGGTAATACTTTTCAATGATCTCCTTTCCTTCATTTACTCCTCCACCCATTAAATTATTTTTACATCACTATTATATGATAGAAATATTATCCTCAATATACTTTTATGTTTATTTATTAATGTTTCTACATGAACTTACACGCACATCTATCTAATGGGTAACGAACATATTGTTTCTATGTATGGAAAACTACTGGCTCCTGAAACGATGATTGTTCATTTTTTTATTACCAACTTACAGGGTTGGCCATTATAATTACAAAAGACTATATATATTCTGTATATTATATTTATTATTTATTTAATATTATTTTAAATCAAAAAACCTTATACCTTCTATTTTTCCTTAACATGATAACATCATTTGAGGATGTGTGGACTACTACCCCACAAGGCGATGTGATTCGTTCACAAGATCGATGGAATACATAAAGTATAATTATAATGGAATATATGAGAAATAAAAATTTTATATGATATTAATGAAATAATTACCTTTATAAATATATATATATATATATATCATTTTCTTCATTATCCTTTTTTACACACAGAAAAAGTGATAATGTCGGTCAAGGGCGTGTGGACTACGACCTCCTCAACACGATGTGATTCAATTTACAGAACAAGAATTATATATATAAGTATATATGATTAAATAACATGTTATAATGATAATTCTATAAATATATAATTCTATTTACCTTCTTTCCATAATGATAATTGAAAATGAGATAATTACTCATGCGTTCGTACAGCATACCGTCTCCATGTTTGTAATGTTGATTCATTTTTCATAACCATATTTAATGATTGATTTTAAATTTATAATTTATGTATAATTATAATAATTATGTCATTATTTTTATTATTATTGTGTTATATTATTACCCATTTGACCATATTTGACCTTCCAAAGTCATTTTTGACACATAAACTGAATTTTGACAAAACACATGACCCAATCTAAATTGTTTATGTAGTTTTACAAAAAATAGTAATAAGTGAAATAAAAGTAATGATAATAAATAAAAAGGTTCTAAAGATAGTATAAAATTAACATAATATTATTATACAGAAATCTAATGGATGATCACCATAAAGGAAACTCAAGGTAAGGGATTATAATATCATTATTTACATCCATCATATAAATGTCATGTTCACACCTTACATGTTTTGTGTGGTGTATCAAATGCCCATTTTTGTTATATTATATCATTAATTCCCTTATATTCATGGTATTTTAAACATTAATTTAATGTTATTGCTTAATGAGTATTATGATCTAAAATGTTTCAATGTTGTATGGGACACATTACAAGGTTTAATGATTATTTTCCTCAAAAATAACTTTAATGTTCTTTTAATGGTATTTACATTCAAGTAAATTATATGACCATTATTCAATAAAATCATTCATTTTCTCGCTTATGGTTATTCATAACCATTTTGAAGTATTAATACTATTTTTCTACTATTTGGTACTCAAAATGTTTTAGGAAATTTTTTTTAGAAAAGCCAACATTTTTTCTCTCTTTAGTCAGAGAACCTATTTTCTTCTAAACCCCATGGTTAGTTAAAATGTTTTTAAAATAATTTGTTAAAGTCATGTTTATGCTTTTTTCTTTTACCAATGTTTTCAAAAGAATCATTCTGTCACATTCAAAACAAACCATCTTTCAAACCTTTAACCATTCAAATGGAATATTTTTTACCTCATATGTATTATACGGATTTACCCACCAAAATTTATTTAGAGCTTAATTTTTATCATTAAAAGGTTTCCTTTTAAAGAAAATATTTTCAAAAGTGATTTTGAAATAAAAATTTTTTCAAAAGGTTTTTCAAAACAATAATATATTTTCCTCATTAATTTTCTTAAAATATCATTTTATAATGTTTCCATTCATTAATGACCACAACCCTTTATTTTTATTCACCTGGGTATGTTGTATTAATACCATCCTTAGTATTCCTATGAATGTATTATGATTTATTTATATAAGGATAGTATTCACATTCACTTACTTGATTCCTTTGAGTCCCCTTGAAATATCCAAGTTCCTATAATCATTTGACATTGAATTTCCCCTAAATATCCATATCATTTTTCATGGATATGATTTTTTCATAAACCATATACCATATTTTATACGGTGTTTAAATTGAATTTTATTTGATTATTTGGTGAAATATTCATAAATCTATATATATTATTAAATAATAATATTTGATAAGGCATATTGTTTATTCGATATCAGTAATGTTTTAAACATGAAATACATAGGTTTGGGATCATTTAAGGAAATCCCTATGGGTTGGTGAGAAATTAATGAAATCCATTCAATGCATCAGTAGTTTAATGGGAAGAACTATTTGTGAAAATTGGTAAATTTTAAACTATCTCTTGATGGTGAAGTTATCATATTCCGAAGAAACATGGCATCCAGTAATTAATCATTTCCTTTATTGAGACTTTTTTATTATTATTCATCTCTGAGAGTTTTTATCAACATATCTATAGATATATTTCATTTCATTTCATTGATTATATGACTTGTTTTTTAGTTTCTTACCTTTCAATATTGATTTTTATTTATCTATTTATTTGAATGGAATATGTTTCCATTTATTACATGTCCATGCGGTTTATAAACTTCTTTCTCAATTTTTTGATTATATGGTATGTGTGTTATACTATTTACTATTCCATAATTATTAATCTCATTAATTCATTATTTCTTCCTCTATACTTTAAACTTACTGAGCATTTGAGCTCACCCTTAGTATGTTTCTTTCCCTAGGAATCCAAGAAGCATACTTTGAAAGATATTCAAGGACTTACTATATGGACTAAATTTATCCTCAAATCCGGATACTATAGCAGTACTGTAGTAGGTCACTGTAGAAATATTGTAGCAGTGGTGGACTGTAGCAGCGGTAACACTGTAGCGGTGGAGGGACTGTAGGAGGAACTGTAGCGGCGGCTGTACTTTAGCTGGTACTGTAGCTACATGGGTACTGTTGTAGTATTGTTCAACGAGGGGTCCTTTGGGCCAAAAAATGGGCTCTCAAGCCTTGTATTTAGGCCACTTGGCCTTGGGCCTTTGGGCTATGTAATGGGTCACCCTCTACCAAGTATAAAGAGGTCTTTGATTTAAATAATAAATTGAGGCTTCGGCCCCAACCTTTTAAAAAAAATGTAATTAGTGTATTGATTTTTTAATTCAATATTCATTTATGTATCTGGTTTACCAAGACTACTAAACTGATCGGTCCTTTAGGGATTGATTCCTCGCAATCATACCAATGAAATTAGTAGCAGACACCAGCTCCTGACTTTTTGGGGTTGGGGTGCTATAGTTGGCATAAAAGGGAGTTTATTAGAAACCTTGGGAACTTGATTTAGGAAAAACATATATTAGAGAACAACTATATATGGTATAATTTGAGGATAAGTATAGAAGAACGCCCTAGAACTTTTTTAATGTATTGATTATATGGGTCATCCTTGGAATACATCCCTATCTGGATACTATAAGTGGACATGGTTCTAGAACATATTTACCTAACAGTAATAACTCTGACAAGGTATTCTGAGCCTGGCTCAGGGTAACTGGGTATATGAAAATGGGACTTATTATTCTCTTTGATTGATACTCTTAGGTTCAATGCTTATGATAATCCATTTATTCATAACAAACCATTATGAATAATTTGAATGGATAATGAAAATTAATTTCCTTGGTTAAAAATAATGTTTTTTAGAATAAATATAAGGTTTCATGATTTAGAAAATGTATATATGATATTATGGAAAAACATTATACTAATGAAGGAATTATTTTAAAATAAAATAGATGAATTATTTCTTTATATAGGTTGTATTGAAATCCTTAGATAAAAGGCTATTTAGTGATTAACCTAATTTCAATGATGTGAATCATATTTATTTTTCAAATTATAATAATTTGGTTTTAGAAAAGGACAACCTATAAGTCGAGTGACATCCAATAAAATCTGAAAAGGCTATAGGTCTTGAACCCATGACCGAAGGATGATAAGGGTTTGACTCCAACCATTGACCTATGCAATGTATTTGTTAATTTTTCATTTTTTAGTTAAAAATTTTGATGAATAAATGTTAATGATGAACCAGTAGTATCACTTTTTAAGATTACAGATTAATATATTAACCATATTGGTTTTTGAATATAGTTAATGAAAAATAGTTAATACTTTTCACTCTTTTATAGGGCTTGTGATCCCTCAAAATTATATTTTGTTGCTTCATGCAATGAAAGAATATTCATTTTTGATAATTAATTTCTTGGAGTAACGGCATAAATTAGATTTTGATCGAATAAAAACAAAAAATTAGGATTGTTCATATGAAATTGAAAGCTATCAAGTAAGAATATTTTTTTATATTCTTGGTCAATAAAATAATTATTCAAAATTAGTAAAATGACTTAGAAATAAAATATTTTCAAAATACCTTAATTTATATTGAACCGATGGTCTTCAAAATCATCACAGATTTACGGTTTTGAGGTCATCAAAATTTCATTAATCATTTAGTTTTTCTATTGATTACATCATTCACTCCCTATATATATTTAAACTTTTATTTCTTGTACTTATCTCTACTTTCCACTAATTTTATCCTAATTAGAGACCTAGTTACATTGCAGTACATGTGACCTTTATACTTCCCATTTTCTCTATCTACATGATGCCATACAAATCCTTCTCATGATGTGGGATTTCAACATAAGAAATATCAAAAAATATGTCACCATGATAGATTTTAAATTTCAAGGGAGTAATTTAATTAATGTTGGGATAATGTAACGACCCAAAAATCTAATGTATGAACCTTGTATTTGATAGTGTGTATGACATGAGACACCAAGAAAGTTAGGGGATATAATACCATAATATATTAAAATATATTTACTATTTTAAATAAGTATGATATATTATATATTTAAAAACTCTCCAACATCGAGTTATATTGCATTATATGCAAGAGATACTCTTTTCAAAATCATAAATTACACGCAAAACCGATTTTCTACTAGACATCATTTTATTGTAATAATTATTTAAATGAGTTCGTTATAACCTAGACATTAAAAAATAGTAATGTTAATATTAATAAGTACTTTTCACATACTTTTATAAAGGTTTTATATAAAAAATATATATTGATAATGAAAAATATTTTTTTGTAAAGTCTTTATATTTTTAAAACTAAAAATATCTCGAGTAAACTACTTTTCATGTCCTTCTGTGAAGAAAAATAAAATTAATTTTAAACGCATATAAAAATTTAATTTTATAAAATAAACTTTATTTTCAACTTTAGAATGAAGAAATTATATTAGGGTGAATTTTTTGGATTTTTCTAAGAAACATTACTTTTTGATGAATAGTGAAAAATATTGCATTTTTGTTAATAAATACCTTTTCATTTAAATTATTATTAATGTTAAATTATAATTTAATTTTTTTAGGTCAAATTATATAATTTATACATCTATTTATACAATTTCTTTCATTATAATCAATTTCACTTTTAAATTGTATATAAAAACATAACAAACTTTTAAACATTTTTCTACTTTAAAACCCAATTATTTCATCCCATCTGTGGGATTAAGATTAATCTAAATTTTTTCACATCTGAGAATTTAATTTCAAAAAAATAAATACACCATTTTAATCAATATAATATTTATATTATAATTATATAATGTTAATTATTTGACCAAAAATATTCATAAAACTCATTAAAAGTATTCAAAGGATTAAGGTCAAATTAATCTTAATTTGGGACTAAACCTTAATATTAGGGGACCAAATGACCCATCCACTTGTTCAAACCCCAATTTATAGCCATATTTAGGCCATAAACTTCCATTATTGATTTTTTCTGGTTTTGAATAACATTTTTTATGTAATAACATGGGTACAACTAACTTGTTTTTAAAAATTCCAAGTGAGTCGTTTTCCTTACCTATAAAAGGCCACCACCTCTCCCCCTTCCTTACAATTATCATGCCACATTTTCTTGTTCAAAATTTTCAGAATTAGTCTTCCAAAATCCATAACCTCTACCTATAATCCTCTCTTTGGGAACTAGTCCACCTAAGGGATCATTTTGGTACAAACCAAAAGGATTTACCTGATTTTAAGGTAATTCATTCCAATGATATCCTTTATTTTATTTACTCCTAAACCCAGTCAATTATTTTTACATAATTAATATATGATGAAAAAAATATCCTAAATATAATTTTATTTTGTTTTATTATGTTTTATACCTACACTAACACACACATCCATCTAATGGGTAATGAATATATTGTTTCTATGTAAGATGAACTATTGCCTCACGAAACAATGATTGCCCATTTTTTCCTTACCAACTTTCATGGTTGTCCATTATGTTGTAAAATCTGTATATATATGTTCTTTATGATATTTATTATTTCTTTAAGCTTCTGTAATTATTTTTCAGCACAATCCATTATACTTTCTTTTTTGCATTAATACAATAACATTTTTTGAGGAAGTGTGGACTACCACCCCCTCCAAGCGATGTGATTCATTCACATGATACATGGAATGTATAAAGGATTATTATAATTCAAAATATGAGACATAAACAACATTTGAATTACTTTCATGAAATAATTACTTTTATATAAATATATGTATATATATATATCATTTTCTTTATTATCCTTTTTTAAAATAAAAAGTGTTAGTCAGTCATTGACATGTAGACTACCACCTCCTCATCACAATTTGATTCATTTTACATAATAATAATTCAATATATATTATTATATATATCTAAATAACATGGTATAATGATCATTTAAGAAACATATAATTCTACTTACCTTCATTTCATAACGATCATTGAAAAATGAGAGCATTACTCATGCGTATGTACGGCCTACCATATCACTGATTGTAATGTTGACCCATTTTTCATGACCATATTTAATGATTTATTTTAAAATTATAATTTATGTATAAATATAATAATTATGTCATGATTATGATTTTGGATATGTTATATAATGACTCATTTGACCATAGTTTCCCTACCAAAGTCGTTTTTGACACATAAACTGAATTTTTTCAAAACACAAAATGATAGCTTAACAATTTTTATAGTTGTAAAAAAATAGTTATAAGTGAAATAAATTTAATTATAATCATGAAAATTTTTCTCAAGTATAAAATTAACATAAGTTTATTTTATAGTATGTTAAAGGATGTTCTTCCGAATGGAAATTTAAAGTAAGGGGTTCTCACCTCACTTTTTAAAACCATGAAATAAATGTCATGTTCACCACTTAAATATTTTGTGTGGTGTATCACTTCCCATTTCATTATATTATATCATTAATCCTCTTACCTTTATGGTATTTTAATATTTCATTTAATGTTTTTCCTTAATGAGGATTATTTTTTAAAATGATTCAAAGTGATATGGGACACTTTGGAATGTTTAAATATTATTTTCCTCAATGATAAATGTAATGATATATCAATGGTATTTCTATTCAAGGATATTACAAGACTATTGTTCAATTAAACCATTAATTTTTTATCATCTGGTTATTCATGACCATTTTCATGTATTAGTGCCATTTTTTGACTATTTGGTACTTAAGATATTTTAAGAAATGTTTTTAAGAAAACCTGATTTTGTTTCTCTCATTTATTAGAGAATATATTTTCTTTTAATAACCATGTATTATTAAAATATTTTCAAAAACAAATTAAATAATTTGGTAAATACATTTTCACCCTTTTTGTCTTTTACCAATTTTTTCGAAGGAATGTTCTTGTCTCTTTTTGAACAACACACCTTTTTAACCTTTAACCATGAAAAAGAAATGTTCTTTTTACCACATACATCTTGTATGGATTTACCCGTCATCATTTCTTTGAAGCTTCATTTTCATGTTTAAATGGTTACTTTTTAAAGAAAATATTTTCAAAATTGATTTTCAAAGAAGAGGTTTTTCAAAATAAAAGTATATTTTCCTCAAAAATGATTTTAAAATTTCTTTTTATAATTTTTTCACTAATTAACAACAAAAAACCTTTATTTTACCCACACTAAATTCAAATTGTATTGATACTATCTTTAATCAGCTTATGGATGGATTAAAATTGATTTGTCTAGGGAAAGTAGTCACATTCACTTCCTTGATTCCTTTTAGTCCTTGTGAAATATTCAAGTTCCTATGATCATTTTGAATTTAGTTTTCCCTAAATATTCTTATCATTTTACATGGGTATGATTGTTTCCTAAACTATATACCATTTTTCATATGTTATTTACATTGAAATTTATTTGATTATTTTTTGAAATATTCATAAATCTGTATATAGTATTCGATACGAATATTTTTTGGGTCATAGTGTTTATTTGATATAAGGAATGTTTTTAACATGCAATACATGGGTTGGGGAACATTTAAGGAAATAAATTTAGGTTGGGGACTAGTTAATGAAATCCAATCTATGCATTAGTAGTGTCATGGGATGAATTAGTTTCAAAAATTGGAAAATTTTAACCTATCTCTTGATAGTAAAGGTATCATGTTCCCGGTAAATGTGATGTCCAATAATTAAGCATTTCGTTTATTGAGAAATTTTTATTATTATTCATCCTTGCAATCTTGCATCAACATATCTATGGATACATTTCATTTCAATTCATTGATTGATGGAATGTGTTTCAGTTTCTTACCTTTATTTATTTTTCCTTATCTAGTTATTTGAATGGTATGTGTTTCCATTTATTACCTTTATATATTGTTTATGAAATTCCTTATCAGTTTGTTGATTGTGTGGTATGTGTGTTCTACTATTTACCGTGCTATAATTATTAATCTCATTGATTCCTTATTGCCTCCACTATACTTTAACCTTACTGATAATTGGAGATCACCCTTTTTTTCTTTCACTAGGAATCCAAGAAGTATACTATGAAAGATATTAAAATATTTACTATATAGACTAAAGTTATCCTCAAAATTATTTATTTATATATAATTTAGAAAGAAAATAATGTTTTAAATAGTGTATTCATTTTGTAATACAAGAATCATTTAGGTATCTATTTTAACAAGAATACTAAACTAATCGGTACTTTTAGGTGTGATTCCTTATAATCATTCCAATGTAATTAGTAATATACACTTTCTACAATCCTTTTTGGGTTGGGGTGCTACACCCACAGAAGTATTAAACAACTCATGTGATAGTCCTCTGAACATGCAAGTCAGATCATATGGAGGGCCTTTGACATGTCTGCTTCAATCATGTGAATCACCCTAAGACGTGTCACCCTTATCAGTCAAACACTTAGGAAATGTAAGGAAGGAAATCATGACATGTTAGGTAGATACCTCAAAACATGATATCCTTATCTATTATACATATTCGTAAACACCCCAAAGAAAGAACACATTATTTCTCCCATATATGATGATTATCATAATGTTGAGATAAAGTAAAAGGAATTCAACCAAGATCATTTCCCCATTCCAATAGGGTATCAAAAAGTGATAGTGGAACATGCATCAAGACATGCGCACATTCTGATCAAAAAAGGACCGGAGGCATTCTCGAAAGGCACAAGACCTAGATCATGTCCATGTTTAGAAATGGGATCACCAAGTGAGAGTAGTACAGGCCATGAGATATAATCATATTCCTATCATAAAAGACATACCCCATACACCAAAGGCATAGGATTGGGCTTATATCCCCATTTAAACTATGGATCAGCAAGTTAAAGTGACACATTCTTCAAGACATGCTCATATTACTATTGAAAAAGACCACAGTCACACTCTATATGAACAAGAATGATCCAGCTATTTCGACTATGTCTCACCAAGTGATAGTGCAACATGCCCTTGGATATATTCATATTTGTGTTAGTGATTCTACTTGACATATTCTAACTGCACACATAAGCCAGACTCATATCCCTACTTCTGTCGATGAACGATTGAACCAACATCCTTTAAAGTCCATAAATAATGAGGCTTATATACCTTCATCTATTTCAGAGGACCATCAATATATTCCAATTCGGAATTCATATTTGAACTAGTATTATAACCATTATTCATCCAGGATTGACTAGAATATTTAGGAAACCACCCACAGGGAGGAGCATATTTCTTATGATAACATATAAGCTCGTCGGCATACTCCATTGGCTTCCCAGCCAGAAGCTCATATCCCTGTAGAATCATATGCTTATCAATATAATCTGGCATCTTTCATATATTAGGCTCATTTTCCTATAAAACCCCAAAAGGTAAGTCTGTATATTTCATCCATGATGTAGATTGAGGCTCATATCCTTTATCTTCTCAATGCTATTGTTCTTGTGGGTTTTCAATGAATATTCACAACAAATCAATGTTCTATCAACTCGTATTCCAATGTTAAAGGTGTTCATTACCTTGATATTCCTCCTCATGGTAGTTTGGAGATCGATCACATGGACCCTAATCCTAAAATTTGTCGTTATCAACCTCTCTATAGTGGTATCTCCCTCGTAAATGGAATCATACCCTTTCTTAGAAACCTCTATATAGAGAGGTTCACAATACTCATAAACCATCATATAGATAGGTGCTCAAAAATCTAGGGTATATAGTATATAGTTCACCATCAACTATCAACATCACTTCACCATGGACATCATGCAACCCAGAGAAAAAACCTATGTGGTATGACTATGTGGAGGCACGTAAATCTAAGGAAGAGGAGGTAAAAAACTATATATGGAGATATTTATCTAGAAAAAACCTATCAAACATGTTCAAGACCCTTTCCACTACTGACTATAAGATCCTAGCCGAGTTAGAGAATAAGTTCAGACCTTAGCAATGCCAAAATATATGGGTAACTCATTAGTGTTTAAAGGATAGAAACATCCCATATTTAGGATGCATGGTTTACCTTTATACCATAAATACACTCTATTTTTAGTTGGAAATGGCTGCATTATTCATATATTAGAACCCATGGATGGAAGAGCATAATAGACACCTAGGTTTTGTTTTTCTCCATATAAAAACTATTATCTATTAACTGATTTATAGAGCTCTGTTAGACATACATATCCAAGGATGGTAAAATATAGATAATTTCACTTCACTAAGTCACCATAATAGAAAATTCCCTAGGATACAACATCCTGTAATTTCATAGCCTCAGGGGAAATCAAGAGATCGGGTAAAAAATATGCAAGTTGGTCAATATGTTGAAATTCAAATTCTTTAAATATGAAAAGACATTAAAAATATTGGGAGAGGGATTCCAACATACCTTTAATCTTGGACCCTCAAAAAAATGGGAACACATTTCAGGCATGAAAGTTTAATTTTTGGCCAACCCAATAACTTCCTATAGAAAACGACTCCCGTTATGGGATGCTAACGCTCCCAACTCATACAGAAGAATTATTTTTACAAATAAAATGAGTCATAATAGAGTTTTTTATATCATCAATCTAGGATAAAACCCAACCCACAAGTCTGGGGGGATATCTACCCCCACTTCCACCCATCGGGTCATCAACCCCTGATAAGATCAAGGAGATATTGTAGAAAGCTATAAACAAACCCTAGACCACTGGGCAAGGGTAATTCCTTTAACAATACTCATCACCAGGATAATCTCCCCCCAAGAGGGTCCTATTGAAAAAAATAGTGGTTCTAGTTCAAACCCATATGTAAGGTCTAGGGGAATTAATATCTCAATTTTCATCTTAGACGTCATCAAATCCTTGACTAGTATCACAAAATCCACAACAGAAGGATCAAAAAGATTCAATAGTGGCCCAGAATAGACCCCAACTCACTAGGATGGGGTCATTTTCATCATTATCATCACCTCAAAAAGAATAAGGCTACTCTATGTTGGGATGAATATACTGACAGGAATCATCACATTCGTTCCAACCAAAAAAATAAAATGCATTGATATTCAGGACTTGTTCGACAAATATGATCAGAAACTCCCTCAAGTTCACTATTCACTGACCAAGGTGGGAGTAATGAATGGAAAAGGTAATCAATCCCCATAGGTTTTTTAATCCAAACTATTTTAATATGGACAAGCATTAGATAAATGACAATAATGGAACCCTTGATGGAGGATTAAGCCATGTTGAATCACCCTATTAAATTGGGAGTCATGGAATATCTACCATTACCTGATACACCTTCATGATTTTCATCACTATCAATAAAAAATTGGTGTAGATTGAGATGAAAATGTCGCGGGATGAAATAAAGAAGGAATACCCCGAGAATAGAGTGATCTGGAGGCACAAAATAAGGTTGCACTTACATGAAATTAGAAGACGATCCAAAAAATGGAACCCCTGGTCAATGAGTTCTCCCTCTATTGTGGAACATCTCCATGGATAAAGGGAATGGTGTGCCTACATCCCCCTAACCACTTATTAGTTATGAAATTACTTACATGGGGGAATGGTTAGTGAAATGTTGGAATAGGAAAAAAATCTCAGATGACTCAAATAAAAGTTACTCAAGGGAAACATTCCCATTAGGTATCATCTTTAGATAGAGATAAATATCCCTCCTCTCACACATCAAGAAATATTCGATCAATCTAAAAGAAAATAATCTAAACATTATGATAGATATAGATCCGGTAAATCAGTCTATATAAATGATGAAGTTAATGATGATCTTGACTTTCCTCCATTACAGTGACAGTACCACCCCATCAGGGGGATCATTCGGTCCTATCAAGGATATAGAATCAGTGGTATATGAAAATGGTTCCACCTCATCAGTCTTTGACCATTACTAGTAGATGAAAGGAGACCCAGACAATTGTACCTCTATATCATCTCAATTTTATTGAATCCTTGGCTACTCGAATGGTAGCCATGGAAGGGCATCACACACCCATGTAGCCTGAGAAGAAGGCATATCCTGAATGGGTAGATAACCCCCCCCCCCCACCTAATTTTACAAATATTAAATTATTAACCTTTTAAGGAATGGGAGATCTAGAATACTATCTCATGCACTTCAGGTCCTGATGGAGCCCAATGATGGGCCCTCGAGACGAGCAGGATGCGAATAAGATGAGATGTTTTGTTTAGGCTCTAATAAGGTCAGCCTTTGTTTGCTGCAATATCCTTCCAGCAGGATCCATTTAAGGATGAGAAAACCTTCTCCATAAATTCCTTTATTAGTTTATCTCTACACCAATGAAAAGAATTACCTCACATACTGTGAAAAAATAATAATAATGATAGGGTTTCATATTTCATCATTAGATGATATTTTTTAACCTATTCACTCAGTATCCCTCTCTCACAAGAAAAAATACTAGAAAACATTTCTGAAAATGTTTGGGATGATCTACAAATTCATTTTTTCCAAAGAAGTATCTAGGACGATTCTATGTGTTTTGGGTAAATAGATCAATTCCTAGAATATTGCATTGACCTAACCTGTGTTACGTCTTGGCCCATGCCCACAACAAAAGGAAAAAAGGAATGGTGAGGGAGAAATTACCGTTGTTACCCTCAAACCAGTAGAAGTTCCCATTTATAAATCCAGGAAATCCCTGAATCATCCAGCACCTCATGTCGAGTTGTAACAACAAAAAAATATCCCTCGTCTAGAAGAAAAATGAGATCAGTATCGCCCATTTTTTTAAAGGTTGGGTGTCAAGCCCCCTTTTATTGAATAAAGAAAGGAAGGTCCTATTTTATAAATGGGAAAGAGGAAAACCATTTCAAGATGGGGAACAAGCCTTAATAAAAAATATGTTCAAAACAACTACAAGTCCAAAAGAAACAAACATCCATGTAGTCATTAGAAAGCCTCATTGCCCCCTTTCCAATCATTGCAATAGTGAGATTCGCCATGATTCGAAGAAAAAATGAATAAAGTGCATTCCATTAGAAATGATAAGGTTCCCAATTATTTAATTACATTCATGGAACATATCCTACTCCTGTTAACGTAGCCCATGAAACCTAGTGATTTAATCTTACTAATCATCCTGAATAATTCCCTTCCTTTAAGAGGCAAGGTCACACCATATAGGATTGCTACATCTTCAAATAATTTCTCCAATTAATGGTCGATTCTAAAATGGTGATGCTAGATAATTCCTTGGAACATGTGACTTGGGTAACTGTCACCTTCTTAGAAGTAATGGGTGATTGTAAGTGGTTTTGGTTGGGAATGGGTATAATTTCAATAACTAGATGACACAAAAGACAGTTGAATGAGCTCATTCCACCGTGAGATCATAGATTCAAAAACCCATAAGGATCCTATAACCTTAGGAGGTTTCATCAAATACACCTCTCGAAGGTGGACATAATCATTGGACATAGGAAAAGATATAAGGGGAAGATTTATATTTAGCTCTCATGAAAGCTCTGACTCTTTCAAACTTATTTCTTTCATCATTTGAAGAACATAAACCACCCAACCAAATAGAACCCTCATCAGATGAGGTGATCATTTTTTGTTCTGTTAACATAATAAACATAATAGACCCCTTTACCTATGACGAATACACCTATGAGTATGATTCCCTCATAACTGATCAGGGAGATGTAGGTTGAAGATGTTGGAGTCCTAGATATAGGGGATAACATGGTCATGGTCAAACCCAATGTCTCGGTCACATCCCCTTAGAGGAAATATATGCAGCTGAGACCAATGGGAGAGCACTCCATAAAACTCTAAAGAAACATGGAGGTGTCCCAGATCCCTCCAGTGGTCATCCAAGCTTAGTAATCTTACATGGCTGACTGGAGGTGGTGTGATTGTTTGATCACCCCAGACGAAGGGGAAGGTCAGTATGACCTACACCACTTGAAAAAGATACTCCATCAACCTCTTCTCCAATAAAAATTCCCATCCACCTCAAATAACTCAACTCTTGAGACACATAGTAGGGAGAAACTCCCCCTTGGGAAGATCTTATTGAAATAATGGATGCCCTAGACCCAACTATGTCATATTTTTTATTACCATATCATGTGTACAGTTAGTTATACATGTTGTATTATTACCATTATAGTGTAGATATTTCTGCATCCACTATATAATGGTAATGTATATATATTAATTGTCGTGTCGAAAGGTTATAGAAGATCTCAAGCTATAATGGGAACCTCGATATACTATGACATTAATCTTAAATACATGTTCTATGGTCTAGATACATCTTACTAACTGGACATAGTAGATGTTTGACTATCAGGTGCAGGGGGATTATAAGCATTGAGACTTCTTATCATGAAGATTGCACTTGGTTATCTCTAGTATTAAGATCGTGAGGACAGCCCCGCCAATAAAAACACCATAAGTTTTGGGTGTCATTGGTTGTTCCTATCTATGGAAATGTGTATTGGTCTCTTGAATTGAGATCATTAACAATGTATACCATTTGTTTGCGTACTTTGATGCAAGGAAAAACCATTGTATTGAAATCGTGGAGAGGTATCTTGTGTTGGGTGCATCGTTGGTGGTATAAAATTGGTTTAATGGTTAAGAAAGGATTTGCCACTTCTAAGTTTAGGAAGTTGTATATCTCAATCCTGATTGATCAGGTTGGTGCTTCCTTCATAAGTATTTGGCCAAAGAATTTGAAATTCAAATTCATCTAGATATATAAACAAATAATAAAGAAATAAAGGAAGATGACACAAGTGTGCATCCTGCTTTAGGAGATATTTAATGACAAAGAGATTATAGTGCACAGTCAGTGTTCGTAGGTTGGTTGTCATTGTTATGACAATAATTATCTATTTAGGGGCCATGATGGGTTGCTAGAATCCTCTCTAGGTTTATGGATTTATTCACTGCTATCAAGATAAGATCCTAGAGTTTCATACACAGTTGTGTATTCAAGAATCTGCCCTATTCAGTTGAATAGGTATATGGATATAATGGGCCCCGCCATGGGGTCTGAGTGTTGTCCGGCTTTTTAATAGCCTAAAAATTTAAATAAATTTATTATTATTCAAGTTATGAATAATTGAGATTGAATCTATTTAATTTATTTACAGGTTTAGTAAAAATGAGAAAATATTAGTCGAACGAATATTATTTTAATATTCAAGGTTCGTTTAATAATAAGCAGGATTGTGAGTTGAGTTAAATGGATCGGTTTTTATCACGTAATATATTTTATAAATATTCAAAGTATGTGATAAAACAATAAATAATATTGATGCAATTTAGTTCTTCATAATTATTTATTAAGTGGATGTTGAAAGAAACGGGGGCTGGGGAACCCAGCCGGGTATTTAGCAACACCACTATAAATACAAGAGAGGCTCTATATCCATGAAGATTCATGTAACTATTCATTCATTTCATGGAATGAAAAATGAGATCCTCTCTCTCCTCTCACTTCCTGGAGATAGAAGTAGTTGATCCAGGAGCATGGATAAAGATCTCCCTCAAGTGTCGAAGGGATCTCGATGCGGTGATTGTCATGATGTTGAAGACGTCGTCGGATTTCAACGCTAGAACCTGGAATTCGACGATTGATGTTCCACTAGATTTTTTATGTGTGTGTTGATAATCTAGAGGGATCCTTCTATGGATTCTTTAATCAATGATCGCCAGTGACGAGTTGTAGCCGAGCGGGCCTTCATAATTGAAAATGGTATGTTTTCAATCCAATTTTGTGCTATTTATAATTTACGTGAGATCCTCAAACTTTATTTGGGATAGAATCGTCGTCATTGAAAATTCACGTCGACCAGTTGATGAATTTTTTTAAAGCTATTGCCCACCGACTTCTGTTGTGGACCCCTGATCCTTTTAGTGGTATCAGAGGGATCACATATATTTTATTATCCAAATAAAATTAATTTGTATAAAATTAAGTACAGGGTATGAATTCAGTTCCAACAGTTCAAACCGTGTGTCGATCTGTTGTCGATTGATTGAGTTGTGTCCATTTTAAATTATGGATTGGATTAAATATGCAGTTTGATCTCATGTTCTAAAATATTATTTCATCAAGCAGAACTGATCAAGTTTTGATTGGTTCATCAGAAATAATCTTAATTGTGAAAATTATAATTTAATAATTTAATAATTTGCATAATAATTTAATTATTATTATAATATTTATTTTATTATTATAATGATATAATAATAATAAGTAATTGTTTTATTATAATAATAATATTATTATTATATTTTAAAAGGCTAACTAGCCTTTAAAAATATTGGGTGTGGAAAAACCCAAAACTCTTTGGGGATGCTTGGCTTCAATTAAAAACTAAAAGGGCAGACTTCAAAAGAAGTTTTCTTCTTTTAAAAAAACCAAGTGGAAAAGGGTTGGGCAGCACCTTTAATTTTAAGAATAAAAAAATTAAAAAAAAGGGATAGAACCGGGGTCCGCATGAACCGCAGGTCGTCTCCTCCTCAGTGCACCGGCCAACCAGCAGCAGGCACCCGCTACCCTCGGCCCGCGCTTCGCCCTTCCTTGTCGGCCACCCAGATGGTCCGTGTCAAACAGATTCGGCCGGACGCCGTCCCAACCCGCCGCACCAGCTTCTGAAAACCTCTGCCAGCTCGTCTAAATGTCGTGCGCCGTTGCGGACCATCCTCGGGGTAACCCTTGACTACTCTGGCAGGGTCTGATTTGTCTGGAAACAAGACCGAGCATATCTACTGGGCCAAGTTTGGGTTTCGGGGGACCTGTTTGGCCCTCATAATCCATGCAAGGCTAGGCCCGACCCATTACAGGTCTGCACAGGTTTAGCGCGACCCGCGACACACCAGAGCAAGGTTTCGAGACCCGAGTTTTAATTTCAATTAATATAATTTATTTATTTAATTATGGAATTTAAATTAAATTTATTAATATATTAATTTTGGATGAAAATACATTTTAATACCTGAATGAAAATTAATTCAATTTTATTATTAAATTAAATTAAATTAACTTAACTTAATTTTGATATTAAAATTAAATTAATAAGACTACAGATAAATAATTAAATTATTTGAATTATTAAATTCATTTAATTTAATTTATAACACTCATACTTAATTAAAAAATTTAATTTTATCCCACATTTTACCAACATTTTGGTCTTGAGGACCGACCTGTGTACGTTGCATTTATTCAATTAATTATTCAACTACGTGTGATGATTTTAATTAATTGAATAGAATATTTGTGCATCTTCTTTTTGTTAAAATTCATAAGGGCAACCATGCTCACTTTTTATCAGATGTACATTTATCCCACTAGTCATCCTCGCATACATGCGAGTATATTTGTACTTCAGACGAAGATGGTGAACTACGTGGACCCCGCCAAGATGAGGTGGTACTCCAATACATGATGTGGACCCCGCCAATATGAGGGGATACTTCAGAAGAGAAGAGAATATACAATATGGGGGAAAGTAGCATTAAGAGTCAATCTATGACTTAGGTAGGATGACCCTAGGTCATTTAGATGCTCAAGGCCAATCGGGTCACAGTTTACTTTTATGCATTTATTTATTATTTTATGAATTTATAAACAGTGGGATAAATACATAAAATAAAAGATAATAAAATGTATAAGGCAACGACATATGTTTTTCTATTAATGTCCAGTTGTAAGTGCAGCAACATAGATGAAAAAGATTAATAGAAATGGATTACATTCATTGTGAGAGAAAAACACAAAACCCTCAAATTAATATTAAGTCACAAAATCCTTCCATCATTCATGTTTGAACCAAACCAGGTGTTTGGGGTGCCAATCAATCCATAGATGAGGGTGCCTCTTACTACCAGGGAGTTTTTATAAGAGTGGTGGATTGAATTAACTAAAATTTCTGAAAATAAATATCCATACCTAGCTTGTTGTAATTTTAGAGGCAAACGTTGAGTAAACCAAGTTAATATTTTTGAAGCTGGGATTTCACTCAACATATCAAAGAATCGCAAGTTAATGTGGTTGGCCAGCCAAAAGCCTAACTTGTACCCTTCAAGTAGTGGTGTAGCCATAGATTGTAGACTATGAGGGGTTTTCAGAGATCCTTTCCCCTAGAATACTCAAATGATCGAATATTATGATTCTAGTATAGAGGGTTCCTAGAATTTGAAAAATTAGTGGGAGACATTTAATGATTAATTAATTAGTAATGTAATATTCGGTAATCAACATATAAGGTACTAATTTTATAATGTTTATTTTTAGAGAATGGAAAGTAATACAACAAGTAAAAACTATAATAAATATTGGACAATGTTAATGTCAAAATTATCACGAATTTCCAAAAATGTAGTATAGGCACTCGTGCATAATATTATTATATTGGAAATTGAAGGTGTTATTTTCTTAACCAGTTAAGCCACCTCAGGAAGTGAGAGTGTAAAACTACTTACATGTGACTCATAAATCAAGCATCTGATGGTTCTATCATAATGTTATCATCAATTTCTGATGTTAGTTTTGGTCACAACATCACAACATGGATGATGTTACACATATTCTCATCTCTAATATCCTTGCGAGGAGAATGTTAAGCAAGATTTGAATTCAATGATTGCACTCGATATGTGTAAAGTGAAATAATTTTCACAATATTTCATTCCATCCCATTTTTATACCTTTTGCACCCAATTACTCTAGTCTCTTTTAAGCATCCAAATGAATAGTATAGAGTAAGTGCTTCATTACCTTTAAGGTAACATTCACCAAGTAATAATAATATTAAAGATAGTACTATATTTTGTTCTTATGGAGAATAAATTGGAAGAAAAAGTGAAAAGGCCAATGACAAGTTACTTCAAATGCACCTTCATACTGTTCTTCAAATAAGAGAGGTTGGTTAATTAAAAGGTTTTTATTTGCATCACATATATTGAAATAAATCTATGGAAGTTTAAAAATGCAATAAACAAAAATATTTGAAGCAAGTACTCGCTTCTCGTTTTGGTATATTCATCAATATAAATTAATGTTTGTAACATAATTCTTGGGTATTGAATACAATATGCCAATAACATATGTGTATTTAAATACAGTAACCAAGTAAGTATAGGAACATTATAAGAAGTAAAGTGTCTTCTCCATGTAGCTGGGAAAGGGTGATTCCTATGTCAGCGGTAAAAAACACATAACATCTAATTTCCAAGTGAATGATTTTATTTGAATAAGTTGTTGAGTATAACTAAAAAATTTGTCTCATTTTCTTATTTGGTCATAATGATACATTATTCCATGTTCAGAAATGAGTATTTTTTATTGTATAACGTACTCAAACAAATATTTCAAACATACTTGAATCAAAGGCAATACATGATGAATATAAAAATGTAAGACTTATCCAGTTGTGGAAAAATTATTCTTTGTCAAGTAAAACTAAAAATGGACTTCAAGAGTATACCTATTATGGTATTTAGGCTTGGAAAATCTAAACACCTTTTTTATTGTTAACGTCTTTAGTTTATAAAAACAAACCTTTATAAATAAAGGTATGCCACAATGCTTTCAGGATAGTTCAACAAGAGAGTGTGAACTATTCCAAAGGAAATCTAGAGGTAAATATACTTCATAAGATTCATTTAAGTTTTTCAGGAATTTAATAGTTAGGTATATCTTTGGTCAGAAGATATGAGTTTCTTTGAATTAGCAGGTTGAATAATATCTTGAACAAACATTCATCGATCATGATAATGTATTGTGGAGTAATTCCTAAACACATGTTACCATATCTACATCACGATATTGATGTTCATAGAGAGGATAGATGATGAGTCTTACATATTAACATTGATAAACCAAATTTAGCATAGAGCAATTTCTAAATGCACATTTTATACATCAGAGTTATGATGTTTGAAGTATCAATGTTTCAAGTTATAGAAAATTCTATTACATTTTAAGACATTCTTTGCAAATAACGGTGTAATACCATAAACTATATGCCAACTAAAGTGGAAAATGGATATCGTACAAGTAATAGTATGATGGAAATCAATTAGGTAAAAAATCATGTGTTTGGATGAAAAGAGTTTGTTAAGATTTAAACAAACGTGAATCATGTTAAACACGTTTTTCATCTAAGCTAATTATCCAAATGATTTCTTAGGATTTTACATAAATCCCTAAGATAGAAAATATTTTGTCATGTATTAGACTACATTTATATATAATAGTGCACATATCTATTATAGATAGTGAGAGGAAGATTGACTTGGGTTTAGTTATTGCTTGAGATGCACAAATGGTTTCCATATGAACAAGTTTCACAAGTTCATGTAGAAGAAGCATATTCTAGTGACACATACTACGTAGAAAGTGTGAAACCATGGTGATGTTTTTATATTCACCGCGGTTGGTGATAAATTATTCATTAAGAATAATAAATCCTATAATTAATCAGTATATGGAAATTATCTAAGATTGAAAGGACAATTAAAATTTAGTGATGGATTACATGTATCAAAATGCAAAGGGGCTTATAAATGGAATACGACGGTGAGTATTCAAATGAGATGATACATGGATGGTACAAGCCTGCTACCAATAAGGCTCAATTGGTTATACCAATTCAGTATGCCTAAATCCATTAGAATTTTACTTGTCATAGTTAACTTATAAGGTTATTAAATTGGACATTAGATTTCATGATCAACATTCATTGAATGTGTCTATACGATGTAACCAAAAAGGGATGATGACATCATATGATTCCAATAAGGGTTTCAAGTTATGGTAATCCAATTTTGGATTAAATTAAGAAACATGGTATTAGAGCATTCATTTCAAATGAATTTTTTCCTTGTGTCTACCAACGGTTAGTGGGAGCACTAAATTTTTCCAAGAGAAATATGTTCAACGACATATGGAAAATAGATATTGGTCTTACAATTATTTAGACCATGATAAAATTAATTCTTCAGTGGTTGACATAAATTAGCAACCTAAGTTCTAGGAAACAGGATCTATCAAAGTAGATCAAACAGTTTCTTTGACCTAATAAATCAAACATAAAGTGACATTGTATTGAAAAATAAAAGTTAGAACAATTCATGTTCATAATTGTTGTCAATGTCACATGGCTTAATCTCTCCAGGTTGACAAGTTCGGAACATGGGAAGAGATTAAAGTTGTAAGTTTAGTTCCATACACTTCAGTGATGGATAAATCGTGTATTCGATAATATATATAATAATTAATACTACCAGGATATACTTTATGTTATGAAGATATCAATTATATCCAGAATCACTGCAAGTGAAGCAGTCAAAACCAACATCCTGTACTTCGGTGAGTACAAATTATATGTACCTGGTATATGGAGTAGAATTTATACTAGTTTTTGTGGGAAACAAACTAGTAATCCTTCGATCAATCTCATATAGTATCCCAATTAGGCTAAGGTGGTGAGAGAGTCAAGCTCATAAAAGATAGTGGTATCCATATCAACAAATACCGAGTATGTTACAACTTCTAAGGTAGCTAAGAAAAAGTTATCAATCATAGTGATTTGTTCCAGTTCTTCAAATCACACCTAGTCATTAAAGTATTATCATAATGTAAATTATGATATTCTTACTAACCAATTTTTCAAGTTATCACTATGGAAAAAAGTTCTATACTATGGGATTCCTTATCTTGAGAAGTTTTAATCAAGGAGATGAGGTCGCATATAGCAGATATTCCACAAGATGAAAACGTGGAAGGCTCAGAAGTTAAATCCATAACTCAGTAGAAGCATGATATTTATCTTGTGAGTTACTAACAGGTTTGGTTGGAAAGATGGCTCTAGTGAAAGTTGGCGTGTTGAAATAGTGGGTTCCCAAGACCCAACTATGTTGTACTTTTGATTACTATATCATGTGTATAGTTAGTTATACATGATGTATTATTACCATTATAATATAGATATTTATTCATCCACTATATAATGGTAATGTACATAGATTAATTGTTGTGTCAAAATGTTATAGCAGATACCATGTTATAATGAGAACCATGAGACACTATGACATTAATCTTAAATATATGTTCTATGGTGTAGTTACATCTTACTCACTAGACATAGTATATATATGACTATCAGGTGATGGGGGATCATAATCATTGAGAATTATTCTCATGAAATATGCACTTGGTGATCTATAGTAGTGAGATAGTGAGGACAGACCCGCCAATATGGAAACCACATTTTTTGGGTGTCATTGGTTGTTCCTATTTACAGGCATGTGTATTAGTCACCAAAATTGAGATCATTACCAATGTATTCCATTTGATTGCGTACTTTGATGCAATTCAAAAACATGGTATTGAAATTGTGGTGAGGTAGCTTGTGTTGGGTGAATCGTTGTTGGTATGACATTGGTTGAATGGTCAAGAAAGGATTTGTCGCTTCCAAGATTAGAAAGTTGTATATCGCAAGCCTGGTTGAATAGGATGGTGCTGCCTTCATAAGTCTTTGGCCAAAGAAGTCGAAAGGTAAATCCATCTGGACAGATTAACAAATAATAAATCAAGAAAGGACGATAACACAAATGTGCATCCTACTATATGGGATATTTAATGATAAAGATATTATAGTACACAGTCAGTGTTCATAGGTCAATTTTCATTGTTATGAAAATCCTTATCTCTTTAGGGGTCATGATGGGTTGCTAGACTTTGCTTTTGGTATGTGGATTTATTCACTCTAATTGAGATAAGGGTCTAGAGGGTCACAAACAATAGTATATTCAAGAATACACCATGTTCAATTGAATAGGTAAATGGACATAGTGGGCCCCACCATGGGGTCCGAGTGTTGTCCAATTTATTGATCACCAAAAGAATTAAAAAAATCATTATTATTAAAGTTATGAATAATTGGGATTGAATTTATTTAAAGTATTTACATGTTTAGTACATACGAGAAAATATTAATTGAACGAATATTATTTTAATATTAAAGGTTCATTTAATATTAAGCAGGATTACGAGTTGAGTTGAATGGCTCGATTTTTATCACATAATATATTTTATATATATTACAAGTATGAGATAAAATAATAAATAATATTAATGTAGTTTAGTTCATCATAATTATTTATTAAGTTGATGTTGAAATAAACAGGGTTCGGGGAACCCAACCATTTATTTAGAAACACCACTATAAATACAAGATAAGATCTATTTCCATGACGATTCATGTAACTATTCATTCATTTCATGGAATGAATAATTAGAGCATATCTCTCCTCTTACTTTCTAGAGAGAAAAGCAGTTGGTCCAAGAGCATGGATCAAGATCTCCCTCAAGCTTTGAATGGATTTCAATGTGGTGATCATCGGGATGTCGAAGACATCATCAGATCGCCATGCTAGAACCCAATATTTGATGATCGTTGTTCCATTGTATTTTTTAAGCACATGTGGATGATCTAGAGGGATCCGAATATGGATTCTTCAATCAATGATTTTCATCAACAAGTTTCAGTCGATAGGGCCTTCATAATTGAAATCGATATGTTTTAAATTTAATTTTGTGCTCTTTATAATTTACAGGTGATACTCAGACCTTATTGGGGCTCGGATCATTGGCGTAGAAAAGTCTCGTCGACCCGTCGATGAAAAAATTTAAAATCCCTTGCTCACTGGCTTCCGTTGGAGGCCCTGGAACCTTTCAGATCTAACCTTTGACAAAAAATAATGACATTCAGAAAAATTTGGAAGTTCTTCCAACTAAACTCTCAATCCTGGATGGTCCCTATATTTCAAAATAACTTACAGAGGCACTATTCTAATCCATCAATATCCTATAGGAATAAGATAAAAAATTTGTTGTAGCAGAGGTTTGTCGAGTGGAAACTATTCCATTGGAATTCCATGTTACCATCTCATTTAGAGAATAGGATCCAAAAGAGATAATCTAAGAAAATATCGTAGACCTACATGTTTCTGGAAAACTCAACGATATTGGAATCTAAAGAGATCTGACTGAAAATTATTTTAGGGTCAACCACATTAGTATTCACACCCTTTGATGTTTGGGAAATAATGAGAATGATTTATCTCCTATAAATATAACCATTCAAGGTTATTATAAGAGTGAAAAATACCTCTAGGGAAGATCAAGCTCAAGGCTTAGTTTGGGGATATCACATATAATGCTAGGTTCATGTTTATCCAAAAATAAACCACCAATAATTACCCACTTGTAAGTCCTTAATTTCACATCCATTTTTTGGTACCTTCATCATTTCATCAGTGGTTGAAATACCCAACCGATGAGAAGGTTGGAATACTACATGGTGACATCACTCCCTTCGAGTATTGTGATTCCATATATTTTGATGAAGGTTTTTATCAAATGGATAAAAAATTACAAATGATGGATGAAAATATATAGTTTGTAGCCCCCAATGTCTTGGTAACCTCTTATATGAATCCATGGAGTACACTGAATAGTAATTATGATCACCCCTTAAAATCAAATGAGGTAGTAGACTTACTCCCTTATGTCCATGCTCATCCTATATCTAGAGATAGTATAAAAGAAAATAATCAGCTCCAGAATATCTCTATGATGACTCTAGTAGTTATAGGTGAGATGGTCTCTTCCCATATACTCCATCGCCTAAAAAATGACAGATATGACCTCAAAATTACCTACCATGTCTGAAAATACCTCAATGGACTTAGATGTGTAATAAGAAGATGATGAACTTAGGAATTCCACTCCCACATTTGAGGAATACATATCTACTACCATCGATGAGCTCAGGGGTGTGAATCTGGGAATAGAAGGAGACCTACAACCTATATTGATTAGTTCAGTGGTTCCTATCTAGGAGTAGGATATTTATATTGCATTTAAAAATAATTATAAATATGTTACTCTTGGAAATTTATGGAAATGCTTAGCCTTAACCCTGATGTGGCTATGCACTATCTAGTTTTACTCGATGACCATAGAGGTTTTGAGCAACCATCCAAGAGGATACACCCCTCTCATGAAACAAATTTAGAATCACATGTTTAAAAATTTATCAAATTTAAATATGTTTGAGAAATTAAACAACCAAGATTTATCACAAACATCAACCCTATAAAGAAAAAATAATAGGCAGATCAGGGCTTGCATCAATTCATAGACCATAATTGACACGTACCAAATTAGGATTCACCATTGAAAATCATAAAATTCTTGATTGATGAAAATATTAGCATCCATGACCTTTGATCCATGGACAAGTATTTAGTGTACAATCAAATAAACATGGAACCTAAATACAAGGAAGACATTGCCTTTAGAGCACCCCATGGGATCTTTTTCTTTCAGTTCATTTCCTTTTTATTAAAGAATGCTGGAACTACATACCATCTTAACAACCCTCGTATATTTATTCCCTTATTTGGATTAATATAATAATGTTATGTTTGTGATATGGTGGTCAAATATCAACAAAAATATGATTAATTAGTGGATTTTAAACAGTCGTTAATATGTTGTGGCCACATAGTTTCAAGATGAACCAGTTGAAATTCACTTTTGAGGCAACATCAGGGAAATTCCTTTGTTTTTTGTATTCCACCCTAGAATTGAGGATAACCTAGATAAAACTAGGGAAATACTAGACATTTCACCTCATTGTAATCTCATATAATCTAGGGGGTCTAAGGGCACTGCGCTTATATTCAACTTTTTATGGCTAACTTAGACAAAAGAATAACATACCATGACCAAGTTAACGAAGAAGGGATTGACCTATTAATGGGATGAATAATGTTAAGAATCCATTGAGAGTATCAATTAGTACTTTATACACCCACCAGTCTTGATTTCACTAGTGGAAGTAAAGAAACTTATCATATATGTGGCCTCCATGGAGAAATCACGTGGTGCTCTCTTCACATAGAAAATTATATAGGGAATGAAAATATTATCTACTACCTTAATCAAATGATTTTAGGTATTGAGACATGGTATTCAAATGCTGAGAATAATTACCTCACACTCATATTTGCTATGAGAAAATTGATTCATTGATTTCATCATCATGAAGTCCACTTGGCCTCTCATATTGACCCACTCAAGTATGTTTTGGATGCCCTATGTTTACTGGATGTTTTTCAAAATGGGTGGTTATTCTGAAATAGTATAACATCCACATCATGTCACAAAATCTACTGAATGGGTAGGCCCTAACGTTTTTCCTTGTGGGATATCCCTCCCCAAAAAGCATACTAGTGGACAAAAAACATATAGTTGAAGGTATTTTCTACACCCATGACACTTACTAATAATTGGATATGTATTTTGAATGTGCCTCTCAAAGCCCTGTTATTAAGAGGCTGGAAAAACCAAAGCTAAATCACGTTATTCTAATAATTATATCTATTGCATCAAATAAATCAATTTTCCTACTCTTACTCACTATTTAAAGGTTGTACTAATAATGAGGTAGAATATAAGGCCCTCATTTTTGGCTTGGAGCTATCCCTATAGTGTTAGATATCCTACCTGAACATTAAAGGGGATTCGAAGCTAGTGATAAAATAGTTCAATAGTGAATATTACATAAAAAATAGAACTAACCCCTTTATCTGTTACATTAGAGGAATGATAAAAGATTTCCCTTTTGAACCCACATTTCATCATGTATAAAGATCACTAAAAGCTCGTGTTGATTCACTGGCTAATATAACAACATTCATGGTCAACTCCAATCTGGATGAGGTGGTCTTCCATATCACACACCAAATTATGGTCTATTGGTCATCGTCTATGTCATGGAGGAAATCAATCACGTAAACACAAACCTAGATCATGATGAACTGATATTCACTCCTACATGGATAGATCCCTTAATTGATTATCTCTAAAATATAACTCTCCCAATATAAAAAATCAAAAGGGAACAAAATAAATGCTGAGAAATATAATTTACCCTTTGATAAGTAGAAAATGTGAATAAATCCCTCTAAAAACAAGTTTTTATAATCTTCCTCAGATACATAGTATAGGTATAGATTCATTTTATCATGGAATAAGTCTACACAATCTCTTGTGGTTCTCATCTATCCAGGACCAAGCTATCTCATCAAATCTTGAGGGATAGATGTTACTGGAAATAAATTATATATGATTGTGTGGAGTTCACCATGCAATATCAAGAATTCCATATTCATGAAAAATTCATTTATAAAACCCTATAATTTATAAATATAACTAAATATTCCTAACCTTTTTCTAAATGGGGAATGGATATTGTGGGTCCATATCCCCAATCTACAGCTAAACAGTTAAATAAATCCTTAATACTATAGAATTATTTTTCAAATGGGATGAGGAAATACCACTCAATTTAGTCTAGAATAAGAATATCATTAACTTTATAGATACTAATATCTACATTAGATTTAGAGTCCCTCACATTATATTGACATTAAATGACACAAAATTTTGTTCTATAGAGTTGATGAAATTATATTAGGAGTGAAATATCGAGTCCATCCATTCATTATTCTATCATGTAGTATAGAATGGGCTGATAGAGGCCTTTAATAAAAATATATCAAATACACTCTAGAATATGGTGGACAAGGACAATAATTTCTGGCCATAGAAGATCCTCCATGCTTTATGGTTCTATCATACCACCACGTGCACTACTAAACAAGAAAATCCATAATAATTGGTGTACAAATATGAGGAAGTATTTCTAATAGAAGTATTGTTTCCCTCAATTCAAATATCTATTTTCTGAAAACTCTTAGATGATGAGTAATCACAAAAGAGGCTAAAAGAGTTACAATGGATTGATAATAAAAGGTCGTGAACACTGTACAATATCGATGTCCATCAAAATCAGACTGCATGAGAATTATATAAAAAAGTTTTCCTCTTCTCATTCCTTCAAGGGGATCTAGTATTGGTTATCAGAAACCCAATGATACTTGGAAAGAAACCTCTAAAGCTAGAACCCAAATGGGGAGGGTCATAAATCATAAATATGGTAGATTAAAATGGATCTTACTCATTAACCACAATTGATTGGGAACACATCATGCCCCACACCAATACAACGTTTTTCAAAATGTACTCTGCATAGCTCTCATCATGCATCCATCATCCTGGTCATAATAAATTAAAATATACAATGCATCCTTAACATGTGATGTAAAACTTCATTGAAAATTTGTGGGTCACATGGTGTTAAACTGCATGATACGTCATTACCATATGACATTAAATAGCATGGAAGACATCTAGGTCACATAATGTTAAACTATATGATATTTCCTCATTGTAGGATGTTAAAATGCATGAAATATATTCTAGTTACATGACATTAAACTACAAGATATTTCCTAGTAACATGATGATCAAATTCACTATATATCCTTGCCTCATGAAATCAAACTACACAATCAATGTGTCCTTTTCACTTAATGTTAAACTACATGATAGATATTTATTTACCATATAACATCAAACTGCATAGATGTGGTCCTAGAAAAAAGACTCTAAACTAAATAGTATCCTATGTCTTGGTATCAATACATTAAATTTCATAGTTTCATGTGTCCTTAACACATGACAATAATGTAAAATAATATATCACTTCAAGTTCGATTCACTAAAAATGAGCTAGAAATATGAAAAAGATAAATGATGCTCCCCATACCTGCGTGTGAGTCCGATCCATATAGGGAATCTCCCCACTCAAGAACTATACATGGCTTTATTCCTACCATCATATAATCTGTAGTTATTCCCAGATCCAATTTCCTTGGTTTGAACACAATATATTCATCCTATTCAGAATACATTAAATCGAATGAAAACTTTTTCAGCACATTATGTTATAATTTAGTCTTACTCTACATTCTATGAATATGATTCCTTGGTCTAAAAGCTAAACAACCTTATATCAAAAGCATGAGATGCCTATCATGATATGATTTCATGAATTCATGGACATCGTTTATGGGGATTCATGCCTTATGTTTCATGTCAGGTAACCTATATCCAAGCTGAATAACATTACACTACACGGTTTTCCCATAACAAAATATGGTTTGATTCTCAATCCATTGATATATGTAGAGACTCCTAGATCTTATATTTTTTTCTAACCGCCATATGATGAAACTACCCCTATACTTTCTTTTAATCACCTATATTCCATGAATTAAGCCTTTATAATTCCTTATTTTTCACTCCACGTATATCTCACATGGGATAAGAAATTTTGGAAAGGGATGTTGTACCTCTCGAACCCCTCAAGGTTTAATTTTCATGATCACAATCACTTTCATTTTTATCTAACATTGTGTTTTAAGTGTTTGTGTTGATAGGCATTTGATTGCCAAGAAGTTGACCAAGGAAGAGGCAGAAATGGACTGAAATTCAGTCCACCGGCCGACCGGTGGCTTCACCACCGGCCAGCCGGTGGCATCCAGCCCAAAAAGTACAATCTACTCTCTTGCCACCGGCCAGCCGGTGGCTCCTCCACCGGTCGACCTGTGGCACCCAGCTCAAATAGTATTTGCTACTGTCTTGCCACCGGCCAGCCGGTGGCTCCTCACCGGTCGACCGGTAGAGCCTGGATCAAGACTCTTCCTCTCTACCAAGGCACCGGCCAGCCGGTGGAGATGTACCGGTCAGCCGGTGGCCCCTGGACAAGAATCCTATGCCTTTTTGCACACACCGGCCAGCCGGTGGGACTGTACCGGCCAGCCGGTGGATCCAGTCAAACTAGCCGTTGGGCTTTTGACCAGCCTGTCCACTTGGCTCCCAACGGCTCTCTAAGCCTCTCCAACGGCTCCGAAGCCTCCCCAAGGGTTCCATGCCTATAAATAAAGGCCAAGGAAGCCCCGGACATTAACCGGAACTATTGTGAAGCCCTCGGACATATTTTGCATCATTTGCCCAACCTCCGGCGTCTTCCTCCAAAGGAACTCCAATAGCTCCAACAACTTCCACATCCAAGGAGCTCCACCCAAGAAGCTTGGAAGCGGCCTTCATCATCTCCATTCAATCAAAGGCGCCCAAGACTTCCTCCAATACGGTTTTATTGCATTTATTTATTTTGAGCTTAAAATTGGGTTTGTGCCTACAAACCCCAACCCTTTTCTCTTCCCCCTCTTCTTTTGGGTTTCACATCACCACTAAGGTGTGAAAAGGTTGACAAGCCTTACCTTGTAAAAGGCTTGAGATCGGTGAGCTAGTCTTCACCCGTAAAAAGACTAGTGGGTTATTGCTTAACCATTAAAAGCATTGGGTTCTTGCTCAACCAATAAAAGCAAGCTGTAATAGGTCCTAGTGCTACCTCAAAGCCTAGTGGGTTTCTTGCTAAAACCATTGAAAAGCAAGCGGTAGGAATCTCTCAACGGTTGAGTTGGGAGCGGAGACGTAGGCCGGGTTTTGGCCGAACTCCGTTATCAATTTGCGTGTCTTGCCTCTTTATTTCCGCTGCATTTTTACTTTGATTTTTAATTTGTGAATCAATTTTTTAAAAGGCAATTCACCCCCCCTCTTGCCATCTTTTCCCTCCTCGGGTGTTTCTTCCGACCCAACAATTGGTATCAGAGGAAGTATTTGAATAATTCCTTAACCAGTTTCAAATTAAAGATCCTTTTTGATGGCTTCTACCGCTTCAACCTCTTACGCCCCCGAAGGCTTTTCTTTGGGTCGGGCTCCATTTTTTGATGGGACCGACTATAATTTTTGGAAAACCCGCATGTCAACTTTTCTTAAAAGCATTAGCTATCCAATTTATAGAATTGTTATGCATGGTTTTACGCTTTCTTCTCTAGATGAATCTCAATGGACCCCCGCTGACATTGCAAATTTTGAGCTTGATGGCAAAGCCATGAACGCTCTTCATTGTGGTCTTGACCGAAATGTTTTTGATTGTATTTCTTCTTGCACATCTTCTCATGATATTTGGAAGCTTTTAGAACTAACCTATGAAGGTACTAGTGAGGCTCCAAAGAAAGAATCCGCTCAAAAGCTAGAACCCGCTCAAAAGCAGGAACCCGATGAAAAATCCGTACCCGCTTGCCCACTTCACAAGAAAAGGGCCAAGAAAAAGGAAAAGAAGAAGGCTTCAAAGGCAACATGGAGTGATAGCTCCACCTCTTCATTTTCCTCCTTCTCCTCGAGCGACCAAGGTAAAAAATGCCTAATGGCAAAACATGAGGTACCATCATCCTCTTCCTCTTCTTCCTCCTCTTGTTCTTCAAATTCAAATTCATTTAATCATTTGTCTTATGAGGATCTCCAATTTGCTAGAGACCAACTTGAAAATGGTTTTCACGAACTTTCTTCAAAATTTGTTTCTTTAAAAAAGTCTTTCAAAAAACTCTCTTCCGAAAAAGAACAACTTCTCAAAGAGAAGGAAGAGTTGACCCTTAAAATCCAAAATTTTCCAAATGTTGATTCCATGGAATCAACCATCAAAGACCTTAGAGAGACCCTAGCCAAGTTCACCCAAGGTGAACAAAATTTGAAAAATATACTTGGTTCCCAACGTATATCCCGAACCACCAATGGACTTGGCTATACCAACCGAGCCTCCTCCTCCCATGCTCAAACTGTTTTTGTAAGGGGGAGCTCCGATTTTAAATTTTGTAATTATTGCAAAAAACCCGGGCATCTCATTTATGAGTGTAATTGTAAAAACGCCCGGTACGGTCAACCCAAACCAATTTTTTATTCGGACGAATTTTATAGGAGAAGACCCGCCATGAGGCAAGTATGGATTGAAAAATCCCTATTGGCAAGTCTCTCTGGGCCTAAATTTGTTTCGGTTTCAAAAACCACTCCCCTGTGATTCATTGTTTTTATTTAGGGGGAGTTAGGATCTTTTAAGTTTTTTTTTGTGTATTCAAATTTTTTTTCTTTTCAAAACTCAACTCTTGGTTTCAATTCTTTCAATTCATATTTTCTATCAAATTTTCATTTCTAAAATTCCAACAGTTGGTTTCGAATTTGTTTTGATTCAAAACTTTCAATTCAAATTGTTATTCAATTTTCATTTCAAAATTTTCAAAATTTTCAACAATTGATACCATTTTCAATCGATTTAAAATCTCGTTTTTCATCGATTCCCTCAATCAAGTTTTATGCCCCATTCTATTTTGATAATCACAAAGGGGGAGAAATTTCTTGATTGATTGGGGGAGAATCATTTTCATCATGCTTAGTATTTCCTTTCAATTTTAGTATTTTACATTGTTTGTTTCGGTGATTGTGATCATCAAAATAGGGGGAGATTGTTGTACCTCTCGAACCCCTCAAGGTTTAATTTTCATGATCACAATCACTTTCATTTTTATCTAACATTGTGTTTTAAGTGTTTGTGTTGATAGGCATTTGATTGCCAAGAAGTTGACCAAGGAAGAGGCAGAAATGGACTGAAATTCAGTCCACCGGCCGACCGGTGGCTTCACCACCGGCCAGCCGGTGGCATCCAGCCCAAAAAGTACAATCTACTCTCTTGCCACCGGCCAGCCGGTGGCTCCTCCACCGGTCGACCTGTGGCACCCAGCTCAAATAGTATTTGCTACTGTCTTGCCACCGGCCAGCCGGTGGCTCCTCACCGGTCGACCGGTAGAGCCTGGATCAAGACTCTTCCTCTCTACCAAGGCACCGGCCAGCCGGTGGAGATGTACCGGTCAGCCGGTGGCCCCTGGACAAGAATCCTATGCCTTTTTGCACACACCGGCCAGCCGGTGGGACTGTACCGGCCAGCCGGTGGATCCAGTCAAACTAGCCGTTGGGCTTTTGACCAGCCTGTCCACTTGGCTCCCAACGGCTCTCTAAGCCTCTCCAACGGCTCCAAAGCCTCCCCAAGGGTTCCATGCCTATAAATAAAGGCCAAGGAAGCCCCGGACATTAACCGGAACTATTGTGAAGCCCTCGGACATATTTTGCATCATTTGCCCAACCTCCGGCGTCTTCCTCCAAAGGAACTCCAATAGCTCCAACAACTTCCACATCCAAGGAGCTCCACCCAAGAAGCTTGGAAGCGGCCTTCATCATCTCCATTCAATCAAAGGCGCCCAAGACTTCCTCCAATACGGTTTTATTGCATTTATTTATTTTGAGCTTAAAATTGGGTTTGTGCCTACAAACCCCAACCCTTTTCTCTTCCCCCTCTTCTTTTGGGTTTCACATCACCACTAAGGTGTGAAAAGGTTGACAAGCCTTACCTTGTAAAAGGCTTGAGATCGGTGAGCTAGTCTTCACCCGTAAAAAGACTAGTGGGTTATTGCTTAACCATTAAAAGCATTGGGTTCTTGCTCAACCAATAAAAGCAAGCTGTAATAGGTCCTAGTGCTACCTCAAAGCCTAGTGGGTTTCTTGCTAAAACCATTGAAAAGCAAGCGGTAGGAATCTCTCAACGGTTGAGTTGGGAGCGGAGACGTAGGCCGGGTTTTGGCCGAACTCCGTTATCAATTTGCGTGTCTTGCCTCTTTATTTCCGCTGCATTTTTACTTTGATTTTTAATTTGTGAATCAATTTTTTAAAAGGCAATTCACCCCCCCTCTTGCCATCTTTTCCCTCCTCGGGTGTTTCTTCCGACCCAACAAGGGATTCCCCATATAATCAAGTCATGTATGATAATGATAGAGTTATCATGGTTCTTGATGAAGTAACTTAAAATGCACACCACACATTCTTACCATATGATTCTAAACTGCACAGTTGATGTCTCTTTCATTACATAAAACTACAAATTAATGTGAGCCCTCCCAAGAGGACCACTATCCTTGGGGTTGGAATCCCACTACTCCTCTATAAAAGAACTATATGTGGATTGAATCCGACCATTATGGGATATAGAGTGACATCTAGATCTCCAATCCCGAGTCCACCCATAATAATCAATGGTAATAATTCCCACCTCTACATATGGGTTATACCTATATGGAGAGTTTCACGTTCAATAATTATGTGTGGGTTGATTCCCTCTATCACATGATACATAATGACACCCATATATCCAATCCTAGGTCTAGTAGCAACAACCAATGAGAAAATTATCCCCTCTATGTATGGGTCACACCTATATAGATAGTTTCCCATTTATGGACTATGTGTGTCTTGTTTCCTGATAAAAAAGGATATGTAGAGATGCTGAGATCTCCAATAATGGGTCCATCTATATAAATCTATGGGAAAAATTACCCCTATGTATATGGTTCAAACCTGCGTAGAGATTTTCCCATTAAAAAACTATGTATGTATTTATTCTTACTATCACAGGATATGTAGTGATTTTAGGATCTCTAATCCTGGGTATAAACATAATATTGGTGATAAAAATGAACCCCTCATACATTTGGGCTAAACCTATGCAATTATAAATCTAATAACTTTGTTTTCCTTGATTACTACCATTACAAGATATATACTAACCCCTATACCCTCCATATTGGAAAAATACATGTTCCATTATCACTCCCAATCATATCCCTCACATATGATTCATACCTACATAGACTGATCTCATTAAAGGAGAAGATTATGGAATGATTACTACCCTTACAATATGAATAGGTAAACATAGGGAAATCCATCCATATAAATTGAATATACCTCTATTTAAATAGGGTTGATTTATACAATCTCACTCTGCCAAAGTATGAGTCAAATCTCTATATGGATTTCTTACACACATGAAAATCTATAAAAAATGGATTCAGAATTTAGATACCCCCAATAATATTGTTCATGGATATTTTTTTCCTTACATCTAAATTACCCCAACTAGTGAAATGCGTCCCAAAATATATCTTGGACAATTTCTCATCGGTTCCCACATCCTTACCATATTATGTTAAACTGCAAGAAAACTTCCTTACCACTTGATGTTAAATGGAATGAAAGATACATCGGCACTGTATGATGTTAAAATGTGTAGGCAAACACCCATCATCAATACTTATGAAAGGTCCCCAAGAATATGACAATGGTAAACCAAAGTACTGGGTTCTTTGTTCATCTTTTAAGAACCCCAACCCATAAACCACACATAATGTATTAAGGGAATTGGGTTTCCAAAAAACCTTTCACGACCCCTATAAAAGAAAATATATCTCTCTATTTTACCAATCTAGTAATGCATAAGGGCTTTAACATACCAACTAGAGATATCATGTCCCTAGAGGAAGGTCTTTATGGTCATTTTGATCCTAGCATCACAGTGGAAGAACACAACACCTTAGAGTGTTTTGGTTAATCCCTAACACGATTGTCACATATCATTAATCATGAATCAAGAATATTGATCCATGATTTACCACATTTTTATCTCCCAAAAAAAATTATAATGGATTAAAATTGACTTTAAGTACTCTAATTATGTGTTTTCATAACATTCTCTTCATACCAAGTCTATGTGATTCATGACTTTACATTTCATACACTTTGGTCAAAGTTGTACGACCATAAACCATATCCTTTGATGGTCCAAATCAAAGGAACCTAAAATTTCAAGTGAAAGATATGTGAAACGTTTTAAGATTAAAACATTAATAGGGAGGCCTAAGAAAAATTCATGTTTCCATTCACTACACTCTTCATATCTAGATTTTAAGAAAATGTTAGATCATAAATAAAAAAGTAATAGATATTATAGCAAGCATTTTGTGGCCCTAGTAAAATCCAATCCATGCTCGTTGGACCCCATTATCTAGAAAAAAGGTAGATTAATGAATTTTCACATATCCTTTTCATGATAACATGTATACTAAGTAGAGACACAACTTTTAGTATTCTCAAACCCTTCTTGAATCTTATATATTCCATAAACCACCTTCATGCCACTAATTTTTTATTTGGAACAACATATTCCTCATATTGATACCATTCTCTTAGAACCCTATGGTCCTTGGAAGTCTTTTATTTTGTCTCTTTCCCATATAAAACCGGTAACATTGATCGGTTCATCCAAATGATACATTTGGTCCCAGGAAGGACCCTTAAATCTTGGATTTTTTTTCCTGACCATGTGGAAAATTATATACTCCCTTCATTACCAATGTTGAACCTATAGCCACCCCCATTTATCTCATATTCTACAATATTACTATTTAAAATTCCCATAACAATAATATTTAAGAATATTCAACATCCTTGACATTATGTCACCACATATTGTACCATTTCTCAAAGTAGGAATGTGACACTCCTTTCTTAAATCATTTTTTGGCCCACAACACATAACTCAAAACCATATGTTATAGAGATTGACCTTCCAATCTAAAATCGAAATTTACCTTGGGTTCTAGTACCCTTCCTGTATATCTCTTTTTTCCATACCCTACATCATCATCTAGACATTTTGGCCTTAAAAAATCATTCATAGGCCTTGGGAAAGAGTGGGGACACCTCTACATTATCATTCATGTTGGCCTTATGGGACCATTAATAAGGGATTATGACCTCACAACTAGTGAAATCTTCTCTTTGCTAGAAAGGGAATCGGGTCATTGTGAGATCCAACAAAACTATGACAGAACCCAAAACCTTATAGTATTATATGTCATCAATAGTATCTCCATATTCCTCAGTTCAAACTCATGTACATGTGATTTATATAGCCCACATTCTAACTATATTGGTGTATTCAGATTCCCTAATATTTTTACTAACCACAAATACCATCTCAAAAATATTTCATAGCCCTTGGTAAAAAGTTGGGACACATCTACCTGACTACGCATGTAAGACCAATGGACCCATGCATAATTTTATCATACCCACCAACTATGGGTATCTTATCATTATTGTAAAGGAACTCCAATCCTCATGTGCCTTGGAAACAATGCTGTAGAAATCAGAACATTAGGGTAGTTTGGGTTTGTCCTTGGAATGTCATCAACATTCTATATTCATCAATCATATCATGGAAGCAAGAATTTAATCTTTTTATCATTTCATGTCTATTCCACGTGATTTTTAACTATATTGAAGATTTACTTACTACATGATGTTAATTTGTATGAAATATATCCATTCCACATGATGTTAAACTACATGGAATATTTCCATACCACATGGCATTAAATATATGAAATATGTGTTTACCATTTGACGTTAATCTATATAGAATATATCATTACCACATGATGTTAAAATAGACGTAATAAGACCTTACCACATGAAATTAAACTATATAGAGAAAGTTACTTTAGGAATGTTATATTAAAAACAGAATAAGGTCTGAGCTAGAAGACCCTAAACAACAATAATATAAGGTATGATCTACATACCTTAAGCTATAGTATAAAATTGTTCTAGTTTGAAAGACATTAAAATAAAAAATTGATAGAGACACAATTCTCAACATGTTGAAAAATCGAAAAGGGTACCCTATTCAATTTTATATTGATTGGTCATTGGGCATGCACATTGTGTGATCTAGGAAATATTGAGTAATAATAAAATGAAAAAGGCATAACACTAGTCATGTCAAAAACCCATATGAGTGTAGCCTAATAAAAATTTAATCTACTCCCAGTAATATTTCCACATATGAATCATAGAAAAAAATTAGGTAAATATAAACAAAAAATAAGATGAAAAGATTATATAGATCATTATTTTTACCTAGAAAAAATCAATCTATGTTTGCTAAGTCCATTAACATATGAAAAAATTATATAATTCTCCCTCTAAAACATAAATGTTACCCAATTAAACTTTTAAATCACGTGATCTTAAGAAAACTAGAGTATGTATATCAATGATGAACCTCATTTCAGTGGGAATTCATGAGCATTTTTCAAGAAAAGTCTATTGTGATATAAACATTCAAATCCAAGTGTTTGTGTTTACCTAGTATTATACAAATTATGGGTATCTTTAATGATATATAAGATATCATAAAAGTCAAATTTCATGCACATCATGAATAAGAGAAAGATCGATATCTATATATATATATATATATATTAGAAGTTTAATTCCTTGATAATGTTATCAAGAAGGAGGAGTCTCCATATACCAAAATCTACCTCATGAATACAAAAATATAGGGAGAGTCACAAATATGAAATCCTATCATAGCATGTGTTTGAAGGATTCAATGACCCCTATAGACTTCTTCTCCAGGGAGGTAGTTGATTGGAAAAATTGATCAATAGATTTAGTTTTCATATCCACAATCCACAAAAATTCTTCTTCCCTAGTAATAGCATCTATTCTTTCATTCCCTTATAGGTATAGGATACTTTGTTACTTCAATACAGTTTTCTTTGATATTTGAAGTACATTCTATAACAAAGATATCTCTTCCTAGAGACAGAGGATTTCATACTATAATCAGTTTATTTTAACCTACCCAGCACTGAACATGGCTTGATGAGCTATCCCCTCCACCACATGATGTGAATTCTAGTTCAAAGCCTCATCCCAACATCATTTTCTTGTAGATGAATCCCTTACCACTACTACCCTTAATTCAAGGGAACTCCTCTACTCCCTAAAGGATATCACTTCCTTTGCCTAGGAACAAAGAGTGTTATAGTAATATCCCTCATAACTAATGGTGGTAAACATAATCCTATGATGAACCGGTTGCTCATTCAACACTTCCAATTGGGACTCTGAAATTATGGTCAAAATCTCTATCCACACTTTCCTCTTCATCAGCTGGTATAGTGAATAAGACTCCAATACATGACTCAATCCCATCCTAGGAACATGAATATATTTTGGGACTATGGCATTGAGTGAGGGAATCATTCTCATGGTATTCAATTATGTGGGTATGGATTCTACCTCTGTATTAGTAGACTCATTTAGAGGAATTCTGGAGAAAGAAGGGATTGAAACTTCCAACCTATGGGGTGAAGAAACTACAAAAAAAGGAAAATGGTTAAACAGTCAATGAATTGATGGTATAATTAAATTAGATAAAAAAATATGTGATAGATGTTGGAAATTTCTCGATTACATCATTGGAAACATCTTTTTCTCCAACCCCATATTCAGGCGAGGAGAAGACACCCTCTTATGATGAGCTACCTAGTGGCACCACTAGTGTGTTCTCTATTATCATACTCTGATCACTACCTTTTAGGGTTTTAAGAGTGAAATAAATTTCATACAACATAAATCAAGGTGAACCTATTCTAGTTTTTATAAAGTTGTTCTCATATTATTTGATACATGCCTCTATCAAAGATACATCAGTAGTGGAGTAGATACTGGTATTAGTATCCTCCAGTAGTGTATTCTTTTGTATTGAGTCAAATGGAATATCCAATGGAACTTATACAGAATGTGTTGATCATAGCTTAGTTGGTACATCAGTTTTTCCTACTTCTTGATGGGTCGGGTATAATAGTAATGCTTCAATAGGAGCAACAAAATTATCACATGTATCCTTAGGAACAAATGTATGCTTATCCAGGAGGGTACAACGGGGGCCTGTTAATTTTTAAAAACCCATAATGAATTATTAGAATAGTCCAAAATAGGTAAAGGGTAAATTGAAATGCTTACTTGATGATTCTGGGTGAGAGTAATTAGATAGTTCAGATCATTTTCTTTTCTCATGATTCTCTAAGGAAGGGCTTCTAGAAGGCGTCGATGTTGAATGCATTGATGATAAAACTGATGGAAGTGTATATTATTATAAACTAGGGATGTTAATTTCCACCATCATCATAGGTATTTAAACTAGGGAAACCTCATCACATATACCCATGTTACCACTCAATTCATCTTTGATAATCGTCCCCTTAGATAATATACCAGGGATAGTAGGAGTAACTGGTCTCTTACAGCTTCCTTTCATATCAATGGTAATGAAAAATACATCAGTATGGTCACAAATACACTGTAGATATTTTAATATGGTATATATATCAGTCTTATCACTTCCTTGATGATGGTAAGGACATTTTCTTCAATAAAAAACTCTAAATTTACATGATCCACAATCTCCTACATCAAACACAAGTATTAGATCCGACTCTTCATGTTTTCCATCATCACATCGAGGTCTCGAAAGAAATCATTCACCTTAGTGGTATTATCTTTGAATGTAACTCCTTTGGGAGTAATAATATGAGAAAATACTTCTAAATGTATCTCCTCATGGCGCAGTATTACCTAGATCTCTTCATCAAAGTTGGTTTCCCTCCAGATCATATATCACTGAAGTACAGCTGTAAATAATAGTACATGAATGGAATCACTCATAGTCTTCACACCCACCACAGCCATACATTATGACACTTCTATAGATAATTATACTAATGGTAATTGTTTCACTTCCTTATAAGACATTTTTGGGGTTGTCAACATGCTCAAAGTGAGAATCTTTCCCGGCCATGGATTGGATTCAATAATTAGTAGAAACTTTATAGCCTTGGGTACAGATATGGATAATTTCCTAATCAGATATGAGAATATAAAAATATGGGAATAATGTTAAACACATCAATAACATCATATTTTTATGGTATTTGAATCTATACTTGAGTCTCCTCTATAGTAAGCATCAACAAGAATAGGCAAGCCACTATTTGATGTTTTTTAGATTGAACATAAAGAGGGGTATGGAATTTTTTATGAATACATTGGAACATAAGGATAAACCAAAAAGTTACATGCAATTAATATAGAATGCTCCCATAAATTTTGATAGAAAGGAGACCCTCATGAGTAGATATCATATAGGTTCGAGCCTCAAGAATGTCATACCATTGTCAATAATAATACCTATTGGCATCATCTGATAGGGATTGAAAGATATGTATTCATGACAAGTCATGCAAGCCTTTATTTTGAAATATTTTAATGTGATGGGACTCATCTCTATGATTCACTAAAAAAGGGGTTTGAAATGAATTTTGAGGATGTTCTAGATTCTTAGGTACTCATAGAATCCCAAAATGAGCCCCCATCCAACCCCATAGTACCAAAATGGGACCCAAAATTATTTGTGGGTATTTTCCCCTATAAATGTTTTATAGTAGGTGATATAGTTTGGTTGACACAATAATGGCTAACATAATTCACCTCCATACATCTATAGAGGATGTCATCATAATAGTGGAAACTCTAACTCCACCCTTCTCTTTTGTTGGGATCAAGTACCCACTTAGTTACATGGAAAGAAAAATATACAACATAATGGTTTGATCAATTCCAAGAATAACCTCCCACCGCTTGCTGGTAAATGAACCCTCTTTAATTGTGGTCCAATAGGCACCCTCAGCGCTATCGTAATCCATTGTGGGATAGGCCTTTAGCCTTCTAGATTTAGGTTCATAATGAAATATCTTGATAAAATATCCCTCTAATTGCATAAAAGGGATATCTTCCCCAGGAAGTAGGGTATTCTCATGATTCTTTTTAGCCGACCTTAATAACTACGTTATAATGGGATGGGTCCCCTCAATTTCATCTGACATGAATTATGGGGGGGGGGGACTCATAATAAACCTCCCCTAAAATAGGTGCAAGACAAATCATCTCAATATCCTAGATACTGATACCCAGTTTGGCATGCATCAAGTAGAATGTATTTTTATCTATGCTTCATCAGCTAACCAATAATTCCATAAAGTATTTATTAACCTATTAGAATTTTTGGGAGATTGAGATAACTTCTTACATCCTAATACTTCTCATGTTCATGGAAAATTCAAAAGTGATATAATTCACCCAGAAGGACTAGCCCCAAATTATTCTGAATATCCCCTTGATAGAAGGTCTCAATTAGAAATCCATACTAACCTCTATTTTGTAGAAGATTTCCTCATTATTGAGCTATACATATAAATTTTTGAGTTTGATTTATGATTATTATTTCCAAAATCTTTTGATCTGAATTTTATCATATACCCAACTAATTTATTTTCATGGTGATGAAATGGCCTATATGGGAGATATTTTCTCAAAAGGTATTATGGGTCTCCGTAATCCAATTGGGAGACACAATTGATCATATCAGTGGAAGGATGGGAGAATCATTTTTAATAACAAACCTATAAAGATGTAGTAAGTCTGAAATATGATATTCCAAAAGGTTTATCACAATTAGATATATTAGGCTTGTCTATGATTACTTGGTAATAGACTGAAAGCTAGTATCCACACTTTTAGTAGTGGTATTCCTATGATCAACTAATTTTTATACCTATTACCTTAAATACATATGAGAACTATAGTTAATATATACAAAAAAATACACGCATGTCAGATGAGAGAAGAACCCTTCTTGAAGAGGTGCATGACTCAAACAATATCATGAGAGTCGCATGAACCATCAAAGTATTCATGATCAAGTGACCTGATATAGGTCTCACGAATCATATAACCCATGGAGTATCTAACAACTATATTATATGTTGTAATACATGTGATTTCATGAACCTTGGATGGTCACACAAACCACATAATGATCATGTGATCACATCACTAAGCTAGTGGATCTTTTGAATCCTGCAAGATAACCATGTGGCTGATAGAACATGTTAAGGATCAATAAAATTACCTAATAGTTTGTTTGTGGTTCATTTGAAAAAATTAATAAGATAAATCAGTCACGTTGTGAGATCTTATGAAACATTCTTATGAAGTTTTCTTATAATCAGTTCTTGTGGAGAGGTTTTTTAAACAGATCTTACTGTTAGGTCTTATGAAGGAGTCATGTGATGAAATAAGTTTCAAGACAAATGGAGTTTAAATTCACCAGTGAAATGATTCTCCCCCTCACTACCCTATTTATATGATGCTTCATGGAATACCAATGGTCACCTGGAAGACCAAAATTCTTATGAGACACTAATTAGCGGAAGACTTAAGGACTCAAGAAGGCATTTACTCTCCTCAGAACCAAGTCCTTATCCAAGTGGACCTTACTTTGGTGGGGGGATTTTACTAACGCCTTCCAAATGGGAATATGAAATTCTCAGTTGAATAAATTCTCATAGCATGGATATTATTTTATATTAAAGACAAAGGGATGAGTATCATGACTACATAGTGTCCCAAAAGCCGAATCAAGCAGATCACATAACCTATAGGAGGACACATGATCGCATGACCTTGTAAGGTTTATGATAAATAATCATGCACACTGCATGATTTTTTATTGATCACAAAAAACCCCTCTATAAAGGACTCATATTCTGGAAAATTTGTTCAAAAAAGCATTTTTGATCATGAGGTGGCTTCCCGATAAGGTCCTATGATCATGAAAAACACCAAGAAACATATGCCTGACAATCATCCAAATCCCTTTATAAAACTAAGGTGGAAATTTGTGGAATATTCTTATGATGGAGAGTTATATCGATTTTCATGAGACATGCTTATAAGATTCACAAGACCCTCTGAATCCCCCTAGAAACATGTTGACCTTGACACATGAGAACCTATTGGCATTTCACCTTCATCATGAGAAGGACCTTAGATATTTCCATTTGATCATATGATTTCCATTCATATCCATAGAAAATAGGGGAGATTTTTTGTGACAATAATCTCACATGGTTCTGATATCTATCATTGATCACATGACACACCATAGACAAGCGGAGTGTCTTCCCGTCAAAGCGCTCACACACCGTTGTAAGATCCACAAATGATCCTGATATGCCTTAATATAAAACCAATGGGAAAAGTCAAGAATTAATATAAAATAGGGAATAAAAGGATGAAATATATATAGGCCTCCAAATAAAGTAATATATATTGATATTCATGTGATTGGGTTATACACCTCATGTGTTCTCCATTGATCATGTGAAGAACCTTTGACATTCCAGATTGATCTCACAAGAGGCCCTTGACAATCCATCTAGATCTTATGAAAGGCCCATAAAAATCTATCTTAATATCATGAAAGGCCTTTTCAAAACCATCTTGATCTCACAAAAGGCCTCTGAAAATTCACCATAGTCTCTTGGACCCCAGACCAGTCTTCTTCAATCCCAAGAAAGCCTTTATGCAGGTATGTTGACCTCACTAAGGTTATCAAACATGACATATCAAGGGTGAAAAGGTTGTTCAACATGACAATGTGATTTTGTGAAATCTATTTTACAATTCATGGGTCTAATAAATATGCTGATGATGGAGTGTTCTCATGGTTTTTGTTTATCATTTAATGCCTAAGGAAACCTGTGGTAGGATAATGTGAGGCATGTGAGATGTTTCTCCCTCCAAAAAATCCATCTCATATCTATGATATATTCACCATTCAATGTTTCAAATAATCTAGGTGGAGATGCATATAAAGTTCCCCCCCCCTCGACACAAAAAATAAACACACACACGAGATACAAGACATCCCACCAGAGTATAGAATAAAAGAATTGTTGGAGAAAAAAATACATGTCATCACAAGGGTCTTCCACCATGAAAAATTTTGGGAATGAACTAAGGGATCATGTGTAATCAACATTCGCTTCATGTGAATCCTTTATAGATCATGTGAATGACTTATAGTGGGCAATACCTATTATATGAAAGAGTTTTATCACTTTTACTTGGTCAAATGAAATCTAAACAAGCTAATTCTTGGAGAACCTTATCATACATATGAAATAGACTAAAAAAGTGGAAGAATTAAGTGATGATAGATATGATAAATTTCATGTGAAGGCATTATGCACTTCAGATGACCTATCCAGATCAAGTGATGACATCAATAAATATCAATCGAGTCTTGTGAAGTCCTTTATATATGTCACCCATGTCTTGAAAATTCCTCTTGACATATCTCCCAACTATTGTAAAGTCCTCTAGACATCAAGCCCATGCCTTGTGAAATCCTCTAGAAATATTGGGTAGGCCATGTGAATTCTTCTAGACATTTAATCCAATTCACATGATAGTCTAATGACTTATCATCCTAGATCATGTGACATAATTTAGAATGTATGTGATGATCATAAAAAAACCCTCGGGCATTTCCACTGAGTCATGTGATGGTCATTTAGACATTCCAACTAGGTTACGATACAGATCTCCCATATTTATCATTCAATCATGTGATGTACCCAAAGAAATGTAAGCCTTATTGAATAGACACTCAGTAAATGTCAGTCAGGCACTCATGACATGTCAAGCGAAAACATTGGTACATGATAACCTTGTCTATTAAACATATTCATACATACCCTGAATTGAACTATGAGAACTCTAATTCCTATCCAAATAGAATATGTAAGAATCCTTCCTATGTCTCAAACTCTATATCAAACACCCCATTAGGGCTCCCCTAGTACATAAGTCTCATAACCATATTCTATGAGTCTAATGTTTTGTTGTCCATTTTTTCTCAGACCAAACGTGGCTCGTGTGGGATTAGAGATTTCCAAATATCATATCACTCACATCATAAATCTCCATCTTCTAGGGAAAATTTAATGTGTAAGACCCATTCTGTGGCATGGAATGATTTCTCACATTCTAGGGAACTCACCATGGTGTAAGTACCAAATAAATTGAAATATTATTATACTCTTTGGAAATAACACTCATGGGCATTAATTATGAGTCACCTCCCATCAGTTGGTTAGGGGAAGATCAAACTATAATGATTCTGATTCCTGTTATAGAAATAATACATTGGATGTCTTCCTAATGTTTGAGCTATATACTTTGTTATTAAGATCCCTCATATATGTCCTATATGCATGATATTAAACTACACAGTTTAAATGAACAATATGGGTTTTGATTCCTTTTATAAAAATTATACATAGGATGCCTCGTAAAGGTTGAATACCATCCTCAAAATACAAATCACCTACATGGATGGTAGTAAACTCTAGAAATCCTAGTTATATGGATTCAAAATATAAGTAGTTACCCACTACTATGAAATAATGGTAAATAGATGAAGAACCCCATATACTTATAGATGGATTCTTTAATAGCACCCCCCTATCGCTTGTAAAAGTATTTGATGTTCAATGATCTCATTCGGGTAATAGGTCATGTATTTGGATTAGGAATATATTATAAAACATATATTAAATATATAAGAGTGTCCCAAAATAGGCAAAAATTACAACAAAAAGGATGTGATTAACCAGACCGCCCATCCACTCAACTAATTTGAGTTCCTAAGTGCCATTGGGTCTGAAACATTTAATGATTGAATGCCTTTTGAAATAATGTCTTTACCTTGTTATGGATTTTGGAGAAATTGGTGGTTTCTAAGAAATATAAATGGTGAACATGGGATAAATGATTGTGAAACCATACATGAACACCCACAATCAACCCTAAAAAAAGAATAAAAATTTATAGACCCAGTTTGAAGGCTTGTAATGACATAATAAATGAATCATTATAGGTATCAGGTACCTTTTCTCCTAATCTCTATGTACCATGAATTTATAAAAAAACATTCCCAATTAACTTATATCTAGTGACCATATAGAAAATGACTATATATCTAATTATAGTATATGCAATAAATATATATCCATTGAATTTATATATAATGGTCATATTACATTCCTATATAAAACCTTACATGTTCCAATAAAATTTATTCATCTTATTTTTTTACTTACCTCTCAAAATGTATATTTTATTTCTATCATTTTTACTTGATTCTGTAGTTATAATCAGTGGTACATTCTTCACCGAAAACCACAAGGATAAAGATTTAATTTTCACGGTATTTTTATTTACTTTTGGTTTTATTTCTATTGAAATTATCATAATGATGTTTAATATTTAACTCTCATGATAAATTAATTTTTATCAAGTATTACATTATTTTATCTTAATAAAGTAAATAATTTTTTGTTTTAGTTTGGGGATTCATGTGAAATGAAATGACCTGAACATTGTAATTGAAATTCCAATTTCAATGAATAAATAACCTACCAGTGTAATAAATTTATAGAAAACACATGCACTGCTTTGGCTATTTTGGATAGCTATAGTTCATTAGATTTAAAATACTGTTAAATATAATAACTGTTGAAAATATAGTTGTTGTATGGTGACTGTTAATATTATTATATTAAGGGTTATGATAAATTTTAATTGACATAGACAGAAGAATCAATGAACTCAACCAGTAGAATCCTACATTATAAAACCCATTTATCAAAGCTTATAAGAGAGATGGAATCATTGGGATTTACCCTTGATAAATAAAAATCAAAGATTCATCAACAAAATCATAAACAAAAATATTTTTAGGATAATATCATTCCCCTCATGACCAAATCCCAAACTAGGTTTGTTAAACCACCCCAAGTGTCACAATCACAAACCTTACCCCTATAGAATACACTGGTGTAATAAGTGGTAATGTACCTAGACCCTAATAGTATGAATTTTTATATTTTATATTTTTTATTAAATAATTATTATATTTATCTTTTTTTATTATTCCTATATAAATGATTATATAATGAATTTTATAAAAAATTGATTTTGATATGATGAAACATAAATTGTACTTTTGGGAAATAAAATATCTCAATCAAGATACTCTTTTTGATGAATTCAATAATTTTTTAAATAAATTTTATTTCAATAAAATATTATTATTATATAATATTTATTAAAATACAAATGATAAAATAATTATATGAAGTCAAATTTAATTTTTTTAAGCATCAGGAACCGCTACCCTCACAAAAATCCATATATTCTAATAAATGGGAATTTTGATTTAAAAGTGTATATTTTCATTGTAAAATAATTTTTTTACAAATGAATGTTATTTTTGAAATAATCTCATCAAAATTATCCAATGGTGAATCATTAAAAAATTTCTAATATTGTCAAATATTTGGGTAAAAATTAAATATGTTATAAATATAGAGAATGTATTATGACAACATAAAATCAAAATAGTGATGTAATGAAGACTATAAAGAGTATCCATGACCGAAATTATGTTTCTAATTTTAAATAATGTTTTTGATATTATTTAATTAATTTATAAAAACAAAATGAATCCTACAAAACCTATAATATATTTTAATGTTTTAAAATCATTTCTTTATAAACATGACACACATACACATCATCTAGTATATTATTTTAAGGATCTTGGTTCATGACCTTATAAAATTTTGAAATATACCCTTATTTGGCATAAATCATAAGATGAAACCATGGTAAGGTTCATGTTATTGATTATTTTATAATATAGATTCCAAAATCCATGTTTAGAAATTAATAAATAATTTCCCTCTCGTTTTCTATAAAACCCCACCCAACCTCCCGTTCATCTTTAATAAAAAACCATAGAGAAAAAATTTACTCTAAATTTACCACTATAGATCCCTCCCAATGTGTACTTAATCTCTAAATAAGCTCTTCCAAATCATTTATAAGTTCTTACTCAATATAAGGGATCTTCTTCTACTCCTCTTTATTCAAGAACATTCTTTATATCATTTATTTTGATTGCAAATTTTTAATATTGTGATATTTTTGTTACACATACCTCTTATTTTACATAATATTTCCATGTGATGAGAGACCCATTTTACTCCCATTAAACCATTTAATTAATATTTTGGTATCCCCCGTTATATTTTTGAAATTATCATATGATTTTCCTGGTCAAACATTTGTGTAGTGAATACCCATCCCAATTTACATTCAAGGGTATTCACCAATATGTACATACACTTCATTTATTCGTGACTTCTATATATGTAACCAACACCCTTTAATCATTGGATTAAAAGTGATGAACAAAATCTTTAAGTTCTATGATTTATGTGAAATTCTTATTCGTGTACATACTATGGATTTGAATGGTGGCACCAAAATTATATAGCCCTCCAATCCATTGGGTAATGTGTTTACCTCAGGGCATACCTTGTATTGTTCATGAGAGGTTATCCTAATAACACTATGCTAATATATCTTGATGGTCAGCCATGACTTATGTTATTTATGTCTTGTTTTATGATGTTGCCACATTCCCATGTTACCTCTATGTTATGATCTTATATAATTCTTCAATGATCATTTTTATGATCTTTACCCCTCTTATGTTACCTTGATATGCATATTTAATGAAATTAATTAATTTAATTATGTTATTATTTGATTATTACCTTATTAAAATTTATATTTAACCCTTTTAAATGTACATACCCAAGTTATATGTTTCAATTTTAGAAGATAAATTGAATTTTGAGGTCATTTTGATGAGTTTTAAAATAATATTGGTGCACACATGTTTCATGTTGTTATTTTATATACCTAATTTCCAAAAGACACTAGGCCTTTTGATCTTTTGGGAATGTACCATGTGTGAAATTATGAAATAAATCATCATTTAAAGCATATTAAATATATGGGTTTTCATATGAAATAATCTACTAAAAATGTTAAAGGGATAAAAATGAATGGTGTCATATTATACCAACATTAAAATAAATTTCACCATTTAAATTTTATTATTTAGATGAAAAAAAATTAATGTACTGATGCCTCATTACATTTTTTGGTTCCCACATTGCTTATATAAATTTATTTTTCCTTCGGTGATATTTAATAGGGTGGGTGATCCTATTTCATAGAAATTTATTTCTATGATCCAAGATTTATATTAGTTGTTCCTTATATAAGAGACCATGTTCTAGTTAAACAACATATGAGTTCAATACATGTGATGGAATGGGTATGTACTGTAATGACCCAAAGGTTTATAAATAAAATTCCCCTTGTGACATAATTTAATGAATTATTATATATTTTGGATATAGAAAACAGATGCACTAATTTGGTTTCATTATATCCTATTAGATTTAAAATACCATTAAATATCATTACCATTGATAATATATACATTAAATAGTGGTCTTATGATTAGTATAAATATAGGGTTTTGATAAATCTGATTGACACATAAAAAGGAAGTGATGGCTTCAACAAGTAGGATTGTACCAAATAAATCCCATTTATCTGAGCTTTTAAGAGATATAGAATCCCTATAATTTCCCTTAACCTAGCCCACGCTGAGATCTGACAACTTAACCATGAGTGAAACCATTTCTGAGAGAAGTTCAAGCTCATCAAGATCATTACCCAAACCACGTATGTTGAACCACCCCATGAAAGTATCACCAGCATGCACCTTACTCTTATGGAATTTTCAGATATATTAAAGGTATATATATATCAAGTAACTAATAATATGAATATGTATATTTTATCGAATAATAAATATTTATTCATTTTCTTATTGTTACTTTATATATGATTTTTTATTTTTATACAGTTAAACACAAATTATATTTTTGGTTAATATTCAAATTTAATTTAGGAATCTATGAATTAATGGATTTTTTAAATATATAAAAAAAATATTATGAAATAGTTCTTATTAAATATAATTTATTACATAATTTTTATGAAGCCAAATGTAATTTTTATAAGGGATTGAAAACTGTTATTGTAAAAAAAAACTCATCATTTCTCAAAAAATAATAATTATTCTTTTAAAATTAAAAATTCACATATTTATAAATTTATTTGGATAAAATAAATATTATTTTTTGAGTTATAACATTGAAATTATCCAACCATGATCTTTTCATAATTTCCTGATACAACTTAATTTTTGGTTAAAAAATAAATATGGAATAAATATATTGTGTGTATTATGACATCATGATGAACCAAAATGATTTAATAAACAATATAAAGCATTTCCAGGAAAAAATATGTGTCTTAAATTTAAAATAATTTAATATTTTTTATTTTATAAATTTTATAAATCCTTTATGAATCCTCTAAAACCTATAATATATGTCATGGTTTAAAAATAATTTATTTATAAACATGACTCACTTATATATCAGAAAGTTTTTTATTTTAATAAGTTCAGCCAAATTTCTTAATAGGATAATGAAAACCACCCATCTTTGGATGAAACCATGGAGAAAATGAGGGGATGTTTTTTATTTTGGTTATTTTATTATAAATATTCCATAACTTAAGTTTAAGAAATGATAAATATCTCCTCTCTGTATTCCTATATAAACCCACCCATGCTCTCATTCGTCTCCACTCAAAAACCATGGAGAACTTACTTACTACTCTTTCTACTCTCTAGAGTCTTCCCAAGGTTCCCCTAAGCTCTTAAAAAGATCATCCTAAGCATTTGGAATCACCCTATCAAGGTAAGGGATACTCTCCTCCTCCTCTTTGATCAAGTTTCTTCATTATCTTATGTCTTTCATCTCCAATTTCTAATGGTTTGAATTTTTTTACAAATACCAGTACTATCCATTTAATGTCTAAATTATTATATAATGCTTTAAATTTAATTAATCCCTTCTATGAATATTGAAATTCCCCTTGTTATACTACCGAAATTTCACCATGCTTTTCAATACCAAACAATTGAGTAGTGAATACTCATACCCATCTTTTATAAAGGGTTATCACCTTCATGAACATATAAATATTTTTTAGGGACTTACATGTATTTTTTCCACACTTCGTTATCATAGAATAAAATGTGATGATAAATTATTCCATTTTTTATAATCTATGTGGCACAATTAAGCATGAGAATGAAATGAAAGTGATGGGTGTGTTTGCAATTATATAGTGCTCTTATACACTAGGTAATATTTTAGTCTCACGAGACATCATTCAATCGATTTGGGAGTGAACCTAATCCATCACATGACTTTTTCCATCATTATGTCTTGGAATTTATCATTGATATTTGTTTATGATGTATTGTTTTAAGTTGTTTCCACATTTACCATGTTTTTTTATGAGTATCATGTTATATCATACATTGTTGTTCATGTTTATAATTATCGCTCCTTTTATTCCCCATTCAATTTCCTATTGACTAACATGTATTACATTATTTTATGTTATTCCATGTTGTTTCCATTATGGGTAATTATAGCTCACCCATTTCTTATGCATGTCTGCACATTATCCCATGTAATTTTAAGTATGAAGGAATAATAAGAGCATGTTAAGGAAGTTTTCAATAAATATGATGTATTTCCTGTTTTATGTTTTTATGTAGTGTACATAATTACCAAAGACACAATAATTTTTTATCATATAGGTTGTATTATGTGTAATATTATGTATTAAATCAATAATTAGTGTGTAATAAAGAAAACGGTTGTCATAGTAGGCATCAAAGGGAGGTTTAGTTATTTTATGGATTAATATTATAAATCTATAGTAAATGAATTAGAGATAAAACTATATATAAGAAAACATACAGAAATTTTGGTAAATTATAGAGTAAGAGGTTTATGAAGAAAATATATCCATGTTTAGATACTATATGTGTATGTGGCTCTACCACAGATGTTCATAGGGGTAAAACCCAAAGACACCATGATGAGCTATACTCTACCAGGAACCATTGCATGAAAACGAGTGTTTCTGCACAACTAGTTTGACCCTCCAAGGGGATATGATTTGTTAAATTCACAAGCTTTTTATGAACCATTATCATGTGAAAAAAAATCTCATAAGAGTATATGTTAGGGAATAAATCAAGGATAACATATATTTAACCCTAAAAATCATAAGTTAAGGAAATAAATTTCATTTTAAAGTTATCTGTTTAACGTCATTGGATTGATGTTTATGTGTTTAATAGTTTAAAAATACTCATCCCTAATTTTTCCCATATTCTAGAAAATGGACAGAAATTGGAAGAACTAGGTAAAAAACCAATGTAACGGGCAATGTGATGACTTACCAAATGAGATGCCCAACCCGATTGAGTAGAAATTGAGAACTTTATGATGATAAACTCTTAGATGACTTAGGTTATTAATATAAACATGGATCTAGAGGAGCACTCAAATCATATAAGAATTAACATGCTGCAATTGAGTTTTTTTGAGGCAACATCCTTCGACTTTCAATGGATCATATGATCCCTTAATCACAAAACAATGGATCAACTCAATTGAGAAGATATTCTCCATACTTCAATGTTCCAAGAAACAGAATGTTCTACTAATTATTTTTCATATGGAGGGAAAATATGTTTATTGGTGTACATTGATAAAGAATACAGAGCTTGAGGAAGAGATCGAAGTGATGGGGTGGAAGGAATTTTGGAAAAAAATTTTTGATAAATATTTTCCTCACACTGTCTGAATAAAAATGGAATGGGATTCTCTTTCTCTAAATAAAAAATGATGAACCTATCAGGTTTTATGATTAAAAATTTAGAAGACATTAATGATACACATTCATAATTATTTTTACCCCCAAACTCAATTTTAAATTCTTCTTTGGTATGATAAAACCGATTCTATAGAAATCCCAATAGACGCAATACTTTGATAACTATGAAGAAATTTTATGATGTTCCCTCAAAGTCGAAATGGTGATTAGGGAATATCATGGGTATCATAAGGATAATAAGTAGAAAGATGAGTTTATTTATGGATGTATTATGGAGAAATGTAATGGTGATAAGAAATTTCAACAACCCACGTGTCAAAAGTTTGGAAAGAAGCACCTTGGAAATTACATAATGGGGATGAGAAAATTCTTTAGGTGTGAGAAGGAATGACACATAGCTAGTGATTTTTGACGAGAGAATCCCACTAATGAGATGGAGGAAATGAATTATCCCATCAACCCTTATTGCATTGTTAATTTATTTAACTATATGGAACTAAGACCCTTTCAATCCAATGCACTGTGTTAGGGGTTTTTAAAGACAACCAAAAACCTCTAAGGAAGAGAGGGAAGTATATTTCCATCATAATAATTAAAGTTGATCCTGATGAAAATACAGTGATAGGTACAATAGTTATTCATTCAATAATACTAAATATAAATTTTTTAGGTTCAACAAATTGATTTATATCATGAAATTTTAGTAGAACTATTAAAACAACACCACAGTTCATGGAAGTGGAGTTGTTGATGAAAATAGAAAATGGGGAAATTATTGTATCCCAAGTATATAACTCCTCCCCTAAAAATATTTGTGGGATAAACATTCTAGAAGACCCTGTGATAATAATTTTTTTTGTAATTTGATGCAATTATGGCAATGGATTTCTTTTCCCTATATAGAAGCAACATAAATTGTTTTGAGAAGGAAACCCCTCTCCATATCCCAAATCATCCCTTGATTTTATAAAAATTCCAAGAAATGGATGAATCTTCATTATCACCAATATCTCAAGCATATATATTATTTCCCTATGAGAAAGCATATCTAAATCATATGATTGAGTTTAAGTAAAGGATCATCCTTGAAGAAATTCCCATTGTGAGGGAATATTCTTATGTGTTTCCTAAATAATAGTATAGTCTTCCTCCTATGCAAGAGTTTGAATTCTCAATTGAGTATATACATGGGTCACTTATATTATCCATGATTCTATATATAATAGATGTTGTGGAATAATAGGATTTTATGAAACAACTACAAGATAATATAGATAAAGGTTTTATACACCTAATTGCTTCACCTTGGGGTGCATGAGTCCTCTTCATCATGAACAAGGATGATTCAATGAACCTTTGCATTAATTATCGTTGGATCAATCAGATCTAATAAAGAACAATCATACTCTTCCATGTATTGATGACTTGTGAGATTAGATACATGGAGCACAACACATTTCCATGTTGGATCTTTGATTGAGATATTATCAAGTAAGGGTGAAGAAAGAGGATATCCCCAATACCTCTTTACGTACATGGTATGTGAACTATGAGATTATAGTAATTCCATTCAGACTCACTAATTATATTGAAATATTCATATAATTTATGAATAGAGTCCTTAAAAATTACCTAGAAAATATTTTGGTAGCCTTTATAGATTATACATTAACATGCTAAAAAATCATGGAGGAGAAAGAGAAGAATCTGAGCACTATCCTAAAAACCTAATGAAAGGGTATCTTTTATGCAAAGTATAGAAAATGTGATTTATAGTTTAAGGAAGTCTCTTTCATGTAGAATATTATCACAAGAAATGAGATATCTATGGACCCTTAAATGATGGAAGTAATTGAAGGATGACTGAGGCTAACATCTCATGGATTAGCTGGGTACTACCATTGATTTGTGAGAAATTTATCATGATTTTCAAAGCCACTGACCTAGTTAACTCTGAATGATGTCATGTTTTTTTTGAATAATGAATGTAAAGATATCTTCAATGAGTTTAAAGAGAATCTTATCACTACATAGGTACTCAAAATACCCATGAGTGGATAAATTTACATGATTTACAGTGACGGTTCAAATAATTTCTTGGGTTGTGTGTTAATAAAGAATGAAAAAGTGATAGACTATGCCTTAATGAAGTTAAAAATTCATAAAAAACTATCTGATTCAAGATACAGAGTTATCCATAGTGATATTTTCATTGAATAAATGTAGGCATTATCTCTTTGGTGAGAAGTGTTAAATATATATAGATCACAACATCCTCAAGTATATATTCACATTGAAAGAGCTGAATATGTTCCAACAAAGATGGTTTTAGATGATTAAGGACTATGACTGATCAATCCACTATATACTAGTAAATTAAAAAAAGTGGCATATCAATTATCTATACTAATGCAGGCTTCTTCCTACCCTACGTGTCTCTCCCTCCTTTCTCCACGTAACTCTCCAATTTTTTTTCTTCCCGGCTATTCCAATTATCTTCGTGTGACACTATTGGCTACCCCGCGCGCGCTCTCCGCTGGCTCCCTCTCGAATAGGGTTTCGCAGCTTCCACCATTCTAGAATCAGGTTTCGCGACTATTCCAACTTCCTTCTTGTGATACTGTCGGCTACCACCAATCATCGACACTACGGCTACCCCGTGCGCGCTCTCCTCTGGATCCCTCTCGAATAGGGTTTTCCAGCTTCCACCATTCTCGAATCGGGTTTCGCGACTATTCCAACTTCCTTCTTGAAACACCGTTGGCTACCACCAATCATCGACACTCTGGCCCTGTACAGTATTCCACTCTTCATTTACACCACCTACGATGGAATCTTTTCTTCCTGGTTACACTGTCTCCCCTATTGAAAATCGATTTAGGGTTTCGAGGTACTGGGTTGATTTGGAAAATATCTACGACACAGTATTCCAATTCCAGTCGCAACTACCGCGACGACATTCAGTGTCCGGCGACGTCTGTACTGTTACCTCCAAATAATGGTTTCTTCCATCCGGGTGGCTTCGAAGCAGGTCTAACATTACTAATCAACTTCTTTTGGTCGTTGGTATTGCACTGTCCAGGTTTGGTTTCTCTCAACGTGAGCTATCCGTGATGAATATATGCACATATTTCTCCATTCTACCATTTTATGTTTGAATGAAAAATTCCAGTAATTTATTTCGCCTCTATTCAGTGCAATTTCGCACATCAGTATGCAACTGCAGTCCATGTATGCGTAAAAAAATATACACTGCTTATCTATGGTACCTTCTACTGCTTGACTATAGAGATTCCTCCATTATTCCAAATTTGAGTCCAGCTCTTGCATCTGTCTATTTTAAATATGTAAGATAGATGTTGCTATTTATTTGATGTTGCTATAACTTTGGTATAAGAGTCTATTAGTACAATAACTATGAAGTTCTTATCTATGAGTACCTTTTCTTGAATTATGTGACATTCAAGTTGAATATTTGAAAATATATTTTATCTGTATTCCAAATTTGAGTCCAACTCTTGTATTTTTATCTTTTAGATATGTTACAAAGATGTTCCTATTTATTTTATGTTGCTATAACTTTGGTATAAGAGTCGATTAGTGCAATAACTATGCAGTGCTTCTCTATGATTACCTTTTCTTGCATTATGTGACATTCAAGTTGAATATTTGAATATTTGAATTTATATTTTTTCTGTAATCTTTATATTTTTATTTGAGGTTGGTATAAGTGTGGTTCATTTAAATAATAGTATAAGTGTGGATCGCTATAATTCAAACATGCATTTCATGTCAATTGTCTTATCAGTATATTATAAATTGAATCTTCGTACACAAAAATATATTTTGGTTGCATTCTAAAACTTGACAATTCAACATAAAGACAACAAAACAAAGATACAGACACCGCCATCATCAAGAGATGCAAGGTTGCAAAGGATACTTCGTATGAACGAATGAAAAATCGGTATAACATTGTTATATTTCCTTGAAACCATTCCATAAAATTACTTACTGATTTACAGGTTCCTAACTTCATAGGAAAATCACCCATGGAGGGCCATCAACTATGTTCTGCTGAAACATATGGTTCATTGCAACTGAATTTCAATTTGATCAGAGGAGAACGCATACCACTTTCACCTATACCTACCAATGGTAACTATATTTTCCTTTTACCAAAATTTTCATATACAATCAATATATTAATTGTAAATAATGTAATCTAATTTACTCATGCTGTATTTCAATTGATAGTGTCTCTAGATTCGGGATCTTCTACGCCAATTAGTGTTAGAACAAGCATTAGAAAAGGTTGTAGTAACAATATTAACTGTAATTATCTTAGAATTTCAATATTAATTTATATCTAATCATTACAACTGTGTTCTTGTATTGTATACTCACCAAAGGAGGATCTTGCATATCAATTTCATATTTATCTTCAAATGGTGAGTCATATTACACAATCAAAGAACACTGACTATATTTATTTATTTTACTATGTGGTAACATTGTATTGTTTCCCAACTGTTAAATTTCATTGACAGATCATCATGGTTGTGGATCTTCATCAACATGTTTTGTGCCCGGTAGCAAGCAAAAATATATTTCAGCAATTAATCAGGAAAATTATGACCCCACTGGTAAGTACTCCATCATCGTATTGTTCTGAAAAACACACACGTATTCTCTCATGTGTATTTAATATTTACACTAAATTTGCATTACTTTTTCTAGGTGTAACGACTGAGGTAAATATACCCACTTACCCTTTGTGTGACTCATTAATAGAGTAAGCACAAATCATACCTTCAAATGATTTTGAATTGTCACAGACTATAATTTTTTTATTACTATTTAAAAACAGATACTGTTTTACTTCTTCAACTACTAGTAATGAAGCTTATTTTCCCAACACAGGTGTGATCTATATTCTAATCATGTTGTATTCTCCTTTTTTATCGATAGATATAAATATCCTTTCTTTCAATATTTAAATGAAATTATATTCCATAAATAACACTAGCAAATATGTGTCATCTACATTGAGTCATGTCATTTCAGAAAGAGATGTAATAACTGGTGAAATCAACACTGGAATTACTCATCGAAGAGAAGATTCAGGTTTGACTTACTACATAATAATTGGTTACTTTACAAGTATTTTATATGAAAATCCTTAAAAACTAAATGACAATACTGCTACATAAATAATGCAACTACTTCACATTGAGGAAAATGCAGGTCAATGTATTCTTTTTACCTTCTGTAGAAGGTTGTTCAAGTCATCACAGTTTTATGTAATTTATAATTCCAAGTTTATTAACACCATTCATTTAACCATTACTCACCTGTATAATATTTGAATAGTGGAGATCCCTTTAATGTTTGCCAATACTGTGGTTCTATCTTTTGGTTTAATGAGAGAAATATAAAATTTAGCACCAAAGAAAACCCACTATTTGGTATATGTTGTGCGCTTGGTAAAGTCTATTTGAAATTACTACCTTCCTGTCCTCCACACCTTCAAACATTAGTCTTCAATCAAAACTATGTGGAGGCAAGAGCATTCCAGGAATATATGCATATTTACAATTATATTTTTGCATTCATGTAAATGGGAGATAAGTTTGACAAATCATTCAATAATGGAAGAGCTCCAACTATATTCAGATTGAATGGACAAAACTACCATCGCATAGGTAGTCTGTGTCCTCCTGAGGGACAACCACCTAGGTTTTCCCAGCTATATGTTTATGATACTACGAACGAGTCTCAAAAATGGATTCTGAACGTCAGGTAATATTTAACATGTAGTTTTACACATTTATGGGACAATTATATTTTCACTTCACTCTTAATTTAATTCGCTTTGCAGTTATGATCGAGAAAATTTAAACACTGTGGTCGATTATAATATTGTTGTCAACTTACAAAATATGCTTCATGAAACAAATGTTTTAGCTCGTCCTTTCAGAAGTGAAAATGATTTTTTTTGATCGTCAAGACCATTCAAACTTAAAATTGCACCTTCTTAAGAGAAGACAAAGAGATTCAATGACATACAACTTGCCTACTACTTCTGAGATTATTATGCTTATTGTCGGTGACATTGAAGATGTAAACTGTGAAAGAGATATTATCATTTAAAGAAAAATTTGTGATTTGCAACAGATTGATGAGCATCATCCCTTGTACCTTCTATTAAAATATCCACTTATTTTCACAAATGGTCATGATGGATATGTTGACCACATTTTGCATCGATATACATCTTTGAGTACTTATATAAAGGTTAGGAAAGTAAAAATGCGTGAATAATTCTCCTATCACATACAGTGTCGTTCGAGTGATACGTCAATATTACAACATTCAATAAGATTGTTGCAACAATTTATTGTTGATGCTTACACAATGATAGAGTCTCAGAGACTATCCTTCATTTGCTTCAATAAAGAATGCTTGAGGGTTGAGTTGTACAGTGGGCTACAAGATACTTTTCTTCGAGGTGACCGTGATGGGAATGCATGCGGGAAGCGAATCATTTTACCATCTACATTTACTGGTGGTCCCAGATATATGATTCAAAATTACCAAGATGTAATGTCAATCTGTAATTAGGCAGGATATCTGGATCTGTTTTTAATGTTTACATACAATCCCCTTTGGCCTGAAATCACTAGATTTGTATCACGCAATAATCTTCGCCCTTAGGATTGTCCGCACATTGTATCCAGAATTTTCACTATTAAGGTTTACCAGTTAATGAAGGATTTACGAGACATATGTTTCTTTGGAAAGTCATGTGCATGTACCTACTGTAATACAAATTATTTTATGAGACATACTTTATCTTATTTAATGAATATGATGTTGAATTGTGTCATATATATCATTAATTTTTGTGAAGTTGTTCGTACAGTGGAATTTAAGAAACGTGGACTGCCTCATATACACATTTTACTATTTTTATGTAGAGAGAGAAAAATAGGTAGTCCGACCTGCATTGACAAATGTGTTTCTGCTGAAATTACAAATAAAGGTGATTTCCCAAAACTACATGAGGCTGTTAAGAAGTTTATGATGCATGGACCTTGTGGTGATGCAAATTGTAGATCTCCTTGTATGAAAAATGGAAAATGTACTAAATTTTTCCCAAAAAAATTTGTTGAAAGTACAACAGTTTATGATGATAGGTATGTTCTATATCAACGAAGAGATGATGAAAACATAATCGTGAAAAATGGTGTCCCACTGGATAATTAGTTTGTTGTACAATATAATCCTTTATTGCTAATCAAGTATCAAGCACATTTGAATATTGAAGTCTGCAATCAATCTACTTCCATCAAATATCTCTTCAAGTATATTAGCAAGGGTAATGATCATGTAACAACAACATTGTATGAAACCAACACTACAACGCTGTCGAGAAATAATGTCTATGATATTAAAATGTATTATGATTGCCGATACATCTCTCCTTGTGAGGACTCTTGGAGGATATTTTCCTATGATATCCACTATAGATATCCTCTAGTTGAAAGATTACATTTTCATTTACCAGGAAAAAATAGTGTTTCGTACACTGACACGGATCATATCGAGGATGTGTTGCATAAGGGTAACATTTGTAAATCAATGCTTACGGCATGGTTTCAGGCTAATGTTGCTTACCAGGATGGAAGATGTATCACATTTTCAGAATTTCTAACTAGATTTTTATTCCACAAACGTCAAAAAATATGGTTTCCAAGAAAGCAGGGGTTCAGTATTGGTAGACTTTATTATGTCCCACCGACAAATGGAGAGCTATATTACCTTCTATTAATGCTCACAAAGATCAGAGGTGTAACTTCTTTTGACAATATTAAAACTGTGAATAATATTATTTATGGAACTTTTCGTGAAGCATGTTCTGCATTGGGACTTCATGCTGATGACAGAGAATTTATTGAAGCAATCAAAGAGGTTTCAACTTGGACTACAGGCCAGTCTATGCGTATAATTTTTTCCCATATTCTGTTCTCAAACAATATGTCTCGCCCAGACACTGTGTGGCATGAAACATGGCATCTCCTTAGAGAAGACATTCTCTATGTGGAAAAAATAGGCTACAAATTTCAGGTATATGATTTCAAATTGCTGAAAAAATATAATGTGACCTATGTAGTTGCTAATTCAGATTTTTTTTCTTCTTCAAATAATTCTAAGTACTAATTAAATAAAAATATTTCATTATTCAATTTAGATTTGTCACTAACGAATTATCAAAAATTGATATATGCTTTTCTTGAAATAGAGAACCTACTATAGAGTAATAGTAGATATCTTCATTATTTTCCACCAATGCTGGTACATGATTCTGAAATTGTCTCTCAACGAAATCAATTGGTAGCTAATGAACTTAATCATGACAGAGAGGCTCTTAGAAATGAGTATCTGACTTTTCAAGGTAAACTAACTGATGAACAGAATGAGGTGATGACTACCATTATGTCTTCGTTAACTGCATCCGCTGGAAGATTTTTTTTCTTCATGGTCATGGAGGTACAAGTAAAACTTATATTTGGAAGGTATTGACATCTTTACTATGGTCAGAAGGCGATATTTTTCTGGCAGTTTCATCTAGTGGAATTGCTTCATTACTGCTACCTGGTGGGAGAAAAACGCATTCCAAATTTTGAATCCTGCTTTCTATTTCTGAAAACTCTATTTTCAATATTCAACAAGGCAGTGATGTCACAAATCTTCTATAGTTAAAAAAGATTTTTATTTGAGATGAGGCATAAATGATTCATAATCATTGTTTTGAATCTCTTTACCGTACTTTAAAAGATATCATGTCGGTAAAAAATTATAATGCTTCAAACTTTCAATTCTGTGGAATAACTGTTGTGTTGGGTGGGGATTTCAGGAAAATTATACCTGTCATAACAGGTGGTAACAGAAATGAAATAGTTTCTTCATGTATAGCGTCTTCATACATGTGGAAACATTTTTGTGTTTTAATGCTGACAAGGAACATGAGATTGATTTCCAATTCTTCTACAATTTCAGATGAGGTTGTTGAATTTGACAAATGGAATTTAGATATTGGTGAAGGTCGCATTGCAGAACCAAATGATGGTGAAACCAAAATTCCAATTCCAGCCACAAATCTTCTTGTTTGGACTAAAGATCCTATTTCTGAAATTTTTGAACATACTTATCCCAAATTCATTAGTAACCATGCTGATGTTATTTATCTTAAAGACCGTGCCATCTTAGCTCCAACTCGGGATATTGTTGATGAAGTAAATGCATACATGATTTCCCTCACGTGTTCTGAATGCAAAGATTATTTGAGAATATATTCAGTTTGTGATGAAATTTTTGATACAGATAGGCCGGAAAACATTTAAACATGTGAAATGTAAAATGAGATTAATGTATCTGGGATGGCTGCCCATAAAATTACACTCAAAATTGGGGTTCCTGTCATGTTGCTTTGAAATGTAGATCAGTCTGTTGGATTATGTAATGGGACTCGCTTGATTGTTACCCACTTGGGTGACCATTTCATCGGAGCAAGAATTCTATGTGGCTATAATTCAGGATATCTTGCTTTCATTCAAAGATTAAATATGACACACTCAGACTTTCGGTGTCCTTTCAAACTCTAAAGAAGACAATATCCTTTGACTGTTTCTTATGCTATGACTATTAACAAAAGTCAAGGATAGTCACTGTCTTCTGCTGGGTTGTGTCTTCGAAAACCTGTTTTCTGTCATGGTCAATTATATGTTGCTCTATCTAAAGTCACATCACCATTAGTACTGAAAATAGTAGTTGGTGATAATAATACCACATATCATGAGTCAACACAAAATATTCTCTACAAAGAAATATTTCATAGATTGTGATAGGTATATGTCAAATTATGTGTTAAATTGTGAATGTTTCGTTCTGCTCACCTTATTTATGTCTGATTTTATGAAACACAATGTTTCTGATTATGATCTATTCGTATAGAAATTAAAACAGTAGACTTTTGAAAATATGTCGCGATCAATTTCTCCTTTGAATGATATCACACATGAGTCTGATGATACATTCAAAATACAAGTGCGTATTTTAAATTTGTGGTGCAACACATCATCTAGGTACTCCAATGATGTTTTCGCGATTGATATGATTTTAGGAGATTTACAGGTGAATTCAGAATTAAATTATACTACATATTATCTATATTCTGTTTTATTTCTCATTTCATTGAAATTACACCAAATAATTGTCAACTTCAATAAAACGTGTTTTATAATTTGAGATTCTTTTATATTGATTTCTATAGAAAGCAAAGATACACTGTACTGTTACAGGGAATCAAATTCTGTCTAAGTTCAAAATTATATTACGTGAAGGGATTTGCAATTTCATACAGAACTTGCAGATAGCTACTAATCAAAGTACCTACTTAGGAACTAGACATGAATGTGGATTACGTTTCACATCAACAATGCATGTCCAGCCATGTGATGCACCGATACCACATTTCTGTTTCGATTTTACTTCCTTTGAAGACATAATTCTGAGAAGGATTCAAGAGAATCATCTAATAGGTAAACGTTTATTGACATTTCCTTAACAGTTTATGAATGTTTCTAAAGTGTCTATGTTGTTCAATATATAATTGTATGGATTAGTTTAAACTTTTTTTACCTTAAAATTCACAAACATTTCTTCTTTATAATATGTTTTAGAAATTATTGGATATTTATGTTGCTCACATCCTCTTGACGCTTTGGGTTGTTCCAATTTCAAAATGTAGATTGTCTTACAGGATGATAGGTTATTCATTACATCCTTTCATTATCTTTGACCTGCTTTTTATATTTAACATTATGCGGTGCATATTTTTCTGCAGAGGGTTACAATTTAAATGCATTTTATGGGGTGACTATGCTAATCAGATGTCATCTTACTTGGAAGAAAATGTCGGTTCATAAAATGTTTTAATATTACAACTTGTCAGAGTTAAGAAATTTAATAGTAATCTCACTAATAACCCAATGCCATATTTCCCTTTTGCTTATTCAATGCTTTTAAAAGTTTTAATCCACTACTCAAACTGAATTCGTTTTAAAATTACTTTCAGACTCTCTTATACTTACAACTACCATAAATGCGACGAAAATCCTTTTCAATCCTGATATTGAAGATGTCGAATCATTCCTAAAAAGGTTCTTTGGATACTTGATTTAATTGTGATATTTTTATATGTTTTCCAATGTTTACTATATGATAGATGTACATATTATGTTTGACATTTGACTTGGATGTTTCAATATTCAGATGTACGTTTATAATGGCATCAGAGTATCTAAGTCCATCATCAACAAACCCATCTTCTTCCTCTAAACCATTGCTGTATTGGGAAAATAAGAAAACCATTTCTGAAGTTAAGAATTTTGATCATGTATGTAGTATGTGAAAAATTTATAATTTAATTTTTGCACCTCAAAAATCTGGCTATACCAGTATAGTACTGTACAATGTCATTATCTACACTAATGTCAATGTTGGACAACCTACAAAGTGATTGATTTCTATGACCATAAAAAAATTCAAACAACTCACAATTGGTTCTATGATTCATGCAATTCTTGCATGAAAAAAGTGCATAATGTTGATAGCAAAAATTGGTGGAACAACTGCAAGATATCTGTAACTTGCACCATTCTCAGGTTCTTATTTATTCTTCTTCTTAATATTTTATTACTTATTATATATATAAATAGTAGTTAGTTTTACTTATCTTAAATCCCTTTGTAATCATATTTATAAATCAACAGATTTAGAGTACATCTGCTTGTGAGTGATTACACGGACTCCTTATCAGTTGTATTATTTGATAAACAAGTAATGCAATTTGTGAGAAAGACTACTTCAGAGTTGCGAGATTATTTGATTCTGGTACTACTAGATAATAAACTATCATGATTAAAAAATATGTTCACTTCAATTAAACTAACATTTAGTATTTCTTCTTAAATAAGGCTGATGTTGAGTACAGTTTTCCTACAGAATTGACTGTTTTCAAATCAAAATTGGTTCTCCTGTCAATTGATGTGTCAAATTACAATATTTAAAATCATCATCGTTCAGCAGAACAAAACTCATACAAGTTAATATTCATTACCGACAATGAAAACTACATCACCATGTTCAATGATAGCATCAAAAATATTTCAGGTAGATTATACTATATATTCCTATTTTCATTAAAATGGATAGATTTCAAATAGTTATTTCTGTTATTGATTATATACATCATCATCAAATTTGTGGCTGTAAAAATGTAAGTAGTGTGCATGAACATATTTAGGTACAATATAATCCATTATCATCATATTTACTTCCACGCGTGTAAATAACATGCAACTGGATTAATTCTTTATTGTTCTATGAAAGGAACATCAAAATGTTAAATCATTTCAACTCGGTGAAAAGACTGACTCTATATTTGAAACACCATATGCTGTATCATCCTCTATTTAGGTATGTATATATTTCCCCCATTTTTAAATTTTCTTTTCAAGCCTTTATTTTATTCCTACATTGTAATTGATCCTACATCTGATGCTACTTTTAACTATGTTCTATATGTAGAAAAACCTACTGACATAATTTCTTAATGAATATGTTATCGATCAATCTCAAAATATCCCACCTGTAAGTGTTGGTGGTCAAAGTCAGGAAAAAAATATGGCAATCCGAATGAAGTATAAATTAAAAAACAAGGCAGAAAAGAATGACTGATATGTTCTTCAGATATGAAAGGTAATACAAATTCAGGTGATTGTATCTTTTAATTTCTTTTCTATCATGTGAGTTAGTTTATTCTTCCTATATTACAAATCAACTTTCAATTTAAGCATTTTAGTGCTGGTGGGAGAAGGGGAAGGGCAGGGAGGGGGGATGGTGGGAAAGGGGCTGGCCAGGGAGGAGGGGCCTGGTTGGGTTGGTGCTGGGCAGGAGGGGGTTAGTTGGAATGGGAAATTGGTGGGATGCAGTGGCAGCAGATGCTGCTAGGGGGGGAGTGGAGGCAGGGAGTTTGGTAGGGGGAGGAGGGGAGGGGCTGGGCAAGGGTGGGTGGAGGGGTAGGGCAGGGAGGCGGGGCCTGGTGGGTGCTGGTGGGGAAGGGGGCCTGGTGGGGGCTGGTGGGGAAGGGGATGGGCAGGGATGATGGGGCTGGTTCGGTTGGTGCTGGGCAGGAGGGGGTGAGTTGTATGGGGGAGGTGATGGGATGTAGTGGCATCAGAGGCTGCGAAGAGGGGGGGGGGGAGGAAAGGGGTTGGGCAGGGGGTGGACGGGAGGGCCTGGGCATGGGTGGGGGTGGTGATGGGAAGGAGGGATGAGGAGTTGGAGGGGGTGACGGTCCTGGTGGGGGGTTCAGCTGGGCAGGGGGGACGGGCCTGTGTAATGTATTTTAATTATGTTTCTTCTTAATATATACATGTTTTTTGATCATTGATAGTGAAATATGATCACTTATTAATTAATTTTAGGATTCTCTAATTTTAACTTTTGTGTGCAGTGGGGTGGGGTGTTATTCAAGGAACTCCATACGCATATTCAAGGTGCGTGATTGTGTAATCTTATGCATTACATTTTTATTTTCCAATTGAATGGTCTATATGAATTACATTACACAAGAAATTAATATTGGTTATCGAACAACTTGATTGTTTGACTACAAAAACCAGTCCTGTGAGGTTATTGCAGATTTTCTCTTATGCATATTTCATATATGAAATAAGGTATTTTAGTGTGTTAATGTTATTAAAAGTTAAAAACTTATAAACAATTCAGTACTCTATGCTAGAATATATGGTTTCCATTTTGTTTTACATATAAATATAAATGGTCACGGCAGGTTGGAGAAGAGGGGAGGGGAGGGGAGGGGAGGGGAGGGGAGGGGGAAATGAGGGCATGGGGGGAGGGGCCTGGTGAGGGAAGAGGTTGGGCAGGGGGGAGTGGTGGGGGAAGGGGATGGGTAGGGGGAGGGGTGGAGCTAGGTAGGGGCGTAGGAGGAGGTGATGGGAATTTGGGGGGGGGGTGACAACCTGGGCAGGGTGGCAGGGGTGACAGGAGCGGCTGCAAAGGGAAGGGATGAGGAGGGGGGAGGATGAGGGAGGAATGGATCGGGGGAAATTCTCATTAGTGGGCAATGGAATGGAGGGGATGGGCTGGGAAGGCTGTAGGGGAGGGGATGGGAGGGTAGGGGAGGTCAGTGGGGAGGGGGATGCTAGGGGAATACTATGTCCAGGGGAGGTGGTTGGGGAAGTATCTAGACAAGAGAATGGAGGGGAGGGACTGGCCAGGTTGGAGGGGAGGGGAGGGGAGGGGAGGGGAGGATAAGGGAAGGCTAGAGGGGGATGCTGGGGGAAGCCTTTGGCTAGGGAGGGTGTTGGGGGAAGTGGAAGTGGAGGGCATTAGAGTGGAGGGACTGGGCAAGTAGGAGGGGGCTGCCCAGAAAACAGTTTGTCCAGGGGGGAGGGGGCTGTGCAAACGTAACAGTTTGGACGAGGGGAATTGGCTGGGTAGGGGGAGGCAGAGGTGGGAGGGGGTTGCTGGGGGAAGGCTTTGGACAGGGAGGGTTTTGGGGGAAGCGGCTGGGGGGGGGGGGTGGGGGTCGGAGGGGAGGGACTGGGCAGTTAGGAGGGGGCTGCTCAGGGAACTGTTTGGGCAGGAAAGAGGGGGCTGCATATGTAACAGTTTGGCTAGGGGGGAATTGGCTGGGCAGGGGTGAGGCAGAGGTGGGAGGGGGGTATGCTGGTATTGGGTGGGATATAGGAGAAGATAAGGGAGGGGAGGGGTACATCTGGGTAGGGGGTTACAGGAGATCCTGAAAAATTGGGGGGGGGGTGACATGCTGCCAGATTAACCACACCTGTTTTTCAATATGTACTAATTTTTCTATTATTTCAAGTAGTACTAATTTTTCCTTTTCATATTATTAATTGTTTTATTTCACCTCAATACATTACCCAGTATTTTTTCATATTAATATATCTCATTTACTCACATTAATATCTAATTATATATTTTAGGGATCAATATAACTGTCAACAAACAAGACAAACGGCTACTTTACATCAATGATATGCACAACCACTGTTGTTTAAAATAATGGTCCCAACATTTGTTGTCAAGAATGTATCTACTAATTATAGTGTATTTATGTTCTCTTATCATGATTAAATAACATTCCAAAATTATTTTTAAATGGTGACATGAAAGTGACAACTGATGTCTGTTTTGAATACAATCTTCTCTTACCATGTTTTTGTTTCAATGTTTTCATATTTCAAGTATCTAGATATTAGATTTTAATAATTCGTTTCTATGAATAGATTTATAATTTCAATACAATATTTATTATTCTCCATTGTTCAGTCCTCATTTTTCTAATGCATTTTGTACTTCATACTTCATTTATGACGCTGTGCATCTTCACGGGCGATGTACTAGTTCTCTATATAGAAAGGATCTAAAAAAATTATCATTATTGAGAATATATAATGATCCAATCATCTTAGATTTGAAAAAGTTGGGCATGAGAATCATAAAGGAAAGAACATCATCAAACCTTCACAAAAATGATTTCTCAACAACCCCTTATGGAGAAGATAAAGGATGCTCAAAGAGATAATGTGGGAATTCATAAGAATTTGGAAGCTGTAAGAAAAGGGAAATATTTGGAGTTCAAGGCTAATGAGGAATGATTTTTAAGATTTCGATCAAGAATATGTGTACCATAAATACCTGAATTAAATAATGATCTATTGAATGATTCACATAGTTCAACCCTATCCATCCATCGAGGAATCACAATGATATATCTAAATCACTGAAAGAACTATTTGTGGTAAAATATAAAGAAGGAGATCACGAAATATACATTTTTTTAAAAGGTTGGGGTCGAAGCCTCATTTTATTATTAAAGCAAAGAAAAGACCTCTTTAATTGGGTAGAGGGAGACCCATTACATAGCCCGAAGGCCTAGTGGGCATTTATCCCATTACATGACCCGTAGACCCATTTTTTTGGCCCAAAGCCCATTCTGTGAATAATACTACTACAGTACCCGCGTTGCTACAATACTGCACAGTACCCACCACTGCTACAGTGCACTGTTGCCGCTATAGTGACCTGCCGCCACTACAGGTTAAGGTGGAAACGAAAAAATACAATAGGATGATGTAACCATTACCCATACATACATGGAAATTGGGAAACATAACCATGGACTTTTCCACTAGTCCCCCAAATACATCAAGAAGAAATAATATTATATGGGTTGTGGAAGATCATCTTAGAATGATTGATCACTTCATTGAAATTTGAGAGGATATATAAATCGATCAAATTACAAGGACGTGAGGCTATATGGAACACCACTATTGATTTTATAATATTGACACCCAAGATTTAACTCCATGTTATAGAATATTATCCAATATATTCTAAATACTTAGTTGAAATTCATCATGTCTTATCACCATAAAATTGGTGGTCAATCTAAGCATAGTATCAAGACACTTGAGAACATGTTGAGAGCATGATCAGTTGATATTAAATGAGGATAGTATGAACATCATACTCTGGACTGGTTCTCATAGAATAAAAATCTATACTAAAGAATCCAAATGGATCCCTATGAATCCCTTTTATGGGAATAGGTGAATAACACCATGATGTTGGGATGAAGTTGGAGAATAAAAACCACTAGCTCCTAAAATGGTTGAGAAAATGGTGGAAAAGGTCAATACAATCCAGTAGTACATCAATGTCGCTCAGATTAAAAAAAAGATCAAATCTGAAAATCAATGATGAGACTTATATTTTGAGGTTTTATAAAATGAATTTTTATGCATATATCTATGGAAGAAAATCCTGAGATTTGGGATTAAGGGAAGTCTTAGTATAAGATGCGTCAGTCCATTCGAAATCCATGATCGTATTGGTGTAGTGTCCTATAGACTATAACTCTCACCAAACCTTTCTCATGTATATGATATATTCCATGTATCCATTTTAAGGATGTAAATACTAAACCCCTCAAATATACTCAATCAAAATGTGGTACCATTGGATAATGTTCTCTCATATGGGGAGCAACTGGTGAAGATATTAGATCATAGAGAAAAAGTTCTACCAAATAAGATAATGCACCTAGTTAATGTGTTTTGGAGAAACAACATGTTTGAAGAAGTGATGATAAAACTGGAGGATATGATGAAACAGAATTACCCTCATGAATTTTAGTGTGTGAAATGAAAATTTCAAGGAATATTTTTCATAATGGGGGAATATTGTAACAACCCAAAATTTTATAAATAAAATTACTCTTGCGATTTAATTAAATGAATTAATATATGTTATGGATATAGAAAACACATGCCCTTATTTTATTTCATTACATACTGTCAGATTTAAAATAAAATTAAGTATAATTACCATTTATAATATATTTTTTGAACAAGGACTGTATTATTAGATTAAATATAGGTTTTTGATAAATCTGATTGAAAAAATAAATTGATGGTCTCAACTAGTAGTATTGTACCCTATGAAGCCCATTTATTAAATATTCCAAGGGAGATAGCATCGCTGAGCTTTTCCTTTGACCAATCTGAAGTTGATTTCCAACAACTTTTATTACGACCCATCCTAGAGAGTCCCATGTCATGACTACCCTAACCCCACCAAAAATAGGCTTGGGCTGGTGAATAACACTGAATAGTCATATACTACAAATGGGAGGAATTATACTAAAGTGCTCATACACATGCACACATCTCCAAGAAATAATTACTTGAATGTAAAAACTCTAAGTAAACAATTGATGCAACCCATATATCCCACAACTAGAGTACAACAGTGAAAGTGCTGGAAAGTAAACAGGTCCAAAACAAGCCCACATCAAATATTCTGTAACCACAAGTCCAACCTATAAGAAAAAAGAGGTATTGGGACTACTATCTAAACCATAGGAACACACCTCATCGGTCAAGACTCACTAAGTGTCATTGGTCTAGATCCACCTGGGACTCCGTCAAAGGGTCGATCATCTACAAAATACACTACATGTGCAAGAAAATCTCATGCAAATGTGTGTATAGAAATACCCAGTAAGACACCCTGAAACCACAAGGTGAATACCAGAAAGGAAATACCACAGATTAAATATCACAAGGGATATACCACAAAGGAAATACAGTCATCTCCACACTGGTATATGTCAACAACAGATATAGAAATAATATCTAGATATAATCAATCTAACATACAAGTCTATAGATAAGTCATAACCAATTACTAGCCACAAGATTAAGCTCGATGCATGCTCTTTCCAAGATAACTCACTCCTCGAGCCATGATATCATCAGAGACACTCGTGAAGAGGTTTATCTCATTTGGGACCTACCTAAGTGAGAACATAATCTTCATGAAATATTATGATACATAGATAGGGTGTCCTTCCCCACACATTGGGGAATACCCTGAACCTAATCTGGATCAATTTGCAATGTAGAGGATAATTCCCAATCACACTGGGGAATACCACTTACCCTACTGATGAAGCCCACGTGATGGAGGACCAATACCCTGATCTTTGAGGCTATTTCAATTCCACAAAAACCCATAAGGGGTGATAGAGGATCATGCTCCAGTCCCATGAAGGAATATGATAACTCTATCTGGTACTTGGCCTCCAAAGGGGACTACAATCCAGTAATGTAGATGTAATGGCATACTGAACCCATGAGGAAAGGACCAAGGGAACTCTCTCAATATATAATTGTTTAAGCTAAAAACTCTCCACATTATCTCAAATCTACCATCTTAATGTCAGGGTCATAATTCCACATACGGATCATGAAACATACATACTTAATGAATGTTATTCTAGTTATAAGTTTTTAAGGGGTAGAGTTATTGGGCCTATGGGCCGATCGTACGATCGATCTACTGACTATGGTGGTTGACCGCCATGGTCGACAATGGCTTAGCTCTGGCCTAGTCACATTGTGTATGACCCGAGTCTGACCAGATTATCTCGAACTTCCTGGGGATGGATTGCTCCGCCTAGGCTTAGTCTTCTCTACCCAGGCCCAACCCATCTCCCCTGGCCCAACCCACTTTCTTGTGGGACACCACACACGACCCATGTTGTCATGTCCCTGGCCTAGTCCATGTGGACACTAGCCGCATTGAACGCAGGCCACCACTGCATTCCACTCCCTTCAACTCCCATGTGGCCGCCTGGTGCATTCCACGCAGCCGCCACCACCACCACTAGTCACTGCCACCTCCAGTCGTCACCGCCTCCGGTCTCCACTACCTCCAGTCACCGACACCACTGCCTTACCTCATTGGACCACTGAGTTGGACCCACACCATTACTCCCATCGACGAACCACTGATCCACCTCTGATGCTCATAATTGAAAATGGTTGCATAATTGAGCTCCTCATGCCCCATTCTACTTAGATTCGGCTTTTTTTGTCCATTTGCCTCCAATATGGGTTCCGACCACATTTGGAGCAACCCAAAAAGTCAAACCATGTCCATGAGTGTCCAGCAGTGAAGAAAGTGAAGAACAAGGGAGTGAAAATCACAAATCACACCCTGATGAATGAATCTAATCCTTTTTTGTGTCATCCTAAATTTTTTTCCATTATAATTATGAAAGAAGAGGAACTGAAAATAAATCTCTCGATAATCTCACAGATAAATCCCATCCCGCAATAATTATCCATCCAAAGATCAATATGTTTCAGGATTTACCTGATTTCATCATGGAAATATATAATGGGGGAAATCATAATGAAAAAACAACCCACCTTGATTCAGATTAGTCACTAACAAAGAAAAATCATTGTTTCATCATCGTTGGTGAGGTTCCTTCAAATCGGTCGCTGGTTGAGTGTTGATCCATGATTCATCACCATTTTTTCAAGATATTTCTCTCTCCACATCTCCTAGGAATTCCAATGATATGGTGATAACCCTGAATTCCTAAAAAAGTATAAATAAAAAGAAAAAAATTGTTCTAGAATAATTTTTATAAAATTATTTTAACTATAGTTTCATCCTCTGTGACTCTTTCTACAGATGACCTGCACCAAAAAAATTAAGTCATGACTAGGTTAAACACCACATTTTGAGCTCAATGGTGGTCTAGGATTTCCAATCTTACTCACTATTCATGAGTGATTCAGATTTAAAAATAATATAATTTTATTTAATTATTTTATTTATGGTTAGGTCTTTGGTGACTTTTCTTATAGATGGCCCATGAAAACCAAGATTAGGTTGATCCTAAGGTAATAAAATCTTTAAAATATTAATAGTTACCTTGGAGTTTTGATTTGGTAACTTGTTTAATATTTATTCCACTTTTTATAGAAAAACCATGCACCTTTGCTATTAAAACATTTAATATATTTCAGACAATTGTTTCGGGAACATCAGGCCTTAGAATCGCATGTTGTCTTAGTTCTTGGTCTCTAAATAAATCCATATAATATCTAAAAATATTACATGGATAATTTGAGATGTTACATTCTCCCCAACTTGGGTATTTACATCCGTGAAATCCATAATAAGGGATACTCAAACACATGAGGGTATTGAGCATGAAACTGAGGCACCCACTCCCATGTTCTCTCCTATATATTCATGTGTCTCCATTGAATGCACACTAAAGGAATTGATCACCCACAAAGGATCCTCGCATATTTGGCCGAAGTATAACAAGAAATCCCATATCATGTCATCTGAAACCTGAAAGGTCCTCTCAGTCTAGTTTTCCATATATTGGTGAAATATTGTGCTCAAGAATAACTAAGAGTCAAACACTTCATGAAATCACTTCCACAACTAGAATTTAAAACAATAATCATGATATTAAACTATAATTTATGGAAAGATATTGAGTAAAACTATTTCCTACAGTTAGAGGCATCCCTATCTCTCTACTGAACTCTACTCTCAGATCAATAGGAAGTGGGATGACATGGTGAGTCGTTAAATGATCACCCAAATGGTATTGTGTCCTTGGATGTATTTGAGGAACCCGTTATGAATTCCATTGATATCACATCCTACTTCCATTATGGATCCTCAAGGGGTTTATCTAAACCTATGGGAACCTAGTTTCTAGCCTTCATTTGCTGACAAGTGAGGAATTGAGAGACAAACTTTTCCACACTCTTTTTCATCCCTAGCCACCAAAACTAACATTGGATGTCCTATTACATCATCACCACACTTGGATGTACCGCCAAAATGGATATATGAAACTCCCCCAAAACCTTCTCCTGTAATGCCAAAGGTACAACTATGTTCCCTCTAAAAATAATTAAATGCTTCCCACTATTCGAATATCCATCAGGGGAAATCCCTGTGGATAATTAAGCACGTAGGGTCTCACAGTTGATATCTCTAAGTTGTGCCGCTCTGACATGCTATAAATGTGAAGGAGTGACAACCATCAACTAGAGGTAAGATTTTCTATCTCTATCCGCAAAAGATATATGCAATGAGGCCAACTTCTTTGATGCCTCATTCAGCAACTGTAGTCTAGATATACTATTGAGATCATCCACCACCACTTTCTCCTTACCATTATTATAGAAAATCTCAATGTTATAGTCTTGGAGGAACTATATACATCACCACTATCTCATGTTCATATCCTCATAAGAGAAGATATACTGGAGACACTTGTGAATAGAGTATATGATAAATGTCTCCCTCATTTGGTAGTGTCACCACATTTTCAATATGAATACTACAACTGCTAGCTCAAGATCATGGGTAACTTAGTTCTGATCATGAAGTCTCAATTGGTGAGAAACGTAGGCAATCACCTATTTTCCCTACATCAGGACACAACCAAGATTAGTCTCGGATGCATCACATAACACCATGAACTCGACGCCTTCCTCTAGTAACTTCACAAAGGGAGTTCTAGTCAACCTATGCCCCAGCTCCAAAAAACACTACTGGAATTTCTCTGTAAATGTGAAAACTACCCCTTTCATGTCAAATCTGTCAAGGGTGATGAAGATATAGAGAATCAAGAAGAAACCTCCAATAGAACCCTACCAATCCAAGGAAACTCTGCACCTCAGTAACACTCTTGGGTGGCTCCCAAGCAAGCACCACATCAATCCTCACTTTATCCACTACAACTGTAGCCTCTAAAACTCATGCAATGCACTCAGTCTACGTGTATCCATATATGGTAGTTCTAGTAGTATTTTTTACTCCACGAGTGGTGGTATAGATTGTAAACAACTCTGAGGTTCCATCTCTAGTACATGCTACACTGATGCCTCGCCACTAGGTAGATCATCCTCATGATCATGCAATTGAATCCTAGCTAGATTTCTTCATTAAGGAATCCAAAAATAGAACAAGATACACTACAATAAATTTAGTATATCTGGAGAGCTGATACAAGAATTTTATAGAAAACAAAACCATTCCTATATGATGCATTTTCCATTTTTTCCCACAACTAATGTTTTCATGTACGGAGTTGAAAAGCAGGTAATCAGAGTCCTTGTGTATGGATAGGTTGTCTCATTCACCAACACTAGAGTCCCAGTCCTAAAACCCAAACTTGAAACAATTAACACTATTCCCCAAACCTACATCAAAGACTCCCAATCCTACGGTAGAATCGACATCCTTTGATACCACTTTATCATTAATCGTCCAAGAGGGTTTTGTACTATAATTTCCCCATGACTGTCACCAATAGGCTAGAAGCTGGTGACTATTACCAAATAAGAATATCCCACCAATGGGAGGAATTATCCTAAAGTACTTATACACACACAGACATCACCAAGACAAAACCGCTATAATGTAAAATCACTGAGTAAAAAATGCATGTAACCCCTATATCCCATAGCCAAAGTACAACAATGAAACTACTAAAAAGTAAATAGGGTCAAAACAATCCAACCACAAAGATTATATACCCAAATTTACCAATTATATAAAAAGAGGTACTGGGAATTCTGTCTGTACTGTATAAACACACCTCATCTATCTTCCCTCACTAAGCACTGCCTAGTCCAAGTCCAACTTGGACTCTGTCAATGGGTCGATCGTCTGATCAAGACACAAAATGTGTTGGAAAATACCATGTAGTGGTGAGTATAACAATAACAAAAAGGGCACCCTGAAACCACAAAGGAAATACCACAAAGGAAATAAAATGAAGGAAATATTACAAGTGAGATACCACAAAAGAAATACTGTCAACTCCATATGGGTATATATCTACAACATATGTAGCAAGAATATCAAGATATACTCAATCCAAGACACATGTCTAGGGGTAGGTCACAACCAATTAAAAGACACCTGATTATACAAAAATCATGCTCATTATGGGATAACTCACTCCTCGAGTCGTGATATCATCAGAGACACTCACATAGAGGTCAAGCTCAATTGACCCCTGTCCAAATGAGAATTTATTGGTTAAGGAATATTATGATACACACAGAGGGGATCCTTCCCTATGCATAAGGGAATACCAAGAATCTAATCTAGTTCAATTATCAATGTAGTGGATCCTACGTAGTTTCACCGTGGAATACAAATAAACCTACTAATGTGGCTTGCAAGATGGAGGACCAACTGCCTGCTCTCAATGGTTTCGTCGATTACACAAAACTCCAATATGGGTGATAGTGGATCCTTATCCAGTACCATAGATGAATATAATAACTCTATCTGTAACTCAGCCTCTAGAGGGAACTATAATCTAGAAATGTGGATGTAATTTTGTATTGAACCCTCAAGGAAAGGACCAAGGGAATAATCTCAACTGATACTAGTCCAAGCTAAAAACTCATCACATTATCTCAAATATACTATCTAAAAGTTAGGGTCCCAATTTCGTAGATGATAATAAAATGGATGTACTATTTTAATGTAATTAATGTTTAATGTTTTAAAGGGGGAGGGTCACTAGGCCTGTGGATGAACTGCACAGTCAGTCCATTGATCGTAATGGTCAATCGCCTAGACAGACTACCATGCGGCCACCGTGGTCGACCAGCATTGTTGACTGCTCCCCAAGCTATCTTGGCCGCATGGATGTTGGAGAGAATGTGGATCATGTTCAATCACCACAGTCAACCATGGATTGGCTTTGACCCAATCACTCTTGGCTCAACACAGTTCTGACATGCTAAGCCTGACCCACTTGGGCCCAGACAACCTGGCCCTTCCATGTTGGCCTAGATCACTCTGTTTGGCTCCAAACCACTCCTCCTAGGATCAACCCATATCCCCTATCCTAGATCGCTTGCATGCGGGATCCCTGTAATGATGTATATATCCCATCTTCATGTGTCTGTGGATTATCACACACAACCACCCACCCTAGTCTACTCCTGCCATCTCACCAACTCCCTTTTGGCCTTCGGTCATCGTTGCCTCTACTTCGCCTCTCCAAACCGCTGCCTTGTATCGTTGAACCGTTGCATTGTACCTTCATCATTGGCCCCTTACATAGACCATTGATACATATATTAGGCTTGGAATTTCAAAAATGTCATAGATTTGAGCTCGTCGGGTCCTGATCTGCACAGAGTTTTCCTATGTTGTCATTTTCCTCCAATTTAGGGGTCTAATCGCGTTCGAAGCCACCTGGAAAGTAAAACTGTGGTGATGTGGGTCCAATAGGGAAGAACGTTAAGAACGAGAGATTGAAAAGAAAAAAAAAACACCCTTAAGAATGAACTTTGTACTTTTTTCGTTTCAGCCTCAATCTGTTTCTGTTAGAAGGATAAATGAAGGGGAATTAAAAATAAATCTCCTGATAATCCCGCAGATAAATCCCATCGCAAAAAAACGATCAAACCGAGAATCAATATGTTTTTTGATAGACCCATGTTCATCATGTAAATTAAGAATACGGAAAATTACAAAGAAACAACCACCCTAACTCAATTCAAATCAGTCACTAATGAATGAAGGCCATTGTGTCATCGTCGTTGGTGAGGTTTCATCGCATCAGTTGGGCGTTGATCGTTGATCCACGATCCATCGTTGTTTGTTCAAGATAGTTCTTTCTCCATGTATTATAGGAATTACAGGTTTGTTTTGATAACTCAAAATTCTGGGAAAAGGCTAAATAAAAAAAAGTCACTGCATTATAAAATTATTTTTAAAAAATTATTTTTAATTATAGTTTCATACCCTGTGACTTTTTCTACAGATGACCCGCACCAATAAAAGTTAGGTCACACCTAGAGTAAAAACCACATTACAAACTCAATAGTGGTCTTGTATTTCAAATCCAAGTTATCATTCAAGATTTATTTGTATTTAAAAATAAAATAAAATAAAATAATTATATTATTTACAATTACGGCCTTAGTGACTTTTTCTACAGATGGTATGTGCTGACCAAGGTTAGGTTCTACCTAGGGTAAGGACTCTATTTTGAGCTCAAAGGTTCCCGCATATTTCAAATTCAAGAACCCTTTTAAGAGTTATTCTACTTTTTAATCAGTACCATGTGTGCATACTATTAAAAAGTTTAATATTTTTCAAACAGTTGTTCTAGGCACACCAGGCTTTAGAATTTTACTTCATCTCAGCGCCTAGTCTTGAAATAAATCAATATAATATGTAAAAATAGTATAATAAAAATACAATATGTTACAACTTAATCATGAGTGAAACTCGTATGGGAGAATTTTAAGCTCATCAAGATGATGTCCCAAACCATGTATGTCAAACCACCCATGAATGTCTTACCGTCGCATACCTTACTTTTAGGGAATTTTCCATTGTATTATAGGGTATGTATCAAGAACCTAAATATATATATACTTATATTATATTGAATAATAAATATATTTTCATTTTATTAATATTACTTTTTAAATAGTATTTAATTTTTTTACAATAAAACACAAATTATATTTATTGATAAAACTCAAATTCTATTAAGGAATTAATGGATTAATGGATTTTTGAAATATATAAAATTTTATTAAAAAATTATTATTAATTTTTTTTGTTAAACTTAAATGATGATATAATTTTTTTGAAGAAAAACGTAATTTTTAAAAGGGTTCAAAAACTATTATTGTAAAAAACCCATAATTTGTCAATAAGTATTGGTTATTATTTTTAAAGTGAAAATTTATAGTTGGAAAATTATTTTGAAAAAAAAGAAATATTATTTTTAGAATCATAATGTCGAAATTATCCAATAGTAAATTTTTCATAATTGTTTGAGACTGTCATATTTTTGGGTAAAAATTAAATATGATATAAATATATGATGTGTATTATGACATCATGATGACCAAAAAATGATTTAATAAAAACTATAAAGGTTATATATAAAATCCTATTCTTAACATACATAGTCATTACATCATTTGTTTTGGAATACTTAATACATTACAAAAATAGATGTCTAAAAACCGTATTAGTTTAGTATCTTTGGAAACTTGGAACAAAAATATTATTACTTAGTGAAATATCTTAAATGTTTCAAAAATATAATCCCCCAATGTAATTCTACATAAAACCCATTATTCTGACATGAGTAAATGAAACAAAATAAAGGGGTGTTCTTGAATGCTCAGTAAGGGGAAATAATGAAACTATGTAAGTATTACATGAACATAAGGGTGAGAGAACATGAGAAAACCATTCATATAAAGAAAGTAGGATTTTATTAAATTATTATCAAGAAAAATTACAGACATAAAATGATCAAGGTAGATGAATGAAATGAATACTCACTAATTCACCTCTCACAATTCCCACACATTTTTGAGGAATAGATCTCATACTACTGAATAAGGAGAGTTTCCCATTCTGATTAATCCTATAGTCAAGGAAGTCATCTACCTTATTACCTTTATTCCTTGTGAAAATCATATGAAATTGTCCATTTAAGTTATGATTAATGCTTCAGATGATATAGAGGATGTTCCATGGGTACCTTTTTTTATAAAGAGAGTTACAGATAATTAAGGACTCACTCTCCACCACTTTAAGGTTAAACTTTCTGGCAATACAATTCTCCATACCACTAATAATGGACCTAGATTCCTCTATGAGAGAGTCACCCCTGACCAAAATTTGAAGATACGAGGAGCACCACAGAACCCCTACTATCGCAGACCACACCTCTTCCCTGAATTAGAGTGTTTGTGCATGAACCATTAGTTTTTAATTTGATACCAACATGAGGTGGGTTACATTTCACCCATATTCCTTAAGAAGGAGAAGACTAATTTATAGGATAGGGGTGTCTTCTTAAACAAAAATTCCTCAATGATAGAGCCCTATTCCAGATTTCCAAGAGGAAACCAAGTTCTTCCACCATACTAAATGATCTCTCCCTAAGGGCTAGATGTGAAAATTGAACCCCCTTATGTCAAAATTTATTCTTTTCACTTCATATGGTCCAGCACTCCACAACTAACAGTATTATTCTTTCCATCTTCTCATGTTTATTATTCCTGATACTATTTAACTATCTTTATAAGAAATCATTGTTGTATCCACTATGGAATCTGAAATTGAATAATTCACCTAGACCATTCCAAGTAGCAAGTTCCCATTCCTCATATAATAAAAGGTGATGGGTCGATTCCTCACATGGATTTGATCAACAAGGAAATTATGAAGTAAGGTGTATACCTTTACACTAAATATTCTTCTTAGTAAAAATGACATAATTTTGGATGCACCAAACCAATAAGAAATTATTAGCAGGGAGATCCTGAAAATATAGGACCCCCCCATTCATCAATCATAACTGACTCACAATGTTGAGTGTGATATGATTTGGAATTAAAGATACCATATGGAGATCATGTGAACACTATCATTTCCGCTACTTCATTATGAATGATAATATCAAACCTCTCTGAAAGAAATATCAGGTGTGGGCACCCCAGGAACCCCAAAAATGAACCTTTCAAGTTTGGTCTCCAAAAATAGATATCACATCGACCAACAACCCAATGTGTATGATAGTGTATCTCCCTAGCCTGACCCTATAGTATTTTCTACATCCCATGACCTGGTCACTTGTAACTTCCACAACCAAACTATACTTCCAATATATGAATTTACACCATAAGGAATGACCTTCCAGAGAAACCCATGCCAATATTTCCTATAGAAAGTGCATGGAATCCTCCATGTTTCTCACAGTAATGTCCACCGGCTTGGTCTCTTTGGACAAACTCTCCCAAAAATCCCAATTAAAACACCCATCATCATTTTCCTCCTATTAAAACATCACAAAAAAGTTATCCATTCTTCTAATCATCATATTTGTCATCATAATGGAGGAAACAAATTTCATGGTGATGGATGAAAGTACAAAAATAACTATGGCTACACATCCCCTAAAATAAAGGAACTAGTTTTTCTAATTGTTGATCCAATTTGAAATTCTACCCAAAATCCCTTCAAAATTATGGATATGAATTCGACCTAAGAATATAGGTGCACTAATATATTCTAATAGGAAATCATTTCTTGAGAAACCAATATAATTCTCATTCCTCTTACTCTTTCTTTCTGTACAATGGCTAGAAATGAATAAATTGCTTTTATGTTTATTGATAAGATTACCACTATAGTTTTTATAATCCTCTGGGACCTTGATGAGCATGTAGATATACATGCCACCACCATTAAAAAATATAATATTCTCACCATAAAAAATTAATTATGAGATACCAAATATCTTGGATATCCATAGATAAGGTAGAATTCTGCCATCAGTGATGCTCCTCATGATGTATCTACTAAGAACATCTTGAGATAAGATTAAGATTCTTAGAGATAATGGATCCCATTATATTAAGACTCTAACATCCTTAAAAAATCCACATTTCATGCCCATAAGAGAAATGGAGAACCATGTTGAGCTATAAAATCTAAAATGATGATCAATTTCCCACTTATAAAAACCAATCCTTGACATCTCCTTGATAATGAAGCTCTATTCCATTCTATCATATGATTTTTCCATATGAACTTTGAGTGAAATATTTGAACCAATCACCTTGATGTAAAATTCTCCTATCATCTCTTGAACAAACCCAATAGTGGCCTGAATAGATATTCCTTGGATAAAACCTTATTGTTCTTATGATACCAAATTTTGTAGATGAGGATCAAACCTTCAATTGATGACTATGTCCAGTACCATTTATGATTAATATCACATAACTATGGGCCTAAATAGAACAATTCATGAAGGATATTTAACCTTTGGATAAGGATCCTAGTTGTAGTACATGCCACCCTAGGCAGACTAAACCCTCTAAAAAAGTCTTAAATGATACTGATCAACTCATTCTTAATCATACTTCATGTTTCTACATAGAATAATCCTAGAAATCCATCAGGTATCAAAGCACTCCTAGGGTTGAGGGACTTGACCAACTCCCAAACTTCCTTCTTATCCTGTATGTTGCTGATAGAATAGTTCACCACCTTTGGTTCCACCCTTGAAATATTTTCAAAGAGAACATAACCCCCCAATGGGTAACCTTTCGACATGTAGGGATTAACATCACCAAGGAGATATTTGAAATGATATTCGACTATACCTCTAACCAAATTTAGGTCATTGTGGGTTTGATCCTCCATATGAAGGTTTAAAGATCATACCATGTATATCAAGGATCAGAAACATGATATATGACATAAATATTTTTATTTCATAAGACATAGATCATAATATAATCAATAACATCCACTATATGATCATATCATACCCATAAGGCATATAATTTGTCGCAAACACATAAACATGTAATATAATTCCCTATTAGTCAAGGTTCATTGCAAAAAAAATATCAGCGAACTTCATGGGGACTAAACCTATTGGGAGGAACACACCACCATCCCTTATCATGGTCTTTTCCATTAAAGGGATTGGGTTTCCCCATCATCTCATAGTGGATTGGGTTTCTCCATATTCTCATAGTGGATCTAGTTTCCCCATCCTCCCATAGCGGATTGGGTTCCCCATATTCCCATAGTGCATAGGGTTTTCCATCTTTCCATATTGTATCAACCCTAACTACTTGATTCCCACCATTATCTCATGAGATATGAATCGTTACCCAATGCATTAGAGGTAGATATATGTCACACCAATTTCATAATAAAACCATACATAGATGTGCCACATGATCATAAACAATCATATCATAAATCATGAAATGAAATGTGTAGCATGAAAATATAATTGTATCATAACCTATGTAAAAGATTTCAGCTTCATAAAAATTTCATCAAACCATGATCTATGAAAAGAAGCATGCATCATATGTATATAGTACATGAAATTGAAATGGGTTTCATAAACATCATGCCATCAAAAAATAAATTGTTTAGAGAAATAATATAATTGGAACCTAAGGATAATTTCCCTATAATTTCATGAGAAACACAAAAATATGACATCTTACATGGAAAATAGTTTTGAAATATCTTGTAAACACATATTTTGAGTAAAATATGCTTTATTCTTTGAAAAATACTTTTTAAAACAAAAAAACTATAGAAAGTCATTTTCTATTAAAATAAACTTGAAAACGTATAAGGAAATATATGAAAACATTTTGAAAAAAATACTTGAAAACTAATAAAATAATCTTGAAAATATTTGGAACCCATTTCATTTAAAATACATTCAAAACTCATAAATAAATCCTAAAAACGTTTTGAAAACCATTTCATTGGGAATAATTTGAAAATGTACAAAGAAAGCTCTAAATAATTTTGAAAAATATTATCATTGAAAATAACCTTTTGAAAACATATAAAGGATTCTTCGAAAATAATTGTAAACAAATTCTAAACATAAAATATTTTTTAAATTATTTTATGAAAATATGATTTTTAAATAACCTATATTTCTAGCCGAAATGAGAAATAAATTTAGATTTTGATAAATTTTTTTGCTTAAATATGTTTTCAAAGAGTGTAAAAAAGGTAATAAAACATGATTATATCATTGATAACCATAGAATATGAAAATGTATGAGTTTTCAGGAGATATGGATCATAATATTTCCTCAATGGAATCATAATCATAGACAATCCTGGTAAATGATAAGAATGTAGCAATAAACGGTTACCACATTAGTAACATTGAATCAATATAATATGAATTAATAAAATTAAATTAATCTTAAAATATCATGAAAATAATTATTTTCATGATATAACATGTCAATGGGTAATATATAAGCCTTGTAAAAGAAAATAGGTTCATAACACTACATGTGTCTCAAAGAAGGCAAATTGTGACCAAATTACTCTACCAATATGGTATATTTTGAACCATAAATTCCATGAAAGAGATATCATAAAATGGATATATAAATACCTATAATTTAATTATATTATTCATATAATACATTCATAGGTAGTATATACCCAACACAAAAGTAATGAGTGGTGGATAAGGCATAAATCTCACAAAAATAAAAGTGAGATGAGAAAACCCTACAACCTTGAGTAACAATAGAATCGTGATCCCCATGAAATAATATCCTCAATTAAATATTTTATTATCCTTAAATAAAGGTAATTAATGATATTACATGTCATAGGGATGTATATGAACAATACAAAATAATAAAGTGGTGAATATGGCATGTATCTCATTGAAATAAAAAGTGAGATGAAATTCTGTTACCTGAAATCTTGACTTTCATTATAAACATTAAAACCTCCCATATAATTAGTATAGATTAATATATATATCTAAAACATAATAATATTATTATATAAAATTCCATATATAGTTTTTTCTATGACTTTATATTACCTATTTTTTAACAACTCTATGTTAATGTTACGTTTCGTGTAATATCTGCTTTATTTTTCGTATGTGTTTTGACTTTTTATTCTTAATCCTCTTACTTATATCATGATTTACTTATTTAAAAAATTTAAAACATGGTATATATATCACATATATATTCATTATATATGTATTTATAATAATATAAATAAGATAAAATTATGAAATGGAATACACCGTTCAGAGAGACGGTAGGTCATACCTACGCATGAACATGTTTCCCTTTTATTATCGTACTGAAAGAAAAAAATTAAATGGAATATATATATATATATATTATAGTATCATTATTATTTAATATATATTTATATTCTCACTAAACAAATACTTAATACATTCCACGTAATGTGTGGATGAATCACATACCTTTGATGAGGTGGTAGTCCACACTTCCCCAATCAAAAATATTATACTTACACAAAATAAAAATCCTGAAAGAATGTGTTATATAATAATTCCATAATCTAAAATATATATTAAATATCATATAAAACATATAAAAATTCATTTTCTATCATATTACCAACCATGATAGGTGGTAATGGAAAAAATGAACAACATCGTTTTGTGAGGTGGTGGTTCTCTGTACATAAGGACGACAAGATCATTTTGCATTATATTGAAGTGTGTGTAAGTTCAGATTTAACACATATAATAAAAACATATAATTATAATTATAATACTAGTTTTATTATATAATCATTTAATAATTATAATTAGGGTGGTCGAGAAAGAAAATAAAATAAAGGAGCTTGAGAAAGGATGTTAACTCTTCTTTGGGTAACTCTTTTTACTTTCTAAAAAAGGATTTAATTGGTTGTATTTCTTAATAAATGGATGATTCAAGGAGGTATTTATTGATTTTTGGAGCTTATTTTATCATATTTTTTTGATCTAAATGGATTGATATGTGTGAATAAGTGGGAGGGGTGAATGCCTTTTTATAGTGGCAGAGGAGTGGTATTCTTGTAAATTTTTGAAAATAGAACTTCATAGACTTTTTTTCCTATGAAAAGTGGATAAAATAATGGAAAACATTATACCAAAGGTATTATAGGGTCAAAAATTATCATTTAATGGATTTTGGACAAGTTTCTAGGTCATTTTGTTCCTTAAGTGTAAGGTTTTGTCCCTTGTTAAGCTAATTTTCCTCTTAATCGTTGTAGTTAATTTTAATTACTTTCACAAATATTTTGTCAAAAAAAAAGTTGGTATTATTTGAAATTAGAAATTATTATGATTCCAATTATTGAATTAATTTTTCAAAAATCTAATAACATAAGTTATAGAAATTAACTCAAATTTAATCTCGCAGATGGGACAACAGAACGGGTTTTTAAAGTAAAATTATTCCAAAGTTTGGAAAGTTTTTATTTATAATTTCATATTGTAATTGATTTCAATAGACCAAATTTTATTAATTAATGTAAAATTTATCTAATTAAAATTTAAAAAAAATTTAAAAATAATTTAATTTAATAAATAAATTAAATGAAAAAGTCGTTTTGAATTAAAATCTAGTATATTTCACTATTCATCAAAAAATGAAACATCATAGAAAAATACCAAAAAATCAGAATAGGATAATTTTTATGTTCCTATTTCAAATATGATTATTAATTTGACATATAAAATAAAAAAATTAAAAAATGTATTTTAAATGGGTTTTACATTAAAATGAGTTAAAATTACTTTTTAGAAGAGTATATATTTTTATTCATAAAAGTGGATTTATTATTATATTATACATGTAAAATCTATTGGATATGTATAAAAAATAAGGATTGAATATATTATATATATATATATATATATTTTATTGAAAACACTAATCAAAATTGGTTTGTTTTATTTATTGAGATAAAATTGTGTTTGTGTAAAGAAAAATAGTTTTCTTAGAAAATAAATATCTTTATTTTCAAATGGTTATTTAATTTACTTATACCAATTGATAAAAAAGGATTAATTTTATATAATGTGTAAATAATATTTTCAAAATTTAGTTAATCATATTCTCAATTTCCACTCCAATAGATAAGTGGCAGCTATAATAATATTTTTATAATAATATTAATAGTATATTTTAGTTTGATAAAAACTAGGACATGTGTGTTATGCAAGCTATTAAAGGAAATCAGTATTCCATGTAATAGAAACCAAACATAGTGTTGTGTGTATTGTAATCTAATTTATGTCTTGTTTGTAGTGTGCTAAATCCAAACATCGTACTTTAATATATCAAAAAAATTATATTCAGTGTTCTATGAAAGGAAAAATATAAAAAATATTAAATGAATTTGAAAAAAAGATTCAAAAAATCTCCGGTTGTTACATTCTACCCAGTTTCTAATCTAAATGATAACTATTTCATTTTTCATGCAAGTTTTATTTTGAATGTGTCTTTCCGTATACAATAAACATGGTTCTAGAATCACTAAAATATTGATCTTAATATAAATATCATATATATTGGTTATATACATAATTATAACCCTTCATATAAGGATGTGATTAAAATTTAATTACTTCATTTCCTCAATACAATAGTCTATACGTACACACAATAGATCATTCTAATTTTTTATGGATTGAACAAAATAAAGATAAATAACAATTCAACTTAACAAAATCATTATTATGTCATAAAAATCATATATGTTCATGACATATAACCTCATTACTTTACATTTTTTACATAGTGGAAGTATTGGATGTAGTATGCCCAATAATTCATTTGTCATAACAGATGATTAATCTAAGATGCGAAATGATGATAAATGTTGTGAGCAGTGGAATTGAATAAAAGATTAATTGATGAGATAATGTGAAACAAAAATTAATGATTATCCAATAAATATTTATAAATAATTTAAGTAATTAAATAATTATAGTTTAATGGATTCATTCTAAATTTATGAATCTGACAACATCTCTATGGTGTACCATCATTTCTTTGTAATAATCATGTTTTGATTCCCACTAATGGGTATCCACACATTCTCTATGATCCTATAAATAATTTCATTGTAATCTAAAATTTCTAGAATGGTTTATCCTAATTCTTGTGTCATTTATATTTGACCACCAAAATAATCACCTCAAAGAAGATTTCTCTTTGACCTCTCTAGAATCAATCATGGTGGTGGAGTTGGATAGCTCTCTATCATTGAGATATTTCTTAGAGAAAGATCTCTATAGGGATTTTACATTATTCTATTGATGTTTATGTTCAAAAAAATAATTGAAACTCATTTTTTAGAAATAATATAATTAGGTTTAAATAGGGCCAATTTTAGAAAATAATAATTTCACATACGCTATTAATATTTTATAAATACATGTGGAACCCCATGCCAATAATAATAATAGTAGTATTTTTATTATTTCCTTACATGTGAAATAAAATAAAATAAATTAAATATCAATTATTCAAATAATATTTAATTCATATTATTTCTTACTCGACCAATAAACTATGTCCCCCATTTCACCACAATATTTACTAGGCATTTAATAATAACTATATATCTAAAAAATAACTATCACTTCATTATTTTATAATAAATAAATAAATATTCAATCACTAAATCAAAAATAAATATTTATTAAATATTCTACGGACAAAATATTCCCTCAAATAACTACTGAAAAAATATATGTGATCAACCAAACATAAATAATTATTCAACCACATGGAGGAATAATATTCATTCAATATATTAAATAATAAATAATATTATTACTTAACCGAGGTTCATTATACACTTAGTATGTGTCCCCAGAGCCTATTTCATATTAGAATTAGGTAAAGTATATTGAATTATGAATTTCTTATAAAGAAAGACACCAATGAACCAATAGAGAAAGTAATTACTGTTGCAGTAAAATAAATCCTCATATGTATGAATACTATGTAATATACGACCTTTTTCGTGATATCTCCAATCAATAAAGGTGCATATTAATTCCATCAACCTATGTTCCTGATGTCTTTAGAATTTAATATTCTTTAATTATAATTTCCCAAATAACACCCTGTACATGAAATTATTTAGGAAATATCATTTTCCTCCAAGGGCATGAGATATGAAATTTCATTGAAGAATCGAAGGGAGAAATCCTTTTTCTCGTTATTAATTAATGAAATATTACTCATGATGGATCCAACCCATCTTAGTTAATTGAAAATATATTTCATTATAACTTTCATCAATACATAAAATAAAATGACTCATAATATAAATTAATAATAATCCTAAAATCTAATGATCAATACAATCATCCTTATATAGGAACATTCATTGAAACATGTAAATTTGGATTTCCTACTAGAAGTTATCATTCTCATAATATCCTAAACTTGAAATAATATAGGAATAACACCATGAGAAGGTGAATAAATGTCATATGATTCTCCAATCTAGTTATCTTATATCATTTATGTAACTAATATGATTTATTCCTTTAATAGAACTAATATTTAAGAATATTATCATGGAACTTATGGGTTCTAATCATATAAGGGGGATATCTATGACCTTCCAGTGTGACCACTACTCTTAGTATATTAAAAAATACTATGTAACATAAAATACAAATAATTATTTGGTAATTAATGGTTTAATATTCAGAACTATTAATACAGTTAATCAAAAATTACAATTAATTTGTTTCTTGGGAATAACATTAGATAGAGTCCCACTTGAATTAGAGATAACTACTAAAAACCTTAAGTCTACTAGTTATCACATCATACACACGATTTTTATATAATAATTCTCTATTCATGGGGTCCTCTACATTTTTATCCCTGTAAAATAATCTCACTGCAACTTCACCCTCAGAGAAAAATCCCTCACAAGTAGATACTTTTGGAGTATGTTCTTTATCTATGGGTTTGAACATGCATATTTTTAAAGAACCAAAACTATAGTATTATTACAATATAATGTGATAGTTTCATGAATTCATGTTATTGCATCAATCTCCTAGAAATAGTCTTGTATTCGAATGGCTTCTTTGGTTTCGTCAAGAGCTACTATATACTCGGAATCTAGTATAGAATTGGTAATAACCAGCTGCTTTTAAATCTTCCTATCACGTATTATATGTTAAGACTAATTAAACAAAATTATTATGAATTTAGACCATTATAATCCATTTTAAAAATAAAATCATTATTACCCTTGATGACTAGATCCTTATATCCTCCAAACACTAGGAACATATCCTAGTTTTTCTTACATGAATAAGGATAACCTTAATAGAAAACCAATAATGTTAAGCTATATATTCTTGATATCATTATACCATGGTAAATACTTAGGAAACATCAAGTCTAAAATATAACTTGGCATACATATAAATGAAGTGTATGTGGTCTTACTCATTATATCTTTCTGTTTTTATTTCTGAGGACATGTTTTTTGGAAAGATGTATACCATGTTACACTGGAACCAATCCACTATTGTACTATTCAATAATAAATCTATTTAGTAACTATTTATTTTATATACCTTTAATTATTCCAAGAGGCCTCTTGTATATATTTTGAAATATCTTAATTCATATAATGTAGGCTACTTCACTTAAGTACTTCATAGAGAATAATTTGATTAACCAATCCATAACAGACTGTATGGCTAATATGTCTTTTCTAATAAGTAAAATGTAATAACCTTATACTACTAATATAATGATCATATACCCAATCAACCACTTGTAAAAACATGGTTCACAATCATTCATAATGAATATTAATTCTTTTATAGCTTCATTGAACTAAATGTTCCATGTCCTAGATGTTTTTTTCAATCCATAAATTAATCTCTATAATATTAATATCTTTTATCATCACCTAGATTAAAAATCCATTATAGTATTTTCATGTATAACTATTTTATAAGAATTCCATTAATGATATATTTTTTGATGTACCTACACCAAATTTCATATTCATGGTAAGACACTATAGAAATTATAATTATAATGGATTTAAACATGGAAACTAAAAAAGGTATCATCATATTCAAACCATGATACTTTTTAAACCCTTTTTACACTAGAAATCCATTATTGGTACTTTAACTTCTATGTATAGTTTATTCATGAATAACCATTTGCACTCAAAAGGATTTACATCAACGAGAGGATTGGCCATAACTCAAACACAATTTCGATATATAGAATCTTTTTCAGAATTCATGGATTCTTTCCATCGTACAATCATTGAGCTCTCTATAGAGTCATTTTAGAAGATATGTTCATTATTTTCAATAAATAATGATTAATTGTCTTCAGTGACTTGAAAACCATGTGTCTTTTTATATATTCCATCTAGGGTGATCCTATGTAGTACTTCTGTTTTTGAAATAACATATTCAATGGAAAAATGTGGAATCTCTTCCAATAATAACTCTTATGTATCTTCATCATCAACTTAATCAAAGGTAATATTTCTCCCACTATCCTTATTGAGGATTTTCTCTCTCTCTCAGAAGGATAGGTTTTCAAGAGTCTTGTACATTCTTGTTGGAAATATTGTATAGGTGGTATCACAATATTTTCTTGATATACCCTATAAAGACACACTTTGTACCCATAGTGCTTGTTTGTTTCGTGAAATGAACTTAAAAAGTTCCTCACAACCACATACATTTTTATGTGAAAAAATATGTTTCTTTTCACTCCAAAGAATAAAGGTAATTACATTTAAATATTTAATTGTTACTCAGTTTAGTTGTACGTTATTGTTTGTAATACATATCCCCAAAAGGATAATGGGTTATTTGAAAGACTCGCCCTCAAGTTTATCATGTCAAGAAAGGTATATTTCTAAATTTAACCAACAATATTCCTATATGGTGTGTAAGGTGATTTGGTTTGATAAATAATCCCAATACCTATATAAAATTTATAAAATCATGCTTAAGATATCCACCATCTAAATAATTTCTAAGCGTCATTATCTTCTTTCCAAGTTGATTATCTAAACCATTATTGAATTATTTGAATTTATAAATAGACTTTATTGATTTAAGAGTAATGTTTTTATTAAAACAAAATTTAATGGGAATGTTATAATCCATAATGTTTACCCAAAACAACCATAAAAATAGACAACATGATCATTAAGGGATATCTTTATCCTATTAGAAACTATATCCCTAAAGAACTTCCAGGAAATTGTGGTTACCTTTAAGTATGGATCATCATTTATGAGGTATTCAATGTGGAACTCAATGGACTTGGAATTAAACCTCATGAATTAGAAATCACCACTTCCACTTAATTCATCATAAAATGTTATAAAGTAAGAATACCAACCTGTAGTTCTATTATAAATTGTCCATATAAATAATTTTATTCCAATACTAGAATATCTATGGGTATTTCACCCTATACATAGAATAGTTGTATATTATTTATTACTTATATATATGAATTAAATCTTTTAAGTGGTTTTATATAAAAATATTCAAAATAAAAATCCTCATAGTGATTTTTCAAATGCTTATATTTTACATTACCAATATTGTGATAGAAAAACTGGGAGTAATATGAGTTGTGAGAACATGATTTGTTGTCAATTTCTAATACTCGGTTTTCATAATTTGATATATAAAAAATAATGATTAAAATTTCTCATGAAATAACATATGTTTTCTTTATAAAAGAATCATATTTTTCATACTTTAAAAAATCCATCGGTATCTAAAAGTCTACAAAAAAATATGTGTCTTGTAAAAGTCAATATATATTAATAATATTTTAAAACCATTATCATTATTATTTTCACTAGAAGGTGGATGTATATAATTTCTATATTATCTATCATTGAACCATTTGTAGCCTTCAAATCCACCTCTGCTCTATAAATATATCATAATCTAAATGGCTCTAATATTTATATGTGTCTGTGTGACCCACAAAAGCTATATCTAATACCAAAGACGTATATATTGAAATATTACTCTAGATAAATCATTAACCTTTATAATCCCATTTCTTATAGGTTAAGTTCCTCTTCTATTGTCCTTAATTTTCATATGAAAAACATATTTCTTATATTTTATTTCTATTTCATTGGATTTTCATTTCCTTGAAAGGATGGTGCTAAGGAGGTTTAGACTTGTTATTAGTCTTGGGTCCCTTTTCCTTATTTTTAATTTTATTTTTAAACATATGAAATAAATGTTTTTCAAACACCCTGTATCTTTAAACCAACTTAATTAGAGTAACATGTTCCAAGGTACGCTTATCATTATTTCTAATATTATAATTAACCATAAAAAATGGAGAAGGTCTTGGACAGTGAGGAAAGGGTGAGATCTAATCACAACTCATCTAAGACCTTAATTCCAAAGATGTATGAGTGTTCTATATATCCAATATTCTTGACTAAATTAGGCCAAGATAGCACCAAATCTCCATTATTACATTTAAATAGTTATTAAAGATCTCAAATATATCTTGTCTTTCCTTATATTGATAGAGATATTGAAGGTGATACATCAAGTTATACACATCCATATACTTGTGTTTATTTAGAATATCACAAGTTATAGATGATAGCATGAACCATTAGAAATTTTTGGCATCATAAAAATTATTCTAATAAAGATACGACTCTTTTTTCATAGGCATTTTGGATAGGCTATTTTGGAACAGAGTTTTCCTGCACATTTAAAATACATTCAGGGCATATGATAATGTGTAAAAACATATTCCATTTTTATAAATTAATTATCATTATAAGGTTATCCTTATCAATTATGGATCATAGTGATATGTATGAAGTAATATTTATTTCATTTTCTATAATTATGAAGTGCATAATTTTAGTACTTTATCTGATAAAAGTATATAATAAATTCTATATTTATTAATCTCACACTACTATATTTAAACTCAATATTCCTCACCAATGGAATCATAACATCTTATGTCTTTTACATTTTACTGGAGACCACCCATATTCCACTTCTAATCAACCACACATTGTATTTACTTTTTTTATGGGTTTTATGTATCCATTGAAATTTCTAACCATATGAACTCACAGTTCATTGATTTATTGGTTGGCCTCCCCAATACTAAAATCCTTAAATTATATTTCCTCAATATTTTCCTCAAAATTACACTATATATTTATTTGAAAGTCTACCCTTGATTTGAATGAAGTTATTTCATCTGAAATATTCATGTTGGAATTCCCCTATAAGTAAAAGCACCCTAGTTCAGTCAAGAACATTAAACTATGGTTCAATTTTTATATGGGTAATGGAAGCCTATACCAACTTGATATATATATATATATATATATAATTGATCAATTTTTATATTTATGTGAAAATTTCACATTTTATCATCATCTAATATTATTAATATTAATTTTATTTACATAAGTGATTAAAAATTTCTTATATAGTTTTTACACACAATCCAATTTATTTTAGTTCTATCTTACATGCTTGTTAATTCGTTAAATTATGTGATCATGAAAAAACATCCATAATGAAACTAACCATGATACTCACAAAAATGATAAAATATAGTGGTATGATCATGATATTTTACTAAGGGTTAGTTTATCTAGTGGATGATAAACTAACCATTGACCTAGGGGAACACCTTGAACCATTACTTGGTTCATGTTGCATCTCTCCACATCTCCATACATGTACCTATTTTATTGGTTTCTCATCAACTCCAAACATGAACCACCTCTACTCCCTTAGGATCTCCATCTATTACATAATCTTTTACCCACACATAGATAACAGGAACCAAATGATTGCTGAAGGAGTTTACATAAAATAAAAAAATGGGAATACATACCCTTACATAATGAGAGGGAGAATGACACAAATTTCAATAATTTAATTTAGTAATAAATTAAAATAAAACCAATCACAAGCAATGGCCTAGTATAGGATTATAATTTTCCATACATATGTAATGAATTATGCATTTAATAAAATAAATAATTAAACTGTAATAATTATTTTATGAGAAAAATCATAATTGAATAAATTTATTATCTTACATAATTAATCAATTATTTTACCCTAATTGTCATATGAAAATTCTTGAGATTATAATACATATAAATTTTAAACATATTAAATTAATTTATTTAAAATTTTCTTGTAAAAAACATATACCATTGAGGAAAAAAGATGAAAATTCGTAAAAAATACCCACCGTGTATTATATTTGTATATTGTTTACTCATAAAACATGTGGAATACACACCATATATTGTAATTTACTGGAATGTTCAAGTCAACTGAATGATACATGGAACACATTTTGTTTATGTAGCATGTTATGTTTCAAACATTACATTGTCTTATTCAAGATATGTAGTTCTGAACATTACATGATAATTAATTACATGTTTAATATGTATAAAACCCATCACATGGAATGAATATAGTAAAATAAATGAAACAAAAAATAAATGTTGATAATTTTTATACAGTATAATAAATTAATTTTGAATTATCAATAAATTGGTAATATAAATGGAATTTATAGTCTAGCTATGTATCCTGTATAGTTCTCATCATCTATCCTTGGAACACACATAGGGACTCGGTGTGTAATCATGCCATTAAAATTATTTGAGTACATGGAATGTACATATGATATGCTTCATGTGGTCTCTAAGTTACATGTTCACTAGTCATATAGGCCATATAAATAAACATACTGCATATCTTCCACAAATGGACTACATAGCCTGTATAAATGTTACACATCATATAGTCTGGCTAACCATGTTCCAGGTTATCCTATTATATGGTGTATATTTAGATACAAATTTCATGTAATAAATGCATATATATTTAATTAATTAATAATTAATTCCTGAATTATCTGGGTTCATTAAGAAGAGGTACACACCATTTATGGACATGCAAATGGGATGTACTCTTTTGTTATCCATCCAGAATCCCTAACACCTAAAAATGTGTTCATAGATTGTTCTTAATTCATAAAATTAATCAATTTTTATTATGTTTTTTAGAATGAATAGTAATAATAGAATATATCATGATTCAGATTAAAGAACAATTGAATTGGAATTTAAAACTGTTGAAAAATGTATAAATAAATCAATGATATTTAAATAATTATAAATAATTATGTGAATGGTCTGATATCACATACAGGTTCCAGGTGTTTCAGAAGTGCTATATGGGGTATTCAAAACTCAACTTTTATCATAATCAATTATTATTTTATGATTTATATAAAAGCTAAATATCATGAATAATAGAACTGAATCAAAGATTAATTGACAGGAGAAAACCAAACAAAAAACAAGACCATCACATAATGATTTATAATTAATTTAAGCAATTAAAGAATCACCTTGGGATGAATTCATTATTTTTTTATGAATTCAAAAAGATCTCTACATCATATCTTTATTTCATTTATGGAATCATGTGTATATTACCTTTAGTGGTGATGTTTGTGTACTCCACAAACCCTTGAATTTCATCATATGAATCTTTGGGTGATATCATTGTAGATACTAATACTTGTATTGTTCATTTTTGATCACCAAAAAAAAAAATCATTCATGAAAAATTCTCTTTAGTGACTCGATAATAAAGAGTTGTGATGGAGGAGGATCTCTACCCATCATTAAGAGTGTCAATGGAGAAAGATATCTCTAGGTATTTTATAAAAAAAATTAATGTTGTTGTGTACAAAAAAAGGTACCCCTATTTTCTATAAATAATATAATTTGGTTTAAATAGTGCTAGGGTTAGAAAATAATAATTGCATATGTGTCGTTATTATTTTCTAAAACCCTATGGAAGTACATGTCTATAATAATAATATGATTATTATTTCGTGACATGCACAAAACTAATGAATTATTTTAATATTATATATTCAAATAATATTTTTTATTTATTGTTTCCTTCTATCCAAGATAATAAACTCGGTCCTCCATTCCTCTATAATATTAATAACACATTGAATAGTGAATAATCATTTAATAAATAAATATCACTATATTATTCATCAATGAATAAATTATTATAATATTCACAAAATAAAAAATAAATATTTATCAAATATTATGGTCATAAAATATTCTCTTGAATAACTAGTGAAAAAAATATATATGATCAATAAAACATGAATAATTATTAAACTATGTTCATGAATAATATTTATTTTAATATTTTAAGTAATAAATAATATTTTTATTTAACTAAGATTCTAGATACAGTTAGTTTTTGACCCTCAAGGCCTCCTTCTCAGTAGCATTGGGTGAAGGATACCAAAGTCCAAGGATAACATATAACAACACACAAAGGCACCGGTATTGAATTTATTTAATGTTTTTATGACATAAAACCTCATTCGGATACATATTGTGTAATATAATATCTTTATCATGATAACTCTAATTAAGAAGGTAGTATGCCGGTGCCATCAACCTATGTTCTTGATGTATATTTCTTTTTATTTTCTATAGTTGAACATGCCTACATAACACCATGTAAATAGATTAATTTAGGCTATATCATTTCAATAATAGGTTATGATATGCCAAATTCCATTAAATAATATAAAGGATAAATCCTTTATTTCATTATTCAGTAATGAAATATTATACTTAACACACTCAACATATCTTACTTTTATGTGAACATATTTTTTCACAGTTTTAATCAATACATCAAATTACATGAGTCATAGTATCCATTAACAATAATATTAATGTTTAAGGATAAATGAAAACATCCATATATAGGAACATCCAATGACACATATAAATGTGTATTTCTTACAAGAAGGTCTCATTTTCATAATCTATTACACTTGAAATTACCTTGGGTGTACACCATGATAATGTGACACAATGTCATTTTTGTCTACACCCTTTACATCCTACATAATTTTCCCAAAATTAATTTATCCATATATATATATATATAATATTTAATAATACTGTCATGGAACACCTGGTTTATCTTCATAGTGGAGAATTATTATCACCATTCATTGTGACAAATACTCTTAGAATATTATTCCATACAATGTCATGCACAATAAAAATCATGATGTTATAAGTAGTTTATTAATATTCAAAACATATATAAAGGTAATCATTAATTATATATAATATGTTTCTAAGGCCCAAACACCAATAATTTCCACCCATGTAAATCTTAAATTGAAAATGAATCACATCACTTCATAGAGGAGTTGTCCACAAATACAAATGAGCGATGTTATCATTTTATAATGGATGGAGAGGTAATAAGTTCAGTAAGATTATATAATTTTAGAATCATAGTTATATATAAATATCATAAATAAATATTAAATCCATAATAATGACCAATCATGAAAGATGGTGGTGGTAAATGAATCATCTTGCTACATTGAGGTGGTAGTCCACACGTTAGCATGAGAGATAATTTAATGTCCGATTTCTGGAATGGAGGTGGGTATCATAATCATAATAAGATATTAGTATATTTTTTATGATAGATTAATTTTATTTTTATGGATACAATAGATTTACAGGATGTATAACAACAAATGAACTTTGAATTATTCAAGTAAGACCATTACAACTTCTTTGGGAGAAATCCTTTGGATTACACCTTGATACTTAGTAGGATGGTATTAGGGTAAAACTATAAGCTCATGAACCTAGGAAAGAAATATAAAAAGGTATTAGGGTACGGTTTTTCAAATCCAAAAGGTTCGGAATTTGGTAAGTTGTGAGTACATGGGGTTCCCTTTCATAAGTGAAGAGAGGACACAATTAGAATGAAATAAAGGATTTAAATATATATAATTTATTTATAAAAAATAATGAATCTAAATGACCATGGATTCATAGAAAAGTCATATAGTTCAAAATTTAATCATATAATAAAATTTAAAGAGGTTTGTATTATTTTAACTCAAATCATTTGGGTTAACACCTTCATTAACTCTATTTACCTTAATCGCGATAATTAATTTTTTCCATTAAGTGTAATAAATTTACTTATATGTTGAAAAGTGGCTAAAAAATGGTACATATATAGAATTCCTTACTATTTCTCCTTCCACCATTCCTCTTTCAATATTTTTTTATTTATATAAATTTTAATAAAAATTATTTTATATAATATATTATTAAAGTTATTTTTTGACTCTTAATTTAATTTGATTTTTTAGATGCTAATAAAGTAATGGAATTCAAATATAAACATTATTACCATCATTAGTACATTATAATTACCTATTAAATTCATTTCATAAATAATTAATCTAAAGACTAATTTTTTTAAATCATTTACCATGATATCTCTACTGTTTGCAGAAGAACTATATCGGCATTGTGTAAATGTTCAAGGTAATTATCAAATTTAAAAATTAAAAATAACTTAAAATCATAAAAAACCAATTTATTATCAAAATAAACTTTTATATTGATTCATAAAATATTATTCCCCAACGGAAACATGTAAGAGAAATTAAAATCAAGAAAGTGATATTTTGCATTTATCTTTTCCTTAAAATAATATAAATTTTCTAATCAATGAAATGTGGAAATAAATTACCAAAATATCATATCTAGGATGTATTTTTTCAAAAACAACTCATAAAATAGGACAAAACAATTTTTTTATAAATATTTTGAATCTTTAACCTATCGTTTAAGCATAATTTTTCCAATTTTACGCTTATCGTGATGTGAAATACTTACCACAGTTACTATTCATAATGAACAAAAATAAGAGACATATTTATCAAATTTAAAACTCAATAATTAACCATGGTAAAGATTTATCAAATCTCTCAATTTAATAACTAGGTTTTAATATATCATGATTTTTTAAGCTCGGTGTTTCAAGTTAAGAAAGCTATCAAACACTTAAAATTTATTAAAAGAGAACTATATTATAAAATAATAAGGATTTAAATTCTAAAATTCTTAAATAAATAGAAACCTTTCAATTTTAATCACTGTTAACAATAATTAGTGTATAATAACATATTAATAAAATATAATATAGATATTATCATAATAAATATTTTTTAAATCACTAATAATAAATATTGTATTTCTTAATTATGTATTTCACAAACCAAGTATGCTTCATTCTAAGACTTGTGAGTTTCTAAAACAATAATGTGATAGCTAAGTGATACATTCAACAGAACATTCTCATTGAATTTATTTCTAAACCATAATCATAGTTTATTTATTTATTTTTCTGATATGTTTTCTCCATCCATGATTCATCTCATATTCTATATGATAAATAACTATGATGAATTATTTTCATGTCTAAAGGACTAAAATAAACTTTAAATTAATCGCCATATCTAAAAAAGAAAGAAAATCCATTCCTCCTATCTCTTTCTGTTTACCAAAAATGTGATAGTAAACACAAGTTATCCAATAGGTATAAATATTTATAAAAAAATTATAAAAAATCCATAATTACGGGAAAATGTCAAATTAATTCATTCCCTTAATAATAAACTATATATTTTTTTAGAATATCGCATATTGAAATTGAAACCAATAGATTATAATGATTTTATCACATATTATACTATGATAAAAATATTTATTATCTTCAAATAATATAAATTTCTCATAAGTTTATATACCAAAAATTGACATTCACTAATCATGTACTCCCAAAAATATGCTAATCATTTCTATAAATATCCCCAATAACTATAAATCCATGATATAATCATATATGCTTCAAAATATTTACTCCAAATAAACTATTAAATAAATTCCATAAATCCTTAAAAATAAATTAACACCAACAAAAATTAAATTTTCAATAAATAACTAATAACTTTAAATTTCACCAATACTATACAATTTAATATATAAATATCTATCTAATATTTATAAAAAAATATTTATTATCTCAACATCAAGAATATATTAATGGTTATGTATCCTTAAATCATGTGTTTTCAAAAAATATCACATTATAACTAATTTAATTTTTTATATTATCATTACCATTCAGAAAATTCTACAAAAATTCTTTTTATTCCCAAATAGTATCTAGACCACTGAGAGGGGGTGAATCAGTGGTTCCTTTGTCTTTTATAAGAATGTTTTTGTTTAACCTCTTTCATTGAATTTCAAAAACTATGAAACTTATTATAGTTATTATCCACTAAAATATAACTTTACAACCTCACATTTCATATGAAATAAATATATAGAGAAGGAAGAACATGATATTTAAAGGGATTTGTACAAAGACCTACTCCATTACATGTTGGATAGACTCACCAACATATATTCTTTCACTATATTATTTAAAAAATACAAAGTCACAAGTAGTGAACAATTCTATAATCCTAGTACAATTATTCCTTCTATAGTTGGCTATACCCCTCAACTCTCCATTCTAGTATCCACTTTCCCACATCTGGTTATACACCACATGAAAACAATCCTTTTCAGTAGCTGATAAGTATCCATAGATACATGATTCACTTTACTTATTCTTTTTTTATCCAAATTATAAAATATTCACTTACTCCACAAGTAAGCTGAATCAAATTTTACCTATATATAATCCTCATGAACTTCAAAAATTATCTAAGGAACTTTGTGGTATTTAAACTTCTTCTAGAAACTTAGTCCATAAATCTTCCTCAGTAGAGTCAATTTTATCTTCCCATTCTAGTAACCTCTATATTATAGTCTCTTTATGATGGTTATTCTAGTATGATTCCCCTTTTTTCTTCTTTTATCAAATGAGTAGGAACTCAATTGGAAGCTTTCAATTCCTCTATTCGATGGATGTTGGTCTGATGAACCTCTTCCCGATGGATGTCACTCTGATGGGATCACTCTAATGGACTTTCCCTGATGAAGATTCATCCATTGGAACTTTCTCTATTGATCATATTATACCTCACATGTATATAATAATTCCAATGTTACTTCCCCAACATCAACCTAAAAAATAAAATTCGATTGGAAACTCATTACCTGTTCTAAAGATTTAACAGCTCTAGAATATGTGAATAGTAAATTTTTTTATACACCTTAGAAATGAACTATTATTCCCTTTTAAAGGAAACCTAGATATAGTTTGGGTGGACTTTTGAAAATATTTCACCTTCAACCATATTTATTAAATATTCAATTTCCCTTGAATCTCATATATATATTTGACTTATTCGGTACTTTATAATACTTCTAGGAGCTTCTCAAAACTATATACTTCTTCATCTTCTTCAGTTTGATTCTTCATTATGATTCTCCATTCTAATTCCTCATTATGATGAAGGCATAAATTTTTTTCTTCATTATGTTTTTTCATACCCAATGATCATATATGAAAACTATATTACTTCTTATTATGATGAAAACACATGAAATATTGAGGATTTCCCATTACGATTACCTCATATAAATACTGAAATTCTTCTCATGCATAATCTTCATATCGAATCTTAAATGTAAGACATTTAAAATCCTTCTAAACTATCTTCAAAGTATATATCATTTTGGTAAATTCTTCTAACCAAGAATTCTATGTCCAATGAATTTAATGTTTTTAAGTTTAACTTAATGGATCAATCTCACATCCAGTATGATATTCTGCACCTCTTCTTAAAATTATCAATAATATTTTTCTTTTTCTATTGACCCAATTATGAGAGAAAAAATTAGGACTTTGTGTTTTTATTATCCTAATTCAAATAAAATACAAAATTTACCAAGAATTATATCTTCAATAGAACTCTTTATTTTATGTCTTAATGATACTAAAAATTCTTAAAACAAATTGATGTCATAATCCATTATAATGGATCAATGGAATACCTCATCAGATGGACCAGTGTCCGAAGTGACCTTTTTTACTTCAGAAATATCATTCTATGAGCCTTATAATATTGTCACACTGATGATTCTCAAACCAATGATCTTCATCATTCTATGTCTGTTGTTCCTCATACTGATGAGAAATGACAAGAATAATTCACATCATATTCTCCCCTCTTCCACAAATTTAATATTGAAATCATGACATCCTCATAACATTAAATATGTTTAAGATAAGATTTAGCATCATCTAACATACATTTAGAATTATTATAACTTCCCCGACATCTAGAAACATCTTTTTTCCAAACCAATCCTCAATATTATTATTAGCACCAACTCCCCCTTTACTTCATAATGATTTCCTCAAATGTTTCTCATAATAATTATAATATTTTTGAATTAAAAAATATAAAATCATCTTTAGGTTTACATTAAAGTAAAAATTACTTTGATATAGATTCTCAATATGATCTTTTATTCATTCTAGACTTGAGGTGAGTCCGATATACCATTTCTTCCTAGAAACATCTTCAATGTCTAATGAAATTTTTATGCTTTGTACATCCAATCACTAATTATGATGTTGATTTTTCTGATCCATAGCTTTACCTTTTCTAAAATTCAACCATGAATCATCTATTATCATCTATTGATAATAAATACAGCCACAACTTAACTGGGGTCTAATACCCCATAATGAAAAACAACTTCAAAAAAATCCTTAGATGTTTCTTGATTCCTATAAAAAAATATAATTAATTAAAAAATATACAATATATTTCTCGAATCCTAATAAATAACCACATTAATCATTCTACTTCAATAATTGACATAGACTAATCCATTCCTTATTCTATGATTTAGACATTATATTAGGGCATTTGGTTAGATAATGCCCAAGATTCCCAAACATATGACATTGAAATAATAATATTACCTTAGAATTAATTTTATTTCCCTCCATCGATTTCTTCATTATTACTTGAAAAGTAATTACATTATGCACTTCTTTCCATACAAAGAACATATTCATCTTCTTTTGAGACATTCCCTTGAGTGATTATTTCTATATTTTGGGAAAAAATTAAGATGAATCATCTTTCATATATGGTCATTATCATATTAAATTCCATAAAACTTCATTTTTCTCTTATTAAGTGTGTTAGGAAACACACTTTAGTTCAAGTTGATAATCATAAATTTAGATATCTGGTCAAGAATAATCACAAGATTTTTCACCCCATCATCTATCTCAATTATATTATCAATTAGATAACCATTATAACATCATTTAAACCCATTTTATTATAGTTTATCTCTATTCTAACCATTGAGTAAAACCTAAATTTCTAGTGTGAGAAAAAATAATCAGACTGATAAATCATATAATCATGACAATCATCCATAGTATGTCTAAATTACTACACCTTTAATTAAATTTATTTCCTTATAGGTTTAATTGTTATAATTTACTATAATCATATATTAAAATCCTTCTTAATGTTTCATAAAGAGAATATGAATTTACTTGATCATATGCACTAATATTTTCTAGCCTGATGTGCAGCCTTATACCCACTAATCATGCACTGGTGATGATCGACTTAATATCCAGTCAGTCCCATTCATATTTATTACCCCTAGGTGTATAGGTTACACAGTGTAATATACTTTACAGTATGAAAATAAGGGTTTAATTTTCAGTATGTCCACATAATCACTACTATACCAAAACATGATGATATTATTTTATACATTGGATTATCCTTATGTTTTTTAATAATGTTGTCTTATTAGAATATCTAAAAAATCAACCTCAATCTAATACAAACTGAGGAAACCTAATAATTATATATATATATATATAAATATAAATATAATGTCATTTTAGAGGAAAATTCAATACATCACATAACAATACTTTTACTAAACTCATAGTGTTTTACTGTCTGTAGGGAATAGATCCATCATTATTTTTATTTTATGAAAGATCTTCAACACATCTCATAGTTTTATTTTCGCATAGTAAAATTCATAAACACATCCAAAAAAAAAGAATTTCTTTATAACCCATGGAAATAAAACATAATTATGATTCAGCTCAAATTCTCAGTTAGGGTATACTTAAGTGAAATAAATCCATTGTTATATGTGATTATAAGTTAAGCATTAAGATGTGTGAAGATAATCATGACTTTCAATAATCATAAGCAAAATATATAATCCTGTTAATCATAATTGATCGAATAAGGATGTAAAGACCCCAACCTGAGTAGCTTGGAGTCAGTTCATTATTTTATTACATTAACGTAAATACCAAACTCGAATCCCAAAGGACTAATCAGTTTAGCAGTTTTTGAAACCATATTACATACATGAAACATACATTATAATTGAAACTATAAAATACAACATAGTCAATCCTTTGATAAAACCAATAATATCCAAGATTAACCCTTCATATGAATCATAATATAAATCTAGGAATCCTAGGAAAAATAAAACATAATAAAAGGGTGAGCTAATATGCTTAGTAAGGGTAATAATACAGTTTAATCTATTATGAATAAATAAGTATAAACATTATGGAAAGGTGTATAACCAAAACACAATCCATTGAAAACATAATCTTGAGCATAATATGGTTGGAATAAAATTTGATCATATAACTCTATATAAATAATCACATGAGAAAGATACATTAACTTGGATATTCTACTAGTCTAATAATCACATTGATTATTAATAAATAATATCATAAATAGGGAATTCATAATGTGGGACATCATAAAATTACAATTTCCAAGACACCATAGATAATCAGGTAAAACATTAGCTAATACCCAAAGTAGATTGTCTCATGAGACCTATTGATACATCAAGGGGATATAGTGGGCCTTTACTAACACTTATTAAGTCTAATATATTCCTTCTATGAAAGGGGTGAAACATAATCAATATATACATTCGTATTAAAATCTAGTATATAAAATGTGAATAATTTAACCATAAACAATGAATGATATAAAAATATCATATATATACTCAAACGAAATCATAAACCATTCAATTAAATTTGTTAAATTATATCATATGAGATCATACTCAATTAATCATAAGATTCAATAGAGTATTTTAACATATATAAAAATACTTTAATAAAATCATTGATTTTTTTAGAGAAATAACCTTTTTACATTGAAATCAACTAAAATTCTTAAAACTATAAATGAAATGATTTTATTTGAAAATAACCTTGTAAAATTGGAAATTAATATTCAAAACATTAAGGTATCATGACTGTGAAAAACATTTCTCATGCTGCATAAGTTAAAAAAACATTCATTCAGTCAAAAAAGTCATAATGTGCCTCATTTGTAAAATAATTAAAATATTCCTTTAAAATAACTTAATAAAAATTTAAACATGGGTAAATATTTTAAAAATTAATAGGATAATAGTAAAAAATATTTTTATAAAACTTGGTTATGGAAAATTTTTTTTCCCCAGTTGAGACTTAAACATAAAAATCCAAAATAATAATGAGATTGTCAAATAACATTTACCTTGTAATTTAATTTAGTTTAACGTTCTTTAAAATCATTAATAATGGTTTAAATAATGTAATTATTTTATAAGGGAAAAATATCTATATTTTTTATATCATATATGATCATCTTATGTCATTTTTCTCATAATATTTCATTATTATCTTTGTTTTGGGTGTTAATTGTTTCATTTTACTATGAATATTTTGTCATGTAAGTCATGTTTCTAATTCATGGGATATATTTATTTTATATAAAAAAAGATAATAATTTCATATATATCATATAAATTTGTTATATACATTTTTAAAATCATTATTTAATGGTTAATATGAAAATTAAATCGCATTGCATCAAGGAGATGGTGGGTCATATGCATGCTTGAGAGACCGAATCATTCCCTTAATAGTGAAAGGGTAAAGAAATATTTGGTATTTTAATTATAAATAATAAATATCATTTCATAAGTAATATATATATCCATTATTTCCATCATTTGAATTGTCTAAGTAAAGTGGTGATGAAAAAAAATACACCAAGGCGTGGAGACAGTAAGGCGTACATATGCACATATCATGCTTTTATTTTTTATCAGATGGATAAAAGGTGGAATATAGTTTTCCCATAATAATAATAACATATAAACTTGTATATTATATTGGGTTTATTAATTTTTAATTTAAACAACACATGAAGAGGATTTATAAGAACAAATGAACATAAATGAGTAGGAAAACCAGATTACCTTCTTCTTCAGCGAACATCCATTAGATCTATTATCAAGGGATCTATGGATGGAATTTTTGGATGACTATGATCTCCTTAACATGGATATGAATTATGGGTGGTGAAATGGGTAGGTTTTGGTTGATCTATAAGACTCAAAGTGGTGTGATAAAGTTAGGGTGGAGGTGCCTTTTTTAATTGAGGTGAGGTTCACTATTGGAAACCATAAAAATATTAAATTAATAAAAATTAATTCCCAATTCAAAATGAAAAAAGTAATTAATTTATAATATAAGATGATAATGGGTTTTGATCCTATCATAAAATAATTTTTAGACCATTATAGGTCATATTATTACCCTTATCTTTTGTCTTTAACCATTATTTCATCCCCTTAGCTTTTACCATAACAACATGTGTTTTTATTTCTAAAGGAATAATATAGTTACTCTAAAATTAAAAAAGAAACATTAATGGATATTTTTGGACATATTTAACCTTATATAAATTATTTTTCATAATTTCATAATTTTATTAATTTTATATTATTTAATAAAATATTATTTATTTTAAAATATCAATAATTTCAATTTTGATACTATTCATTATGTAACTTTTTTAAAATATCATAACAACATGATATCTTCAAAACAAAACATGTAATACATCACTAATATGTCTTTTTAATCTATGAAATACGTGGATGACACTATCTATTTCAAATTATATTTATTTTAGTATTATTAATAAAATTTATTAGACATTTCCATTAATTAAACAATTACAACATCATCATTGTGGAAGCCTTTAAGTTAATTATTTATTTTATTAAAATTAAAAATAAATTACCCTGATTAATATAAATATTTTATCTTCCAAATTACTATTTATATTTTATGATATTTTTTGAATAACCTCATAATAAAAATGTAATACTTATTAAGAACATGAGTATGACATATTTGGATTCTCTTAAAATAAAACCCTATATAAGGAATAAATTTTTTCAGGTACCTCCAAGAGGAAATAAAATAGTACCAATGATGATTTTGGTAGATAATCACTCATAAAATAAAAATAGATCACTTTTTTGGGGTAATTTTCTAATAATTATTATATTATTTGTTTCCCTCAATTACTTGATTTAACATTAATCGTGTTAATAAAAAATTACTAAAATTTCTGTTTATAATGTCCAAAAATAAAAGGAACCTATTTAAATAATTTATACCCAATGATTAAAAATATTTAATCCATTTTTAATAAATTAAAACATATAATTTTAAGTAATTAATTATAAAATTCATCTTGTTGATGAAACAAGAAAACGAGTTTTTGATATTAAAATGTTCAAAATATGTAAATGTTTTTATATCCAAATTTAATGTGAAATTGATTCCAATGATCTAAATTAGATTAAATGATAAAAATTTTATCTAATAATACTATAAAATAAATTAAAAATATAATTTAACAATATAAATTATTTAGATGACAAATCTATTTTCATATAAAATGGAATATTTTATCACTATTCATCAATATATGAAACTTATCAGAAAAATATTAAAAATGAATAAAAGGAAAAATTTATATAGTGATTTCAAAGATTGGGTTTATTATTTCAAATGGAATTTATATAAGTTTCAAAAATTAGATTTAAAAAAAGTACACTAATAAAATGCAGTAAAACTGCATTTAAAAAAATATAGCCTTTTAATACATAAAATTGGATTTATTATTATCTTATAACTATAAAATATTATGGATGAATATCAAAACATTAAATATTTAAATTTATTAATGTGGTTAATACTATTCATTCCCACCATTTTAATGGATAGTTTATAATATTCAGTAGATAACGGTGCATTTGAAATTGGTATTTCCTACAACTCAAGCTATTAAATTAATTTAAGAAAATATTCTGTAAAATATTGGGCTATTAAATTATTCCCTCTGTAAGAAACTTTCATCCTAAAAATTTCTATAATTTCACCTCATACAAAAACTTGGGAGTTCTTCAACATAATTTCCTTAGGATCCCCTGTCAACTCTTCTATTTTATGATTTTCCCATAGTACCTTTATTAGTTGAGTCATCTGATTCTTCAAAACTCATTTGGTAATATCTATAATCTGGATAGGCTCTTCAGAGTAATAAAGATCAAGTTATGGTCCAATTTCTTCATAGGTGTGAACATTCATTAGGTCTGGAATGTATTTCATTAACAATGATATGTAGAACACATCATGAACTTTGAAGATACTTGGTAGCATTGCTAAATGATAATCCACAGTTCCAATTCATTCCAAAATTTCAAAAGGTCCAATATACCGGGGACTTAATTTCCCTTTCTTTCTAAATATTACAATATCTTCCCCTGGATATACCTTTATGAAAACATGATATCCCACTTTAAATTTAAAAATTTTCCTCTAATTATCAACATAACTCTTTTTTCAGGTTTGAGATTATTTGATATGGGTCTGAATAGTTTTTTCATTTATCATTGTCTCTTCAATATGTTTTGGTCCTATAAGTTTCCTTTCACCAACATTGTCCCAATAATTTTGATTGTGAAATATCCTTCCATATAATTATCTATACTACAAAATTTGTATAAATTGACTGGAAACTATTATTATTGCAAAATTTTTCCAAAGTAAAATAGTGATCCCACATAACTTGAATGTCAAGTGAGTAAAACGTCAACATATTTTCTAATGTTTGAATAGTCTTTTCTGATTGTCTGTGATTTTGAGGGTGGTAAGCAGTGTTCAAATGAAGCTCAGTTTCTAGATCCTCTTGAAGACTCTTCCAAAATTTTAATGTAAAAAGGGAATCTTAATTAGACATAATCGATAGAGTTTCACCATGAAGTCTTAAAAAATCATTAATATAGAGTATTGTTAAGTGTTCAAGAAGAAAATCTTCTCTTGTAGTAATAAAATGTGTTGTTTTTTTAGGATATCAATAATAAACCATGTCACATCATTCCTTCAAGGAGTCCATGTTAGTCTTGTGAAAAAGTCCATTATAATTTCACCCCATTTCCACAAAGGTATAGGAATAGGTTGTATGAATCCTATAATATGTTATCTCTCATACATAACTTATTGAAAAACTAAACATCTTGACACATATTCAGTAATTTCCCAGTTCATATTATCCCACCAAAAATTTTCCATCAAATCTTTAATCATCTTAGTGATACTAGGGTGTATAGAGAAATTTGTGCTATGAGAAACATCCAATATTTCCCCTTTTAGTTTGGGTATATAGGGAACACTATGACTCTTTCCAAATCTCAAAACACCATATTCATATATGAAGTCTTCCAAATTTCCATCATTCATAGATTTAATTTTATTTTGGAAATATCTACTTCTGAATCATAACTTTTTATATTTTCACATAAAGATTGTTTAGAAACCTTTTGATCGAGGTGTGATTTTTCTGATTCCTTAAAAATTCCCATATCTATTTTTAATAGATATATGAACAAAGGATCCCTATAAATCCTTATTTTTATCCTAACTTTATGATCCTTCCTACTCAATTCATCTTCCACCTTATTTGACTTACCTAGGTGGTAGTGTATTGAACAATAATAATCCTTGAGTAATCAAACCATCTCCTTTTCCTCATGTTATGTTGTCTCTATGAGAAGATATATTTTTGAATCTTATGATTTGTATATATCTCAAATATTTCACAATAGATATATTGTCTCCATATCTTGATAAGAGATATTATAGTTTATGACTCAATATCAGGATTTTTACAGTTCTTTTCATGAGTTTTAAACTATCTTAATTAATATGAAATAATTGTATCAATCTTCATAAGGAAACAACCAATTCATTTCCTTGATGCATCACTATAAATCATAAATCCACAATTTCTTAATGGTAATGTAAATATCAGATAATTGACCAATATTCTCTTAAATTATCCAAAATAATCTTCACATTCGTTTTTCCATATGAACTTATCCCCTTTACGCGTGATCATGGTTAATAGGTTAGCTAATCAGGAAAAATTATAAATGAAATGCTGATAGTATTCTACTAAACCAATGAATCTACATACCTCGGTTATAATTGTTGGTAAAGGAAATTCATGGATTACCTTTTTGCTTACAGGGTTAATAGAGATTCCATCCATAGAGATAATATGTACTTGAAAATAATTTTTTTGAAGCTGGAATGTTTAGTTTCTCAATTTACCAAATAATACTTTCCTTCTAAGATTCTCAAAATTAATCCCCAAGTGATTTTCAAGGTCTCCATAACTTTTAGTATACACTTGAATATCATTAATGAATGCCACAAAAAATCATTAAGATATTTCATGAATACTATTTTCATTAGATCCATAAAAAATAGTGGGTGAATTATTCAATTCAAATTGCATTAATGTAAACCAATAATATACATACCTCATAAAAAAAGTTTTATTTGGAATGTATTCTATCTTTATTCAAAATTAATGATATACAAAATGAAGTTCAATATTCAAAAAAATTATCCCCATGAAGTTGATCAAATAAATCATCAATAGGAGGTAGAGGATACATGTTATTTATTGTAATAGTACTGATTTCCTTATAATCTATACACATCCACATGGATCCATCTTTATTATTAATAAAAAATGGGGGATTCCCATAGAGAAACACTATAGTGAATAAATCCCTTTTTACCAACTCCTCTAATTGTTTATTCAGCTCCACTAATTCCACAATGGTCATTCTATTGGGAGTCTTTGATATTGGTATTGCCTTAGGGATTAAATCAATATAAAACTCAACATCATGATCTATGATATGTCCAATTATTCCTTAGAAAATATATCAATGTATTCTATTACAATAGGTATATACACAATTTCAGGATTAACTTCTTCACCCCTATATGTCATTTTCCATTCCTTATCAAGAATTTCATTTAGTAGAGCTACTAGGGGTGGATCTAGATAATAATCAGATAATAAAGTTTATACTCTAAATATAAAGAATTATACATCTTCTCATAAATAATAGTTTCCATATTATTGTAATAGATTTTCACATCATATTTTTAAATATATTCCATACATAAGATTATATCAAATTCAACCATAGGTATGATGATAAGGTCAGCAAGTAAACGACGTTTAGGTGTCATAAATGTGATTTCATAACACATAATTATTGTAATGAGACTTTTCTTAGGGGTTTGGAGTGAAAAATAATTTATTAAATCAAAAGTGAAATGTATGATATTCATGGAAAATTAGGAAGAAATAAAATAATGTGATGATCCCAAATTAATTAAATAATTATCTAAATTTTAAGAGATGATTAAAGTACCTTCCACCAAATTATTGGGACCTTTAGCTTTAGCTGTTGTGATGGAATATGACTGGCCTTTATCTATTGGAATTTTTTAGAGAACGTTTTCCGAACACTTAGGTTTTTTATATTTATAGTGTTTCGACTCTATACAATTATAGCACTACACATTACTGGTTTCTTTATTTCCCTTGAAATCACAGGACCGATGGACTACTTCTCTACACTTTTAATAAGATATTATTCCCAATACGCATGTTCCATGTTTTTTATTTCCAAATTTATTGTGGGATGAAAATTAAAATCTTCCCTTCTTCCAATTTTCTTTATTTATTTTTATAGAGTGTTAAACAACCCTATTATGCTCTTTATTTCCCTTAAATTCCTAATACTTAGAGAATTATTTCTCTATCTTGATATCATAGAGACTATATCATCATTTGATGAGAAATTATGGGATACCCGTTACATTTAGATGAATGTTTTTAACTCATAAAATAATCGATAAATATTACTTTTTTGATTAATAGATAATCCGTATCATGCCTTTATAAGCTTTCAAAGTTGGATTCATATTTATTAGCAATTTCATCCTCCTTTTTCGTTAGATTCAGGAATTGTATATCCATATCCACTTACTGTTCATGGGGGAAATATTTTTCCATGAAATTTTCCATAAAATCATTCAATTCCATGTTTTCTATTTCTCCTTACTTCTTGATTTGAATCAATCACCACCATTGACTTTCATCTCCCAAGATAAGATAAATTATCCTGATAACCTTCTATTTTTTTTTATTTCCTTAAGTGAGAAATATCTTTTCTAAGGAACTTATCCATTACTCGGTTACAAATGGATTTTTAGTTCGATTGAATGATGGAGGATGTTGACTCATGAAGTGGTCTAACATTATTCCTCCATGTTATGGATCAGGATTCCCCATATGGGTAAGGAAATTGTTTATAACCAGAGTCATTTTTTTAGTATAGTTATAAGTTGTTCAGCACCAGTTGTAACTCCAACACCAACATCGCTATCTTGAATTGGATGGAAATACCAACATGGATTACGTGTGTTGATATGATTTACATTAATTCATATATATTACATTTCTAAAAAATGTAATATGCTAGATAAGATCATAACATTATAAAACTTAATGTATAATCTCAAAACTAGTGAATCACATAAACTAAATTAAACATTCAGATACAATTAATCTACAAGTAATAAACTATTTTTACTTGGATATTTTCTAAATTCTATCATATGATTTCATTACCTAATATATGTTTTCCTAAATCTAGTTCATAAGGTTTCTACTAAACTACCTCTAATACCAACTGTAAATCCCCTAACCCAAGAAGCATAGAGTCGATCCATTATTTTATTACATTAGAATTGAAACAATACTCAAATCCCAAAGGATATATTGGTTTATTTGTTTTGGAACATAGATTAAATACTTGAAACATTCATTAAAATTAAAACTACAAAATACAAAACAATCAATCATTTGATAGAACCAATAAACTCTTAGCTTGAACCAGCATATCAATCATAATATACATCTTGTGATCCTAAGAAAAAACATAAGAAAGGGGTGAGATCAAATGCTCAGTAAGGGTAAGAGTACAGTAGAAGCTATTATTAATAAATAAGAATAAAAATTATGGAAAGGTGTATATCTGAAACACAATACATTTAAAATATAATCTTAATCATAATATGGTAGGAATAAAAGTTGATCAAATAATTCCATATAAATAATCACACGAGAAATATATTTAACCATGGATATTATAATAGTGGAATAATCACATGTATTATAAATATATAATATCATAAATAGGGAATGGATAATGTGATATATCATAAACACATCATAAAGGCTTTGTCCAAGACACCATACATAATCATGTAAGAGATTAGTCAGAACAAAAACTAGTTTTCTACATGAGACATACCGATGCCTCGATGGGCTATTGGGGGCCTACTAGAAAATTACTATATATAATTAATTCCTCTTATTTAATGGGTAAAACTTAATCAATATAAAAATTCATATTAAAAATTAGCATAAAAAATATGAATAATATAACGATAAACTATGAATTGTATCAAAATTTCACATCCATAGTCAAAATGAATCATAAACCACTAAATGAAATATTTCAACTGGTATCCTAAGATATGAACCTCAAGTAAGCATAAGATTCAGTATATGATGTTTACATAGATGAAAATACTCTAATAAAATCATTGAAATTATTTACGAGAAATACTATTTTTACACTGAATTCATTTATTTAAAAATCCATGAAACATTAAATGAAAATATTTTATTTTTAAATAACATTATATAAATGAAAATTAATCTTCAAAGAATTAATGTATCATGACTACAAAAAAATCCTCTCATGTTTCATAGGTTAAAAAAACTTTTGTTCTGTCAAAAAAATAATAAAGTACCATGTTTGGAAAATAATAAAAATATTCCTTTCAAACCATTTTATAAAATGTCAAAAATAGGTAAAAATAATTTCATAATTCAAAGGATAATAGTAAAAAATATTTTTCAAATATTTTTTAGAAAATTTTTATAAGGTAGAAAAATTTTCCCAATGGAGGCTTAAACTTAAACAATACTAAATAATAATGAAATGATGAAATAATAGTTAAATTTCACTTTGCATTTGTTGAAAATTATTTAACCTTATATATAATGGTTTCAATAATATTATTAATTTATAATATAACCATATTAATATTTATGATATCATATATGATCATATTATATCATCTTGTAAATACTATTTCGTTATTTTCCTTTATTTTATGTGTAAACTGCTTCATTTTTTGATGCATGTTTTTTCATGTAAGTCATTTTTCTTATGAATATGATATATTTAATTAATCTCCAAAATGATATTAAGTTAATATATATCATATTTATTCATTATATACATTTTTTATCACTCTTCAATGGTTAACATGGAAAATGAGTCACATCATGTAATTGATATGTTAGGTTATATGTACGCATAAGCGATGATATAATTCCCTTAATGGTGAAAGGGTAAGGAAATGAATGTTACAAATATTATACATAATCAAAATCATTTAATAATTAAAATATATATCCATAATTTATATCCTTATACCCATCTAAGTAAAGTGGTGACGAAAACAATACACCATGATGTGGAGACAATAAGTCATACGTACACATGTGCTATTATTTTTTCATAAGATGGATAAGAGGTAGAATACGGTTATACCATAATTATAATAAAGTCTCATAATATTTATAATATGGGTGTTATTAATTTATAATGGAAACAACATATGAATATGATGTAGTTGAAGAAATTAACTTTAATGATTTGGTAAAAGTAATTACCATTGTCTTTGGTAGAATTTAATTAGATCTATTATCAATGAATCTAAGGATGGTCTTTTCAAAATAGTAGGATCTCAAGAAATTGTCTATGAATTTTGGGACTAGAAATTTCCTGGGGGTTTTTTGAGATATAGGGCTCAATGTGGTGTGATGAATTCTGGGAGGAGGTTCACTTTTATAATTAAAGTGAGGGGAACTTTTGGAAGCCCTTGAGAAATTAATTTAATATAAATTTATTATCAATTTCAAATATAGTCAATGTAAATTATTTATAATATATGATTATGATGAGTTTAAATCCTTTAATCCAATAGTTTTTAGACAAGTTTACTTCATATTATAACTCTTATGTTTTGGCTTTAACCACTATTTAATCTCTTGAACTCTTACTATAATAACATTTGTTTTTATTCATTAAGGGTTAATATGTTACTATAAAATGCCAAAAAACCCCTAAATGGATCATTGATGACATATGTAACCTTATCCAAAATTTTATATCATTTGATAAATGATTATTTATTTTAAAATATCATTAATGTCAATTTTGATACTATTCATTAAATGAATTTTTTAAAATATCATAACATCTTGATATCTTTGAAAATAAACATTTAATGAATCACTAATATGTATAGGTAATCTAGAAAATTCTTTTATGAAATTATTTATATCAAATTATATTTATTTGAATATTTTCAATATTATTTATTTGTTATTTCAAATAATAAAATAATTATCGCATCATCATTGTGTAAGTCTTTAAGGAAATTATTTATTTTCTATAAATTGACAATAAATTACCATGATAAAGGTAAATGTTTAGATTTAAAATAACTATTTATAGTTGAAGATATGTTCTGAATAACCTTCTATTAAAAATGTAAAACTTATTAAGAACATAAGTATGACTTATTTGTATTATCTTAAAATAAAATAATATATAACACTTAAAGTCATACAATTTGCTCCAAGAGGCTATAGAATAGGAAAAAGAATGATTTTTGGTTGAAAATAACTCATCAAAAAAAATTAGTCCATGTGTTGGGTAAATTTTATAGTATTTATAATATTATTTATACTGTCAATTACTGGATTTACCTTTAACTGTGTCAATAAAAAATTAATAAAACTACTATTCAAAATGTCCAAATATAAAATGAACCTATTTACATAATTTGGACCCAATTGTTAAAAATATTCAATCCATTTTTCAAAATTCAAAACATATAAGTTTTAATAATTAATTTAAAATTAATTTCATTGAGGGAACAAGAAAACATGTTTTAAAGTGAAAACAATCTATAGATGGAAATGTTTTTATATCCAAATTCAACGTTAATTTATTTCCAATGAACCTAATTGTATTAAATGATAAAACATTGATCAAATTATACTTAAAAACCAATTAAAAATATAATTTTAAAATATAAATTATTTATGAGAAAAACATTTCAATTAAAATGCAATATTTTATCACTATTCATAAAAACATGAAACTTATTAGAAAAAACCAAAAAAACGAACCCAAGTAAATTTTGATATAAATATTTCAAATAAAAAGGTTATTTTTTTTCAAATAGAACTCATATAAGTGTTAAAAAATTATTTAAAATAAGTCTCCCATCAAAAGACGGAAAAACTATCTTTAGAAAAAAATGGACTTTAATGTGTAAAATTGGAGCCATTCTTATCTTATGCCTATAAAATATTTTGGATGAATGTGAAAGATCCTGAAATTTTTTCTATAAGACTCAATCTTTATTTCAGGAACTTTTTTTCCTTGTGTTGAATACTCTTTGGGTTTTTTTACATTAGGGTGTGCTTGGGTGAAAAAATTGAGAAAAATGGAAGAAATAGGGAAGTGCGCGGTTAGCGCACTGTTAGAGAAAAATGTACACCCCATCCTAGAAAACTTTGAAACCCTATACAATGGATATTTTCACAGTTGGTTTATAGTTTTTCAAGTTATTTGATCTATTATGAGTAAACATGAACCCATATAAAATTGGAGCATGATTTAGGTCCATGGCTAAGGAAAATCATGTGCCCCTATCCAGAAAACCATTTGTGGGAATTTAATACACCCAAAAAATATATTTCAAATCAACCAAACCCCCAAAACTAACCCCATTTAACACCCATTCAATCCTATATTTTCTTTCCTGATTTCAAAGCCTTCTATTTGTATTAAAAGCCTTCCTAACCTCTATTCTTGACGATTCAAATCCTGAATTGAAGATCTTCACCCCTCCCAATAAGAAAATGTTATTATGTTTTTTTCCCCATTCCCCTTCCTTTCTCCTCACATTGTATAAAGGGTTGTTCTTACTATGTTTATTAGAGATAGATCAATGATTGTAGATCTATATCTATAATTTAAGGATCTTGATTTGTTCAATCATTATATATGGTTTTAGATCCAGATTTCATTCTACATTATTGTGATGCTCAAATTTTAGGGAGTCCGGTTGGATGATCATTGGTCAAAGAATTGAGGTAGGTGGTATAGGATTAAAATACAAAAGTCTTGATTTAAATTACTTGTATATAATTTTATAATTTATATTATATTTTAATTAATTGATTTCTTGATAGAATTAATTAATTTGGTGATTTAATTAATTGATAAAAATTGTGGAAATGGGGATATTAGAAATGTACAACATGAATAATTAATTATTTAATTAATTATGAGGTAATTAAATATTTTTGAATTGAATAATTAATAAGTAATATAATTATAAGGTAATTGATATTTTAGAATTGAGTAATTAAATATGGATTTAATTATAGGATTTATAGATTTTTGAACTCGATAATTAATTGTAGAATTAATTTTGCGATAATGGGATTGTGAGATGATTAATTATTTATTTATTTAACTAACGATATTGAGATAATTAATTAGTTATTGAGTTAACTAATAGGATTTATATGATTTCTTATTTTTTTTGTTTGAGTTGATTAATTTATTGTTGAGTTAATTAATAGGGTTGAGATAATTAATTAATTATTGAGTTCAATAATGATATTGAGGGATTAATTAATTGTTGTGTTAATTCATGACATTGAGAAGATTTATTAATTATTGAGTTAATTTATGAGATTGAGAATATTATTTATTTATTTATTTAACTAATGGGGTTGAGATTATTAATTAATTTTTGAAATAATTAATGATATTGAGAAGATTAATTAATTACTGATTTAATTTATGATATTGAGATGACAAATTAACTATGGAATTAATTAATGAAATGGGGAATGGTAAAAATAGAATTAATAATAGAATTGAGATCTAGAATGGAAATAATGGAATCATGATATATGAATTGAGATATAGAATGGTAATAATGACATTCTATAATAAGATTTCCCTTGGGGATAGTGTAGAATATATTATGGGTTGAAGTAGGTATTGAGGTTCGGGTGTCCTTAAAACCCTCAGAATTTATGTGGTTAAATAAAGAATAATTTTATAATGTTGTAATTTTTTATTATGAGTTTTGATTATTTCATTATAAAATTGAATACACTTTATTTGATTAGATATTATTTTAGAAACAATTGATTATTGCCTAATGAGATGCACTTACACCTTACTCGGGTTTCCTAATCAGTACTCAAATAGATTTCATTATTGAAGGATAGGATAAGGGAAAAAGCCTTAAGTTAGATGGCTGAGTCGGGATAGATCATGGATGAAGGAACTAGCTTGGTTTGAGACCCTCTTGGGATTCATTAGTGTCTTTACTTTTAGTTTTAGTTTTGACACTAGGCGCGTATTTTTTCATGGCATGTCTATTATTTCATTTTAATATTGCATTTCCAATTTTGAATATCTTTTTATACTTGTATTGTTTTAGTTATGATATCATTTTGTTATATATTTGGTTGTTTTTTTATTTATTTTATATTAGTGTTTTACTCTAATAAAGTGGGTATAGTCTCCCCATGACTATTAGTTGACCCTCACTACTAGTCAGCGGCCTCTGGTCTGTTGGGAGGTGTTCTTGAGGTCTTGTGACTGATCAACTTGGGAATTGGTTGGTTACACCTAGGTCCGAACATTACAAAGTGGTACCAGAACCCAGTTTTCTTTTTCTTTTCTTTTACTTTACTGTTTGGAAAAGGTAGAGAAAATACTTGGAAGATTCAGTCCTAGGCTGTGATCTCATTCATGGGAGTAGCTTCCCCATGTGCGGGGGAGAACCCATGTTCCTAGGGTGGGTTAATTATTATTATTGTTTGATGTTACAGTTGAATATTATTTAACCTTGTGTGATACAATTTTGGTGTTATGTGATTGTTGAAACTGAGATTTTCTTAGAATTGCATCGTGGTCTGGTATGGCACAACAGTTGGGTTTTCATGTATCATACTAGGAACTCAAGATTATTTTGTGTCATGTATCATTTTAGGAACTCACAGAAAACGTTTTTTGGGTAAGTTTTTGAACTTGAAATATTTTTTTCTTTTTAAATTAAATTTAAAATGGTGCCAAATATGAGATTTAAAGTTATAAAATTATACACGATGTGAATAATTGAGTGTCTAAATGAGAAAATCAAATAATGAAAATGGGTTACACTTTTTAAAACTTTACCTAGATATAGGAAGGTTAATGATAGTGTTAGCACCTCGGTTTTTACCATGCAGTAAGGTTTAATTATTGAATAATTATTGTTATTTTTTTCTCATAAATGTGTTAATATTGAGGAAAGAATCCTAAGGAGTGTATTTAGATTATAGAGTTATGCCTCTATAATTACACATGTTGAGAGGATGACATGAGTACATGGCTAGGGATGATCCTATAGTAGTGTAACCTAAGGCCTAGATAGTGTCGGGTGAGGAAGTTGAAGAGATTTTTCGCGTGAAATTTTATCGATTCATGAAATTCATAGAAAGATACACTGGGCAGGTCGAGAAGAGCATGTTTGGCATGAAGAGTGAGTTCCAGTTGTAGCACTCTCTAATTTTTTCAAGAGAGGGTGGACCAATGGAAACTGTGTTCTATATTGATTATATCCAGACTATACGTGACCACTTAGAGACGCCTACTGAGAAGAGATTCAAGATTGGTGCATATATGATATGATGACTAGTAAAGAATTAGTGGGAAGTTTAGGCTCTGACTGGACAGGCTGATGGTATGTTGTGAAATGAATTCTTGGAGAAGTTCTGAGAGAACATCTATCCATAGACACAGATTCATGAGAGGGTTGATGTGTTCGTATGGTTTAATTGGGGTAGTATTTCTATGATAGACTATGCTAGACTCCTTACATATTGATGCACTTTTCTCCAAAATTGTCATTGAGTGAGGATACTTTAGAAAAATAATTTTAATAAAGGATTATGTCTGAAATTAAGTCCAAGGTAAATATTTTTAGGATTGTGATATTTTATAAAGTGGTGAATCCACTTTCATATATGAGGGGAACCTAAATGAGGCTTCCAATGTAGGACATATGGTTGCTTCTAAGTGATAAAAAGGTACGTCATTTGAGATAAGGAATCATTGTTATGTGAACTTTATCTAGTGAAGTGGGAAATAGAGTGGATAGGGGGTAAAGTCAGTTAAATATGACTTTTCTCTAGTGATTTCCACTGGTATGTTAGGCCAAGGCACTATCACAGACACTATCCCTAACCACCAGTGGAGTGATGATCTTGTGGAAATATGGGACATCTACAGAAGTTCTATAGAAAATTGTGACATATAGGCAATGATGGGGTAACTAGACATAAACAGAGTGTAGGAAGGGGTCATCTACACCTTATAAGGATAGTGGTTGGATTTTTACATGTTGTGGTGGTAGAGGAAGTGTGCACAGTACTTTGGGGAAAGAGTACCCAAATCAGCAGAGTGGTGAAGATCAGGGGAGTCAGACTGCATTATAGGGAAGAAGGGCATGACAGTTTCATGTGATGCAACCTACATTTTGGATAATGAGGATGTATCATCGTCATTTATAAGTACTATTATTATATATTCTACATGTGTTCATTCCTTATTTGATACTTATACCTCTCATTATTTTATTTCTACACAACTTTTGAATGGTCTAAGTCTGGAAGTGGAGTTCGTGAGAGGGGTGTTGATGATAGATACACCATTGGGAATGTGGTCAAGGGACACCTTCTTGTGAAAGGTATTTTCTTTCAATGTTGGTGGGTATCATGTTTTGTGGTATCTCTACATCAAAGACATGTCAAGATTTAACCTAATTTTGGATATGGACTGGTTTGTAGAAAACTGAGAACGTATTTATTGTTACCATATGAGAGTGACTTTTACATCTCTAAAAGTTTAAAACTATATTCATCAAGGAGAGCGGTATATCTAGGCACGTTGAGTGGATAGAATTTCTTAGAACTTGGAAGATCTCACATCCCATGTTACTAGTCTATTTATTGATGATCAAGGGGTGAATAAGGTGTCTTTTGACTAGTAGTGGACCATTTTCAGGATGTTCTTCTTGAAGACTTCTCAGGGATTCCACCTAAGAGGGATATGTAATTTACTATTGATATCATGTGAGGAACTAAACCAGTTTCTATTCCACCATACAGAATGGAACTGACAAAGCATCAAGAGCTCAAGAATCAACTATAGGAGTTAATGGATAAGCGGTTTATTCATCCTAGTATGTCTCTTTGTGGATCACTAGTGTTGTTTGAAAAGAAGGTTAACATGAGTTTTTTCTTGAGTGTCCATTATTGTCAATTAAAAAATATCAAATAGAAGAACCAATATCCACTTTTGTGAATTAAAGATATTTTTTACTAATTGAGAGGGGATTGTGTCTTTTCCAATATTTACTTATGATTAGGTTATTATCATCTGAGTGTTAGGATTTCTAATATACTGAGGACTGTCATTAGAAGCAGGTATGGCCTATGTGAGTTTTTCATAATTCCATTTCCATTGACAAATGTACTAGTAGTGATTATGGTCATTATGAATATAATCTTTCATCCATACCTAGATCAGTTTGTTGTAGTATTTGTGAATGACATCTTGGTGTTCTTCAAGAATTATAATGATAATTCCCAACATCTTGACATCATCTTGAGTGAACATTAAAAGAATAATCTGTACATTCAGTGATCTAAGGGTCATTTTTTGATTGATCAGGTATGCTTTTTGGGTCATATCATCTTGGAGGATGATGTGTCAGTTGACTTATAGAAAGTTCTGGTAGTGTTTTCTTGGGAGCAACCCATGAATGTTTTTGATATTCATATATTTTTAAGGTTATATGGTTATTATGATAGGTTCATACAAAATTTTTACAAATTATAACCACCTATTCCAAGCATAAAAAATAAGGGGTAAAGTTTTAATGGTAAAAATCATACCGAAATTCTTTCCAGGAGTGGTAGAAGTGCCTAAAATTGGAACCAATCCTCATCCTATCCAATTCAAGTGAGGAGTACTCGGTGTTTTTTGATGCTTCTAGGATCGGACTTCGAGTAGTGTTAATACAAGGAGATCGAGTTGTGGGGTATGTGCCTCAGAATATTTTTCCATATAAATATAATTAAACCATGCCTAACCTTGAGTTTCCTACAATGGTTTATGCCTTGATGTGTTGGAGGAATTATCTATAGGGTGAGAAATTCATGGTGTTTACATATCTTAATAGCTTAAAGTATATCTTCTCATAATGATATTTCAACCTTTAGCAGTGAAGATGGGTTAATTATATATAGTATTTTGATTTTAAACTAACATACATGATCAGGAAATAAATAGTTTTTTGTATGATTTAAGAATAAAAACCCAGACTTAGGTTGTTCATAAACCTAGTGGTGAGTGAAATATGATGACTCTACTAGCTAATATACAAGTGGTGTTTTGTGAGAATCTAGATCGGATGACACTAGTATCATTTTTAGTGGAGTCTACACTTTTTATACGAATTAGAGACATGTAATATGAGGATCCAAAATGTTTATCTTTGAGGGAAATGCTTTATGGTGGGGAGACACCTTTAGACTGGTTGATAGATGAGGATAAGATCATTTACATCAAGAATCAGGTAGTTGTACCTTGGAACATTCAAGAGGAGGTGATGTGGTAATTTCATGCCTCAATTTGGGAGGTGCATCTAGGTGTGACCAAAATTTACAGTGACCTATGATTAAAGATTTGCTGGTCAGGCATGAAAAAGGAGGTAGCAGGGTTCATGACACAATTCTAGACCTATCAGTAGGTGAAGGCAGAGCATCAATGAACTAGAGGTTTTCAGCAGCCATTGCCTATTATGGAATGGAAGTGTAACAATGCTACCATGGAAATTATGATGGGACTACCGAGGACACCATGGAAGAATGACTCTATTTGGGTAATTATAGATCGTTAATAAAAGTAGAACATTTCTTTCCCATATGAGAGACCTTATCAGTGGAGCAGTTGGGAGACTTATGCATTTGGGTGAGAGTCTTTCTCTGGGGGTGACATAGACTATAGTTTTAGATAGTGACTATCTTTTTACATATCTCTCTTAGTAAGGGTTATGGGAGGGACTTGGTACATAGGTTTTATTGCATACGACATTCTTCCCGAATATAGATGGGTTGTTGGATCATACCATACAGGTACTTGAAGATATTATTCGGGTGTGTGTCTTAGACATTAGAGGGTCTTGGGATAAGAATATATCTTCAGGGGATTTTTACTATAAAAATGTTATTAGGAAGCTTTAAATATTACACCATACGAGGCACATTATGGTAGGTCATGTAGATGACCTCTATTCTAGATGGAGGTAAGTGAGTGGGAGTTATTGGGATAGAGTATCATGCAGGATATGTCAAAGCAAGTACAACTTATTCGGAAATGAATGGTTATGAATCAAAGTAGATTGAAATAATATGATTAAAGTCGTATATAAAACCTAGAGTTTATAGAGGATGATCATGTATTCCATCGGGTATCACCAAGGATGGGTAATCATAGGATACTGAGATAGGGAAATCTGGCATCCAGGTTCGTTGAACCATTTGAGGTTGTGGAGAGAATTGGGATGATGGAATACTGATTGCATCTTCCACAAAAATACATTTCTATGAATGGTTTTTTTCATGTGTCTCAACTTCAGTGGTATTACCCTAGCCCTTATCATGTGATTGATGTGGATGATATAGATATTGATATTGTTTGATACCTTAGGATAATCCAATAATTGTATTGGATCGTAGTGAGAATCTGTTGTGGTGAAAGAACATGTTGAGATTTTATGTTTTGTGGCTATATGGACATGTTCATGATGAATCTTGGGAGAGAGAAGCATATATGAGGGATTAATGGTGTTAAATATCCGGGGCCCATAGAGGAAGCTGGTAGGCCAGGGATTTTAAATTTTTGTCGGTGAGACGATAGAACTTTTCATCGCTGATGATCCGAGCGCCGGAGAGATCAGAGGATCTCGCGTAGATTGTAAAGAGCACAAAATTAAAAAGAAAACTTACTTGTTTCAGATCTGAAGCTGTTGTCGACCGCAACTTGTCGCCAGCGATCATTTCAAGAAGTATCCATAGTAGGATCCCTCTAGATCATCCACACATGCTTCAAAGATATACTGGAACATCGATCGTTTGATTTTGGGTGCTAGCATGGTGATCCGACGATATCTTCGACATCCCAACAATCACTACATCATCAATCTTGTGATGCGTGAGAGGAAACTCGATCCAATCATAGATCGACTGATTCTCTCTCCAGAGAGCGGGAGGAGAGAAAAGCTCTGGCTAAATTGACATGAATAGTTTTTGTGCTTGAGCCCCTCTCCTCTATTTATAGTGGATTGTGGAAATTACCCGATTGGGATCCCCGACCCCCGTTAATTCCACGTCCGCTAAATAAATAACTATGACGACTTAAAACTGCGTCAATATTATTTATTTATTTTATCACATACTTTTAATATATATAAAATATATTACGTGATAAAATCCAAGCCATTAAACTCTACACGTTGTCCCACTTAATATTAAGCGAACCTTGAATATTAAAATAATATTCATTCGATTAATATTTTCTCGTATTTACTAAACTAGTAAATATATTAAATAAATTAAATCCCAAATATTCGTAACTTGAATATTAATGAATTTATTTAATTCTTTAGGTGATCGAAAACTTGGACAACGCTCGGACCCCATAGAGGGGCCCACCATGTCTATAAACCTATTCAACTGAATAGGGAAGATTCTTGAATATACTATTGTGTGTGACCCTCTAGGCCCTTATCTCAATAGTATTGAATAAAATCCATAGACCAAGAGTGGGGTCTAGAAACCCGTCATGGCCCCTAAAGATATAAGGATAGTCATTGCAACGACTACCAACCTACGAACACTGACCGTGTACTATAGTCTCTTTGTCCTTAAATATCTCATAAAGTAGGATGCACTCTTGTGTCATCATCCTTATCTTGCTTTATTATTTTTTGATCTATCTGGATGGATTTGCCTTTCTACTACTTTAGACAAAGACTTATGAAGGTGGCACCATCCTGATCAACCAGGCCTGAGATATACAACTTCCTAAACTTGGAAGCGACAAATCATTTCTTGACCATTCAACCAACATCATACCACCAACGACACACTCAACACAAACTACCTCACCACGACATTACTGCCAGGGTTTTTTCCTGGCATCAAAGTACGTAATTAAATGATATACATTGGTAATAGTCTCAAGTCAGGAGACCAATACTCATGTCCGTAGATAGGAACAACCAATGACACCCAAAATATGTGGTTTTCCTATTGACGAGTATGCCATCATGATCTCACTACTAGAGATAACCAAGTGTGAACTTCATGAGATAAAGTCTCAATGCTTATGAGCCCCCAGCACCTGATAGTCAGACATCTACTGTGTCTAGTCAGTAAGATGTATCTAGACTATAGAACATATATTTGAGATCAATGTCATTGTATCTCGAGGTTCTCATTATAGCCTGGGATCTGCTACAACCTCTTTACACAAAAATTAACGTTTGGACATTACTATTATTATAGTGGACATAGAAAAGTCTTCACTATAATGGTAAGATATCATCATGCCTATCTAACCGTACACATGATACAGTAACCAAAAGTACTACATAGTTGGGTCTAGGGCACCCACTATTTCAACACTCCCACTTGCACTAGAGCCAACTTGCTAACTAATCTTTCTAGCTACTCACATGATAAATAACATGCTTCTGCTGAGTAATGGCTTTAACAGCTGGGCCTACCATATTTTTGCCGCGTGGCATATCTGCTATATGCCACCTCATCTGCTTGAGTAAAACCTTCTCAAGATAAGGTATCTCCAAGAATATCACTTTTTTCCATTTTCATGACTTGAAAACATGTCTAGTAAGAATATCATAATTCTCATTATGATAATATTTTCTCACTAGGTGCGAATCCAAGAACTGGAATAAATCGCTGTGATTTATAACTGCTTCTAAGCTTCCTTAGAAGCTGCAACGTACTTGGTATTTGTAGGTATGGCTACCACAATCTTTTATGAGCTTGACTCACTCATCTCCTTTGCCTAACTGCGATACTAGATCAAATTGATATAAGGATAACTAGTATGTATCCCACCATAACTAGTACACCTTCCTCTCCTTATTCCTGGTACATATCATTTGTACTTTCTGAAGTACAAGATGATAGTTCAGACAACATCACTTGCATTGCTCCTGGAAATAATTGATATCTGCCTATAATAAATTATATCCTGGCAGTATCAATTATTGAACATATTATGGCATATGTGATTGATCCATCGTTAAAGCTTATGGTATCAATTCACAACATTAATATCTTCCTACGTTCTGAACATATTAACTTGAAGAGATTAAGCCATGTGACATATACAACAATTCTGAACTTGAATTGTTCCAACTTGTATTTTTTTAATACAATGTCACTATATGTATGATTGACTACGACCAAGAAACCTTTGGATCTACCGCATTGGATCATGTTCCCTAGAACTTAGGTTTCTATTTGAAGTCAACAATTGGAGAATTTCTTTTAACCTGATCTTATCTAACTGTAAGATAAAAAATCTGTTTTCCATATGTTGTCGAACATATTTCACTTGGAAAACTTTGGCGCTCCCACTAACCTTTGGTAGAAACAAGGAAAAGATTATTTTATAAATAATTCTCTAAGATCTTTTTTCTTACTTTGATTTCAGTAACTTGAAACCCTTATTGGCATCATTTGATGTCATCATCTCTTTCTGGTTTCGTCGTATAGACACCTTCCACGAAAGATGATCTTGACATCCAATGACCAATAAAATGATCATAGAAGTTCAGCTATGACAAGTAAAATTCTAATAGATTTATGGTTACCAACTTGGTATAACCAATCAATCCTTATTGGTACCATAATTGTACCATCCATGTATCATTTCATTTGAATACCCACCACAGTATTCAATTGATAAGACCCTTTGCAATTTGATACATGGAATCCATTATTGAATTTCAGTTGATCTTTTCAATCTTAGCTCTTTTCCTTATACTGTTTACTTGTAGGATTTATTATTCTCAATGAATAATATATCACCCACCACGGTGAATATAAAACCATCACCATGGTTTCATACTTCTACGTAGTATGTGTATCTGGAACATTCATATTCCACATGTACTTGTAGAACTTGTTCTCTATGCGAACCAATTGTGCATCTCGATCATTGACTAAGTCCAAGTCTATTCAGCTCCCACTATCTCTAATAGAGATGTTCACCCTTGTATAAAAATTTAGTCTAATACTTGACTACGTCTTTTCTATCTTATGGATTTAGGTAATATCTTAAGCAACTGTTAGGATAATTAACTTAGATGCATAACGTGTTTAACTTGATGCAGGTTTATTTAAATCCTAACAAACTCTTTGCATCTAAACACATCCTATGACATATTGGATTTTCCATCATAATATGAATCGTATGATATCCATTTGTCGTTTTAGTTGGAATATTGGTTATGGGTTTAAGCTGTTATTTGAAAAGCACACCATGAAATATAATGGATGTTTCTATAGGTTGTAACATTTATACAACTTACACCACAACTTTGATGTATAACATATGCATTTAGGAATTGATCTATGAAACATGTTTGTTGACCAATATTAATATGTAATACTCATCATCGATCCTCATTATGAACATCAATACAGTGACAAAGATAAAGTAACATGCGTTTAGGAATTACTCCACACTACATTATCATGATCGATGATTGCTTGATCAATATATTTTTCAGCCTGCCGATATGAAGCAACTCATATCTTCTGACCAAACTTATACTTAATTGGTACATTCCTTAATGACTTAAAGGAATCTTATGATGTATCTTTACCTCTATATTTCATTGGAACAGTTCACACTCTCGTGTTGAACTAACCTCAGAAGCATTGTGGCATACCTTTATTTCTAAAGGTTTCTTTGTCTAAACTAAAGATGTCAATTATAACATAGGTGTTTAGCTATTCCAAGCCTAAATACCATACTTGGTATATTAATGATATCCACTTTTAGTTTTACATGACAAAGAATCACATTTCCACAACTGGGTAGGTCTTACATTTTATATTCATCATGTATTGCTATCGATTCAAATAGTAGTGAACTATTTGTTGAGTTTGTTACCACAAACAACATTCATTCGAAAACATGGAAAAACTATCTCATCATGTCCAAATGGGCACATGCGATAATTTTTTTGGTTATACTCCACAACTTGTTCAATTTGAATCAATCACTTGGCAATTAGAAGTTATGTGTTTCTCACTGCTGACTTTGGAATCACCCTTTCTCAGCTGCTTGTAGAAGAAACTTTACTTCAAGTAATGTTTCTCTACTTACATGGTTACTATATTAAAATACACATATGTTATTGGCATATTATATTCAATACCCAAGAAGTGTGTTAGAAACATTAATACATTTGATGATTATAAACTAAACAAGAATCATGTACTTGCTTCTTGTATTTCAGTTTTTAAACATCCATGAATTCATTTCATTATGTGATGAAAATAAACTCATGTTAAATAACCAACCATTTATCGTTGAAGGACATGAAGAAGGTGCCATTGGCATAACTTTCCATAAGCCTGTCCTCCTTTTCATTCAATGTATTCTCCATAAGAATAAAAGATGGTGTTATCTCCAATATTCTTATTACTTGGCGAATGTTACCTTAACGGTAATGAAGTGATTACTCTATACGGTTCGTTTGTACCCTTAAACAAAACTAGAGTAATTGGGTGTAAAAGGTATAATAAATGGGATGGAATGAATTATTGTGAACTATCTTTCACTTTACAAAAACCGAGTGTGACCATCACATCCAAATCTTGCTTCACTTTCTCCTTGAAAGGATCTTGGAGATGAAACTACATGTGATCATCATCCAAGTCTTGATATAGAAACCACAACAAACATCAGAATTTGATGATAGAATTATGACAGAACCATTATATGCTTTATTCAGGAGTCTCTTGAAAGTAGTTTTACACCCTCGCTTCCTGAGGTGGCTTAACAGGTTGGGACACAAGCACCTTGAATTTCCATTGTAGTAGTAATGTGCGCAAGTGCCTATACTACATTTAGGAAATTCATGCTTAGTTTAGACATTAACTTTGTATAATATTTATCACAGTTTTATTGTGGTATTAATTTCCATTATCTACAAACTTACTTTAGCAGATTGTACTTTTATGTGATTACCTAATCTGACATTACTGATTATTTAATCATTAAATGTCTCCCACTAATTTTTTGAATTCTAGGAACCCTATGTACTAGAGTCAAAATACTCTTGAGTATTCTAGTGGCAAGGATCCCTGAACCTCCCTCATAGTCTACAAGCTAGGGCTACGCCACTACTCGGAGGGTCCAAGGTAGGCTTTTGACTAGCCAACCACAATAACTTGCGGTTCCTTGATCTATTGAATGAAGTCCCAGCTTCAAAAATCATTTAATGATTTACTCAACGCTTGCCACAAAAATTACAAAAAACTAGCTAAGGCTATATCTTTACTGCAATTTTAGTTAAGTCAACCCACCAAACAAATAAGAACTCCCTGGTAGTAAGAGGCACCCTCAACTGAGGCATGAACCGACACCTCGAACACCCGGTTTTGTTCAAACTTGAATGATGGAAGGATATTTGTGACTTAATATTTTCTTTGAGGGTTTTATTTTCTTCTCTAAACGAATGTAATCCATTTCTATTAATTTTGTTCACCTACGTTGTCACGCTCACAACTGAACATCAATAGAAATCAAATGTCACTTATTTATGAAATTTATTATTTATCATTTTATGTATTTTCCCGCTGTTCTAAAATGCATAAAATAATAAATAAATTCATAAAGTTAAAACTACTACCTGACTAGTCTTGAGAATCTAAATGAACTAAGGGGAATCATACCTGTGTCGAAACTTGACACTATATGCATCTAATCCCATGTTGTATGTCTGCTTCTCATCTGGAGCATCGCCTCGTCTTGGTGGAGTCCACGTTACGTCTTGGAGTACCACCTTATCTTGGCGGGGTCCACGCCACGACTTGGAGTACCACCTTATCTCGGTGGGGTCCACGTCACGTCTTTGCATCGTCTCCATACGTGATACAAGAATACTCGTGCACAGGCGAGGGGAAATGGGGTATAAATGTACATCAAATCAATTGGACACGCATGTCCTTATACATTCTAACCAAAAAATTAAGACGATGCGCAGACCGTCATTTAATTAATTACACACATCACACATAGTTTAAATAAATAATTAAATAATTAATTAAAATCAGACATTCTAGGGTTGGTGCTCAAGACCAGTAGACGGGTAACTACATCGCGATAAAATTAAATTGCATTAAAGCAAGTACGATGGTTATTTTATTTAATTAAATTAAATGAATTAATAAATCAAAATAATTTAATTAATTATCAGTCATCTAATTAATTTAATTTTAACACTTAAAATTAAATTAATTAATTGATTAATTAATTAATTTCAAAAATAAAAGTAATTTTTAATTCTCGGGTATTAAAAAATATTTTAAACCATAATTAATATATTAATTAAATTAATTAATCTGGGCCTATATAAGGGCGTTCTGGGATGGGCAGGCCCGCTCACGTCTGATCCTGGCTGAGCAGACCCGCCCGATCACTTGTTGGGTCAAGTTGAACCAGGTACCTACTGCCCAGGGAGGGCGCAATGTGTGGTCTACCGCTACTGCAGGCAGCGCCTCTCTCGGTAGAGCGCGGGTGCTGCGCACTAGGGAACTCGCTACGTGGGGTCCTCCGCCTTGCAGCGCACGGTCGGGAGAAGACCGTGGTCTCCTCGTGGAGGATAGGTAGTGATGAACGACCGGGACTGGAAGCCCCTCTAGTTCGGGATTGATCTGGCGGGGAGGGGAGGGCGGCGGCTCAGCCCTGCATTCACGCAGGCTGCTCGAGGATGCTGCGGGTGGCGGTGTTCGGCCAGAACCAAAGAGCGGTCGACGACCTGCTGCTGCTGCGCTGGTTTCGTCCTGAGGAAGGAAGAAGGGCGGGCGGCTGCTATGCACCCGAGGAGGCCGGACGGGTGCTCGGCTGGTTCTGGGCGTGTGACGGCACTGGCCTGAGGAGCGGACGGGCAGGCGTCCTCTCGTTGTGGTAGAGGCTTGGACGGGAGGCTCTCGCGGTGCATGGATGGGTGGCGGCGTCTATTGTGGTCCTTCTGCATGCCGCGCGGGGAGGGCAGGTGCTGCGACAGTGTGCCACGCCTAAGAGAGAGGAGGTGCGGCGCTGTACTATTCCGCTTCACGGCGTGGGAGAGGGGAAGGCGGCGGGCCAGAGTTGGGATGCAGTGTGGGCGGGACGGCCAGGCTGGGTAGCTGGGGTGCGCAGGCGGCGCACGAGGGAGGAGGCAGGTGGAGGGGAGCGGTGGCCCCTAGGTTTTCCGTCGCGCCGAGGTGGAGTCACGGTGGCGCGACAGTGCGCCGCGCGGAATGAGGAAGGGGGTCTGCTCGAACCCCCTGCAACTTCCTTTTTTTTGTTCTTTTTCTTTCCACGCGGGAACCCCCTTACCTTTTTTAAACAAGTTGCAGCAAGACCCCTTGGGTCTTGCTTTTGACTCTCCATGCGGGAATACCCCCTTTGGGGTCTTCATTTATATTTTTTTTATAAAACTTTCTAAAGGATATAATTAGCTTATATATATATAATAATAATAAATTATTATAATAATATAATAAACTTATTCTTGTTATAATTATATTATTATAATTATAATTATTATAATTAATATTATTATAATTATTATAATAATTTAATTATTATAATATTTAAAATTTTAATACCCGTGTTCGTACCAAAAACGTGATCCTTTCTTAAAATTTCAAATGACCATATCCTGGCCGTTTTAAATCTGATAGGTGCACGATTTGAACCATTGCAACCGATTTTAAACCCTCTACTTAATTTTATGCAAATTAATTTTATGTGGCTCAGAAAATATACGTGACTCCCTCTGATACCACTGTTAGATATCCGGGGCCTGCAGCGGAAGAAGGTGTGCCGGGGATTTTAAAATTTTTGTCGGTGAGACGATGGAACTTGTCATATCTAAGGATCCGAGCCTCGGAGAGGTCCAAGGATCTCACATAGATTGTAAAGAGCACAAAATTAAAAATAAAACTTAACCGTTATAGATATGAAGTCATTGTCGACCGCAACTTGTCGCTGGTGATCATTGTACGAAGGATCCATAGTAGGATCCCTTTAGATCTTCCACACGTGCTTCAAAGATCCGTTGGAATGTCGATCGTTGGATTCCAGGTGCTAGCGCAGTGATTCGACGATATCTTCGACGTCCCAATGATCACTGCATTGTTGATCTTACGATGCGTGAGAGGAAACTTGATGCGATCACGGATCGACTGCTTCTTTCTCTAGAGAGCGGGAGGAGAGAGAAGCTCTGGCCAAATTGACATGAATAGTTTTTGTGCTTGAGCCCCTCTCCTGTATTTATAACGGATTGTGGAAATTACCCAGTTTGGTTCCCCAGACCCTGTTAATGCCACGTCCACTAAATAAATAACTACGACGACATAAAACTACGTCAATATTATTTATTTAATTTTTCAAATACTTGTAATATATATAAAATATATTATGTGATAAAATATGAGCCATTAAACTCAACTCATTTTACCGCTAAATATTAAGTGAACCTTGAATATTAAAATAATATTCGTTTGATTAATATTTTCTCATATTTACTAATCTCATAAATATATTAAATAAATTAAATCCCAAATATTCTTAACTTGAATATTAATGAATTTATTTAATTCTTTAAGTGATCGACAACTTGGACAATGCTCGGACCCCATGGAGGGGCCCACTAAGTCCATATACCTATTGAACTGAATATGGAGGATTCTTGAATATGCTGTTGTGTGTGACCCTCTAGGCCCTTATCTCAATAGTAGTGAATAAAATCCATAGACCAAGAGTGGGGTCTAGCAACCCGTCATGGCCCCTAAAGAGATAAGGATAGTCATTGCAACGACTACCAACCTACGAACACTAACCATGTACTATAGTTTCTTTGTCATTAAATATCTCATAAAGCAGGACACACTCTTGTTTTGTCGTCCTTATATTTCTTTATTATTTTTTGATCTATCCGAATGGATTTTCCTTTATACTACTTTGGCAAAATACTTATGAAGGCGGCACCATCCTGATCAACCAGGCCTAAGATATACAACTTCCTAAACTTGGAAGCGACAACTCCTTTCTTGACCATTCAACAAACGTCATACCACCAATGACACACTCAACACAAAATACCTCGCCATGAAATTACTGCCATGGTTTTCACCTTGCATCAAAGTACGTAATTAAATTATATGCATTGGTAATGGTATCGAGTCAGGAGACCAATACACATGTCTGTAGATAGGAACAACCAATGACACCCAAAACATGTGGTGTTCCTTTTGATAGGTCTGTCATCATGATCTCACTACTAAAGATCACCAAGTGCGAACTTCATGAGAAGAAGTCTCAATGCTTATGAGCCCCCAGCACCTGATAGTCATACATCTATTGTGTCCATTCAGTAAGATGTATCTAGACTATAGAACATATATTTAAGATCAATGTCATTGTATCTCGAGGTTCTCATTATATCCTGGGATCTGCTACAACCTCTTTAAACAACAATTAACCTTTTCACATTACTATTATTATAGTGGACGCATAAAAGTCTGCACTATAATGGTAAGATATCATCATGCATATCTAACTGTTCACATGATACAATAATCAAAAGTACTGCATAGTTGGTTCTAGGGCACCCACTATTTCAACAAATGGCCTTATTATTTTTCCTACAAATCATAGATATGTTTGGGAGTGCATCTCTAGGATGAGTTGTTATAAAGTGGGAAGATTGTAAGATATTGACCTTTTTTGAGATGAATCATGATTGATTTTAAGTACTCTTTTTCTTTATGTTTATTACTATTTGTTTGGGTTTTGCTTTTTGGTTTGTTTAGGATAAAAATTGAAAAAATGATAATAAAGAGGATAGTGCATGGTTGGTTCACAGATAGGGAAAACCGCACACCCCAGCCCAAAAAAACCTTGCAACCCTGGAAAGTGGGTATTTTCATGGTTGGTGTACAATTTTTCAAATAATTTAACCTAACATTAGTAAACATGAACCCCTATAAAAAGGAAGTTGGTTTAGGCACAAGTTTAGGTAAAATCACGATCCCCTTCCTAAAAAACCATAAAAGCGAATTTTATTCACCCAAAACGTAGATTTCAAATCACCCAAACTCTCTAAATACACCACATTAGACCCCCATTCAACATTAAACATTCTTTCATGATTTCAGAGCCTCATAACTGGATTCCAAACCATTAAAACCTACATTATTCACAATTTTTATCCCAAATCGAAGATCTGCACCCCTCTCAATAATAGAATCCAATCCTGGATAGTTTCTCATTCCTCTTCTTTTCTTCTCCCTTCCTAAAAAGGGGTTTTCTTCCAGTTTTGATTAGATATAGATCTATGATTGTAAATATATATCTATAATTAAATTATGTTTTGTTTTTCAATCCTATTTTAGGGTTTTAGAATTGGATCTCATTCTACATTATTGTGCTACTCAAATTTTAGGGATTTCCGTTGGGCGATCATTCTTCAACGAATTCATATAGGTGGCCTATGATTCAAATACCAATGTATTGATTTAAATTACATGTATCAAATTTAATAATTTCTATTATATTTTTATAAATTCAGTTCTTGAATTAATTAATTAATTTGGTGATTTAATTAATGGAGGAAAATTGTGGCATTGGGGATATTGAAATTATGGATATTGAATAATTAATTATTTAATTAATTATAAGGGAATTAGGTATTGATGAATTGAATAATTAATTATAGAAATAATTAATAGGGAATTGTGATTGTATAATTGATTAATTAATTGTATAATTAATTAGGTGATATTGGGATTGATGAATTAAGTTATTAATTGGGGAATTAATTGTGAGATAATTAGATTGAGATATAATTAATTAATTGTTCAGTTAATTAATAAGATTGAGATGATTTATTAACAATTTATTTGATTAATAGGATTGAGATGGTTAATTAATTATTTAGTTACTTAATAATACTATGATTATTAATTAATTTTTGAGTTAATTAATAGTTTTGATGTGATTAATTAATTGTTGGTTAAATTATGTGATTAAGAGATTAATTAATTGTTTAGTTTATTAATGATATTGAGATTATAAATTATTTTTTGGGTTAATGAATTAGTTTGAGAATAATAAAAAAATTATTTAATTAATGATATTTAGAAGATTAATAATTAATTGTTGAGTTAATTAATGATATTGAGAAGATTAATTAATTGTTGAATTAATTAATGAAATTGATATGATTGATTAATTGTTGAATGAAATAATTAAATGATTAATGGTAACAATCAAATTAATATGAGAATTTAGATCTATAATTATAAAAATTTGATTCTAAGATATGATATGAGTTATATAATGGCAATAGTGGATTTCTAGAACTTGATATCCCTTTGGGATAGTGTAGGCTCCAGTGTAGGTCAAAGCAGGTATTTAGGTTTGAGTGTCCTCATAACTCAAAGAATTTATGTGATTAAATAATGAATAGTTTTATATTGTGATAATTATATTTTTATGAATTGTGATTATTTCTTTATACAGTTGTATACACTATCTTTGATTGTATATTTTTTTAGACACTATTGGTGGTGGTGTATTGAGTTGTACTCACACCCTTCTCGGTCTACATAATGGATACCCCAATAGATTTCATGGTTGCAGGATATACTAAGGGTGAAGGGCCTATGTATGGTGGCTGAGTTGGGACGAAGCATGGATGATGGAATTGAACATGGTTCAATAACTACTTGGGAGTCATTACTATATTTACATTGGGTTTTCATTTTTAAATTATACAAGTATGTTGGCATGGAATATCTACTATTTAGTTTTGAATATCTTATTATAATGGTATTGTTCTGGTTATGATATCTTTTTATTATATGTTTAGTTAGTTTTGATTTATTTTTCGCTGGTGTTTTACTCTGATAAACAGGTTATAGTCTTCCCATAACTGATATTTGACCCTCACTGCTAGTATATAGCCTCTGGCATACAGGGAGGTGCGCTTGAGTTCTTGTGACCTATTGGCTCAGGTAACTAGTGTGTGTCACCAGGTTTGGGAAATTATGAAATATAAAAAAATTAAATATATAAATTTCATAATGTGGTTAATACTATTAATTCCCTCTATTTTAATAGCTAGGTTATATGAATTAATAGATAGTGGTGAATTTGAACTCAGTGTTTCATGTAATGCAAGCTATTAAATATATTTCAGAAAAAGTGCTCTAAAATATTTGGGTGTTACATAGGATTTCACATAATAAAATAAATTATTCATAAGTGTGTCGAATCACAAATAATAAACTTTGAGAAGTCAGAAAATTTCTTTTGCATAAGACATTAGTTTTTTTCATACTCAAAAGAATAGTCCATAATTTCCATATTTATGGCTGACTACTTGGATGTTTTCCCTTACTAAACTAGGATAACTCACCATTCCATTCCTTATTATCTTATGAGACATCATTCATTATCAAATGTATTTGATGGTTATAATGAACCCACCCAGCTATGGTTTATAACATAACCACCCTTCTATGGATTTTAATAGAATAATATTTATTTGGTTTATAGTGTAACCACTCATCCTTGGTTTATAATGTAACCACATTTCACATAATTTAAACCATAAAAATATGTGTCACAAGATCATGAAACATTCATTATATCATCATAGCATCCCCCACATAAAATAAACATGTTTTATAAAAATCTCATCCTCAAATCATAAACCATAATGATAAAAAATAAAGTTGATTTCATTGGTTTAGATCCCCATTAAATTATAAGTAACATCGAAAGATGTTTTCATTGATGAAAAATTCCATTAAATGATCTCAGAGATTTTTTTTGAGAAAAAAACACTTTTCATTTTCAAAGCACTTAATTAAAATATAAAAATTTTCATATATATTATGGAATAAGTTTTCATTTAAAATAATCATGAAAAAATATAAATGAATACTCAAAGAAAAAATATATATATAAGTAAGAAAATATTTTCAAAGTGTATATGTTGAATGAAATTATTATTTTTGAAGTTTTTAAAAAATTCATAAATGAGTTTTTTAGAAATTTTTTCTATAAAAAGATTAATGTTAATACATTAAAATTAAATTAAATGGTAATTAAAATATACTTTCTAAAAAAATTCATTTACAGGTAAAAACTTCCAATATTTTTTTAAAATATCATTGACATGGAAGTAATTTTTTTTGAATAATGCGAATATAATTTTGAATTATATTATAAAACGATTTCATGTTCAATCATTGGAAATTCAGCATATATAATCCCATAAAGAAATGATATTGTTACATAAACCCTTAATTCTTTGGTAAATTTTGATTCATTTGTCTCCTAAAATAAATAAAATTAAATAAGACATTAAATACCATAAATATAATGATATTAATGATAAATAAATATCAATGTTGTGGTAGATAGACCTCATAGAATGAGATAGGTTTAAAACATAACATATGACCTAAAGGATACAATTAAAGATAATCAATCCTTACCACATTGGTAACATCCAAATAAAAACACATTGGATGAAATACCATGAATTGTAACTTTAAATACCATTAATTAATATTTATATGTGATATAACATGTCAAAGGGTATTTATATACTACTCAAAAAAAAAAATAGATGCATAACATCAAACAAGTCACATCAAAAAACTTTTGAGATAAAGACCCTTACTTCATGTCCAACTTTATTCTTAAGTGCCTTTAATATCCTATATAATAAATATTTATTTATTATAAATATATAGAATAAAATTATTCAAAAATATTATAAAATATATAAATTATTTATAATATATTTTCATTGATTTATTAATAAATCACCATAAAATCACCCTCTTTGGTGATAAATGTTTCATTCTTCATGCATAATTTAGTTTAGGGGTTTCTGTCTTTATACATTGATCATGGTTCGATTATATCTAAAATTTTAATCATGAAATAAATATAATATTTATAAATTATATATATATTTATAATTATTCATATACTGTGGTGATGAAAAATGAATTACATCACTTTGCTAAGATGATAGTCTTTATGTACACGCAAGTGATGTTTCAAAATTTTGATTGATGAAACGAAAGAAAGGAATATAATAATTAATCTATATAGAATAATTATTATATCATGAATAAAATATATATTCCTTAATTATATTATGATTACAATCCATGAAATGATGAAATGAATAAAAAATCATGTCACTTCCTGGAGGTTTAGTCCACACATATACATGAGAGACATTGTTGTTTTATAAAGGATAGGAAGGTTAGATGTTAGATAATATCACACAATTCTAGAAGAATAATAATTTCATAAATATCATATATAAATAATAAATCTGTTAAATTAACTAATCATTAATGGTTGTGATGGATAAGGAATCATATTTATATGTGGAGGCAATAGTCCACATGTTCTCATAAGTGATACTTTCATTTCACATTTGATGGAAATGTGGTGGGAAATGTCTATTAAATAAAAATTACAACATATATTTATATTGATGATAATATATTTGTAATTTTTTTGAGGATATAACTAACTAACATTACTTATAATAATAATAAAACATGGAAATATTCGGGAAATATTTTTACCTCTTCATTGAGAAACCTTCATTGGCTTTCACTTAAGCCTTTGTAGGATGGTCTTAGGCTATGAATATAAGCTCAATAATGAAGACAAGGAATATAGTAATGTATTGTGTATAGTATTAACTGGTCTAGAAGGATTAACCATTAAAAATAATGGATGATACTAGGTACCCTTTTATTAGTGAGGAGAGGGAACACTTTGATTTGCTTAAAAGATTTAAAGATATTTAATGTATTTCACAAGTATAATCCTTACAAATTGAAATACATTTGATTAAAAATAGTAGAAGGTGAAAATATAAATATCCAATAAACATTATAATTTTTTGTGGGTTTATAAAATATATATTTTTGTTTAACCCCTTCATTAACTATTTTAAACCATAACCATTGTAAGATAATATTTAGAATTTAAGGGTCGTGAATTAATTTTTAAGGTGCCAAGTGGCTCAAAAATGGTCCATTTCAGAAATTATAGAACATTTAAATTTCCGCATATCATATTTAATTATTATTTTTCATTTATTAATCATTTTAGAAAGCATTATTTTTCACAAAATATCATTAAAGTCTTGTGTGGGACTATTCATTTAATTTGACTTTAAAGACATCAAAATATAAATGTAATATAAATATAAACACATTTTAAAAAATAAATAATGATTAGTTATTAAATTTATGTAAAACATCAATTCATCTAAAACATGTTATTTTTATTATTTTTAAAACCATTTACCTTACTTTTTCTAATGTTTTCACAATCACTATATCGACATTGGGAAAGTGTTTAAAGTACATATATCATCGCTAAAGATAAAAAAATTATGTCGCAATATTACAATGACAACACTTGAGGGGGTGAAATTTGTCTTTTAAAAAAAAATAGACAGATTTTGTCATTTAAATCTTTTGTGACTTGCGCATATATGCAATGTTCTCTTCTATAGGAAATATAAATAGCAGATAAAGAGTAAGAATGAATAGAACAGTTTTTATTGTGGTTTTGGGCACAAAGATCACATATTCCACTACACAAATTATCTCTCTATGAGATTGGTCAATTTTACTAGAAAGTTTTTCTTCTCACAAGACCTTAAAAACCACAATTGAGTCTAGGAATATGACACCTTTAAAACAATTCTAAACAGATCTTTCTTGTTATTTTACAAGGAACCAATTATCCACATCAATGAACAAGAACTGAATACTTCACCATAACTGACTACAAGTAGTTAAACCTCTAATAAATCAAAAGAGTATAATTTTCTAATGGTTCGGGTTGATCTTCATAGTTTTAGTAGAAACAAATAAAAGTATATGGATCTTATTCTTCATAAATAAATGTCTTCAAGAAAGAATTACTCTAAAGTGATCCAGGTTGCAAATGATCTTAAAATTTAATAGAAAAGAATAGTAGTTGTAATATTACAGTAGTATGATGATAAAAATGTATATCTCCAATGTATAGTCTCTTTTAGAAAACAACGTATCTAATCATTTGTTGCAGCAACACTGAATAAGATATTCAAAAGAATAAAGTGCTATGTGTATATGTGTATATATTTGAAAAGAAATTGGGAAATAATATAAATGGAAGACAAATTTATTTTCTATTCTAGGTACAATAAAATCTCATGAAAGAAAATGAAAATTTAAATTCATATTCTCTAGGGGAGCCGAAAATTCACTTAAGAATGTGAGTGGTTTTCTACGTTGAATATGGTTCCTTGAATCAATCATAATGGGTCTTTAAATCAATCAAAGAGAATCTTTTAATCATACATTAATACTCTCAATATCATTAAATGAATATTGGATTATATTGTGGCATTAAAAATCCATTGTTGAATAGTCAAAATAGGGTTCAAATACATAGTATAGGGTTCCTTTGTATATCGTAGGGTTCCTTTGCATAGTGCAGGGTTCCTTTGCATAGCGTAGGGTTTAATTGCATAATATAGGGAATGAATAGAGATTTTCTAACTTCACTTTTGAATATAAATTTCACATTCTTATTCAAAAATAGGGTTGTTGATCCAAACAAAAATTTAGGGTTGAAGATACATACCAAATATAGGTTTGTTGATTCATACACAAATGTAGTGTCAGAATAGTGTTTCCAGAATACATCTTGTAACATTAAATTTCATCAAACAAGATACATATAATTATGATATATAAAGTCATGAAATGTACTTAAATAAACTTTATTATAAAACAAACAAGTGTATTTTGGAGCATCATAATAAATATATAATGCATAGTATTGTTGAGATAATACATGCCCAACAATCTACCTCTTTTTGATGATAAAAAAACCCACAAAGTAGTTTATTGAAAAAATAGGATTTGTAAACACTAAAAAAGTAAATTCTGAATATTGAATTTTTCTTCACAGTACTATTTTGATGATAAGAAATAGATATGTAAAAATTTAGAATGTGGTGTTTACCTAATTCTCTCCCCATTTTGTGATACAAAAATAAAAGTATATGAAAAATGGATTAAAAAAATTTAATTTTTCACTGAATAATAAATGAATGATTATTAAAACTGATGAAAGATAATGAAATTTTGGATTGGCATTGAGTAATTATTCATAAATAAAGTAAAATAATAAAACTAAATAAAATTTATAAAAATAAATATAAAGTAGATTAAATTGAATTCTGAATCAAATGTTTTGAAAATTGATTACACTCCACCAATTGGTATAAGGAATAATTATAAATGGTTAGGATTTGGTTAGATGGGGTGGCTTATTTTTCTTTTTATTCTTGACTGTAAGAGGATACATGAGGATGAGAAATGGATTGGATACCAATATTAATATCATTTAACTTCACAAAAAATCTTTGAAAATGTTTGCTGAAAACATCTTTCCACTATTGGAACATCTTCCTGTAATCTTGATCAATCCTTAAGCTCTCATCCAAATTAATATTTAAAAACTCATTAATAGATTCTTCAGACTAAATGAAAGAAGTCAGCTTATCCCTTAATTGTTGAAGAACTTGCACAAACCAAGAATCACTCAAGGTCATTTGACTTATCAATTGTCTCTGATTCTAAAAAATAACATTCAATGGTGCATTGTCACATTGAAGAGTGTATATCCTATCATTGAAATAATCAAACACTGAATTTATATCTTAAAACTCTTATCAAGACTAGAGGAGTTCGGTGAGAAGAGTTTGATGCCTAGTGACTTATTCTGACATATTTAATCTCTCCTCCCAATAGCTACTTCAACTCATCAAAATTGGATTTCTTTATAGATCATTCCCTCAAATATCTGAATTCTATAGCCAACATTTAAATAAAATCTTCATGATCACCCATTGAAAAAATAGTTTCCCCAACATCCTTTAGTTTTGATTCAAATTCCTCAAACTCATCCCTAGGAACTGTTGTACTTCTGATCTCTTCAACATTCTTACTCTCTACTTTCAACTCTTGTCTTAGAGACAAGTTTTGCTAATTCCAATGAAAACCCTTATAAACCAAAGCTTCAACATAAGAGTTATAAGACAATATAGAATTATCTATTGAATGTTTTACAGCCTCCACTATATCCAAGCTTGACTCTCTTTAAGAACCAACCATTCCTTAAACTTCTGTTCTACCTATTAATGTATACACTTCTAAAAAAACCAAATCAATAAAAACCAAAGAAATATTTTCATGGTAAACTTTATTAGTAAGATAATAAACTACCCAAGATTGATCAGCCCATTGAGAAGTTTTCTCAACATTATTAGCTACTTATGATTCGACTCTTCCTCCAATTCCTTCTCCATCTACATTCAAAAACTCATCAATATTTACTGAAATTATTATTTTTCTCTAAGAAATACCAGCCCCTTATCTCGATTTAGCTTCTTTGTATGGCCTAGGCCTAACTGATATAAAAAATTATAGCATCCTCTACCCCCATAGTAGTTTACAGATTCTTATCTTTCTCTATCATACTAACAGGTAACATACCATTATAAGAGTTACTCCAAAAATATCCTAGCTTCCTTAAAGTTATATTATTTAATACATTACTATATTGAAATCACTGACCTAATGAGATGTCTCCAAATTTTCATAGTCTAAATAGTAATAGAGATATAATCCTTCCATAGGGATAAAAACTTATTCTAGATTCTTTAGAAAATTAATAACTCAAATACAGAAGCATATACCTACTGAAATTAAGTTTGATATGGTTAATTAATAAAAAAGAACATACAGATAAGGATAGAAATATTTTTCTAATTTTTTAGTCCTTGGAACAATTTTTGACTAGATAAAATTTTTCAAGACCTTTTGATTAGGAGAAATATCTCTTGTCATTTTTTTCTTGATAGTTGATTTCTAAATAAGAAATTCATTATATAATCTAACTTAAATCATCCATTTCCTATATATCTAAAATCAAAATGAGATTTCCCAAAATGAGGACAATCCAAGATCTTAGAAATTTGAAAAGAAAAAATAGAAAATTATTCATTGCCAATCTTAGAAACTAAAATGTCTTCATCAAACCCAAAACTGAAATAAGAATTTCAAAAAAATTATTTATATTCAATACCATAAATAAATTATTAATTACTACCTCCAAAAAGAAATTCTCATCTAAAAATTCTAATTTCACCCTTTAATAATTGATTCATTTGATTCATCCAATCAAAATCAATTACCTTGCCTTGATATTTTTTTTGATAAATCACATGTGGGTGAACATGCTCATTCAAATAATAATCATAAGAAAAGAGATAAGGATCCAATATCAAAGACTCAAAGATTGAAGGTTCGAAGGTTAGGAATTCAAAGAACTAGATCTGTAATCTGAAGGGTTGCAATGGTATAAATGAGATCGGGAGAAGTTTGATGATTTAGTTTTGGTTCCACATTCCGATGACATGGTGTAATTATTAATATTTAAATTTTGAAAAGACATGACATATATATTAAAATAGAAAAAATTATTTGAAACTAATATATGAAAATTTTCTAAAAAAGTAATTGATATAAAAATTAAAATAAAGTAACAAATATTTATTTAAAATTAATGAATCCCAACTCCCCCTTAATTAAAAAAACTTGTGGTGGGATGTGGTTTAGTAATAATATTATCTAATATATGTTCATTATTTTCAAATTCTAATTATATTTCTTTTTTAAAAACAAGATCTCTTAGAAAACGATTCCTTATATCAGTATTTTTAGTCTTGGAATGAATAATTTGTTTTTTTGAAATATTTATAACACTAGTATTATCACATAATATAATCATATTATTAAAATTTAGTTCAAATACCAGTATAGTGTGTTTCATCAAAAACACTTGTGCATAGAGACAAGAAGCAGATATATATGTTTCCTCAGATATTGACAAGTCAACTGAATGTTGTTTCTTACTTGACCATGATACTAAATATTTTCCTAAAAAGTGATATGTTCATGAGGTGCTTTTTTATCTAATCTACATCTTCCAATGTCAGCATATGAATATGAAATTAAATTAAAATTCGAAGTTTTAGGGTAATGTAGATATTGAAAAATAGTTCCTTTTAGATATCTTAAAATTATTCTAATACTATTAAGATGATATTATTTTAAATTTAACTAAAATAATTCATATAAAATTATAGAAAACATTAGTTCTGGTCTCATAGCAGTAAGATATAATAAAATACCAATCATACCTCAATATAACTTATTGTCAAATAGATTTCCGGCTTCATCCAAATCATTTTTATATTGTTAGATGTAGGAGTTTTATAATTCTTACTATTTTCAACACTAAATTTTTTTAATAAAGAAATCATATATTTACTTTGTTTTAAAAAAAATTCCATAATATTTTTGATAAATATGAAATTTCAAAAAATTTCAATTCTCCCACAATACTCATTTGAAATTATATTTTCATTTGATTTGAAAATCATTATAAAGTTTTTTATTTTTTTTAATAAAAAGTAAAATCATCAATATAAATTTTTACTAATAAAATATTTGAGAAAATATTTTTCTTAAAAAGAGTAGGATCAACTAATCCTATAGAACATCCATTTTCTAGAAAAGTACTTAATCTTTCATACCAACATATAGGTTTATATTTAAGGCCATAGAGAGCATTAATAAATTTAAAAATAGAAGTTTGTTTGTTGACACTCCTTTCGTCACAGAATCTAAAGATCGGAAAAGGGGAATATATGAGTACAAAGTGATTCAACCTTTGAAGAAAACATCAAAAATCGACAAAGGGATGAACAAGGAAAACATTTCCCATAGGCTGCGCAAGTTTACTCATGGTTGCGCAAGTGGACTTGCGCGACGCACCTTGGCGTGCAAGTGACTTGCGCGACCTAATTGATAACCACCCGGTAACCGCCTGGGGTCTTCTCCTGCCTATAAATAGACCCTGTGGGCCCCCCATTCGAGAGGATCTTTTTCCAGAAACTCCGATTGAATCTCCCGACTCCCAAGTCTCTTTTCAAAGCTTCCGGAACACTTCTAAGGTATTTTCTTACCTAGAACAGAAGATCTAAAGAGAAGGAGTAAGGCCTAAGTGTTGAAACTCATCAACACTTGCGCGCCTGAGTGGTCAGCCCTTAAGGGAAGTGGTCACACTTGCGCACCGCCTTATTCCCTAGATAGATCTTGCGTGTCCCTTTTTTGGAAGAACCTCAAGAGGATTTTAAAGGCTGTAATGAAGAGTCTCTCAAGTATCTCAAATACTGGTTGAATATTGCTCAAGTACCCACCATGTCGCGCAGGTATACCTGCGCGACCAATACTTGCGCGCCACCGCAGTACCTACGCGCCTTCCAAGACTTGCGCACCCCTTCCTTTTTGGGTGCCTTTCTTGCCCATTTCACCCCTCTTAAGCCATTACACTTTTCCTTTTTAAGATTCAGTCTTCAAGACACCCTTTAAATCCATTTATGGCATGGTTTCTTGATTTGACTTCCTTATTTAAAAGGAATTCTGTGGAATATCTCTCAAAACCTAGTGATTTAAATATCTTTATGTCACCAAATATGGAGAGTTCATTCATTCAACCTCATCCTTTAAGATGAGAGAATCCTTAAACCCGGGTCTCCTTTTCAGGAATAAGTCCCAGTCATAATCATGGGATTCCTTTTCAGGAGTAAGCCCCAAGTCCCTTAACCTAGGCCTCCTTTTCAGGAATAAGTCCCAGTCATAATTATGGGAATCCTCTTTAGGAGTAAGCCCCAAGTCCCTTAATTTTTAGGCATCCTTCTTAGGAGTAAGCCCCAGATCCTCTAATTTGGGCTTCCTTTTCAGGAATAAGCCCCAAGTCCCTTAAATTCTCTTTAACCAGTCCTAATTTACGTTTGATCTGGGATTCCTTCTCAGGAGTAAAACCCAGTTATCAATCCTCTCCTAATTTGGGTTTCCTTTTCAGGAATAAGTCCCAAGTTTGAGTATTCAAATCTCCATGAAGGACATATACCTTTATGAACCCTGTTCCTGGATTTTCTCCCTAAAGTAAATCCTAACCTTCATTTATCTGGGCGACATATATACATAAGCCCCAAACCATTTCTTATGATTACATTTTTCATGGCCCAATTGTCTATTTTATTACCAATACCTCTTGTTTCTCACACCGAGCATGACTCACGTGAGCTTAGAGAGTAAAAGTAATTATGACATCCTTCTTTGAGACATAAATCATAAACATTATACTCCTTTATTTGAACTACGTGGGTTCTGATTCCTTTTCCAAAACAAAGGATACGTAGGTAGCCCATCTATGGGTTCGATCCCAACTCTGAAATAATTCATGTCCTTCTGAATGACAATAAACTTCAAGTGCCCCACTGAGTGGCTTTAAAACCAGCCTAGTCATCATAATGACCAAGAGACTTTAATATAAATATTTTGAAGGATACCATTGACCAAGAATCTCTAAATTGATATAGATGATTCTCTATCGATGAAGAACCTCGAATACATATAAAAGAATAAATAAATTTCTTACATATTTAATCATTGATTGTTAAACTGAAGGAAAGCTCATTTTATACTTGGTAATATAATAAGGATTCACGAACAAAACTTAAATCTATAAAGAGAGTCTCGGAATAGACAATAATTCCCCTCAAAAAGGTGTGATGAGTCCGACCTCCCATCCTCTCGACCAATGAAAATTCCTAAGACTCATCAGTCCACAAGCTAATGAGCGCCTACCTTTAGAAAGTAGGTCCAAATGGATGTGGAATAATTGGATGTTTCCGGTTCTACGAACAAACCCGTTAGAAACCGATCGGAACGTTTGAATCTCCCATCCAGGAGATCATCCCCGAATTCCGAGGGAAACAAAAATGGTGAACCCGACGTGAATCCTTAACCAAGTTAAAATGATGTTTTACCTATTTGTTAAGCCACTATTTAAAAGTCAATAAGAGGGCTAACAAAAACAATCATTGACATGTGTGCTCATCCAAAGGATGAAGTGTCTGAATTTTATCTTGATTACGTCTGTTATATCAAACATGCACTCTTTTCCAAGATCTTCTGTATTTCCATATTGGATGCTCTCAAATTCACATCTGTGAATACTGTTCCTGCAAATACCACTGCTGCTATTCCTACTGGATCGTCATCCGCTCTGAGGATGACATCACCTACTCAGCATCTTCAACGCTGGGTATCAAATGCGCTGGTTAAGGAGTACCGTCAACACGGTACCATCCCAACTCTGGAGGCTGCCCGACAGGCCCTCCAAGTGAACAACTCACACAGGTCGTCCGGACAACGACGACCAGTGATCAAGAGGCAGGCGATGCTGAATACCATCTCCAACCGTTTCAGGTCGTTATCCCCGGAACGCAATTTCCATTCGCTCCCTTACTCTGAGGAAGTGAATGAGCAGGTCCCTCAGGGCCTTAATTCAAAAAGACAGGAGTCCTTCCCGAGGGATCCCATCAACAATCGCCGCCAGACTCGTGCGGCAGTGCGCCCTCAACATGATGAGGGTACCGAATCCAGGCATTCAGCTCAGGTTCCTCGAACCCAAGCAGGCAAGACGAACCGCCAGAGACGGAATCCGGTTAACAATGGGTAGGTTTTCATCCCTTCCATCTCCGGAGAAGTCCACCAACCTAACTTGGTGGCGAACAACGAACATGCACACACACCTTTCCGTTTTAAATCCGCTGTCCAGCAGACTCGTCTGGCAGCATCAAGCCAATCCCGCCAGGCAATTCTGGCGGAGTACTATAGGTAGGAACATACACCTGCTTATACATCATCAGTTATTCAGAAGGCTCCCCTGACTACATATGATGGATCTCGTCAACCGCATTTGGCGAAGTGTAATCAGCAGGCACATACACCTGCTAGTACTAATCAAGCCTACCAATAGTCTCGCTTGGTAGCGCACAGAGAAGTCAGTCAGAAAGCTCCGATGACAAACAGGAGGCAGACTCAACTCTCTACCTCCACACTTGAGTACTGTCAGGATTCACTGACAAGAAAAGGAGGACAGGAGCAGGCACATACACCTACTCCAAGCCCGGAATGGACGTATATCCCCGTTCCGGCAGCTGAAGTCACCAAACATATTTTGTCAATGGTGAAAGAGTAGAAGAAAATTCCTGCTCATATTCTGGATGCATGCCAGGATATCATAACAGCTTCAGCATCATCTCAGGGAAAGACACATAAATATATCCATAGCAGTGGAGTGACACATCAACGATTCACTCCGGAACAGACACACACATCTGTTCAAGTCCAAGAGGGTTATGGGGAATACTCCCCCATATCATACAGACAACCAAGTCAGGCACAAACACCTGATTTGAGTGGAGATCATCTGCCTAACCTGACCATCTTTCCTGATCAGGCACATACACCTGCTCAGAGTAACCACTTTCGTCAACAAGTGGTTTCCAAAGCGAGTAAGAAGGCATCTAAGAAAAAGATCCACCCAGCACAGTCAGGAGATCAAAGGCCAATCTGTAACAAGGCCTTGCTCGATGCTGGAGTTCTTGAAGCCCTCAAACATTTATCTGTTGGAATTCAAGATTCTACTCCCTCAGTTCCCAATAACGGTAACATTAATTCAAAAAGTCTTCAACAGACACTTCCTCATGAAGGCTTGCTTCATGAAAATTCGGTCAATCTTGAAGTTTCTTCTTCAGATGAGAGCCACAAGAACCCTCTGTGTGGTCAGAAGACCAAGGAGAAAGAGATCTCATCTTTTGCTGTAACCGATTATGGTGGTCCTCCCCATGATGATGAATTTCGCTGTGAAATTCCTCTCCGCAGTAGTGATTCACATTACCTGGAAAATACTCCAATGGACAATGTAGTGCCGAGAAAGCCCTCTTATCTTGAGGCACTTGCAAATGTGAAACCAGTCATGTCTGATGCTTTATCACTAGAAAGTGAAATACTTTCTCAATGAGAAGATAGCCCAGGGTGTAGGTCATTCTCCGAACCACCCCTAAGTCATGCATCTTCTAGTTTGATCAATGATCTCTCTAAAAATATTGTTGAATCCGATGAAGGAACAAGGAAACACAAACTCTGGTCAAAAAAAGTAGAAGAATCTTTATTTAATGATAAAGAGGAAATGCTGAACATGAGGAAAAAACTGGCAAAAAGTGAGGTACCAGTCATGTTTTGGCCTGTGGATGACTCCCAGTATGACATTCCAAAGATGTCGACGGAAGATGGAGTCCATGATATTCGTCTCAACATATGGAAAACTCTTTTTCAATTGAAGAAGAAGGTATTATCTTATGATGAATATGAAAATCATCTTAAGATAATAGAAGGGCTACAACGTCAGATTGATTTGGCATCTCTATCAGTCTCTCGGTATCCGAAGGCTGAAAAGCAATAGAGAACCCTTCAACGTTCATGCCTTGACGCACTAAGAAAATTGCGTCAGTTAATTTCCAATACTCCATCTGGTGTTCACATCAGAGGATGGGGTGTTCACGGAGCACTACATTTCACAGTGCTTTCCAGTCAGCAAAGCCCGCCGAAAATGGTCTCATGCAATATTATTTCCCATGGCCGTCCATAGTCAATGGGCTTTGTTCATAATCAAAAGCTTTCTCAAGAAAAGGCTTCAACTAGTTCCTCTCAAAATCAAGCATATAGAGAACAAGTTGTTGAATTGCTCCTACATCAAGCAGGCGAGAATATTGCACAAGCCTCTCATATGGAGCAAACACATAATCAAATGACAAAAGTTTCGGAAATCATCCAACGGTCTGTTAAACTAGGTGATAAAAGTGGATACAGGCTAATGCATCCAGCTAATTTCTGAACTAAGATTCGCAAGATCAAGAGAGATTTTAAGAAGGTCTCAGACATAGCATGTCAAGAGCCACCCCAGCATGTCAGATTGGGGACTCTTTTAACCCAACCCTCAGAGTCAACAAATGGGATTCGAGGAGTTGAGCAGAAGCATCAGGAACATCCCCAATTCTCGAGACTGGGGACTCTTTCAAATCATCAATCCCCTTCTCATAGAATATCGGTCTTTTATCGATTGGGGAAGAAGCCCCAAGAGGAACGAAGAACCAAATTATCAGGAGATTCCCTCTAAGTTATAGCTCGTCAAGAAGTTCCTAAAAGATTAAATCAACAAAAGGCAATGTCTCATCAAAGACATGAAAGAAGACAATATCACAGAAATGTTGATAAAAGGGATGCAATGCATTATACATCAATCAATGTCATCAATGCCGTTGTTGCTAATCCACCAAAGGAGACTCACTCAAGGGACTCAGATGAAGAGCTTCCTGCTCAAGAAAATGTACGCGCCGATACAAATGAAGAAGGTGTGCGTACACGAAGTCAAAGGATTACTCAGAACCTAGGTAATACACTTCCTTCTCTCAAAAAATTATCCAACAAAGGGAGGGGAAAGAATCAGGTTACATATCCTTCCTATGGAGAAGGTCAATCGATCTCGTTAGAGCAAAGGTTTGCACAACAAGAGGAAAAAATGAAAGAATTAAGAAGGTTGAATGCAGAACTACTTCAGAGTAGTCTTCTTCTTAAGAATGATGAAGTCTGACAGCTGAAGGAATTTGTTATAACTACTGAGATGGATCAGGAATATCCTCCTTTATCAGTACACCCTCAGAGGTCTAATCCTACGGGTCAAACGCAACAACGGTTGGCAGTGCTACCATCAGTTGCAGCACCAATCACCACGTCTGTCCAAGATCCATTCATTGCACCTACCCCAGACCAAATTCAACCTGGTGTTTCTCAAAAGTTAATAACTACTATTGAGTCATTAATAGCTCGGTTAGAAACTATGGAAGGGAAACGGGCGCAAGTTCAACCAGAAAAGAAAGTTTACCCTGAATGGGTAGACTCAATTTCTCCTCCATCTAGTTTTGGAAACCCTGTTTTCCCTACTTTTAATGGATCAGGCGACCCTGAACAACATTTGATGCATTACGTGTCTTATTGTGATCCTATGATGGGATCTCCAGAGCAGCAAGAAGCAGTGAAACTCAGATGCTTCGTGCGAACCTTGCAAGGACCAGCTTTTGTCTTGTATACAAGCTTGCAATCCCGGTCAATCATCGGATGAGAGGATCTTCATCAAAAATTCCTTCATCAGTTCAGCTCAACTTTTCCAAAAACAAAATTTTTCGATCTTACAAACTGCATGCAAAGGGAGAATGAAAGAGTCTCTGATTTCATTGCTCGCTGGAAGGGATTAACGTATTCCCTGAGTTTAGCACTCCCTCAGGAAGAGCTGTTGCCAATCTGTGTGGCAAATTTGCATGATGAATTACGCACTCCATTGATCCCTATGAAATACACAGGAGGGTTTCGAGACCTTACTTCAATCGCTCAGCAGATTGAAGATTCCCTTATACAGGCTAAGGTTAAATCTCGTGTAATTCCATCAGCTTCAAGAAGGAGAATGGGTAAAGCAGAAACTGCTACAGTTATGCTTAAACAAGCGCCTGTACCTATTTCTACTTTAAAACCTTCATCTTCTCGAAGGGCTCCACCTCCTGAACGCCAACAATAAAGGCCGTTTCGTCCAATTGATCAAAGAGATCAATGAAGAAAACAATTTGAGGATTTTAAGAGTAAAACATACTCTTTCCGAAATGAGCAAGTTCCTGGTTACTTCATTTCAGCTCTGGAAAATAATTTGGTTCAATTACCAGTGCCCAAGAGTCAAAACAAAGAAGGAGATGAAGACTGTCCCAATTATTTTCCCTTTCATCAAATGTTGGGGCATCCCATCTAGGAGTGTTTTGTCTTTAAAGACCTCCTGCAAAAGATGGTCGACTTGGGACAAGTTAAGTTAAAAGGTTCTCTGACTCAGATAGCATGTGTTACTGCTACAGTTCTAGAGGAGGAAGGTGAATGGCAAGAAGTCAAAAGCAGAAATGCACAGAATTATGATGATTGGATGGTCAGAAAGACAATCAACCGGACTCATTCCATTTTGCGAACACAATTAAAGAAACCAATTGTGTCTTCTGCCATGAATATTGCGGTAAAACCCTCTTCGTCAGAGGGAAAATCCTCAAAGAAACGGTTTGATTCAAAGAAGAAAAAAGAATCAGAAGAAGATGAGTATGTGTCAAAGACTAAATTGTCTTTGACTCTGGTAGACTTTATGCCATCTACTTCAAAACCACAGGTACCGCCCCATAAAACAGCACAGCCTAAACAGGCTAGTCAGGCAGAGTCTTTATTAGACGAAGAGTTAATCTTCGGTTCTGTTAATATGATTCAATTAACAGATCCGTATTCCAATCATAATTTCAATTTTGACGAGCCTGAATTCCTTGTATCAAATAAGGGAATCCTAGGAAGTTCCCGAGGTTCAGGATACAGGGGAAGACATGGATCTTTCAGAAGCCACTACTCCAATTCTACCTCTGCTAGCACTGTGTACGCAACAGAAACTCGTGGTAGAGCCCTTCAACGAGCTAAAAAAGAACAAGCAGGTTTTTCTGCTAATAGCCAACTCAGTCTTGGCACAGTTATTTTAGAAGACCGATTGAAGGTTCCATATTCTTTATCTCAGCAAGTAAATGGATCTAATTGGTCTATTCTTCCAAAACCAAGGATGCTGCCAACTTCTATCCCAATACAAGATGCATCAGCATCCAAAGCATCTGCTTCTAAGGTACCTGCTAAACCGCATATTCCTGTTTGGAAACGCAGACCTTTAGATCAAAAGTATGATATATAGAAACACTTGGACCAAGTACCAGCCAAGTTATCAATTTTGGATGCTTTGAATATGTCAAAAGATCTTCGGGAAGAACTCATCGAAGCTTTGTCAAGTCCTCAGGAGTTTGAAGCTGAAATTGTTGCAGCTGGAGTCTGTCACATAGAGAATAATCCTGCAGAATGCCATGTAGTGATATATTTTACTGATAAAGATGAAGATGATGTTGTGCATGGGCACATAAAACCTCTGTACTTATCTGGAAATATCAATGGTATAGATATCCGAAGAGCTTTCATTGGCAATGGTTCAGGAGTCAACCTCATGCCCATTCGTACACTTCGTCGATTGGGCCTCACGGAATCTGATTTATCTCCTTCTACCATGATGTTACAAGGATATGATAAAAATGAACAAGAACCACTGGGCAAAGTTACACTCAGAACTCAGTTTGGAAATATTGTATCTAATTCAGATTTCATGATTGTTGACCAAGACTCAGCTTTCAACGTCTTGCTTGGAAGACCCTGGCTACATCAGCATGCAGCTATCCCTTCATCATACCATCAATGTCTCGAATACTATTTCAATGGTCAAGTTGGAACATTGTATGGTGATAAGACCCCGTTCAAGACATGTGAGTCTCAATACATTGAGGCAGAATTTTATCACATCAAGGGAAGAGAAAAATCTACAATGAAGGAAATTACCAAAGTTAATGCTCCATATGGTTTAGAGAAAATTCCAATAAATCCATTTACACATGTGAGTATAGATTATGTGTTACCTATCAGTCAAATTGACAAAATAGGCCCAAATCAAAATACTCTTATGGAAAGATCCATAATATCAATTACGGCAATTGAGCCAGACAACATGGGAGAAATTGGTAACCTACCAAATAGTGATGAAAGCACAAGTGGTGACGTCTTCATTTCATCTGCTGAAATCCAACAGGTCTATACTTCGCTAATCAGGACAGAAGAAGTTATAGCAACATCGGAGGTGAATAATGATGTCAATTCTCAATCCATCATCTCCTCTTTATTTCCCAATGAAGGCCATTTATCATCAATAGGGTCGGAAATGGAAGCTTCTTCTTCAAAATGTGCAAATTTTGACATCTCTTTTGATCATGAAAATTTCGTTTTGTCATCTACTATGCAAGTAGAAACGGAAGAAATAACACATGATGAAGTGGAAGAGGATGATCTTAGAGATGCTCCTCCAGCATTTGAAGAAGGTATCTCTACCACTGTGGATGAACTCAGAGAAATAAATCTGGGTACATAGAAAGATCCACACCCCACTTTAATTGGTGCGGCCATGACCCTTGAAGAGAAAGAAATGTATACTTCTTTTCTAAAGAAAAATAAAGATATTTTTGCTTGGAACTATACAGAAATTCCTGGGCTTGATCCTGATATTGCTACTCATCATTTGGGTTTACCAAAAGAACATCGAGGATTTAAGCAAGCCGTGGGAAGAACACACCCAACTTATGCTTCCAAAATTGAAGCTGAAGTGGATAAGCTGATCAAAGCTAACTTCATCAGAGAAGTTCAGTATCCCAAGTGGTTGGCTAATATTGTCCCTGTAAAGAAGAATAACGGACAAATTAGGGTTTTCATCGATTTCAGAGATCTTAATCGGTATTGTCCTAAAGATGATTTGCCAGTTCCGATTACAGAATTCTTAATTGATGCAACCGCTGGCTATGAAGTACTTTCCTTCATGGATGGATATTCCGGATATAATCAGATCCAAATGGCCCCTGAAGATGAGGAATCTACAGCCTTTAGAGCCCCTCAAGGTGTGTTTTGTTACCGGGTGATGCCCTTTGGTTTAAAGAATGCAGGTGCAACATATCAACGTGCCATGCATCGTATCTTCAATCCTTTCTTAGGGAAGTTTGTTGAATGCTATGTAGACTATTTGGTGGTTAAATCCAAACAACATTCTAATCACTTGGCTGATTTGGAAGTCATATTCCACAAGCTTCGACAACATAATTTGAAGAAGAACCCCTTAAAATGTGCTTTTGGGGTAACCTCAGGAAAATTCCTCAGCTTTGTTGTACGCCATCGTGGTATTGAAGTCAATCCCGAGAAGACCAAATCAATCCTTGGTATGTCACCTCCTCAGAATTTGAAAGAATTAAGAGGACTTCAAGGAAACTTAGCCTATATTCATCATTTCATCGCCAATTTGGCAGGCAAAAGTTTACCCTTTACCAAATTATTGAAAAAAGGAGTAACTTACCAGTGGACTGAAGAATGTCAAGAAGCGTTTGATGTTCTCAAGAAATACCTCTTCAGTCCACCAGTACTCATGCCACCTGTTGAAGGTAGACCACTTATCCTCTATGTGACAGCTCTAGAGTGATCATTGGGTGCCTTTCTCGCTCAAAAGAATGATGCTGGGAATGAAAATAGCCTCTACTATCTCAGTAGAACTATGATTGAAGAAGAAACCGGTACTCAAGTATTGAGAAGTGCTTCCTGGCATTAATCTTTGCAGTTCAGAAACTGAGACACTACCTACAACATCCCGAGGTCCAATTGGTATCTCTCAATAATCCGCTCAAATTCATCCTTAGTCGTCCAATACTTACAGGACGTCTAGCAAGGTGGACAGTTATTTTGCAGTAGTTTGACATTCAGTATGTATCTCAAAAGGCAATAAAGGGCCAAGCTCTGACTAATTTTCTGGCTGAACATCCTTTAGTGGAAGACACATCTTCAGATATTGAACTCCCTGATGAGGAAGTTTTTTCTATTCAAGAGTGTCCTCAAACATGGGAAATGTATTTTGATGGTGCTTCCAGAAGTCCAACAGGGAAGAAAATGGAAAATCCTAAATTCAACAAAGTTGGTTTAGGAATTGTACTCATTTCTCTAGATAAGGCATTGTTACCTTATTCCTTTTTATTGTGGGAAGGTGGTACCAATAATGAAGCCGAATACCAAGCTCTTATCACAGGCTTGGAGTTAGCACTTCAAGCACAAGTGAATCACTTAAAGGTGAAAGGTTATTCAGACCTGGTAATCAAACAAGTCAATGAGGATTATGCCATCAAAAAAGAAGAGTTAATGCCTTTGTATGATTACGTTAGAAAGTTAATGGTGGAATTCCCTTCAGAACCGACATTTTCTTATGTCTCAAGATCAAAAAATGCTCAAGCTGATGCACTGGCTAATATAGCCATAACTCTAGAAGATCCAAATCGGGACGAGACAACCATCAGTATTGCCCACCGTCGTGCAATTTCACCTTATGTTCAAGCCAGAACAGAGGAAATTAATGAAATTAGTCCCATTCCTAAACCGTATGGTCATACTACAGGATGGATGTCACCTATACGAGAATACCTTCAAAATGGAACACTTCCACCTGATAGAGCTGAGAAAGAACAAATCCGGCGATGTGTGGTCAATTTTACTCTTTATGATGTCCCAAACCACCTAGAGAAAATTCTCTACAAACGTGGTTTTGATGGAGTTCTCTTCAGATGCATTGATGGTGAAGAAACAATGGCTGTCATGAAATAAGTACATGCAGGAGTCTGTGGTTCCCACCAGTCTGGACATAGATTGTCTGATCAAATTCGAAGGCTTGGATACTTTTGGCCTTCAATGATACAAGATTGTGTTGATTTCACAAAGAAGTGTCATTCATGTCAAGTACATGCCAACTTCATTCATCAACCTCCAGAGTTGCTTCATACAGCTAAATACTCATGGCCATTTTCTACATGGGGAATGGATGTGGTGGGACCTTACCCTTCAGCTATGGCCAAACAGTTTAAGTACATTCTTACTGCTACTGATTTCTTTTCCAAATGGGCAGAGGTAGTACCTCTCAAAGAAGTCAGTTCTAAATGCTTTGTTAGCTTCATCAAGTCTAACATCATTACTAGATTTGGTGTCCCTCATACCATATTGACGGACAATGACACCAACTTCTGTTCTTCTGATGTGAAGAAATTGTATCAAGAATACAACATTAATTCCAACCATTCATCTCGGTATCATGCGGCAGCCAATGTCCAAATAGAAGCCTTTAACAAGACTCTTTCAAATATACTACAAAAGATAGTGGATAAAGATAAGAGGTCATGGCCTGATAAACTCTTTCATGCTTTATGGGCTTATCAGACTACCACCCGCAATGCAACGCGGTCAACTCCATATTCGTTGGTATATGGAACAGAAGCAGTATTGCCAATTGAAGTTCAATTTCCCTCACTCAGAGTAGCCATTTGTGATCAGTTATCTACAGATGAGAAATCCCAAAAGCGATTGAATGAATTGGAATGGTTAGATGAGAAAAGATTGTGCACTTTGCACCACTTGGAAATCTATTAGAATCGAATAGCACGAGCTTTTAACAAAAAATTTCATCTTCGTTCATTCATCCAGGGAGAATTGGTATTAGTTCTCAGAACTCCAATGATACCAGGAAAGAAACCTCCCAAGCTTGATCCAAAATGGGAAGGACCTTATTCAATACATAGGGTCTACTCCAATGGAGCTTATTCATTAATCTCGATGGATGGAGAACTCATTACGACTCCAACTAATGCCAGATTTTTGAAGAAATATTTTGTATAAAATACAAAGTATTCACAAGATGTCCCCACAACGTGACACTAAACTATGTAGCACCAGTTCATCCTTGTTATATGACGTGAAACTATACAGCAATGGTCCAGTATGACCTTAAACTGCAACTTCATCCCACACGACATTAAACCATGAAAAAGTTCCCTAAAAAGTCCTGTATGACTTTAAACTACACCATGGTCCTGTATGACATTAAACTGCACCATCCATGGTCCATGCATATGAACCTAAACTATTTAAAAGTCCCTTACGTCCAGTAAGACGTTAAACTGTGACGTCCTAACTACATGACGCTAAACTGTATAAAAAGTTCATAATAGGTCCTACATGACATTAAACTATATTTTGTCCATGCTACATGACACTAAACTGCGCAGCACCAATAGTCCTAAATACAAGACTTTAAACTTCATAGTCCCTTTATATGTCCTACATGACATTAAACTATGCATCGTTGAGGTTGTTGTTACCTCTTGTTTCTCACACCGAGTATGACTCACGCGAGCTTAGAGAAAACCTCAACTGTAACACTCTCTTTGGGCTGCTAACCATGTATAAGTCCCAAAAACATTTTTTTATTAGATTGTTGTCCCCAATAACAACTTGATCATTAATTCATTCTTTAATTGAACTACACGGACTTTGATCCTTGCCCTCCAGGCTGGGTATGTAGGCAACCTCCCAGGGTTCAAGCCCAAAAACAATCTCTTCACATCGGTTCACCACTATCTCATATGATGTTGATTTGTGAAACCGCCCCTAGAATCAATATCTTTACATTGATTCACTTTCTTCCTTGTTATATGACGTTAAACTATGCAACACTTTTGTCCGGTATGACAATAAACTACAATACTCTTTGATTTCCTCATTTGAGAGAGAACTATTATTGACATTGATTTTTCAATCATGTTTCATTTCAAAAGACTACGTGCATACATGGTAATGCCTAAACTTTTTATCTCAGGTTAAACCATCATTGCACTAAAGTCCCCTTTCACCCTTCACATGTACGAACCAAATTTGTACAAAGGGTAGTTCTAGAACTACGTGGGCTTGATTCCCATCCTTATGGGATACGTAGGAACATTCGAGTATCCCTCGAATCCAGCCCCAAGTCTTTTGGCCCTAACCCCAAATTTTACTTTCAGTCCCTTGGCTGAAAAGTCCTCATGAAAACACACATTGTGTATTCATTATTATGGTCTGAACTCTATGACCCTAAACTAAGATCTCTCATATTTTCGTCCTACACGACGTTAAACTGCATTTCAAGAACTACGTATGGCTTGATTCTCATTCTTATGAGATACGTAGTGAAGTCAAAAATTTCAATTCATGACCCAACCACAATATAATTATGGTTATTATTGACCTATGTATCTCTATATACATTGGACAATACCCATATTTATGTGTTATAATCCTAACCTTAAATATTTTCAGATCTTCATAACCCTTTTCATGACTTTTAGTCACAAAATGTCAAACTTCTGAGAATTATTTTTGCCTGACTATGCAGTACGTTCCCATAGGTGGCCTTGCATAAAAATTCCACATAACAGACTTGTTAGCCAAAAGATACTATTTTATTTAACTATGCAGCCAATGACCTCAGGTGGCCCTGCATAATTCAACCCCCTAACGGTTTTGTTAAATGATGATAACTTCATTCTTGGGAAGAATGCCTCTTTTGTCCTTATTTGTCTTAAACGACAGTATGTAGGGATCCGCAAAAAATAGTCATCCTTAACATATTTGTCCCATATCCTTTTTCATGATCTGAAAGTATTCAAGTCTATGGTTTATTCTTCTTCCCTACGTTTGGGTCAGACCTTCGTAGGAGTGATATTCATCCAGTTCTTCGATAATCTTGTATGGAAATATCTTCTCCATATTCAAGTACCTCTTTCCATACAGCAAACTCTATACTTTAGAAAATTTGAATCTCCATAAACTTTCACTGGCTTTTAGCACTAGGAAAGTAAATTTCCGAGAGTTCTTTTTGCCTGACTATGCAGCACGTGCCCATAGGTGGCCTTGCATAAACAGTCTACATAACAGACTTGTTAGCCAAAAGATACTATTTTATTTAACTATGCAGCCAATGCCCTTAGGTGGCCCTGCATAATTCAACCCCCTAATGGGTTTGTTAAATAATGGTAACTTCATTCTTGGAAACTACTTCTTCTAATGACTTTTAGCTCTTTTTCATATCATTCCTCAGATTTAAATATTCTTAAGTCATAACTTACATATTTTACCTCATACTTGAGTATGGTAGTATGTTTTCAGATGAATTTTTAAGGAATTGTGTCAATTCTAATCCATTTCGGCAAAGCTATTTCGACCTTAAACATTATCCCCTTTATATCCGGCATGCATGACTTTAAACTGCCCACAAAAGACAAAGGAACTCTGAATAAAAGTCAAGTTCCAGCACACTTGCGCGCTGCCTTCTGCGCACTGAAGACTTGCGCACCACCTTTTCCTTTGGATGTCTTTGATTTCCTTAGAGTCAAATCCTCATTTCTTTCGGATCCAACTTTGAGGGGGGACTTTTGTTGATGCTCCTTTCGTCACAGAATCTAAAGATCGGAAAAGGGGAATATATGAGCACAAAGTGATTTAACCTTTGAAGAAAACATCAAAAATCGACAAAGGGATGAACAAGGAAAACTTTGCCCATAGGCTGCGCAAGTTTCCTCATGGTCGCGCAAGTGGACTTGCGCGACACACCTTGGCGCGCAAGTGACTTGCGCGACCTAATTGATAACCACCCGGTAACCACCTGGGGTCTTCTCCTACCTATAAATAGACCCTGTGGGCCCCCCATTCGAGAGGATCTTTTTCCAGAAACTCGGATTGAAGCTCCCGATGCCCAAGTCTCTTTTAAAAGATTCCGGAACACTTCTAAGGTAATTTCTTACCTAGAACGGAAGATCTAAAGAGAGGGAGTAAGGCCTAATTGTTGAAACTCATCAACACTTGCGCGCCTAAGTGGTCAGCCCTTAAGGGAAGTGGTCACACTTGCGTGCCGCCTTATTCCTTCGATAGAACTTGCACGTCCCTTTTTTGGAAGAACCTCAAGAGGATTTTAAAGGCTGTAATGAAGAGTCGCTCAAGTATCTCAAATACTGGTTGAATATCGCTCAAGTACCAACCATGTCGCGTAGGTATACCTGCGCGACCAATACTTGCGCGCCGCCGCAGTACCTGCGCGCCTTCCAAGACTTGCGCGCCCCTTCCTTTTTAGGTGCCTTTCTTTCCCATTTCACCCCTCTTAAGCCATTACACCTTTCCTTTTTAAGATTCAGTCTTCAATACACTCTTCAAATCCATTTATGGCATGATTTCTTGATTTGACTTCCTTATTTGAAAGGAATTCTGTGGAATATCTCTCAAAACCCAGTGATTTAAATATCTTTATGTCACCAAATATGGAGAGTTCATTCATTTAACCTCATCCTTTAAGATGAGAGAATCCTTAAACCTGGGTCTCCTTTTCAGGAATAAGTCCCAGTCATAATCATGGGCTTCCTTTTCAGGAGTAAGCCCCAAGTCCCCTAACCTAGGCCTCCTTTTCAAGAATAAGTCCCAGTCATAATTATGGGCATCATCTTTAGGAGTAAGCCCCAATTCCCTTAATTTTTGGGCATCCTTCTTAGGAGTAAGCCCCAGATCCTCTAATTTGGGATTCCTTTTTAGGAATAAGCCCCAAGTCCCTTAAATTCTCTTTAACCAGTCCTAATTTACGTTTGATCTGGGATTCCTTCTCAGGAGTAAAACTGTAACACCCGAGACTTTTATGTTATATAAATCATCAAAGGAATCTTTTTCTACACAACACTTGCTTGGCTTGCTTTACACGCAATCGCGACCTTCCTTGATAGCTTGCGTCGTACGCAATACCGAGTTTCACTAAACAACAATATGCTATTAAAACTAGCCGTTATGAATAGTAATAACCACTTTTTGAAATTTTATAAATTTTATTTTTCAAAATGGACTTCATTTTTGGACTCAGAATATCGAAATTAGCCTAGGGTGAAATTTTGGTATTTTTCTGAAAACTTTCAATTTTTGATGAATAGTGAAACCACTAAGTGGTAGGTTAAAAACTGAATTTTGCATAAAACTTAATTTTACCGCTTCTGTGAATGGAATTTCAAAAATCCGAGAGACACGGTTAATATCAAGGACTAAAATGTGGTTCAATGAGATGAAAATAATTTTTTGGTGAATAGTAACTTTTTACTATTTTTACCGCGGTTAATAGTAAATAGGGTAACTAAGGGTAAATATGATATTAATATTACCCTAACACATGTCCTAATTCTATTGGACAAGTGTAATTCGACCAAAAACAAACTTAGGAATAAAATATTACCATTTAGGCCCACTTGTATTAGATTAGGACATTTATTATTAATTTATTTAAAGAAGGGTTAAAATAGTTAAAATCAAAGTTTAATAAGTAAATCATTTTTAATATAGGGTTATACATAAGATAAATTCGATTGTAAATATTCATTAGAAAGCTAAAAATATTTCCTACATGATGGTATTTTATTTGTAATTTTTAGACATCAAATAATTTAATTTATTTATGACACAAAGATGATGCAGTAATTATCTTATTAATGAAATATTGACAAAATTGATAATATAAATACCAAAATAAATGTAATTTGAGACTTTTTATGAATTACACTAATTTTCTAGGTTACTATGATATATTATTGTTGATTTAATCAACTTGGTTAGAACATATAATTCTGTTATGACTTTCACAAAAATCATATATCAAATAGTGTCAAAATTGACACAAAATAGTTTTTAAATCAAATATTATATTATTAATTGTTATTTTATTCCTAAAAATCTAAGGTTCGGCCAAATGACTTATATAAGGATATATATATTAATAATAAACAATTTGGGGTTCGTTTGGCATGTTATAGTAAGTGTATTAACCATATAGTGAAAGAAAACAAAAAGACACGGTAAAAGTTAAATTAATTAACTTAGAGTTAAATCTAATTGATAAGGTTAAAATAATACCCTAAACTTGTCTAAATCCTATTGGTTGATAGGATTGCGACCCATACCCACTTTAGCTTCGAAATAAGACCCTTTGGAACCATTATAAACCGATTTTGACTTTAATATAAAATAATATTTTGAGATATTCCTAAGGTGCCCCTCTCCTCCCTTATAAAAGGGCACCTCCTCCCCCTCCTCCTCACACCAAATTGAGCACTCAAGATCGGCCAAACCCTGCCATTTTCTCCTCTCCACTTCCCTAGAATAATCCTAGAGGTCCTGGTCTTCTCCAAAGACCAATTTTAGTTCCTTAAGTGGAGGATTCAAAGAGGCGTTCCAAAGAAGAGGTAATATCCATTACCGATCTTTTCAATTTCTTTCGTCTTCAACTTCTTCTTCTTTAGTTGTTTCATGACAAAGTAATAACATAAGTATTACTTACATACTGATATGTTATTATAAATATGAAACAACCCTAATTCACCTTCTATCCATCCTACGGAAAAATGAAATCACCACGCGTGCGTACGTACGGAATACCGTCTCCACGCCGTGGTGTAATCTATTTTCCACCATCACCTTACAAGGATGGGTATAATGGTGTAATGAGTAACTATATATGATTATTATTAAGTAATATTATTATTAAGTAATATTGATACTGAAATAATATATATATATACTCCAATACAATTCCACGATCATAGGAACGATATCATCACTCGTGCGTACGTACGGAATACCGTCTCCACGATGTGATGCGATTCGTTCTACATGATCTTCATTTCATAATGATTATATAAATGAATTGAATGAATGAATATGGTATATAATACACTAATACCATTATGGAAATGAATTATCTATAACCTAAAGATAAGAATAAGAATTTATTCAACAAAACACGCATAAGAACAAAAAGTTATAAAGACCCGAGTAACAAGTAACAATGAAATATTACTAACAAGAAGTTAATAATCTCATATCAATATGTATGATTCTGGAATAAGTCAATAACTTTATTTAAACCATTATACAGGAGCTTCGGACACGTACAAAGCTAATCGGACCTAAGGTAAGGGAAATATCACAATCTCATTTTTATCCGAGATTGTTTATTCGTAAGTATTTACTGGGGTGTATTTTATCATCCACATCCATGTTCCCTCAATATGTAATATTGTTTCCATCCACTTACAATAGTTTAAATCCAATTTTACCCTTAGGTGAGTTTTTAGTAAAGAATATGAAAGGAATCTTTTGTCATTTTTCCGTACGAGGTACTTTTTGACTTTTCCGACAAAAGTACGAAGAATGTTTTTTTTAACTTATACGGCATGAATGGATTTTTAAAACATTACTTCAAAGAAGCTTCCTTTACATATTTTAAAGTTTATTTTTAATCAACTTCTTTTATTTTAAAGTTGTATGACATGTTATGAAAGGAAAAAAATGTTTTTGAAGAAGAAAGGATATTTTCCTCAAGAATTCAATTCAAGTGTTTTATCAAAATTATTTTCCATCTAAGATAATAAAGGGTTCTATTTTTATCCCTATTAGTAAATTGATTTGATCATGTTGTGATGGAATTATTTTTATGAATTCCTTTATCTTATATGAATTGTTTTATGATGTCATGTTGTTTAAGAATCTCATTTTTATTACATGGGTTATGTGATGATGTAAGATTTATGATTATGTGGCACACATAAGAAAGGATTCATTATAAGATGGGTGGGACCTATATCTCCCTCCAATGCATTGGGTAATGATTTTATATCTCATGAGATAGACATGGCTGGAACGGACGGTTATTTCGGTTCAGTGATACAGGACTGAAACGAGGAGTTAACTCGGTTCAGAAAGGGACTTTGTCCACTAAGATAGTCTTGTCAATGAGTCATGACTAACAAGAAATGATTTCCATGATTATGTGTGCATGCCACAAAGTTTCAAGTTTTATGTTATGATTATGGGGACCTCATTTTCACTTCTATGATTTATTCCATGTTAAGATATTATGATCTCTTTTGCAGGTCTTGAATTTCAAAAAGATATGATATGATTTTTATTTCCTTTATATGCCCTTGGTGAGCATTTGAGCTCACCCTTTTATGTTTTCTTTTCCCCAGGTTAGGAAGATGGATATTAAGTAGAATATGCTAAAAGGGACCCTAGATATGATGAAATAAATGGGAGACACTCTAGAAGATTTATGAACCAGTTGTTTATGTTTCCCAGTTTCTAAAGACACTATACCTATACGGTCCTTTGTGGTTTTGTCATATGTTGTAATAAGTGTGCTTCAATTTCGAAGTATTAACAATGTATGTAAAGTCTGGGTCGTTATAGTTGGTATCAGAGGAAAGGTATAGTCAACCTTTGGAAACTAGGATGTGAAAGCCTTAGTAAGAACCCTAAGGATAAGTCTAAGCATAGAACACAATCTTAGAAATGGCCATGAATAACCTAGGATAAGACCTTAAGCATGAAAATTTTATTCTTGAATTATGTGGTTTCCTATTATAATTAGTGTTGCTCACACTATTCTTCTTGGTTTTAGTCAATGGCTGGAACCCGAAGGAACCGTGTTAATGCGGAATGCGATGGGCAATGCAATGATTGTCCCCCTGAGCAACCAAACGATATGGGAGCTGGAATGCAAATTCTTGTAGCCATGCTCACACAACTTTCTCAAGCTATGAATCATGCAGGATTTCCAAACGAACAAAGGAGGGAGCAACATTCTGTTGAATCCTTCATGAGGCAGCGTCCACCATCTTTCAGCGGGTCTACTGATCCATTAGTTTCTGAACAATGGATTAGTACTACTGAAAAGATATTTTCAGTTCTTCAATGTTCTGAGCATGATAAAGTCATCCTAGTAGTGTATCGTTTGGAAGGAGATGCGGATCAATGGTGGAATCTTGTTAAGAATACGAGGCAAAGGGATGAAATTGAGTCTATGGAATGGGACGAGTTCAAGAACTTATTTTTCAATAAGTACTTCCCTCGTATTCTACGAACAAAGATGGAGAAAGAGTTCCTTGAACTGAAGCAAAGGGAAGATGAATCTGTTAGTACCTATGAAGAAAATTTTACAAGACTTGCAAGGTATGCTTCTGGTATTATTATCCAACCTGAGAGTAAGATCGATCGATTCTTTAGTGGCTTAAAACCAAGTCTTCGAAGGGCGTTAGCCATAAGGGACTTCAATAGCTACGAAGAAATCATTCGATGTGCTCTCAAAGTCGAGATGGAGATTGGAGTAACCCATCAGTCACATGGGTTTGATAAGAAGAGGAAGATGGAATTCAAAGAAAAATCTAAAGAGCACACGGAAAAGAAGATGAACTTTCCCTTATGCTCAAAGTGTGGAAAGAAACATGGAGGGAGTTGTCTTAAAGGGACAAGTAAATGTTTTAAATGTGGAAAGGAAGGTCATCGGGCATTTGAATGTCGTGATAATGGGAAGAAGATGTCTAATGATGCAAACAAAGGAAGGGATACACAGAATGAACCTGCTACACTTCAATGTTTCAAGTGCAAGGAGATGGGGCATTATGCCAATCAATGCCCAAATCCAAGGGTGGATGATGATGGTCGACGTCAACAAAATCTTAAGGCTAAAGACAAAGGAAAGTCACATGCAATTTCTATCAGCGATGTGGAGTACGATAACGAAGTGGTGAAAGGTACACTTACCATCCACTCTAAAGTAGCAAATGTTTTATTTGATTCTGGATCCACCCAATCTTTTATTTCTAAAGAATTTTCTAAGGGTATCACCGTATTACCTCAACAATTAGATGTTGAGTTAGCTGTGACAACACCTAATGGCACATCAATCGCATCAAAAGTTTATAATTCTTCTCCAATCGAAGTTTGTGGGAAAGTGCTTCCTGCAAATCTTGTGATCCTTCCTTTAGTGGAATTTGATGTGATTCTTGGCATGGATTGGCTTTCTCTACATGGAGCTCATATCAATTGCCAAAGAAGGGAAGTCACATTTCATATTCCAGATCAATCTACGATCGTATACCAATGCAAGGATGAACATAACCTTCCAGTGGAAATTTCTTCCATCTTATGGGTATTGATTCCACTAAATGAAGGTTATTTATCTCAAATGGTTGGTGAGAAACTCACGATTAAGAATATTTCCATTGTACGGGAGTTTGATGATGTATTTCCGGAGGAATTGCCGGGTCTTCCACCAAATCGTGAAGTTGAGTTTTCAATAGAACTCGTACCGGGTGCTTTGCCTATTTCAAAGACACCTTATAGAATGGCCCCAATTGAGTTGCAGGAATTGAAGAAGCAACTCCAAGAGAATCTTGATAAGGGATTCATACGCCCTAGTGCGTCACCTTGGGGAGCACCTGTTCTATTTGTTAAGAAGAAAGATGGATCAATGAGACTTTGCATTGATTATCGAGAACTTAACAAGATCACTATCAAGAACAAATATCCTCTCCCACGCATTGATGACTTATTTGACCAACTACGCGGAGCTCAATACTTTTCCAAGATTGATCTTCGTTCAGGGTATCATCAATTAAGGGTCAAAAGGGAGGATATACCAAAGACGACTTTCCGTACAAGGTATGGACACTATGAATTTATAGTGATGCCATTTGGTCTTACTAATGCCCCTGCTATCTTCATGGATCTAATGAATAGAGTCTTTAGAGACTATCTTGATCAATTTGTGGTAGTCTTTATAGATGATATTCTTGTCTATTCAAAGAGAAAAGAAGATCATGAAGATCACTTGAGAATTATATTGAAGACCCTGAGAAAGGAGAAGCTTTATGCCAAATTTACCAAGTGTGAATTTTGGCTTCAAAAAGTTGCATTTTTGGGTCATATAATCTCAAAAGAGGGGATATCTGTGGATCCAGCAAAAACAGAGGTTATCGAAAGATGGTCAAGACCAACAACAGTAACTGAGATCCGAAGTTTTCTTGGTTTGGCTGGTTATTATCGACGTTTTGTAAAAGATTTTTCACGATTATCTAATCCACTCACCAAGTTGACTCGGAAAGGAGTTAAGTTTGTCTGGACAGAGGAATGTGAAGAGAATTTCAAGGAGTTGAAAAGAAGGTTATCCAGTGCACCTGTGCTCACACTACCTTGTAGTGTAGAAAGGTTTGTGATCTATAGTGATGCATCCAAGAAGGGATTGGGGTGTGTTCTTATGCAAAATGATATGGTGATAGCTTATGCCTCACGACAGTTGAAAATCCATGAGCAAAATTACCCAACACATGATTTGGAGTTGGCTGCGGTAATCTTTGCATTAAAGATTTGGAGGCATTACCTTTATGGTGAAAGGTGTGATATTTATACTGATCATAAAAGTTTAAAGTATATTTTCACACAAAAGGAGTTGAATATGCGTCAAAGAAGATGGTTGGAGCTGATTAAGGATTATGACTACTCAATCCATTACCACCCTGGGAAAGCAAACAAGGTGGCAGATGCATTAAGTCGACAAGACCATGCTAGTTTATCCATGATGAGGATCACAAAAGATCCAATATTTATGGATTTACAAAGGATGGATCTTGGAATTATAATGGAAGGGGGAAAATCTTATCTTTCTCAAATGAATGTTCAACCATCTATACATGTGAAGATTAAAGAGGCACAGAAAGAAGATGTCGAGTTACAAAATAAGGTGAGAAATGTTCCTGAATTCAACCTTGATTGTGATGGAATAATAAAGTTCAGGAATCGGGTTTGTGTTCCTCCCATCCCCGAATTAAAGAAGGAGCTGCTGGATGAGGCTCATAGTTCTTCATTCTCTATTCATCCTGGAAGCACGGAGATGTATAGGGACCTGAAAGAGTACTTCTGGTGGGATGGCATGAAAAGAGATGTTGCTGAATATGTCTCTCGATGCTTGGTTTGTCAACAAGTTAAAGCTGAGAGACAAAAGTCTAAGGGGATGTTAAAACCATTACCCATACCCGAATGGAAATGGGAAAACATCACTATGGACTTTGTCACAGGACTTCCTAAAACATCCAAAGGCAATAACGCTATCTGGGTCATAGTTGATCGTCTTACAAAGTCTGCACACTTCATTCCTATTAGAGAGGATTTCTCTCTAGATCATCTTGCCAGGATATATGTAAAGGAAGTGGTAAGATTGCATGGAGTACCACTTTCTATTATATCTGATCGGGATCCGAGATTTACCTCGAAGTTCTGGCGAAGTCTTCAGCATACTCTGGATACAGAGTTGAGTTTCAGCACTGCTTATCATCCCCAGACAGACGGTCAGTCTGAGAGAACAATTCAAACCCTAGAAGATATGTTGAGAGCTTGCTCTATGGATTTCAAAGGAGGTTGGGATCAACACCTACCTTTGGTGGAATTTTCTTATAATAATAGCTTTCACTCCAGTATTCAAATGGCTCCTTATGAAGCTCTCTATGGAAAGAAATGCAGGACTCCAACTTGCTGGGATGAAGTTGGGGAAAGAAAGCTATTAGGACCTGATCTCGTTGATGAAATGGCAGAAAAGGTCAGATCTATTCAACAACACATAAGAGCAGCTCAGAGTCGACAGAAAAGCTATGCCGACAACCGAAGAAAAGACCTAGAGTTTGAAGTGGGTGATAAAGTGTTCTTACGAATATCTCCCTGGAAGAGGGTTATGAGATTTGGAAAGAAGGGGAAGTTGAGCCCTAGATATATCGGTCCTTTCGAAATATTGGATCGTGTTGGGAAGGTAGCTTACCGATTGGCGCTTCCACCAAATCTCTCTCAAGTTCACGATGTGTTCCATGTATCTCTCCTGAGAAAGTACATACCAGATCCTTCACATGTACTCAGCTCAGAAGTTGTACCGCTGGAGCAAGATCTTTCTTATGAAGAACAGCCGATAGAGATTCTGGATCGTAGCGAAAAAGTCCTACGAAACAAGACCACTCGCTTGGTGAAAGTTTTATGGAGGAACCACCAACTTGAAGAAGCTACATGGGAGCTTGAGGATATGATGAGGGAGAAGTATCCTCATTTGTTTGTTACAAAGTGACGAATTTCGAGGGCGAAATTCTTTTTAAGGGGGGTAGAATGTAACACCCTAGACTTTTATGTTATATAAATCATCAAAGGAATCTTTTTCTACACAACACTTGCTTGGCTTGCTTTACACGCAATCACGACCTTCCTCGATAGCTTGCGTCGTACGCAATACCGAGTTTCACTAAACGACAATATGCTATTAAAACTAGCCGTTATGAATAGTAATAACCACTTTTTGAAATTTTATAAATTTTATTTTTCAAAATGGACTTCATTTTTGGACTCAGAATATCGAAATTAGCCTAGGGTGAAATTTTGGTATTTTTCTGAAAACTTTCAATTTTTGATGAATAGTGAAACCACTAAGTGGTAGGTTAAAAACTGAATTTTGCATAAAACTTAATTTTACCGCTTCTGTGAATGGAATTTCAAAAATCCAAGAGACACGGTTAATATCAAGGACTAAAATGTGGTTCAATGAGATGAAAATAATTTTTTGGTGAATAGTAACTTTTTACTATTTTTACCGCGGTTAATAGTAAATAGGGTAACTAAGGGTAAATATGATATTAATATTACCCTAACACATGTCCTAATTCTATTGGACAAGTTTAATTCGACCAAAAACAAACTTAGGAATAAAATATGACCATTTAGGCCCACTTGGATTAGATTAGGACATTTATTATTAATTTATTTAAAGAAGTGTTAAAATAGTTAAAATCAAAGTTTAATAAGTAAATCATTTTTAATATAGGGTTATACATAAGATAAATTTGATTGTAAATATTCATTAGAAATCTAAAAAGATTTACTACATGATGGTATTTTATTTGTAATTTTTAGACATCAAATAATTTAATTTATTTATGACACAAAGATGATGCAGTAATTATCTTATTAATGAAATATTGACAAAATTGATAATATAAATACCAAAATAAATGTAATTTGAGACTTTTTATGAATTAAACTAATTTTATAGGTTACTATGATATATTATTGTTGATTTAATCAACTTGGTTAGAACATATAATTCTGTTATGACTTTCACAAAAATCATATATCAAATAGTGTCAAAATTGACACAAAATAGTTTTTAAATCAAATATTATATTATTAATTGTTATTTTATTCCTAAAAATATAAGGTTCGGCAAAATGACTTAGATAAGGATATATATATTAATAATAAACAATTTGGGGTTCGATTGGCATGTTATAGTAAGTGTATTAACCATATAGTGAAAGAAAACAAAAAGACACGGTAAAAGTTAAATTAATTAACTTAGAGTTAAATCTAATTGATAAGGTTAAAATAATACCCTAAACTTGTCTAAATCCTATTGGTTGATAGGATTTCGACCCATCCCCACTTTAGCTTCGAAATAAGACCCTTTGGAACCATTATAAACCGATTTTGACTTTAATATAAAATAATATTTTGAGATATTCCTAAGGTGCCCCTCTCCTCCCTTATAAAAGGGCACCTCCTCCCCCTCCTCCTCACACCAAATTGAGCACTCAAGCTCGGCCAACCCCTGCCATTTTCTCCTCTCCACTTCCCTAGAATAATCCTAGAGGTCCTGGTCTTCTCCAAAGACCAATTTTAGTTCCTTAAGTGGAGGATTCAAAGAGGCGTTCCAAAGAAGAGGTAATATCCATTACCGATCTTTTCAATTTCTTTCGTCTTCAACTTCTTCTTCTTTAGTTGTTTCATGACAAAGTAATAACATCAGTATTACTTACATACTGATATGTTATTATAAATATGAAACAACCCTAATTCACCTTCTATCCATCCTATGGAAAAATGAAATCACCACGCGTGCGTACGTACGGAATACCGTCTCCACGCCGTGGTGTAATCTATTTTCCACCATCACCTTACAAGGATGGGTATAATGGTGTAATGAGTAACTATATATGATTATTATTAAGTAATATTGATACTGAAATAATATATATATATACTCCAATACAATTCCACGATCATAGGAACGATATCATCACTCGTACGTACGTACGGAATACCGTCTCCACGATGTGATGCGATTCGTTCTACATGATCTTCATTTCATAATGATTATATAAATGAATTGAATGAATGAATATGGTATATAATACACTAATACCATTCTGGAAATGAATTATCTATAACCTAAAGATAAGAATAAGAATTTATTCAACAAAACACGCATAAGAACAAAAAGTTATAAAGACCCGAGTAACAAGTAACAATGAAATATTACTAACAAGAAGTTAATAATCTCATATCAATATGTATGATTCTGGAATAAGTCAATAACTTTATTTAAACCATTATACAGGAGCTTCGGACACGTACAAAGCTAATCGGACCTAAGGTAAGGGAAATATCACAATCTCATTTTTATCCGAGATTGTTTATTCGTAAGTATTTACTGGGGTGTATTTTATCATCCACATCCATGTTCCCTCAATATGTAATATTGTTTCCATCCACTTACAATAGTTTAAATCCAATTTTACCCTTAGGTGAGTTTTTAGTAAAGAATATGAAAGGAATCTTTTGTCGTTTTTCCGTACGAGGTACTTTTTGAATTTTCCGACAAAAGTACGAAGAATGTTTTTTTTAACTTATACGGCATGAATGGATTTTTAAAACATTACTTCAAAGAAGCTTACTTTACAAGTTTTCAAGTTTATTTTTAATCAACTTCTTTTATTTTAAAGTTGTATGACATGTTATGAAAGGAAAAAAATGTTTTTGAAGAAGAAAGGATATTTTCCTCAAGAATTCAATTCAAGTGTTTTATCAAAATTATTTTCCATCTAAGATAATAAAGGGTTCTGTTTTTATCCCTATTAGTAAATTGATTTGATCATGTTGTGATGGAATTATTTTTATGAATTCCTTTATCTTATATGAATTGTTTTATGATGTCATGTTGTTTAAGAATCTCATTTTTATTACATGGGTTATGTGATGATGTAAGATTTATGATTATGTGGCACACATAAGAAAGGATTCATTATAAGATGGGTGGGACCTATATCTCCCTCCAATGCATTGGGTAATGATTTTATATCTCATGAGATAGACATGGCTGGAACGGAAGGTTATTTCGGTTCAGTGATACAGGACTGAAACGAGGAGTGAACTCGGTTCAGAAAGGGACTTTGTCCACTAAGATAGTCTTGGCAATGAGTCATGACTAACAAGAAATGATTTCCATGATTATGTGTGCATGCCACAAAGTTTAAAGTTTTATGTTATGATTATGGGGACCTCATTTTCACTTCTATGATTTATTCCATGTTAAGATATTATGATCTCTTTTGCAGGTCTTGAATTTCAAAAAGATATGATATGATTTTTATTTCCTTTATTTGCCCTTGCTGAGCATTTGAGCTCACCCTTTTATGTTTTCTTTTCCCCAGGTCAGGAAGATGGATATTAAGTAGAATATGCTAAAAGGGACCCTAGATATGATGAAATAAATGGGAGACACTCTAGAAGATTTATGAACCAGTTGTTTATGTTTCCCAGTTTCTAAAGACACTATACCTATACGGTCCTTTGTGGTTTTGTCATATGTTGTAATAAGTGTGCTTCAATTTCGAAGTATTAACAAAGTATGTAAAGTCTGGGTCGTTATAAAAACCCAGTTATCAATCCTCTCCTAATTTGGGTTTCCTTTTCAGGAATAAGTCCCAAGTTAGAGTATTCAAATCTCCATGAAGCACATATACCTTTATGGACCCTGTTCCTGGATTTTCTCCCTAAAGTAAATCCTAACCTTCATTTATCTGGGTAGTCATTTATACATAAGCCCCAAACCATTTCTTATGATTACATTTTTCATGGCCCAATTGTCTATTTTATTACCAATACCTCTTGTTTCTCACACCGAGCATGACTCACGTGAGCTTAGAGAGTAAAAGTAATTATGACATCCTTATTTGAGCCATCAATCATAAACATTATACTCCCTTATTCGAACGACGTGGGTTCTGATTCCTTTTCCAAAACAAAGGATACGTAGGTAGCCCATCTATGGGTTCGATCCCAGCTCTGAAATAATTCATGTCCTTTTGAATGACAATAAACTTCAAGTGCCCCACTGAGTGGCTTTAAAACCAGCCTAGTCATCATAATGACCAAGAGACTTTAATATATATATTTTGAAGGATACCATTGACCAAGAATCTCTAAATAGATATATATGATTCTCTATCGATGAAGAACCTCAAATACATATAAAAGAATCTCTAAATTTCTTACATATTTAATCATTGATTGTTAAACTGAATGAAATCTCATTTTATACTTGGTAATATAATAAGGATTCACGAACATAACTTAAATCTATAAAGAGAGTCCCGGAATAGAAAATAATTCCCCTAAAAAAGGTGTGATGAGTCCGACCTCCCATCCTCTCGACCAATGCAAATTCCTAAGCCTCATCAGTCCACAAGCTAATGAGCGCCTACCTTTGGAAAGTAGGTCCAAATGGATGTGGAATCATTGGATGTTTCCGGTTCTACGAACAAACCTGTTAGAAACCGATCGGAACGTTTGAATCTCCCATCCAAGAGGTCATCCCCGAATTCTAAGGGAAACTTTGTTTAAGAGGGTTTTCAAAACTAGGATGTTGTTAAACATAAACTTCCACCATTAAATATCCATTTAAAATGGAATATTTAAAATCCATCTGATATAATTTAAAATTCATATGACATGAATAAGCCAAAAATATTTTAATGGATTATAATCTAGATATAGGTGAAAAAATCTCATCATAATATATAATTTATTTTGGATTATATCTTTTAGCTACTAGTATATCTTTTTTTTTATGATCCCTTGATCATCTTGTTTATTTCTAAAGGCCCATTTGGTTTCTATAACTAGATAATCTATAGTGTTTCTACTAATTCCCAAAATTTATTTATTTTGAATTGGTTTAGTTTATATTACACTTATAACAACCAACTCTAATATTATAAAGCTTCATCAATAGACTTAGGTTCTGATTGTGTTAGAAAGAATGAAAAATCAACTAGTTCTCTTGCATTTTAGCTAGTTATAATTATTATATCTAGGTATCGTATGATAGTTACTAAATAATATTTCTTTTTGAGGCACTATAATGTCTAGGTAAGATACTTTCATGATCCTCAATTTCATGTTCTTCTAAACTAGACTGAATTTTATTAATATCATTTTCATAATTAGCATTAAGAAATTCAAGTATCATTTTGTCAAATGAATAATTAATTTCATCTATTTGATCTTTTTATTTAATAAAAGGACTGGTTTCATCAAACATTATGTAAATTGATCCTTCAATCATCATTGACCTTTTATTAAATACTCAATAGGGTTTCTAAGTAGAAAGATGTCCTAAAAATATTCTTTTATCATCTTTTGGATCGAATTTACCATGGTTATCCTTAGTATTCAAGATAAACACCTTGCATCTAAATAGTTTAATTTAATTTACTTTAGTATTTCAATTATTCTAGATTTAATAGGGTTTTATTTTATAAATTGGTCTTATTAAAATGCTATTTATGATATAGAAAGTTGTACTTATAGCTTCTGCCCAAAAATATTTAGGAATACTGTATTCATTCATCATAGTCCTTCCGACATCTTGAATAGTTACATTTCTTATTTAAGTAATTCCATTTTGTTCATGTGTTATTGGTGAATAAAGGATGTGTTTAATACCTAGGTTTGTAAAAAAAGAATTAAATTTCTGATTCCCAAACTCTCGACCGTGATCACTGCTTAATGAAACTATTTTAAACCCATTTTCATATTGAACATTTTTAAAAAATCTTTCAAAAACCTTGAATACTTCACACTTAAGTTTTAGAAAATATATTCATGTAAATCGAGAATAATCATAAAATAAAACATGAAAATATAATTTACCAGCCAAATTTTTTACTCTAGATGGTCTAAAATATCCATGTGGATAATTTCTAAAGGTTTAAATGTAAAAATTGTTTTAATATATTTGAATGAAAATTTATGTTGTTTTTCAATTTGGCATGCATCGCATAATCTATCATGTTCAAATATATGACTAGGAAAACAAAAAAATAAATGTTTCATTGATAATTTATATAAATCATATATATTACAATGTCTAAGTCTTACATGCTAGATCTATGACTCATTTGTCTTAACAGTTAAATAATTAACTTTATATTTGCATAAGTAATTTAAATACAAAGTATAAACATTGTCTATTCTTAGTGATCAAAATATAGACAGTTTATATTTGAAAATAGAGTAGTAATTGTTAGAGAAATCAACATAAAATCCATTACCACAAAGTTGAAAAATACATATCAGGTTTTTCCTTAACCCTTTTATATACCTTACTTTGTTGATCGATATAGTATTTGGATCTCCAATAGTTTTAAATACAAAAATCATTCCTTTTTCATAGTCACCAATAGTGACTAGAACTCCATCCATTTGATTCAATGTAAAGAAACATGATGGGTCTTCACTCATGTGTCTGGAAAATCCATTATCCATATACTATATAGTACTTTTTTTCCCATGGACTTTCTACTATGAAAGAATTTAAACACACGTTTGTTTTGGTATCCACATTTTCTTGGGTACAGTAGTCTCATCAAGCAGTGATATGGGAATCTAGATCTATATTATTCTTAAAAAGCATATATTACTTGCTTAAGACATGATTTGGTAAATAAAAAACTTTTTAATACCACTTGTTTAAGGATTTCATAAATAATAGTTTTGGGTGTAATGAACTTTTGTTCCATAGTAATAACAGGTAGCATTTTTTGAATTGGTCATAAAATAATTCTTATATAATTCTGGGCCTTCACCCTTTCTTCCTATTCCAAAATTTTTTCTTTTAATAACATTATTTCCAATAATCTCACTCATAAATTTCAATAAATTTATTAAAACACTATATGTACTCTTATAAGATTCTACTTCTTCCTATAATTATTTTACCCTTTTTCTCATTATCAATACAGTTTGTTGTAGATGAATTGAATTTTTGAATTAGTTATTTACATTTGTTTAGAATTGTGTATCTTTCACATAAAACAATATTGTGAATATTTTTCAATGATTTATGATTCTTTATTAAAGAATCATATTTTTATTATAGCACTGAAAACGAAGAATCTAATTTACTATTTGAGAAACAACCAAAATGAGAAGAATAAGAGTAATAAGATTGTACATATTCTTCTGCTTTATCCATAAGGATTATATTGGATTTGAAATTTTTTTCCTCTCTCTCTGAATCAGATTTTGAGGATCTGCTGGAATATTTAGACATAATCCATGTATCTTTTATAACTCTCTTATCATTATGTTCAAAATCAATTTTCTTTTGATATTTTTTTTCTATCCTTATTATTTCATCTTTCAATTGGGTGAAATCGGGTCTGATGTGTCCCAACTTTTTTCATTCATATAATTTTACTTATCTAGGTTCTATTTCATAATTATTAATGGATTTTTTGAAGACTCTCTTATTCTTGTATAATTTAATGAATTTGTTTTCTAGTTGAGCTAGTTCCATTTCAGAATTTAAGGATTCTAATTTTTTTTTGACCTTGACTTCTGGTTTTGATTTTTTTTCACTCTTATGATATGTTACCTTAAGAGTAGTATTTTTCATTTTTAAATTTTTTTTATCTTTGAATTTAGCTTTCATTTTTAATTTTTATATCATCAGTGTTCCAATTAATTTTTTCAATTTAAAATTATTGGCAGGTGATGATTAATGAATATATATAGATATGCCATTTAATTTTAATGGAACTTCCCTGAGTATTTTTAGAGCTTTATATGATTGATTAATGGGATCTCCTAATTTAGTAACACTATTGAAAATCTCTATTAATTGTCCATTTAATTGAGTGATTATTTCTCTATAAAACATTTTAAATGTGTCAAAAATTAAGTGTTGCAGAGCATAACCTATTAGCCTAGTGTTTTTTGTTCCTTTATAAGTGATAAAAATTGTATACCACATTTCATAGGTAGTAAGACATTATGATACTATATTAAAATAATCAGGTCTGAGTCCACAAATTATAGAATTCAATGCCTTTGAATTAATGTCATATTTGGATTCTATTGCATCACTAAAATTAAAATTTTTTAGGAATCACATAAGGAGTAATTATATTTGAATAGACTTTAAAGCCATAGTTTTTATATAGATTATCATAAATGATTTCTAGTGTCCATAGTTATCATTATTAAAATATAGAGCATAAACCATAAACATAACTTCATTTGGATCAACCATTTCCACCTTCTTTGTATATACCTTATTCACTTAAATATTGATGTATCCTTATTCCAAAATCTCACCTATGATGCCGATTGTTAGATCGGAATAATAAAAGTATAACACAAGATGGGTGGAATTGTGTCTTTTCAAAAAACTAGATATATTTTGGATTTAAATATTTTTGCAACTTGTGTAGATATGCAGCATTCTCTTCTATATGAAATATGATTAATTGATAAATATAGAGAATAAAAATAATAATCTCTATCGTGGTTTAGGACACAAAGGTCCCCTATTCCACTATACCAACACTCTCTATGAAATCTTGGTTAAATTCACTAGAAATGACCTCTTATCACAAAACCTTAAAAACCAAAACTGAGTGCATGTAGTTCACACCATTGTAACAAGGATAGATAAAGATTTTGGGTTTTTATAGGGAACCGGTTATCCACATCTTAGAAAATAAATATGACACTTTCCCATAACTGAGTGAAGGAATTTTAAACTCTAATAAATTGAAATAATTTTATTTGTTGATGGTTCAGGTTGACCTTTATAGTTGTAGCATCATCAAATGACAATAGATTTATCTTCTTGTTTAGAACTGAATGTCTTCAAGAAGTAATAACTCTAAAGTGATCTTTGTTACAAATGATCTTAAAAATGAATAGAAATTAGTAGTACCAATAATCTTATAGCAGTACGAGGTTAAAAATATATGTCTCCAAAGTGTCACCTCTTTTGGAAATAAATAGATTCGGTCATTCATTACAGTAGCACTAAAAAAGATATTCACAACAATACAGTCGTATGTGTATATGTATATATATTTTAAAAGAAATTATGATAGAATATATAGAGTATAAAACTTTAATTGATATTCTATATCCAAGAAAATCACCTGATAGAATGTGGAAATTCAAATTCAAATTGTCAATGGGATTTGTAACTTCCCTTAAGAATATGATTCATTTTCTCCATTGAACGTGGTTCTTTTAATCGATCATAATGAGACTTTGAATCATTCATAGATAATCTTTCAATTATCCTATAATAGTGTCAAGACCATTATATTAATCTCAAATTATATTGAGGCATTAAAACTATTATTTTTAATAGTTAAATGTAAGGTTTAACTAAGTAGCATAGGGTTTTGTTGCACAATATAGGGTTCATTTGTGTAGAATAGGGTTCCTTTGTGTCTACTAGGGTTCCATTCCATATCATAAGTAATGAAAATAGATTTCCCAAATTCACCGTAGAATAGAAATTTCACCTGATTATTCAAACATATGGTTGTCAATCTATACACAAACATACGGTTTCTAATCCATACACAAATTTAGGGTATGAAAAGTGTTTCCAAAATATGTCGCGTAACATTAAATTCCATAAAAGAAGATATATATAATTATAGTATAATAATTCCAAAATATACATAAAAAAACTTTATTAGAAAACAAAAAAGGGTATTTTTGAGCATCAAAATCATCATACAATATAGAGTATTGTTGAGATAATACATTCCTAAAAAATTGATAATAAAAATAAATTATTTATGATCAAAATAATGCTTTATATTAATTAAAAACTTCTTTTTATACCTATTACAACCTATAATAGAAATTAAATTCTATAGAGTGACATTTTGTATTTATCCTTTCATCAAAATAACATAAATGTTATTATAAAAGTAAAGATTCAAGAAATTTATTTAAAATAATATATATATATATATATATATATATATATATATATAACGGATTTGATTGAAAAATAATCATTGAATAGGATAAATTCATGTTTTAGAGAGATTTTCAGTCTTTAAAATATTTTTTTATCCCTTTTTTACCTATTTTACTCTTATCGGGGTGAGAAATAATTACCATCAATACTATTCATAATTAAAAAAAATGAAAGGGACCTATCAACAAAATATTGATATCCTAATTCAAAATAAGTAATCAATTTTTCAAAATAATATTTTTATTAGTATAAGTAATCTATTTTAGTATAAATATGTAAAACATTATGAAAAATAGTTTTTAGAAATATGTGTTTTTGAGGCCAAACATGAACTTATACCAAAATGAAATAAAATATTGATTAATATGTAATTATTTAAATATATTTATAATTAAATGATTAATAATTTATTATCTATACAAACTAAAAACATAATGGTAATTTAAAATTACTTGTTGTAATGAAAAGAAATTTACGTTTTATACAAAAATGTATTTTTCACTATTCAAATAATGATATGTCTTTTAGAAAAATACCAAAAATTAACTCTCATTTTTTTAAATTATAATTTCAAAAATGAAATTCATTTCCCCAAATTATATTTCTAAAAAAATCAGAAATTAATTATAATTCCTACACATAGTATGTAATTAAACCATTTTTGAAGAAAAAATAATTTTTAAACATGAATGGACTTCAATAAAAATTAGGTACTTATATATTATAAATTAGTCAATAAGTTTGAATTAAATAAACAATTTATATACATATTTTATAAAGTTGTTAATCTTATTAATTGAATTCAATTTAATATCTATGTTATAATAAATCGTGGTTCATTTTAAGCCTTATGTTTTTTGTCCAATAGGCAATCGAAAAAAAAAATTATCTAAAAATAAATATATTCTAAAATCAAAGGGTTTTATAAGACTATAAAAAAGGAAATACACAAGGATGAGTTCATGAAGTCTTTATTCCATTTTTTAGGTTTTTTTGTATAGACTCTATGAAAGTAATATATTATGAGTATTATATATGTTCAAGGAGTTTTGACATGATATGTTTCTCATATATAAAGCCGGTGAGCATATTTTATAAATATTGAGGGGGAGACCAAGATCACATTGATGGGTTTTTTATTTCTCTATTATTTGATGAAAAAATATAGATTATATTTCATATATTTTTCTATCTAAATAAGATAATATCGCATTATAGTTTTTTGTAAAGAAGTGTGTGAGCAAAGAACTAGCTTTTTTCATGATAAAAAGAAGAATAAAACTTGGGATATTTTTATCATGAAGAGGGGAGGAGACTATGAGAAAATGTTTCTACATAGATAATAAGAAGTATAATAATATGTCCCATCATAATTTATGTTGTGTGTGAATAAATGTTGAGTATGGAAAACAAGAAATAATATGATATTAGAGAATCTGAGAAATCATATTTTCATGATAGAAAATCTATATGCTTTTACTAGTGCAATAGAGAAGGAGAAAAATCATACATATAATTATAAATAATATCTTTCACGTGTCTTTGTAATAAATGTTCACACATTAATATACCTCATGAAATTTATGTGGATTCATGTATTCCTTGATACACAAGGTAGGATAAGAAGAATCTTGAGGGTTTTTTATGGTGGTTTTGAGAATACAATATATCATAGTTTTATGAAGATAACATGAAATGAATGAATTTTTTCATGTTGATATAATCCTAATATGAATGAATAAGAAATGAATAAATCAAGTAATAATGAACTATAAAAAGGAATAATATTGTTTCATGGATAAGGTGGATAGAGAAACATGTATATGATCATATTTGAGGATATGAAAATATAATTATAAGAGAAGAACATGAGTGATGATAATTTTGTTAACTAAGAAATAATATGATCACTATTGATTATAAGAAGCTTAAAAGGGACTAATTTTATTTTTTCAATTAGATATACTATTAATCTGACCCTTTTGGAGAGGAAGTAGTTGTGTTCATTTTTTCATTTTCCCAAGCATGAATAGATTAACCTGACAATATTGATGTTGTTGTTGTTTTTTAGTTTCATTTGACTCACATAGATTATAGAAAAAAATTGGAATAAAAAAAACATTGAGTCTAAGTGAATAAAAATCCAAATTTGAATGAAATTTACTTTATGAGATTATATAAATTGGAGTCAAATTTTTTGGTTTATAAAGTAGTCTTAAATAATAGGTTATACCTGTCTAAATAACTCCATTGATGAACTAGTGGTTCCAATATAAAAAAAATAATATTTTGAAGTGGATGGTATTTCCTAACACTTATGTGTGGCTTAAACAAAACTTAGAATCACTATAATTTGGTAATGATAATAATATTTGTGTACTTGAAAAAAAATTAAAATGGAAAGAAATATGTTCTCGCATTGAATATGAACCATATAAATATTTTATTATTTATTATTCCTAACAATTTATACATTAAATTTAAAGGTGATGAGTGACTATTCAAAAAATTGATTTCTTCCACTTATCATGGTAATAGGTTTCAGTATAATATGTGTTGATTAAAATATGAAAATAAAAACATGATAAAACATGGTTACACTAATTCACCCCACCACTCTTATTTTCCCTAAAAGATCCATCTGGGAAGTGTAATTTGTATGGGGGAATACATATTCCTCTAATTATAACAATTATTTTCTATATTTTTATAGAATTTTTATATTAAGTTCATAATTGAAGCTAATCTAGATGTTATGTTGGTGGAATACATTATCTCCACCCTTATTGGAATAGAAATGAAGGTTTCTTCCTAAACATTGAAAATATGAAGAATAAAGAGGTAAAGAGACTGAAAAATTATCAAATAAAGAAAACATATCAATATAAATTTCAATCTGATCATCATTATAATTTCTTATCCCCTAAATCTAATGACATTGATTCTTTTGAGGAAAAAATTCTTGATATGAAGAGTGTGATGAGGATGAACACACTGAATTTATTAGAGACCTATACAATCATTTTAAAATGTACATAAATAATTTTACTCATAAATTAATCACATATATATATATATGGATTTATTATATAACATATTAAAGAGAAATCACAACTTGAAAATAAATTTGGAAAATTATTGTATTATTTACAATTAAATTTAATGGTGTAATTATGACACATAATTTTTTTAATCCAAAGAAAATTTTTTACACTTTAAAATGAGAATATTTACTCGATTAAGGAATAATATAAAAGGCATGTATGTGAGATTGTAGTGACCTGGATTTTTTATAAATAATTAATCCATTCATTGATGAATTTTTATAAAAAAATATATAAATGTAAAATATTCTTAGATGGAGGTCAAATAAAAAATAATTAAAGAGAGTTATCGCTCATTACAATAATCAATAAACTTGTATGAAGAAAATATTCAAAAGTATAAGTGTAAATTAGATGATGTTATAGGATCAATTAAGGATGAAAAATATTGTCTCAACAAGATTTTTCATGAGTTTGGGATAAAACTAAATGACTGGGAAACTACTAAAACTATAAATTTTCAAAAAAATAAAATAAAATAAATGTTTACAAATAAGATTCAAAAGAATATCATAACCCAAAATTGGTACATAATATTGAAAATAAGGACAATAAATAATCTTAATAATTATCCATATATAGTTCTTTATAAAATGTACCATATATGATAAATTATACAGATCATGATAAATTTTTTTTCCTAGGTAGTACATGTTTTAATGAAAAAAACTATAATAAATGGATGAGTGAAATGATGGGAATCCAATATCCATGTCTAAGGAAGATATAATAATGCATGAAATATTTGGTTCCCTATGATAACCATAAATTTTTGAGAATAAGGAACAAATTTATTAATATCCGATTTCTATAAATATTTGATAACATTCATAGAAAAGAGAAAAAATTGGTTTTTAAGATAGTGTTATTATTTTTATAGTTTCAAGAAAAAAATGGACTTTTGGTATAACTTATCAGTCTATGAAGTTTAATAAAATACATAAATAAGGGGAAGAGGATACAAATTAAGAATAAGACAAAGTTTTAAAATTCATTCTTCATAGAGGATAAATAATAATCCATGTAAGATTATATATGGGTAGATGGATAAATTATACATTTCATAAAATTATATGGTCATTGTTGTGATGATTGGTGATTTGTTTCAACATATAAAAACCCATATAATGATGAGAAAATATGATCAAATTTGGTAAATTAAAATAAAGTGAAGAATTTTATGACTCCCTTAGAAGAAATGTAATTTAAGATGGAATTTTAGTAAAAGAAAATAATTGATAATAATTCTCCCAATAATTAAAAATATAAATTTTTAGAGGATTTAAAATCAAAATTGAAATGAATCTATTATATAAAATTATGACACACTTTGGATTATTTTGAAAATTTAATAATGGAAATATAAAAAATTTGAAACAATAATCAATAAATGAGTCAATATAAGAAAAGAATTAAAGGAATCTCTTACTTGAAGACATCTATAAATAATAGGTGTAGGTGTTTCCTAATAAGTGTGAATCCAATGTTCAAAATATTCAATGTGATAATTCAAAAAATATTACTATGATACAAATAAATATATGAATGTTTGGTTCAATGATTTGGAAATATATTGAAATATAGAGGAATTATATGCCAAGTAATGATCTAAAGGGAAGGAATTAATCTCTCATGAATAGCTTAAATTTTAGGAGAGGTTGTCTAAGAAAGATTGTATAATTGTTCTTGAATATAATTTTTGTAGATGGTTTATAAAAGTTTGACATAATGGATAAAATTATATTACCCTCCTACATACACAAGAATATATTCTTAATAATATTAAAAACAAATGGAATTGAAGGTACTTTAAGAATTCGAAAAAAATTTCATATATTGAAAACTACATGAAGATAAAACAATTTAGAATCACAGTTCCAAATCTATTCAAATATTCACTTTTTTCAATTATTATTCAACCTATATATTGAAAATATTTAACTCTATCAAATGTAATAGATCAACATCAATAAAAATACCTAATAGTATCTCATCGATGGGTAGACAATGCTAAATAAGCTTCCATAGTTACTCCTTGAAATGAAAATTATATTTTTGGAAACTAATCGAGGTAATTTTATTTGAAATGATTTGGTTTAGATTCTCTCAATATTTTTTACAAAAAAAATCCATTATTAATCTTTAGAAATATTTATAAAATCAATGAAATAAAATTTTAAATTTGAAAAAAAACTTCATGGTTAAATCCTAGGATTAAATCTTACCAGGTTTTGACAAAATGTTTCTATTTGTGTGGTGAGATAGTGTAGGAAGCCTTGAATTAATATCAATTAAAATATATCTATCAAATGAAATAAATTTTTTGCATCCTGATGATATTTGAATAGATTTTTACAGGATTGGGAAAACCACACATGTACCACTTGAACTCATAGTACATTAATATTTACACAACACATTATATTGAAATAAAATTCTACTCTCACACATCACTTAATCATAAATCCATTCAAATGTATTCCAAAATATCAATAAAAAAGTCTTCTTAAATTAACCTATAGAAAAAATGGGTTTCATATATATTTCATCTTCATAACCAAAAAATATATAGAGAGAAATAATAAATGTGTTATCATTGGATCATATCCCAATTAAATCATGTATAACAAAAAATTGATGTTATCACTGATAAAAAATTATTTTAAAAGATCATTGGAATATTTCTTATGGAAAGTAACCTTTTTATTTTGAAAATAGAAATTAAAATATAAAAATTTCACAAATATTAAAGAATTTTTTTAAATAGCCTTGGAAACATAAAATTTAATATTTAATTAATTGAGAATACATGATGGAAGGAAATTCTATTCATTTCATGTATGTTAATATAATGATTCCTTTTACATTTTTGGTAAAAACATAAAACTAAATCATCCATAAAATGAAAAGTATATTCATTTTAAAATATTTTTTAAAATTAAAATATGGGTAAAAATAAAATTAACAATAATAATATAATATTAAAAATATTATTCAAATCATTTTTAGAAACATTAAATAGAAGAGAAATTATATTTGGCTGAATAGATAAATAAAGTAGATTTTTCATAAAAATATTTTTTTTTATCTCTTGAGTTATTAAATAGAGTAAAATTAAAGGAATACATAAAATCGTGATAAATAAAAATATGTGGATGAATTTTTTTAGATTCTAGAGATGTAGATAATGAAATGTCATCATCATAAACTGAAATATAGTTAATCAGTATAAATAATGAGGTTGAAACATATACATATTACCTCATGTTCTAATTTTGTTAAAAGTACTCTAACATCATGTATAATAAATTTATATTTATTTCAATTATTTATGAGAATGATTTAATTATTTATAATATCATATATGATACACTTATAACATTTTAACTCCCATTTATTAATAATTGCTTATTAAAATCGTCATTTATGAGTGTTAACTATTTCGTTTCTCATAAGAATTTTCTTGGGTAATTATGATCCATGTACATCGATCATATTTAACTAATTTCCATACTATTAACATTTAATTGATAATTCATATATATTCATCTATAAAAGGTATAAATATAAAAAATGAATTACCCAGTCCATAGAGATGGTGTGTGGTGTGTATAGGTGAAATTTGTTCTCGCATTTTGATGAATGGAATGAAGGAAAAATAAATAATAATTAAAATTTCAAGAATAATTGTTATATGATATATATTAATTAAATATACTCTTATTACCATCCACATAAAATATAACTAAAGAACAAACCAATCACATCATGGAGGTTCAATTCCACACATACTCTAGAGCAGTGTTATCAGTTTAGAATGGATTAGAAGACAAGAAGAGAGAAATTATATTCTAGTTAAAGAGAATATTTATTTCATAAATATCATTTATAAAAATTAAACACATCATAATAACCATACATAAAAAATGATCATGGAAAATGAGTTGTATTTTTAAATCGAGGTGGTAGTCCACACATACACACAAGAGATAATTTTACCTCCCATTTGATATAATAGAATGTGGATGTTAGTTGTTCCATAATCATAATAAAATTTGAATATATTGAGGATTATTATATTATTATTTTATTAATAATAAAATATTTTTAGATAAGGTAGAACAAGAAATAAATTGAGGGAGGTTGGGTAATACAATTACCTCTTCTTTAGAAAGCGTAATATATATCCTTTATTAATAACCCTAGGAATGTTCTATTAAGAAAATAATAATCTATAATTATTGTATAGGAATGTTGGAAATATAGTTTAGTAGGGATTGGTCGAGATATATGGCTTAATGTGGTGTAAATATAAGAAAGAAGGTGTGTACTTTATAAGTGGGGGAGAGGACATAATTAGTGTTTCATAAAAGAATAAAATATAATAAATTCATACCCAAGGAAAATTATTCCAAATTTCTAGAAATTAAAAATCAGGGATAATATGTTGTATAAATATGGAAATAAAACTTTATTTATAAAATTTTATTTTCAATTTCACCCATATCACTGAGTTAAACACCCTTCATAAACCCATTTTAAAAATTACTGTTGTGCCAAATTTATACTGTTTTTTCTGTTCACTATTGCCAAAAATGAAAGTTGACTCATTACAAAATTTTTAGGTTATTATTCCAAATATGGAATAAATTTTTTAAAATTCAATCTCAAAATTTTTCTGAAATTACTTTTAAAATGAAATCACAAAATACGGTGAAAATGGTTTTAAAGATAAATTGTATTCTTAAGTATAAAATGATTTATATAAAACTTCTCATAAAATAAATTATAATGAAAAAAATTGGATTATTAATAATATTAAAATTAAAATTTTACTTTTAATAATATTTTAAAACTAAATGGATCATTGTGAATTATTTAAATTAAAATACATTTTTTAATAAATATTAATATTGTTCACTATTCCTTGAAAATTTAATCTTTTCAGAATATTCTGAAAGATTAACTATCTAAAAAAAATTACATGTTGATTTTAAAACTAAATTTCATTTTTTAGGTACGTTTTCAAAATTTTTGAGAAATTAATTATATTAATTTATAACAAAAAGGTAATGAAAACCATTTTTAGTAAAAATATATTTTTAAAACTTATAATGATTTTATTAATAATTTAACACTTGTTTATCAATTTAGAAAGAAATAATTTTGTTATCCAAATTCATAATGTCAATTTAATGGCTTGCTTATAACATTATACTATATTAAAGTTCATTTAGACTTGAGGATGCATGTATCGCAACCTATTGATTGAATTAGATTTATTTAAAGAGAAATATATCATAAAATATCATGGTTATTCATTATAACCCCATTAAAGTGAATTTATCCCTCAAAATTATACCACTTTGAAACAAAAAATGAGTATATGTGTGTTTCATCACATCCTTGGCTTACCAAGTATCTTTTCTAAATTTCAAATTCTTCAAGGGAACTTTAACCCGGTGAGTAGTCTTGTTCCATAATGCATAATATTTATGATCCAATATTTTTTACAATTTTTCGTGATAATAAAGGTCATTATCAAATGAAAAAACCTATGAGTTCAGTACATGTGATGCATCAAGTATGTACTTACTCAATAGTGATAATTGGAAACATAGTGAACATGAGAGTGGTTCGATTGAAGCGCCAAGTGAAAAGAGACCATCTCTAAACGATCAAGAATCTAGAAGGATAAAATGTAACTATGGGTCATATTTACCTTATTTATGAATATCATAATCATATTCCATAGAGAAATTTATAAGAATAACATCCCACACACATCAAATTCTAGATTCCAATGACAATTTTCAGATTAAATATTATGTTGACTCTGAGCTACATTGATATGATGCTAAATGGATTTGACATTCTATACCATTTATTCATCTAGCTCATGTCCCAGTAGATTATTTCTCAAAATGTATCCAATACCATTGGATTTATACATTTACATACATATAGGGCTTTATAATGGTTAATATGAATGCTTGGGTAAAATATATTTCTATAAGAAAAATCAAGTAGAGAAAATTGTTGATCCCAACATCCATTGAAGTCCATAGAACAATATCTCAGTATGTGCTCTGGGATTTTAATTATTCTCTTAGACTAATCACCTTTTATGGGATGATAAGAAGTATTTAAACTCAAATCTATATCTAGATCCTGCTAAATTCTTCCCCAAAATATCGAGGTAAACCTTGGATCTCGATCATATGTAGCAGAATATGGTACTCCATACAACCTTACTAATCCCTTAATGTATATTAAAGTAACCTAATACAAAGATAAATTTCCTTTGATAATAATGAAGTGTGATGGATTCATATGTTGATCGACTATAACCCAAATATATTTATAGCCTTTTGATATTTTATGGATTCTGATGAAAACATTCATGTTGATGTTTTCCCATTTCTATTCAAGTATGGGTAATTGTTGTAACATTATCTTAGACATATGTCTCTCCACCATAACTTTATAAAATACCAAGCACTGAGACAAATTATTTGTAATATCTCTTTTCATGTTATCTAATGATAAATACTCTTTCATATTCATATACATCTACATAATTCTTAGATGAATTAAGAATAATGAACTAAAAGATTCATCTAATATCTTATTAATAAATTTTGTTATTGATCGAAAAAATACATTTTTATTGAACCTTATCATTCCAATACAAGTAGTATTGGACCCAGGAGCATTTCTCACATTCTTTTTCATTTCAACATGTTCCTTTTTCGCCTATTTAATACTTAATTTAATTGATTTTCAACACTCATTTAAGAATGATATGATTTTCCCATTCCTTCAGGATGTATCGATCCTTGATTTTTAAATTTAAAAATATCGGATATTTTTTATCCTCATAAATAATAAACTAGGACGATCCTTTTAACATATAGAACCTTCAATATTATTTTCCTTCCTTGGGTTGTTATGTATTTAGTAGTCTGGATCATTAACCAAATCCAAATGTATTCTCTAGTGGATATTCAATTTTATTTGAGTGTATACATACTTTTAGCTTTTCTTATTGATATATATGTCACTTATTTCTCAATAAATACAATGCATCTATATCTTTAGTGTCAAAAATACAAAAACAAACTCCAAATCCCTTGTCTGGTAATTTTTCTCATGAATCATAATAAATTATAACCAAATAATTTTTCAAGAGGACATATCATAGTCACTTATTTGATGTATCATTACAGATTAAAAATCCTTCTCCACTATAAGGTAGTGTATGTATAGGTTCACTGAATAACCTTCTCTATAATTCCCTTAAATTTTCATCACATTCATCTCTCCAAAGTAACATGTATCCCTTATGATTCAACTCGATGAGTGGATTATAAAACTATGATAAATTCTCTAATAAGCATCAATAATATCCATACAAACCAAGAAAACTCAATATCTCTGTAATAGTGGTTGGCCTGGGCTAACATTCAATAAAATCAATCATTTATGGATCTAATGATATACCCTCACATGAGATTATATCTCCCCAAAATGAAACTTTTTATAGGAAAAAATCACACTTTTTAAAATTTTCATAAATATTTTCCTTCCTTAAAATATTTAGTTCAATCCTTAAGTGATATTCATTATATTACTATATATTTAAATATATAAGAATAACAACTATAAAGACTACCAAAAATCAAGGTAATATTTAAATTCTTTATTAATTAAATCCCTGAATATGGAAGGGGTATTATTAAGACCTAACGGGAAAACTATAAATTTATAATGTCCATTCAACATATGGAAGGTTGTCTAAGGTATGTATCCAATTTTGACCCTCAAATAATAGTATCTAGATCAAAGGTAAGTCATTAATAAGTATAAATCTCCACATAGTTGATCAAACAAGTCACAAATATATGGTAGATAATACTAGTTCTATATTTTGACCATTTTCTATTCCCAAAAATCAATATACAGTTGCATTGATACATCTTTCATCTTAAAGAAATAGGATCACCCCATGGTGAAGCACTCATCCAAATGAATCCATTAAAAATATTCTCCTGTAGTTTCTTCTTTAATTAATTCAACTCAATAGGTTCCACTCTTATAGATACTTTGAAATAGGTTAAGAAACATGAATGAGATCTACTAAAAAAACAAATTCATGATTTAGAGGAATCAATGAAACTATTTAAAAAAAAACATATAAAAACTCTATTTCAATAAGAATATAATTGATGTTTAGTTCCTCCCCATGCATATAAGATAATCACCCCATTTTAATATGAATTGTGACTCATTCAACTGATTCGTTTTCCATCATAATTTCATATTTATCATTTCATAGTTAGAAAATCATAGGTTGGTTCAGAATATCAAACGTGACCTCCCTTCCTTAGAAATTGATATGTGATTTATATAAATAAATCCAATCCGTGCTGAAAATAACATCAAATACCACATTAATAATATTTTCATAAGGGAAATTATTACAAACTTCAACATGAAAAATCCCATTTCTTAGTATATGAGTGAGCCTTTAGATGAGGGAATTTACTCATATAATTCCCATGTTCCACACATTTAATAAAATGAACTATAAATAGATCCCTTGGATGAAATTTATTACCCGCCATAAAATTCAGCATTTTTCCTCAAAAATTCAATGCTCTATTCACTTATTTCCTACACACAAAACATTTTCCAATTATATTAAGACATTCTATTGTGTTTACCTTTTGGTATTTTTATCCATATGGAAATTGAGCCTTCTTTCCTCCATGGTCTCCACCACCTAAACTCTAAATAAACTACATTCATAACATATTTGGTGAGTCAGATACTTGGTTAGGGTGCAATTTTTTAATGATATATCATGATAAATAATAAGGAATAATCATACTATCTTTTACTTTATCCATAATCACATTAGTTTTTTCTTAATTACTGCATAGTCTATCACCTTCCATGTCAACATGGTTCCTCCTAATTTAATCAATTTACTTAAACCAAAAATCATGGTGTGATAAATAGTAATTAGATTCATGAAATATAATTTATAGGATTTCTAAATCATGACACCTTGTTTTCAATATATGACACCTTAGGTTTGACCAAGTTAATCCATGATCATCATCTGGTTAAGTATTATATGATGGTTCTTAATGAAAATGTGAATTAACCTAATCATATCCCCTAATATTTTTAGACTTGGTGTGAAGTATGGGAATAACCCCCATGCACCTGAATGATGGATAATATATACTAGACCAACTATTTTTGGGGATATTTTCCCTAAATGCATCGATTCAAAAAGGACACCCACTTATATATTCTAGGCATGGATGTTTTTTTAGTAAACCACAATCTTTTATTTACCATCACATTGGAAATTATCTAATACATATGATTATCCCATTGGTTCTAATTAAATTTTTCTCATACTAGATTTTAAAAGTCACTAAATATTCCTATGATACTAACTATAGTGATCTAAGATTTTCATACAGAGATGTTACATATTATTAGATAAATATTCATTACATAAAATTAAAATCCATGCAATAATAATAGAATTTTAGTTCTTTTAATGTTTGGATACATAAAAAACAAGTTCTTAAAATATCTAAATCATCTCCCACATAGTTCTTCATAAATAGAAACATTATTAGACAAATAATACATACAAAATTTCTTCATATCCTGAGGAAAATAAAACAAAATATAGGGTGAACTTAGATGCTCGGTAAGGGTAAAAAAGGGATATATCGATGAATATTTAAATACAATATGAACATAAAGGATATGAGAACAATAACATAACCTTTTAAAATTATAACCATTAATTCTAATGTCATAAACATGATTCATGGCATAAATCTTGTAAATTAATAATACATTAATCATAAAGGGATCAAAGAACCTAATCCATGAAAATATAATATTGGAATATGATCATGTCATAAAAGAGTGTCATAAGTGTTGAATAATAATAATCATAGAAATATTATTTTAAGGATACCCACCAGGACATTCATTACTTGTTTGTATCTGGATAACCTCTTATGTAACTAATTTTGGATTTAGACAACCTCTTGTGTGCCCTCATTTGTGATCGGGAAAACCTCACATGTACCACTTTTTCATGAATAGGATAACCACTTGGTTACCCTTTAATCTAATAAAACATAAATATTTACCCAATTAATTATAGGGATTTATAATTCTAAGTGAACACATCACATAATCATAAATCCATTTATATTTATAACAAACGAACAAAAAAACATTCCACATAGAATAATATATTAAACAAATGGGTTTCATCAGTATTCAATCATCATAACCATAAACCATCCAAAAAAAGAATAAACATGGTATCATTGGGTTACACCACAGTAGATCTTATGTAACATCAATATATATTATCATTGATGAAAAATTATTTTAAAATATCAGTGGAATATTTCTTGAGGAAATACCCTTTTCTATTTTAAATCTAATATAAAAATATAAAAATTTATAAAATATTAATTAAAAAATATTATTTTATAATAAACTTGGAAACTATTATAGAAATATTCATATCAGTGAGTGGTCATGGAAATGGGAAATTATATTCAAGTCATTTATATTAAAACAAATATTACAATCACATTTTTGTTAAAAAGTTAAAATTACCTAATTCATAAAACAAAAAGAAGATTCATTTTAAACCATTTGCTAAAAATTAAATAGTTGGTAAAAATTAATTTAAAAATCGACATGATAACATTAAAGAGATAAAAATAACATATATTTTTTTGTAAAAAAATAGATAAATAATTTAGAGATAAATAACTTAGATTTTTAACTGAAGAGATAAATAATGTAGATTTTTCTTTTAAATATTATTTCAATATATGGACATATTAATGATAGGAAAATTAAATGAAAAAAATAAAATTTCTATAAATAACTAAAGGATAATAAAATTATTGGTTTTCATGAGAGTTAGATAATAAGATTTTATCATCGGAACCGTAATCGTAAACAATGTTGATGAACAATGAAATTATTAAATAAATCTCTTACCTCATGTTTAACTTGATTTGAAATAAATATAACCCCGTAAATAATAAATTTTAATTATTTATGCTTAAATAAAAAAATAAATCATATACCTATAATAAAATTTATGATTCAATTATAGAATTTCAAGACCCATTTATTAATAACTCATTATTAAAATAATCATTTCAGATTGTCAACTAGTTTCTTTTTCATGAGAATTTTGGTTTTGTAGTTCAGGACCTTGCAATTTTTCCCTAATTACATAATATAACTAATGATAATCTTGGTATAAATATTATTTATATTCATTATATATATATATATATATATAGATTCTTCCCTAAAAGTTTGAGATAGAAAATTGAATTACATCATTCTTAGAGATGGTAGTCTGTACATTTGCATAAATACAATTTTAACTTTTTGACAATTGGGACAAAAGAAAGGTAAATAATAATTCAACTTAAAATAATCCTTATTATTTCATATATATCATATATATTGATTAAATCAATCCTTATTACCATCCCTTTAAATAGAAATAAAAAAAACTAATCACATCCTTTCTTGGAAGTGGTAGTCCACACGTATGACCAAGCGACATAATAATTTTACAAAGTATTTGAAGGTAAGAAAAGATATATGATATTATAATTACAGAAGCATAATTATATAATAAATGTTTTTTATAAACATTAAAACACTATAGTAACCATCCATGAATTATTATGATGGAAAATTAATTGTGTCACTATATGGAGGCGGTAGTCCACACATACGCATGTGTTATACTTTAACATCCCATTTAATGGGATAGACAGAGGATAATTGTGGTTACAAATTCATAATAACATTTTAGTATATTCATAACATTGAATTTATTTTTTATAATGAATACCATGGATTTATAGATGGTATAAGAATACATAATTTTAGATAGGTTATGCAAGATAATTACCTCTTCTTCGGTAGGCATCCATTAGATCCTTTATTAAGGACCCTTGAAATGGTATTTTAAGAATTCTATAAACTTTAGTTTTTTTATAGGTAATGTGAGAACATATTTTTATACTGTTTTTTCAATATATATTTCTACAACTTGGTTAAAGAAAATAAATTAGGGGTTTCCTTTTATAAGTGGGGGTTATGACACACTTGAAATTTCTTAAAAGAATATAATATATTAAGGTTATACTCAAGATAAATTCTTCTAACTAGATAGAAATTTATAATTTGGTATAGTTTGAGGATGGAATATTTCAATAAAATATGATTGAGAAAATTTTATTGTGAAATTTCACCCTTATCTCTTGGTCTACCCAAACCCTCGATCATCCTTGTTTAACCTTAACCATGGTGATTTTTTGTATTATTTTTAATATTCATTATGAAAAAAAAGTGTAATAATTTCCAAATTTTTAAATTCTAATTAAAAATATTGAATCCATTTTATCAAACTCAATATCTAATTGTGACAGAAATTAATTTTAAAATAAACTAAAAAAATGCGTAGAAAAATGAATTTCATGAAAAATTTATTTCTTATGTATGAAACAATTTTTTACCAAAATAGGCAAAAATTAATCCCAATGGCCATATTCAGATAATTTACAGTGAAAATAAATTATTTTTACTTTTAAGACCATTTTTAAATAAACTTTTGTAAATTATTTTAATGAAAATACATGTTTCAATCAAAATCAATATTTTCCCTATTCATCAAAAACATAATATTTTCAAAAAATTATCCAAAAATCACTCTATGATAATTATTACATGTGGATTTCCAAAATTGAGTTCATTTTATCAAATAAAATTTAAAAAGCGATAAAAATTAAATATATTATTTTCTTAAGAAAAAATAAAAACATTTTCGAGTAAAAAAATATTTTTAAAATAAATAATGATTTTATTAAAAATTGAGTTCTTATTTATACATATATTTTCTTTTATCTAAAACCTTTATAAATATTTTTAAAAAATTTGGTTATTACTATTCATAACAATAATTTAATATTATGTTATGGTTTATTTAAACTCGCGGTTGCGTGTATCACAAGTTATCGAATAAATTAAATTGATGTGAAGATAAATATTTCATGAAATATTAGGGTGTTACATTTTCTAAACTGGGTTATACTATGTATACATTTCAGAACCCCAATACATTATAATATTTTTCTTTAAGAAAAAATTTAATTTTGTTGATATCTTACAATGCCCACAACACCGAGTTTAAAAAAATACTATTTAGTCACATTTTTCATAGTTAATCAAATTATAACACTCTTATAGAATTTATATAGTATTCTATACATCCAATAAAATATTTATTCATTCATCCTATATATTTGATAGATATAAGTAAGAACAAATCCAATTTTACAAATAAAAACCTATATTTTTATAAATGCGATTTTGCTGCCTTTTAATAGAATACCTAATTTAAAACTGAATTTTGACACATTTATAAATTTTATATTTAAAAATCAAATTCCTTTTTGAAATTGGAACAAAAAATTATCTTAGGGTCATTTTTTTTATTTTTCTATGAAGTTTCATTTTTTGATTAATGGTGGAAAAATACTAAATTTTAATTGAAAACTGATTTTTCACCTAATTTATGAATAAGGATAAAATATATTTAAAATTGGTTTTACAGTAAAATAATATCAATTATAAATAAATTAATACAATTTAGGACATTGGAATCAATTTCACATTGAAATTTGATATTAACACACCTCAAACTTTTGCACGTTTTACTTTAAAACACTACTTTCTCATCGAGTTTGTAGGATTTGTTTTAAATTAATTTGTGAGAATTATGTGATTGGAATTTGTAAAATAGATTCAATATTTTTAATAAGAATAATTTATAATTTCTAGTAAGGTAAAATTATTTTTTTACCAAAAATAGTTTTGAACATAATTAAAATTAATTACATAGTTTTAGTGAGAAATTAACCTAACAATGGACTTAATCTAAAACCTAAGGGTCAAAATTACCTATAAACCTTTCCAAAACCCATTTTTTGTCCATATTTATAACATATATTCCATTTTTTATAATTTGATTCATTATTGAAAGCATGTTATGTAAGTGAGTCCTCTCAGTAGTGTTTACATTTTTATATTTACAAGAATGTCACTCCTCCTCCACAATTAAAAGGCACTCACCCCACCCTCTTATTTACACCCTAAATACATTTGTATCATCCAAAAAATGACCAAATAGATATCCATAGTCCCTCCCATAATCTTATAAGCCTCAATATGGGCATAAATCTAACCAAATATTTCTTTTGATATAAACCAAAAAGAGTTACCTAAATAAGAGGTAACATTCTTCAACCATCACTTTTGTTTCATTTATTTATCCACCCCTTAAATTATTATTATATAATTTATATATAATAAAATTATTATCATTAATATATTTTAATATTTTTATGTCAAGGTTATGACCTACACTAACACACACATCCACCAAATGGGATACACAATCATTGTTTGTGTGTATAGCAGACTATCGCCTCGTGAACCAATATCGTTCATTCTTTCATTACCACCATGCATGGTTGGGAATATTGATGTATTTATATATTATATATGTTATATATGATATTTATAAATTATTTATAATTCTATAATTATTATATAATGCATACTTTCATGATTTCCTTTTTTGGTGTAATATGATAACATTGTTTGTGGACATGTGGACTACCTCCTCCTCAAAGCGATGTGATTCATTCACGCTATACATGGAATGTATAAAGGGATGTATTTAATAAACACAAATGATATATATGATTTAAATATTATACTACAATGACAATATACATATATATATATCACTTAATTTTTGAATATGGAAAAAAATTAAAGTAACATTCATGCGTACATACGACATGTCATCTCTATGAACGGTGCATTTCATTTCCTCTCAAAAAATATCATGGATTACTTTAAATAAATATATACAGAATATATGTGATAATTTAATCATGTTTTAAATTATATATATGATTAAATCCGGATCTATGTAATTTGATCAATAAATAATAAGTCAAAACATACACGAAAAACTAGGCAATTAACACATTAAATAATGAAAATAATAAAGGATTACTAACAAAACGAGTATTAATATATTATAAGAATAATATATAAGATATTATAAATAATATTATGGTTTTGGTAAAATTTATCAACATCATGTAAACCACTATACAGGAGGTTAAATACCACACAATTAAAAGGAAGCATAAGGTAAGGGATTATTGTCTCACTTTTCTTTCTCTGAGGCATTCAAAATTTTCACCACTAATTTATTTTATGTGGGGTATATACTAACCCTATTTAATTTAATATCATTAATACATTTATCGTCATGGTATTTAATGTTTCATTTGAAGTTATTTGATTTACGGGGCTTATAAATTTAAAAGTTACTAAGTGGTAAGGGGTTTCATATCAATTTACATTCCATAGAGACTTATTTGTAATTATTAACCAATTCACATTAATGTGGTCTGTATACTTAATTTTTTTTTCATTTAATATCATGATTCAATCATACTACATGGTATTTTAGGTTTCACTTTGAACTATCTCATCAAGGGGTTTTGACATTAAAATTACCAGGTGGTAAAAGTTATCTTTGGAATATTACTTTCTTTTGTGATTATTAAATTATCTTGAAATAATAACTTCTTTATGATCATTTTTATTGTACAATAAATTTATCTCAAATATCTATATTCACATGCAATGGATTTTATTACTATCTCAATCGTATACCATTTTTACATATGATGTTCACTTTGACAATTAATTGATTAACTGAGAAATTATTGACAAATCACCATCTTTTATTCAATAATGATATTTGATAAGGAATTTTGTATTATTATTTAAATTTATTATTTAAATGTTTGAGTAATTATTTTTAAATGAACTATATAGGTTGTTTATTGGATAATTTAATCCCCTTGATGCATCGATAGTCTCATGAGATGAATCAGTTGGCCAAATCAGAGTAGTTCAAACTATCTTAAGAATAAATCTTGATGGTAAAGGTTTCATGTTCCAAGGAAATATGATGTTCAATAATTATGAATTTCATTTATTTATAACTCTGTTATTATTATTATCCATGATATTTTATCTTTTACATTATCAACGGATGCATTTCATTCTCTGTTTATTGATTAAATGGAATGTGTTTTGGTTATCTACCATACCATATTGATCATGAGTTTTCCAGATATTTATATGGAATGTGTGCTCATTTATTTACATTTCCATGTTGTTTATGATCATTGATTTATTATTTTACATACTCTTACTGAGTATTTGAGATCCCCATTATTATTATTTTTCCCTATGATATGAAGAATAAATCTGTGAATGATCTTTCAAGTATGCTGTTCTGTTAATTTTATTTTGTATCATGTTTTATTTTCTATTTTACCAATATAATATGGGAATCATGTATGTATTCTAGTTTTCCCAAAATACTAAACTGATTGGTCATTCAGTTTTTGATTCCTTGTAATCAGGACAATTTAATAAAGTAAGGAACTGAATCTAGGCTTCTGGGGTCAAGGTGTTACAATTGGTATCAAAGTATGTTTAGTAGAAACATTGAAAACTATATTTAGGAAAACATAGATTAAGGAACATGACCCTAAGGTATACATTAATGATAAGTGTAGAAGAAAATACGATAATTTTGGTAAGGAATAGATTATGTGGGTCTTCCTAGAAAACCATCCTATCTAGATACTATAATTTTACATGGTTTTGGAACATATGTACATAAGGGTAATAACTCCAAAAAGGTGCTTTGGGACTAACTTGAGAATAACCAGGTGCACGAAATCAAACTTTATTGTGCACCTTGTTTGATAATCCTAGGGGATGTACTTATGATAAATCAAATTTTATTTACAAACCATTATAAAGGAGTTAAAAGTAATGGACCCCCCAAATAAACCAATTTTTATGATTCTATGAATCATGATGCATAAATATTTAATTTTAAGCATCACACCATATTTGGAATTATACATTATTATTTAAAATACATAAATTTATGAGAAAACCTAGTATATTCCATTTTTTAGAAACAACGCTTAGAATTAAAAATGGTATCAATACTGATGGAAAATATTGAGACCACCCTACTAGGAAAAACAATATAGCTTGTATTGGAATGGAGAAAATTATTGATATACAGGGGTAGATTAATTAGGTTACGACAAATAACCTTCTAGAATGGAGAAACCAATTCCACAAATATAATCTCTTATACTGGATCACTATATGAGATAGAATCCACCATCGTTTAGTGGGACTGCTAATACAGTTGTAGATAAGTGATGGATTAAGTCTCTAGAGAATATATTTACAACCTTGGGATGCAATGAAATAGAAAAGGTTACACAATTAGTGTATTTTATGAAAGGTGATGCTGATCGATGGTGGTCCTTGATCTAGAATACTATGGAGGAATAAGAAAAAAAACTCATGGAATAGAGAACTTTTAAGGATACAGTCTTTGATAAATACATCCCTCGTGATCAAAAATTTGAGATTAAGAGAAAGTTATTTAGCTTAAAGAAAAAAAGAAGACAATGTTGCAGATTATGAGCCTACCTTTATGAGGATAGCCAGGTATTCTACGGATTTTTTATGCAATAGAGAGTGAAATATTTAGCACTTCTTTAAAGGTGATGTTCTCCTTGTCATGAGGATGGTCAAGTTTACATTTATAAGACCCAAGATACAACAGTGGATAACCTCAGTGTCGCTCTCAAGGAAGCAGTGTCAAGAACCTAGGTGGTCATTCATAGAATAATTTTGTATTTTCATTATATTTTGAAAAAAAGTAAAAAAACACCAAAAAATAGTTAAAAGCGATGAAAACCACAGTGGAAGAGGAAACTATGAATGAGGACTGAAGAAACGTAGAGGACGCAAGATAAATCTATTAAGAACAAGAAAAGACAGAAGGCACGGGAGAAGAATGTCTAAAAAGTAATGTCAGATCCAGGAGGATCCACCCTCAAATCCTTATCGTTGATCTACAAATGAAATAAAATCAACAAATCTCAACCTCACTTAGTTCATGACAGAAACTCAAATCACGCACTCCTCTCTCTTGAACATTGAACAATCAAACACTGAATTTCTTCAATGCTTAACCATTCCTCCAGTTTGGAAAATAATACCTTCAACTGAGTCATTCTAGCCAATATGTCACTAAACATAATAAACCAATTGAGTTTGTCAGTTCACACAACCCAAATTGATTTCTCAATTCGAGAGATCATGAAAGGAGGGAGAATAAATTAGAAGAGAGAGTAGAAAAATGATTTTGTTCATGGTTTCACTTTCACTTTCGCTTAGGCGATTTCATTAATGTGATCTTCTAAGTAAATAAAGAAGATGATGATGATTCCAGTGAAGATCAGATCTCCAGATCATGTTTGGATTCACTTCCTGGATCTCGCCTTGCAAATTAGATCCCCATTTCTAGAGATTCCAGATCATGGAACGAAGAGAGGAAGAATAAACAAAAAACACAATTCAAAAAAGAAACGCAGTGGAATTCCCAAAACATGAAAATTGTGATGGTATTAAGAACACAAAAAAGAAAAAAAAAGAAAATAGAGAAAATAAATGGAAGATGGAGGAGCAAGTACTCGTCTCTATGAATTGGAGGTGTTCCCATGTCTGGGGGTGAAGTGGTATAAAGCGTGGAGTGTCCCCCCAGAGCACGAGAGGAGAGAAACTTCTATTATTCAGAAAACAAAAACCAAAAATAGAAAAATATTAGGTAGTAGTGACATTCCATGTGGTGATCCTTGATGCGCTTGTCACCAGCCTTCGGGTGAAAACCAAGTGAGTGAAGTTATCCTCATGCAATGACCTCACGTCCCTTTGCATATGTGATGAAATCCCCCTGACCCCATATGATTAGTTTTTTATTCCACCCACATTCTGATTCACCCACTGAAAACAACAAAAAAATAAAAAAACATCAGGCATTAATACTCAAAGAAACTAAAATTATTATAATTAATATTATTAGATAAAAATGAAAATTTTACCCCCCAATGGGTTCTGTAGTTTGATTGTCCATAGCTAGAAAGACATTGGATCATCCCCAATATGATGAAGGATTTAGCTTCTTGTTGAGGAACCACTAGATGTGATTCTATCCAACATCAGAGCATTTCTATATTTGGAGTACCCCATGTGCAGCTTCAACTAAGCCTCTCTCCATCGTAGTAGAACACTTGTGGCTTAATGGAAAGGTAACGAATTGTAGGGGTACTACCCCTCTTCCGTAGCCTGAGGGTTGGTGTGCACAGGTGGTGAAACTCAACACTATGGTGGGAAGTGTCTTTGGTTTTTGTCTAAAACAAGGCTTCCTCATTGAATGCAGTAAATGTGTCAACACTCACTATGAAAACCATGTTAAACTCCGACCACCTATCTTCAGAAATTGCTCCCAAACTAGAATTTTCAATTAACACCGGAAGTTACATTAATTCATTAATAGGATAAGATTTTAATGCCTCATTATCTAGGAAATCACAGAAGTGGAATTCATTTTCAAAACCATCAGTGATATAAAAAAAATCATGATCTGCCTTAATATAGTCAATATCAAATAAAAATACATATTCTTCCATAACATTTTCAACTCCCTATAAAAATGCAGTGCAACTTCCAGAAGAAACTATGATCCAAGGTGATTTTCTGGATTAGGAGGGAGGCAGCCAAACTCCTCCAACCTCTCTTCAAAACATATGACTTTTGGGGTGGTTTATTCATAGGAAAAAATGAGAGGACCAGTTTGGGTTATACCTAACACTGAGAGGGGGGGGGGGGGTAAATCAGCGTTGAGGACTTTTTAAACCAATTCTTAAATTTTATCTCATACCTCTTGACCTGTTAGGATCTTCATTCTCTTATTATCTTTTATATGTCGCATTCAATAATAGAAAGCAGTAAAAATATGAACACAATATTTTTACAAGGTTCACCACTCAATAAGAGTAGTTACGTCCTTGCCATGCATGGGAATGACCAGTGCATGGATTCTCCACTATAATGTACTATGTTGTTACAATGGAGTGGCTAGGAAAACAATCCTCTAGCTAGTGTGATTCCCTAAACTTATAGAGGGGGGTGGGGTGAGTGAGAAACAATACTTTTCCATCGACTGGTGATATCCTAGTCCAACTTGTAGCCTCTAGCTGGTTCTTTATACTGCATATAGTGATAGTCTTCTTCCTTCTTGATAAGGTAGGTTCCGCTCTTGGTCTTCTTTGGTGATCATCACTTGATTACTTGCAAAGAAGTAGACAAGCAATTCTTCCTTCTTTCTTTCTCTTATTCTCTAGTGAAACATCAAGTACACTAGACTTATTCTTTCTTCTTCTAAGTGCAATAAACAACTGCACGAAATCTTCTTCTCACTTCTTGGACATAATCACATATACTAATGTGATTATTCAGACACTGAGGATTAGCTCACATAACATCATCTGAATTAAACTAACCTAAATAATTGTTGGCTTCAACTGGACATACTCTCTTCTTCTCATTATTCTCTTATTTCTATGCAACAAATCTGTAAGCTTCACAATCTTCTTCTTCTTCTTCTGGTTCTTCAATGCAAAACCAGCTGCATTGAAACCTGATCTTCTTCACACGTCTCTTTCAGTGAAAAACCATCTGTACCAAAATCTTCTTCTTATTCTTCTTGCTAGAATCGCAAGTTCTTTTTGTGGTTGTTAAAACAATGAAGTCTGGCTCAACTTAGCATCATCACAGTTGATCAGAAGCTGGTAAGAACTTCTTGAACAACTCACAACTTCTGCACCAATCCTTAATTGCGTGCCACCCAGCTTGTGCGCCTCCCTGCTTGTGTGCCACCAAATAATTGCGCACTACAACTGTGAACAACTCACAACATGTGCGCCTCATCGGGGTTATACACAACACACTTTTTTCATACAACTCACTGCTTGTGTGACTCTTACAACTTGCATGCCACTTCTGCTTTCACACCATGTTACTTGAGCACCACTCTTCTTGCGTGCTTCCCTACTTGAGCTCCTTATAAATAACCCTCAACTTGCACGCCACTTAAGCTAGCTCGCCACTTTCTACTACTTGCGCGATCAGATCTAAAATTTTCTCTTAAGTGTTGAGCATTGAAAAATGAGGAGGTTAGTCATCTATTTAAATGAATTTTGGTGAATTTCATGCCACATAAACTTGCGCGCTATTCCTACTTTCACTCCGCTCCATCACTTGCGTGCCACTCCATCACTTGTGTGCCACTCTATCACTAGCATGACATATTATTTCCTTTGAAATATTTTGATAACATGATGTTGAAACATGAATTGCATGAAACATAAAATTGCGCACAACTTATACTTGTGCACGATACTTGCGCACCACTTTTTGACATGCGTTCCAATCTTTAACTTACGTGCCACTTTATTTCCTTTGTCATATTTTGATATGGTGATCTTGAAATATGACTTGAGTGCAACATACACTTGTGCGCAATATATAATTTCACGCCAAACTTGCACGCCACTTTTGATTTGTGCACCACTTTCTTTCCTTTTCCAAAAAAACTTCTTTACTCCCCCTATCCTTCATAAATCTTGGATCAAAAGTTCTCCAAACTTATGATATTTGTGACATGAAAATCAGAAAAGCATCGTCAAAGTTTTGTCCATTCTTTTTGGAATATTAATTCCAATGTACTTATTCATCCTCACTTAAAATCCTCAATTCCTTTTGGAGTGTTAACTCCAAAGAACTCCAATGATCTCTCTTAATTCAAAAGTAGAGGCTTGAGGATTCTTCAGATAGCTTCAATGTTGCAGACAATGTATCACCTTTGATACATGTATTTGGAACTTTAAGAACATTTCAACAATCATCTAATTTCAAGGCAATGTGTAATTCATGACCTTCTTAGAATGCCAATCCCTTCCACACTCTCTCTTCTTCTTTAGCCATCATTATCTACTTAATGAAAATCATATGATTCTTTTCTTCAAGTAAGATCTTGCATGGTTCTCATGTAATCGTGAAGAATTTTCTGGTCTTATTTAAATCCTCATTCTTCTTCAATCATCCTTAGATGGATGATACTTCACCATTTTTCATTGTTGTAAATAATGTGTCACCTTTGACACAAGTTCTTTGAACTTAGGATCAGTTCAATAGTCGTCTGAATTCATCTTCTTAGAGAATTTCTCAAGTATGACATCCAATGATATTTTTACATAAAAATTCTCTAGGAAACCTCACTTAAGCCAATATCTATTAAATTTGTAGTCCTTCTTCATCTCCTTCTTCATTTTGACCAGTATTGAAAACTGTTGACAATAAATACAATCTTCATACACAAAGTGCTCCAAAAAATCTCCCCCTTTTTATTTTTTTGTCAATACCATAAATTCCCCTCAAATGAATGTGTCAATGTCAAAATGATAATATTCTATATGACCTTTACTTATTTCTCTCCCACTTACATTTTAAACATTCATTTCACTTTCTCTCCCCCTTATATACAAGAAATACAATGTTCACGGTAGGAGGGTATCAATCCTTACTTAAGCAGTGTGCCATCAATCATTTCACTCTAAGTCTACTTGAGTAAAACTTGATGTAGAAAACAAGAGGATTTGATTTAGATAACAAATATGTCCATTATCCAATGATCATGATACCTCATGAGATGAGATCTCATACACTTGTCTTCAAGGGTTTTCCACTTTCATTTCAGGCTGAAGATATTGAATGTGATAGGAAATAATCAACCTGAAATTCATGCACTCACTTAAAAAAATGGATAAAAAACATTCAAGTGAAATTGGCAGGATAAGTGGCCTTTGGGTACTTTCATTCTTCTTATGTCACTAATTGACTTAGTTTATAACCCATGTAAGAATATATTTATTTTGAGTAACCATGGATGAGAGATTAAGAAGCGACATAACTTTTCCAATGACATTATATTCAAGGAATTTCCAGATTAATTGAATTTCATACCTGCTAAAGTTGATACTGATTGACATAATAACTCTAGCAGCTTCTTCATATGTCCCCCTCTTAAGGGAACACTCCTCATAATCTTCATAAATAGGGATCCCTCATCATATTAACATTTTAATATCAATTGACGAATCATCCACATATGAAAACTTCTTCAGCTTTTCTATCAAGAGTTGATAGAAACCACAGCTTCTCAGGTTATCCCCTTGAGAGATTGCTTCACCGTCAATTCCCTGTATTATTAGAACAAATACAGTACACAAATATTTAAGCAAATAAGGTGAATCCTTCTTGCTTCTTCAATGTGAGCAGGAAGGCTGGGATGATTTTCTCAACCAAGATGCTCCATTTGATCAACACCTCACACTTGCACATATAATATTCAATTCTGACTGTGGTTGTGTGTATATCAATAGTTCTTCCATTTGTTTGTGTGTCAATCTTCTTTCTTCAATATCTTTCCAAGCATTAGAATCTCTTGGTTCAATTTTCATCCTTTTGACAAATTCTTCTTGGGCTGGAATAATTTTAACACAATTTTTAACATTTTGTGTAACATCCCAAGTAAGTAATGAATAATAGATATTTTTATCTATGTCTATTAATGATTAAGATAGTGTTTTATAGGCTTAAAATGAAAATAAATTCAATCTTATGCATGGAATGCACTAATATTCTTAAAAGATTATTTTACTGCCTTTTGATGGAAAACCCTTTTTAAATCAAACTTTTGACAATTTTATAATCTATATTTGTCAAAATAAACATATTAATTATTATTGGGACATTGAAATTTACTTTGGATAAATTTTTGGTATTTTTCTGACAATATTCATTTTTTAATGAATAGTGAAAAATACTGCATTTTACATCATAACTGCTTTTTCATTTAATTTAATTATATGGTTAGATTATCCTTTTAATTGGTCTTAAAGTGTAATCTGAATATATTTTTACCATTTAATCCAATGGTGGTCATTAGGATTAATTTCACTTTGGAATTGGTCATAAACTAATGCTAGACTTTTCATAGATATTGTTTCAAGAAAACCCGCTATTTGTTTTGACAACGGGAATTATTTTTAAATCAATTATTGCAATTTGTGTGTTTGGAATTTGGTAAAATGGATTACATATTCGGAATCAGAAGGTCCAAATTATGTAATTAATACGCTTTTATTTTTGGACATTATGAATAGTAACGATGGTAATTATCTTTAATTATCTTGATTAATGAGTAATCAGGTAGTTAAAGATAATAAAATGATATCATAATAATACAAAAAGACCACAACATGTGTCCTAAGGCTACGGGTTGTCTCATGGCCGACCATGGGATGCCTTGTGCCAAACTTGGGGGCCCCATGGAATCACTTTTGTGAGAAAGTGACTTTTTATCTTTTTATTTTTAAAGAATGTTAAATGTGACAAAGAATGTATCACCTAAGTAAAATATTTTTAATTTTGTCTACATAAATTATCTTTTGGACTATAAATATTAATTGGAAAGCTAAAAATATTTCCTAGATCATAGTTTTTTTTCATAATTTTTAGACTGTAAATAAATTAAATTATTTATGACATCATGATGATGCAGCGATTACCTCATTAATAAAGGATTTAAATAAAATGAAATGATAATGTAAAATCTATGACCTACACATGTCCAAAACCTATTGGATGGGTAGATTTAGAACCCTCATCACCTTACCCTTGAATTATATAAATGTGGGACCTTTTGAATCCGTAAATAATTTTCAAATAAAGTAACATTTCTTTACTTTCCAAGAGTGCCCCTCCTCTCCTCTTATAAAAGGCCCCCACCTCTACCTCTTTAAAAACACTCCCAAAGCCTTTGTCTCGGACAACCCCTGCCCATTTTGTCTCTCCACTTCCCTATCTTACTCCTTGAAGCCTCACTTTGGGCAGAAGTATTCCCAAGGAAGCCTTTGAGCTCAAACCAAATGGAGTTACCCGATTTTAAGGTAATGTCTTCACTTGAGTCCTTTTGTTTTATTTTTCTTATCCAACCCCCTAAACTCTTTTTATTAATTTCATTTGTAAAAACTCCAGTATCTTCAATATAATAGGATGTTTTTATAAGAAGGATTCAGGCTACACTTACACACACCTACATCTAATGGTTAAAGGATATACTGTTTCCATGGATGGTGAATTTATGCCTGCCGAAACGATGATTGTTCAACATTCTTTTAAAACCTTAAAAGGTGGCCATTAAGATGTCACTATATTTATATATGATATATAATATGTTTATGTTTTCCTTAAGATTCAGTATTTTTCATTTTGGGCATACCTTTATGGTTTCCATTATGGGTAAACGCGATATCTTCATTTAAAGAAGTACGGACTACCGCCCCCTCAAAGTGATTTGATTCGTTAAATACCATATGTGGGACGTATAAAGGATGTAACTATGATATTATATATGATATTATACTGGAATTATAATATACCTTTATATCATTATGATTACATTCTATAAAATATGAAATAGAATTGAAAGTAGCGTTCATGCGTACGTACATCTTACCGTCTCCATGAACGGTGCATTTCATTTCTTACCTCTAAATGATTATGTAATATTATAAATGCATGTATATACTGGATATATATGATATATACATCATGATTCTAATTCTGGATATAATGGATACATGAACAACTTTTAATTATAAAGGGTTTATTTTTGACTCAAGTACCAATGATCGTTAAAACGACCGTTATTAACATAAATAATTACATAGTGTTAATGAAATGGAAATAAGTGATATAAAAGGAATAATGAACTTAAAAAATGTTCCTAAGAAAGTATAAATTAACTCAAGTTTATTATTCAGGGCATTAAAGAATGATCGAGTCAAGTCGGACCCGAGGTATGGGACTTCGTCTCAATCTCCTTTCATTGAGGCATATTTTGTTTTATACACAACCTTATTTTATACGGTGTATAAACCCCTTTGACTTTTACGTTTATTAAAAAGGAATATTTTTTATACGAAGCGTTTACTAAATGAAAAAAGGGAATGTTTTTGTCATACGTATGCGGCGACAATGACTTCTCCACCGCCGTAACCATTATTTGAGTTTCGGCTTCCTCTACAAGCCATACCTTTTTTTAAAAGAAAAATAAATACCATGTTTTACTTTTCTTTTATTTTGGTATTGAAAATGGTTTTCATAATGTTTTTATATCAATGTGTTGTATTTATATATTGTGATTGAAAGGTGGAAGTGTTATGTTTCCTTTATGCATGTTTTATGTGATACGATTATGTTGAGGTTCTTGGGAATTATTATGAAGACGGGTGGTTCCGTGATAAACTAAGGGCGGGTGAGCCCGATATAGCTCTCCAATGAATTGGGTAATGTGAAGGAGTGAAACATTAAGGTTTCTACGAAGAGATTTAGGGAATATACTGTGATGGGTATTCCAAACGTAACCAAGAGGGTTACTCCCTACGTAAGAATGTTATGAATGCCTCAAGTTACCTTTATGTCTTATGATTTCTATGATTTATTCGTGATTTGATGAGGTATATTAAAGTGAAAATGTTTTATGGGTAAAGTATGATTTCATTATTATGTATATATGTACCCATGTTTACTTTCCATATTTTTATATCCCTTAATGAGATTTTTATGCACGTCCCAAGTTTTTTTGAAATGTTTTTCACAGGTCAAGAGAAAGGTACATGATATGATGATAGTGTCAAGGAAGTGTCAATAAGGAATTCATGTTTTATTTTAAATATGTTTCCATTGTTGGGAAAGAATAATATTATCTTTATGTAACCACTTTGTTTATATGTGGAATATAATGTAAGGTTTATGATCTAATTCTCTAAAACTCTAAGCCCGAAAAGATCCTGAATGTGTAGTCTTGTAATAACTCAAGATTAAGTAAAGTTTAAGGCTGGGGCCTTATAGTTGGTATCAAAGTTCGGTTTAGATAACTTTAGGAGTTAGAATTCTATTAAATGATTATCCAAATTTTTTTTATGGTCAAATTGAAGTGATATAGTATTTGAAGATTACAATGTTTCTTCATCTAAGACATGTTTGTTCAGAATGGTTTTCCGTAGAGGAAAGAGGGAAGCAGTGCTAGGAAGGCATGAAGAAGGAAATAACCTTCCGAATCAGCATCCTGAGATGGTCGGAATTGGAACTGAACAGTTTTTTGCAGTAATTGCGCAGTTGACTCAAGAAATAAATGGCTGGTATCCATACATGAGATCAGCCAGATCAACTGTAGAGGAACATGTCAGTGGTGGAACATTTCATGAGGTAACATCCCCCATCATTCAAAGGATCATCTGACCCTGTGCTAGCTGAAGGGTGGATTAAAGCACTTGAGAAGATTTTCGATGTCATGGGGTGTTCAAAAAATTAAAAGGTTAGTATTGCTATTTACCGTTTGGAGGGTGAAGCAGATCAGTGGTGGTCGATGGTTAAAAATATCAGGGATGCTGATGAGATTGATGCTCTCAACTGGGATGAATTCAAAGGTATGTTTCTTGAAAAGTATTTTCCTAAGGCTGTTCGACTTAGGATAGAAAAACAATTCTTGGAATTGAGGTAAGAGGAAGAATCAGTGGCTACCTATGAAGAAAGGTTCACTCGATTGGCAAGGTTTGCTCCAAATTTTATCCGAGACCTTGATAGTAAAATCAATCGTTTTTACTCAGTATTAAAGACAAAATATCGAAGGGAATTAGCTTCTCATGAGTTTAAATGTTATGAAAAGCTTGTTCGATGTGCTGAGAAGGTGGAAATGGAGTTTGTCGATGATCAAGTGTTCTATAACAACCAGCAGAAGAAGAGACCAAGGTGGCAGGAGGAAGGGAAAATTATTCAAAAAAGTATGATGGTAAGAAATCTAAGTTTCCAGTTTATGATAAATGTGGAAAAAGGCATGCTGGGGAATGTCTTCTGAATTCTGGAAAGTGCTACCGATGTGGTAAGATGGGACATAACGCTCGTGATTGCACTGAAAAAGATCAAGGTGAAGGTAAGACCAAATTTTATTTATAGTTAGTGAAATGTTTTAAGTGCAATGAGATGGGTCACTATGCAAACGAGTGTCCGAAAAAGAGCTTGAGTGATGGGAAGCAGTTAGAATACAAGCAAAAAAGGGTGGTGAAATTCTTTGCAACTAATTCAGCAGATGTCGGGCCATCAAATGAAGTTGTATCAGGTACTTTGTTTGTTTTTTCAGATTATGCCAGTGTGTTATTTGATTCAGGGTCTACACATTCTTTCATCTCTGAGAACTTTTCTAGTAAAATGGGAATACCATCTCAAGAAATGACTCCTGAACTTTTGGTAAAAACACCTGGGGGAAATGTTGAGGCAAAAAGAATTTATAAGAATATTCCTATCCTTATCTGTGGAAAGAACCTACTTTCAAACCTTATTGTTCTACCTCTAGTAGAGTTTGATGTTATCCTGGGTATGGATTGGTTCTCTATTTACCCTGCTAAGATTGACTGTAGAGCTAAAGAAGTTTCTTTTCAGAAAGACTTTCAGTTTGTGTACAAGAATGAACCCTTACTGTTGATAACTTATCAAGAGGCCAAGAAACTTGTAAAAGATGGAAATGAATGTTACCTTGCACACATCGTTGAAAATAAAGGAACTGTTCAGATTAATGATGTGCCAGTGGTAAATGAGTATCCTGATGTTTTTCCTGATGAGTTTCCTGGAATAATACCAGATCGAGAAGTTGAGTTTACTATCGACTTAGTTCCTGATGCTAAGCCAATTTCAAAACCCCCTTATCGAATGGCTCAAATTGAACTTTTAGAGTTGAAGGAGAAATTTCAAGATTTATTAGAGAAAGGTTTCATTCGACCTAGAACATCATCATGGGGTGCTCCTGTTTTATTTATTAAAAAGAAAGATGGTTCAATGAGACTTTTCATTGATTATAGATCCTTGAATAACATCACTGTTAAGAACAAATATCCTTTGCCTCATATCGATGATTTGTTTGATCAGATCCAGGGAGCTCAGTATTTTTCAAAGATTGAATTGAGATCGGGGTACCATCAGCTGAAGGTAAAGGAAGAAGATGTTCTGAAGACCGCGTTCCGTACAAGATATGGCCATTATGAATTTGTAGTAATGCCTTTTTGGCTAACCAATGCACCTTCTGTATTCATGGACTTAATGAATAGAATTTTCCATGAGTTCTTGGATAAGTTTGTGGTGGTTTTCATTGATGATATTTTGGTTTTTTCTAAAAGTAAAGAGGAGCATGAAATACATTTAAGGGTTATCTTGCAAACCTTAAAATAAAAGAAACTATATGGAAAATTCAGCAAGTGTGAGTTTCGGTTGCAACAAATTTCTTTCCTTGGTTACATTGTTTCTAAAATGGGATAACTGTTGATCCTGCAAAAAAAAAGTTGTGGAAGACTAGCCAAGACCCACAAATGTAACTGAGATTCGTAGCTTCCTTGGTTTGGCAGGCTATTACCGAAGGTTTGTTATAAAATTTTCACGGTTATCTAGTCCAATGACTAAGCTAACTCAGAAGGGTGTTAAGTTTATCTGGACAAAAGAATGTGATGATTGTTTTCAGGAATTGAAAAGAAGATTTGTGAATGCTACTGTTTTGGCACTACTTTCTAGGAATGGTGAGTTTGTTATATATAGTGATACTTCATTGAAAGGACTTGGTTGCGTCCTAATGCAGAATGATCAGGTAATTGCTTATGCTTCACGACAGTTGAAAACTCGTGAGGTAAATTACCCTACACATGATTTGGAATTAGCTGCTGTTGTTTTCGCTTTAAAAATTTAGAGGCATCATTTGTATGGAGTAAAGTGTTAAATATATACTGATCACAAAAGTTTAAAGTATATATTCACTTAGAAAGAGTTAAACATGAGACAGAGGAGATGGCTGGAATTAATCAAGGATTATGATTGTACAATTCATTACCATCCGGGAAAAGAAAATAAAGTGGCTGATGCTTTGAGTCGAAAAAGTAATGCTTCATTAGAAATGTTGCATTTGGAACGTGATCCTTTGGTTAAGGATTTGATGAACTTTGGCATAGAAGTTGTTGGTGCAGGAAGTTCTTCTATTTTGTTTTAGGTGTCAGTGATATCATCTCTATCAGATAGAATCAAGCAAGCATAGAAGCAAGACCGTGAGTTGCAGAAAAAGGTAAAGCTGGTTCAGAAAGGTAAGTTGCCTGAATTCAACATTGATAATGATTGTGTTTTGAGATTTGGGAAGAGATTGTGTGTGCCTTGTGATTCACATTTGAAGAGAGAGTTGTTATGTGAAGCTCATAGTTCTCCGTTTTCAGTGCATCCTGGCAGTACTAAGATGTAAAGAGATCTGCGAGAGTATTACTGGTGGGATGGAATGAAAAGAAATATTGCTGATTTTACTGTGAAGTGTTTGACTTGTCAGTAGGTTAAAGCAGAGTGGCAGTTACCGAAAGGGATGCTTCAGCCTTTACCAGTGCCAGAGTGGAAATGGGAGAATATATCCATGGACTTTATTGTGGGATTACCGAAGACATCTCTAGGTAATAATGCAATATGGGTTGTTGTTGATCGCTTGACTAAATCTGCTCATTTCCTTTCCATACGAGATACTTTTTACCTAGATCAACTTCCCCGTTTGTATCTTAAAGAGATAGTCAGGTTACGTGGAGTTCCTCTCTCTATTGTATCCGATCGTGATCTTAGGTTTACTTCAACTTTTGGAAGGTCCTTCAGAAGTCGTTGGGTACTGAATTAAATTTTAGTACAACATTTCATCCTCAATCAGATGGGAAGTCAGAACGAACAATTCAGACATTGGAGGATATGCTACGAGTTTGTTCGATGGATTATCAGGGAAGATGGGACCAACATCTTTCTTTGGTTGAATTTTCATATAATAACAGTTTTCATTCCAGTATACAGATGACACCATTTGAGGCATTATATGGGAAGTGGTGTCAAACTCCAGCTTTCTGGGATGAAGTGGGTGAAAGGAAGTTGATGGGACCAGAATTGGTAGAAGAGATGGCAGAAAAAGTTCAGCTGATTCAGAAACACATGAGAACAACTCAGAGTAGGTAGAAAAGTTATGCAGACAACATGAGGAAGGATCTAACTTTTGAGGTGGGTGATCAAGTTTTTCTCAAAGTCTCACCATGGAAAAGTGTGATGCGATTTGGTAAGAAAGGAAAGATGAGTCCAAGGTTCATTGGACCATATGAAATTCTGGAGAGAGTTGAATCAGTGTCATAACGGGTGGCTTTACCTCCGAGTTTATCTCAGGTACACAATGTTTTTCACGTTTCGATGTTGAGAAAGTATATGCCAGATCCATCTCATGTTTTGAGTCCAGAGGCAGTTCAGCTGGAAGAGAACCTATCTTATGAGGAACAACCGGTCCAGATTTTTGACCACAGGGAGCAAGTGTTATGAAATAAGGTGATTAATCAGGTAAAGGTTTTGTGGAAAAACCACATGATGGAAGAGGCAACATGGGAATATGAAAATGCAATGAGGGATAAGTACCCTCATTTATTCGATAAGTAAATAAATTGCGGGGACGCAATTTTCTAAAGGGGGGAAGGATGTAACATCCCAAGTAAGTAATAAATAATATATATTTTTATCTATGTCTATTAATGATTATGATAGTGTTTTAGAGGCTTAAAATGAAAATAAATACAATCTTATGCATGGAATACACTAATATTCTTAAAAGATTGTTTTACTGCCTTTTGATGGAAAACCCTTTTTAAATCAAACTTTTGAAAATTTTATAATATATATTTGTCAAAATAAACATACTCATTATGATTGGGACATTGAAATTTACTTTGGATAAATTTTTGGTATTTTTCTGACAATGTTCATTTTTAATGAATAGTGAAAAATACTGCATTTCACATCATAACTGCTTTTTCATTTAATTTAATTATATGGTTAGATTATACTTTTAATTGGTCTTAAAGTGTAATATGAATATATTTTTACCATTTAATCCAATGGTGGTCATTAGGATTAATTTCACTTTGGAATTGGTCATAAACTAATGCCAAACTGTTCATAGATATTGTTTCAAAAAAACCCGCTATTTGTTTTGACAACGGGAATTATTTTTAAATCAATTATTTCAATTTATGTGTTTAAAATTTGGTAAAATGGATTACATATTTGGAATCACAAGGTAAAAATTATGTAATTAAGACTCTTTTATTTTTGGACATTATGAATAGTAACGATGGTAATTATCTTTAATTATCTTGATTAATGAGTAATCAGGTAGTTAAAGATAATAAAATGATATTATAATAATAAAAAAAGACCACAACATGTGTCCTAAGGCTACTGGTTTTCTCATGGCCGACCATGGGATGCCTTGTGCCAAACTTGGGGGCCCCATGGAATCACTTTTGTGAGAAAGTGACTTTTTATCTTTTTATTTTTAAAGAATGTTAAATGTGACAAAGAATGTATCACCTAAGTAAAATATTTTTAATTTTGTCTAAATAAATGATCATTTGGAATATAAATATTAATTGGAAAGGTAAAAAGATTTCCTAGAACATAGTATTTTTTTTTTCATAATTTTTATACTGTAAATAAATTAAATTATTTATGACATCATGATGATGCAACGATTATCTCATTAATAAAGGATTTAAATAAAATGAAATGATAATGTAAAATATATGACCTACACATGTCCAAAAACTATTGGATGGGTGGAATTTGAACCCTTATCTCCTTACCCTAGAATTATATCAATGTGGGACCTTTTGAATCCGAAAATCATTTTCAAATAAAGTAACATTTATTTACTTTCCAAGAGTACCCCTCCTCTCCTCTTATAAAAGGCCCCCACCTCTACCTCTTTACACACACTCCCAAAGCCTTTGGATCGGCCAAACCCTTCCTATTTTGTCTCTCCACTTCCCTCTCTTACTCCTTGAATCCTCACTTTGGGCAGAAGTCTTTCCAAGGAAGCCTTTGAGCTCAAACCAAAGGGAGTTACCCGATTTTAAGGTAATGTCTTCACTTGAGTCCTTTTGTTTTATTTTGCTTCTCCAACCCCCTAAACTCTTTTTATTCATTTCTTTTGTAACAACTCCAGTATCTTAAATATACTAGGATGTTGTTATAATAAGTATTCGAGCTACACTTACACACACCTACATCTAATGGTTAAAGGACATACTGTTTCTGTGGATGGTGAATTTATGCCTCCCGAAACGATGATTGTTCAACATTCTTTTAACACCTTCAAAGTTGGCCATTAAGATGTCACTATATTTATATATGATATATAATATGTTTATGTTTTCCTTAATCTTCTGTATTTTTCATTTTGGGCATACCTTTATGGTTTCCATTATGGGTAAACGCGATATCTTCATTTAAGGAAGTGCGGACTACCGCCCCCTCAAAGTGATTTGATTCATTAAATACCATATGTGGGACGTATAAAGGATGGAACTATGATATTATATATGATATTATACTGGAATTATAATATACCTTTATATCATTATGATTCCATTATATAAAATACGAAATAGAAATGAAAGTAGCGTTCATGCGTACGTACGGCTTACCGTCTCCATGAACGGTGCATTTCATTTCTTACCTCTAAATGATTATGTAATATTATAAATGCATGTATATACTGTATATATATGATATATACATCATGATTATAATTCTTGATATAATGGATACATGAACAAATTGTAATTATAAAGGGTTCATTTTTGACTCAAGTACCAATGATCGTTAAAACGACCGTTATTAACTTAAATAATTACATAGTGTTCATGACATGGAAATAAGTCATATGAAAGGAAAAATGAACTTAAAAAAGGTTCTTAAGCAAGTATAAATTAACTCAAGTTTATTATTCAGGACATTAAAGAACAATCGAGTCAAATCGGACCCGAGGTATGGGACTTCATCTCAATCTCCTTTCATTGAGGCATATTTTGTTTTATACACAACCTTATTTTATAAGGTGTATAAACCCCTTTGACTTTTACGTTTATTCAAAATGAGTCTTTTTTATACGAAGTGTTTACTAAATGACAAAAGGGAATGTTTTTGTCGTACGTATGCGGCGACAACGACTTCTCCACCACCGTAACCATTATTTGAGTTTCGGCTTCCTCTACAAGCCATAACTTTTTTTTAAATGAAAAATAAATACCATGTTTTACTTTTATTTTATTTTGGTATTGAAAATGGTTTTCATAATGTTTTTATATCAATGTTTTGTATTGATATCTTGTGATTGAAAGGTGGAAGTGTTGTGTTTCCTTTATGCATGTTTTATGTGATAGGATTATGTTGAGGTTCTTGGGCATTATTATAAAGACGGGTGGTTCCGTGATAAACTAAGGGCAGGTGAGACCGATATAGCTCTCCAATGCATTGGGCAACACGAATGAGTGAAACATTAAGGTTTATCCAAAGAGATTTAGGGAATATACTGTGATGGGTATTCCAAACGTAACCAAGAGGGTTACTCCCTACGTAAGAATGTTATGAATGCCTCAAATTACCTTTATGTCTTATGATTTCTATGATTTATTCATGATTTGATGAGGTATGTTAAAGTGCTTATCTTTTATGGGTAAAGTATGATTTCATTCTTATGTATATATGTACCCATGTTTCCTTTCCATATTTTTATATCCCTTACTGAGCTTTTTATGCTCATCCCAAGTTTTTTTGAAATGTTTTTCAGAGGTCAAGGGAAAGGTACATGATATGATGATAGTGTCAAGGAAGTGTCAAGAAAGAATTCATGTTTTATTTTAAATATGTTTCCATTGATGGGAAAAAATAATACTATCTTTATGTAACCACTTTGTTTATATGTGTAATGTAATGCAAGTTTTATGATCTAATTCTCTATAACTCTAAACCCAAAAAGATCCTCAATGTGTAATCTTGTTATAACTCAATATTAAGTAAAGTTTAAGTTTGGGGACTTATATTGTGACCATCCTTGATGAACATCACACACAAAACATCCTGAATATGAGAGTTGCCTTTTGTTTTCAACCTCTTATTCACCTTTTCTTCATCATGTGGAATCTTCTTATTACTTTTTGTACTAGCCTTATTCTGTTCATCTTCCTCTTTTCTTATTCTTTCAAAAACTTTAGGCCAGATAACCAATATATATTTAGGAATTATGGAAGCATGTTTTTGATTTCCACAAGGCTTCTTCAGAGTTTCATCCTTCTTGATTATTCTTTTAGATGCACAACCTGTCAACTTCTTGGATTTATAATCCAAGGACTTCTCAGTTTTTCTTCCTTGTAATCTTATTGGGAGCATTTTCTTTTGCAACATACTTCTAATTAATTCCCAAGATAGTTTATTCATTCTTCAGCAGCTTCTATAGTATTATATTCTTATTATCTTTGAATAAATTATGAGATAAACATGCACTATTCTTGTGATCACTCCTATTTCATCCATCACAGATGTTGTCCAGCATTCAAAATCTGTTTAAAGTATACAGATGCTTCTGGATCTATGCAAGGTGCTTCTTATTTTATGAATTTCTCCCCTTGAGATGGGCTTTATCCATGCTTTTACATTTAAGGAATTTTACCAATAATCCAGTGCACAATGTCCAAATATATTTCAATACCAACATTGACCCACAAATCTCGACTTCTTGATATCTTCTGTATTATATTGTTGAGCCTTCTTCTTGATGTATTGTGCTCTATCGAGGGAACCAACTTCCATATTCTTCTTCTTATCCACCCTATCCATGGTGATAGGCATTTCATCACCTTTCCTCATCCATACTTGTTTAGAGTTTTTCTTACAACCTGTACTTTTTATGTGATTATTCACGCACTGAGGATCAACTCACATAGAATCATCTAATGTAAACTGCCCTAAATAATTTCAGGCTTCAATTGGGAATACTCTGTTCTTCTTCTTCTTCTCTTCTTTCTATGCAGCGAACCTATAAGCTATACACTCTTCTTCTTATGCTTCTTCAATGCAAAAATAGCTACACTGAAACCTTCTCTTCTTCACACGTTCTCTTTCAGTTCCAAACCATCTTCACAAATATCTTCTTCTTATTCTTCTTGATAGAATCACAAGTTCTCTTTGTGATTGTTAAAATAATGAATTCTAGCTCAACATACCGTTATCAGAATTAATCATAAGCTGATAATAACTTCTAGAACAACTCACAACTTTCACATCAATCCTTACTTGCACGCTTCCCTACTTGCGTGCCTCCTTGCTTGTGTGCCACCAAATACTTGCGCACTACAATTGTGCACAACTCAAAACTTGCGCGACACTTCAGGGTTTGACACAACACACATGTTGCACAAAAATCCATGCTTGCACACCTCTTACAACTTGCATGCCACTTCTGCTTGCACGCCACACTGCCTGCGTGCCACTCTGCTTGTGTGCCTCCCAACTTGCTCACCTTATAAATAACCCTCAACTTGTGCACCACTTTCTACTACTTGCGCAATCATAGCTCAAATTTTCTCTTAAGTGTTTAGAATTAAAAAACGAGGATGATAGTTGTCTATTTATAGGCATTTTGGTGACTTGGATGCCACATACACTTGCACGCCATTCCTACTTGCGCGCCGCTCCATCACTTGCGCATCGCTCCACCACATGCGCGCTGCTCCATCAATTGTGTGTCACTCCATCACTAGCACACCACATTATTTCCCTTGTCATATTTTGATAAGATTATGTTGAAACATGACTTACGCATAACATAAACTTTTGTGCCACTTATACTTGCATTCCACACTTGCGCACCCCTTATACTTTCATGCCTCTTTTTGACTTGTGCGCCAATATTTAACTTGTGTGCCACTTTATTTCCTTTTTCATATTTTGATGTGATGATCTTGAAATATGACATACGCGCAACATACAATTGTACACCACATATACTTGTGCACCAATTTTGATTTGCACATCACTTTATTCCCTTTTCCAAAAACACTTCTTTACTCCCCCTATCCTTCACAAGGCTTGCATCAAAATTTCTCTAAACTTATAAAAAAAATGAAATACAAATCAGTAAAGCATTGTAAAAGTTTTTTCCCTTATTTTTGGAATATGAATTCCAAATTATTTCTTCATCCTCACTTCAAATCCTCAATTACTTTTATAGTGTTAATTACAAAGAACTCCAATCATCTCTCTTCATTCAAAAGTGGAGGCTTGAGGCTTCTTAAAATACCTTCAATGTTGCAGACAATGTATCACCATTGATACATGTATTTGGAAATTTAAGAATAATGCAGCAACCATCTGATTTCAATGCAATGTGAAATTCATGAACTTCATAGAATGCCAAGTCCTTCCACACTCTCTCTTATTCTCCAAACAACATTCTATAATTCATGAATATCATATGATTCTTTCTTCAAGTAAGATCTTTCATGTTTCTCATGAAATCATGAAGCATTTCATGGTCTTCTTTAAATCCTGATTCTTTTTCAATCATCCTTATATGGATGATACTTCACTATTCTTCTTTGTTGTAAACAATGTGTCACCTTTGACACAAGTTCTTTGTAACTTAGAATCAGTTCAACAATCATCTGAATTCATCTTCTTAGTGAATTTCTCAAGTATGACATCTAATGCTATTATTCCATAACAATTCTCCAGGCAACCTCACTTCAACAAATATCTACTAACTTTTTAGTCCATCTTCGTATCCTTCTTCATTTTGACTAGCATTGAAAACTATTGACAACAAATACAATCTTTATACACAATGTGATCCCAAAAAAGGAGAATAAATATTATACTATTTGAATTCATTTAGACCAAGAAAAACTATTAGAAATGCCAGTACAACAAAAATCATCAAATGAAAGTCTATAAATAAAATGATCTCCTATATTTTTCTCAACTTCTTCAATGTATGTCTATTCGAATTACTTCCAACTCTTTAAGACATCCTCAAAATAGGGATCATGCATCTCTATCTTTGAGTCCATGGGAAATTAATTTCAAAAGTTGGAAATACTAGTTATTCTTCATCATATAACTCAGGAAAATGATGAGAAAATTCTTTGAGTTTCTCAACTGAGGCCTCTATTATTTGTAGTCTCAAATCATCCTTGAAATCTTCAATTAGTTTAAAATAATAGTCCAAATTAAAAATACTGAACTACTCTCTAATTCTATTATCATCCAAATGACTTACCACTGGTGTTTCAGAATAGGAAGAAGCATTAGTTTTTGGAACTTGGGTGGGCTAAAAACCTTGAACCATTTGAGAAAATTGTCAAAAAGATAGCTTAGTGTGCGAAGGAATGCCTCACAGTTCTTAAAAATGTATTTACTTATTTGGGTTTCAAATCACCCTAAAATTTCTAGATCTTGTGTGGATTTAGTGTTAGAAAAATTAGCTTGAAAATGGTCAATCACATATTATGTGATTAAATCATAAAAGGGATGACAGTTTTTATTCTGATATTAGCTCTAAAAACCTCATCAATAATATATATCATCTTACAACTCACCACAAGGGAAGACTCATTGTATACATGAAAAACCTTTTGATCCTCCCCAATATGATGTGTCATATTACCCTTTTATACAACAATGACAACCCCAATAGTGGCTAAGAATGACCAACTCAGAATGAGTGGAATAATTTGATCACAGTCCATATGCAAGATTAGAAAGTCAATTGGAAAGGAAAGCATCCCAATATCTAGAAAACAACCATCTACCCTCCCATAAGGGTAGGTAAGTTACCATCTAGCTACCTGTAGGGTAACTAAAGTTGGTTTTGGTTGTTTAAGGCTCAAATCTTCATATAGGGGACAAGGAATAAGATTTATGCTAGCTCCTAGATCACACAAGAACTTTAACTCCTCACTTTGACTGATTTTACAAGAAATGATAAAGTTTCCTAGGTCTTTCAGTTTTGGAGGAATATTCTTTTAGATAATTTCACTTCACTCATCATTCAAGCTTATTGTTTATCTCTCACCCCAATCCATCTTGTTAGCTAATAACCTCTTAAAATATTTCAATTATGAATATTTTTTTTCAAAGATTCCACAAAGGGAATGTTTACATGAAAGCTCCTAATCATTTAAATGAACTTGATATAGTCAGTTTCACTAGTATTAGCCTTCTCATCCTTCAAAACATACCTTCTAATTTACCTCTTTTACTTGCTCCAACTTCATTTTTCTTTGTTCTTGGGCTTCTTTCTTGTTATTTTTCAACACTTTTTTAGTTTACTTGAATATTTAGAGACTTATAAAATTGGGATTTTCTTGGTTTTCAATTCCTGATTTAGCTCGAACATCAATTTCCACTTTCCAAGGTTGGTCCCTAACTGGTTCTTGAAGTTCTAGGCCTGACCTGGAAGTTACTTCTATGAAATTTTCTCTTGGATTCGACTCTGTTGTACTTGACATATTTCCCTTTCCCCTAACACCATTATCTCAAACTAATAGACCCATTTGAAGTTCAAAATTGTGAATCTTGACATCTGTAACATTCTTCAGTGAGCTAATCTCACCCAACACTTTCTACAACAGACCCTTTAAATCCCCTTCAGAATTAGAGGACTCACTCCCATATTAGTTTTGGAACAACTATTTGGGGTGTGGGTGGAAGTTTTGGGAAGTGGTTTGTTTGATCACACCTTGTTCTTTCCAGGACATATTTAGGTGATTTTAGTAGCCAAATCTTTCTTGATTTGAGAGTTGATCATTTTTTCACACTGTTCATAGCTCTAAAGTCCAAAAACTAGGCACTCTCATGACATAGAACTGGGAGATCAATGTTTGGAAAACATTTTTCAGTTTGACCGAACATTCCATAGTGCCAACATTTCTCCCTAAGAACCCTATTGTAAACAACAGTATCCTGGTGGTTCGTGTTAGTCTTATGAATGATTCCCATTCTCGTGCACTAATGCTATTATTTTTTAGCATGTTTTTCAAACTAGTGTTTCATCTCATCAGTAGTTGATGAAAAAAAGGCACCCCCATAGGATTAGTTCACTAGATTTTTGATTTAAGGGATGAGATCAGTATAAAAAGTGTCCATGAACAAATGAGAAGATAATTGGTGATTGGGAATTTTCCTGATAAGGCCTTTGAACATATCCATTGCATTGTGAAAAATATATCCCTCATCCTAGACAAAGATAGTGATATTGTTACTCACATTAATGGTGGTATTCCTGGGGTAAAACATGGAATCAAATTCATTAAACACCTTATCGATGGTTTCAAATATATCCTCATCTATATTTTATAACCAAGTCTCATCCCTCCCATTAAGATAGAATGGGAACACTCTCAACCTCAGTTCCTCCTCATTGAAATCTCACAGAGGTAATTATTGTTCAGACCCATAAAAATATATAATTAACTCAAGTGATTCCTCTAATGGAAGACCATTTAATGATCGGAGTTAGAAGAGATGAGACTTCTTAATCTCATAATTCCAAGAACTAGTGTAAAATCTGAGGAAATAAGTAGTTTTTGACATAGTAGGGTTTTAGAAATCCCATTGTCTAGGTTTATTAGGGGTAGGAACTATGGGAGGTGGCACATTAAAATATTTATTCTTAGTTAAGTTTTCTTGAATTTACATTTCTTCTTTCTTTTGTTTTCTAATTACAAAATAATGTTTTTTGATTTTTGAAATTGGTGTATCAAGTTATGACTTATAAGCTCAAGTGTGCATTAGTTTGAGTGACAGTTTTGAGACTTTTTTTTTATAGTTTTTTAGTTGTGTATTTTTTATTTAATCTTAACTATTTTCTTAGTTTTTATTAAATTTAATTATTTTTTGTTTTTTTACACACGTGACTTCCCGAGAAATGGAGCTAAAATTTTACATTGGATTTTTTGTAAGGATGGTCGTGTTTACATTTATAAGACCCATGTGATAGCACAATGTCTAGCCACATGGTATCTCTCAATGATGTAGTGTTGAGAGCTTCAGTGGTCTTTCCAAAATTTTTTTTTTTAATATTTTAAAAATAATAAAACAAAACACCAGAAAATAGTGAATAGTGATGAAACACCCTGTGGAAGAGAAAGTTGTGAATTATGACTAAAGAAACACAAAATACATAACATAAAACTACTAAGAACATGAAATGATAGAAGACATAGAAGAAGGATTTTGGAAGAACAATTCCATATCCAGAAGGATCCACCCTCACCTCTTTATCATTGATCTAAAAATGAAATAAAATAAACAACTCTAAAACTCACTCAATGCATGACCGAGGGCTCGGATCACACACCCATATCACCTAAGCATTGAAAAGTCAAACCCTGAAGTTATTCAATGATTGACCTTTCCTCCAATTTGAATAATAATTCCCTCAACTGAGTCATTCTAGCAAAGATTTCACAAACCAGAATGAACCAAGTGAGTTTGTTAGTTTTTACAACCCAACTCAATTTCTCAGTTTTTGAAATTGAGAAAGGAAGGAGAGAAGAAATAAGATGAGATTAGAAAACTATTTAAGTGAACAATTTCATTTTCACTTATCCAAATTCACAAATTTGATCTGCTAAGGCAAAGAAGATGAAGATAATGATATCAGTGAAGATTGAATCTCCAGATCGTGTCAAAATTCACTTTATGGATATCACCACCCAAATTAGGTCCCATTTTCTAGAGATTATAGATCATGGTATGAAGAGAAGAGCAACGAACAAACACAAAAAATTAAATAAAAACACACATCAGAATTCACAAAATAAGAAAACGATGATGGTATTTACAACACAATAAAATAAAAAATAGAAAACATAGTAATAAAATGGAAGATGGATGATCTCGTTCCCATATCTAGGATTTGGAGGTGTACCCATTCCTGGGGGTGATGTGTTATGAATTGTGCAGTGCCCCCCAAGAACATGATAGGAGAGAAGCTCCTCTAATTTAGAAAAAAACTGAAAAAATGTACCTAATAGGTAGCAGTGACCTTCCACGTGGCACTTCGTGACATACTTGTCACTAACATTCAGGTGAAAACCTAGTTAGTGCAGTTATTATCGTGCAACAACCTCATACCCCTTCATATATATAATTAATGCCCCCCCATGATCAATTTTTTCTTTTACCCAGATTCTTCTTTGCCTATTGAAAAGAAAAGAAAAATGCAAAAACATCAGGGAGCAGTACTAAAAAGAAGAAACTAAAATTATTATAATTAATATTATAAGATAAAAATAAAAAAAATTATATTTACTATAATATATATATGTATAAAATATATAAATAAATCAGTAAAAATATTAACAATATTTTTATTATATATATATATATTAATTATATATTTTCATTATAAATAAAATCAAAAAATATAGTTATCTTAGCTATTATATTTTTTACTAACATTTACTATTATAAAATATATGCTCTTAATATTATAAATATAAATATATTACTATATTTATTACTATTAATATATATATATATTATTATTATCTATTGTTATTTATAATAATTATGTTATATTTTATATATATATATGATATTGTAAATTATATATTATATATTATAAAAAATAAAAATAAAAGATGAAAATGGGGGGATGGGGGTGCGGTTCAGGTGTGCGCAAAGGGGAGGAAAGGAGGTAAGTGGGTTCGTAGGGGAGGATAACAAGAGGGAGATGGGGGGTGGCTCAGGAAAAGAAGATAGGGTACAATGGCGTGGTGGCCTCAGTTTGATTCAGCGAATGGCTGTGTTGGCTTCAGGTTAGGGGTAGAGATTAGTAGTGACACTATTTTAGAAGATGGCTCGACATCAGCGATGTTGAATAGAAAAAATGGCTTGCGGTGGGATTGAGGCACTGCCATGATGAGAGCAGTGAGAAGTAGGAGGCACCTCTAGCTCTAGCAGTGTGTTGGAATGGAGGTGTGGTAGTGTGAGGGAATTTTTTAAAAAAGATGAGACAATTTCTACTTTAGTAGTGAGAAGGGAGGAACCACGAGAGACCCTAGTGTTGAGTCGGGTGTGATAGAATAATGAGACTAGACCCTAAAACAAAAAGTCAGTGGCATCCACACCTGATATAAAAATCAACAAAAAGTTACAAATTAGATCAAAAAATTAATTAATCTAAAAAAATTAAATTAATAATTAAGTTATAAATGAAATTATTGAATTAAAATTTCTAGTTTGAATTTTTATTAAACAAATTGATTCAATTTCAATTACTCAATAATTAATTTATTTTATATTGAAAAATGTAAACAAGACAATTAATTAAAAATAAATAAATAAAATTAGTTTTCCTCAATCAATTAACTAATTAATAAATTAAATCATATAATAAATTAAAATTTAAATATAAATAACCATTAAATTAATTTAAAGAATTAAATTAAATTATTAGAAATTAATTAATTAATTTATAATTTCAAAAAGAAAAGAAAAAAAATTTCTTTTATAGAATAATTATCTGAATTTAAAAATTAATAAAATAATTATTTAAAAAAACAAAATGAAAAATATTGAAAGAATAAAAAGAGTGAAAAATTATAATTTAAATAAAAAAATAAAAAAAATGAATATATAAAAAGAATTAATTAATTAATTTAATAATTATTAAAAAAGAAAAAACTAATCACTAAAATACATGATTTTAACTAAAAAATATTTTGAATAATTTGTTACATAAAATATAACAATTTTCAGTTGTAACACAAAATATTTTATTTTAATACCAAAAAGAGATGAAAAAGTGAAAAATGATGTGGTAAAAAACATTGAAAAACAACCACATCAGAAGTTCTTAATCCAAATCTCGATTGGGAACTAGTTTCGTAGAATTTTTATTCATAATATGAGATAGTTTTATGTTATATGAAAATAAAGAATGAATTCTCAAGATCCCACATATTCAACGAAAGCCAATAGAAGAAGAGGTATTCTGAACTCCATGAAAAAGGGAATGTGTAAAAAAAGAAGAAGGGGATGGATCAATTCCCACCTTGTGAGAACTATGGAAAAAATCACTCTAGGAAATGATTGAAGATATTAGGAGTTTTTTTATAAGTATATACAAGAGTGTCATCATATAAAAGAATTCTGTGGGAAGAAGGAAAAGACTTTTATTCAGTGGTTCACCTATAGGGTTATAGGGCACAACATGTATGAATTTATAAAAACCTAGCTCTCTATTACACATTAAAAATTGAATTATTTCATAGAAATACACTTAACACTACCCAAAAGATAGATAAGTCTAGTGTCTTTGGTAATTAGTTAAAAAACATAACATCTTAAACATGGGATACATTATCATTATTACAATCTTCATTAACCTAATTTATTGAAAACATATTTATGATTCTGAAAATACTCCTTAGAACATAAAAATGCATGGGGTGACCTTAGGAAAAAAAATAAGAAAGGGGTGAGCTATAAATCCTAGTAAGGTAATAAACTTGGTATAAGTGATACATGTTAGAAAAAAGTCATATCAAGGAGAAATAAATGGAACATGAATAATAAGACATGATATAACATGACTATCATAACATGGGAAATGTTGAAACAACTTAAAACAGTGAATCATAAACATAGGTCAAGGATAAAACACCAAAAAATCATGTTGGAAAATTTCCCATAAATAAATCAAGTACACATATTTCTATACATGATGTATGATGATACTAAACATTACCCACTGCACTGGATCGCTATCTTGGAAAACCCATCATAACCATTTCATTCTCATGCTTAAATGTGCCACATAGATCATAAAACATGGATTTATTCAACATCATAATTTATTCCTTAATAAATAAATTTGGAATAAATAAATGTAATTCTACAATCAATAATTATATGTGCATCAATTTTAATATCACTGATATAAAAATTAATATGGTATTCACTACCCAATTATTTTGGCATGGAAAATCACAGGTAAATTTCGACAGCATAACACCATTACATAAAAATTGATAAAAATTGGTAATGATAGAGAAAAGGGAATTTAATTATTTGAAATAAATTTGGAAATATCAGGGACATGGAAAATTATATCCCATCATAATAAATTTTGAGATAGAATGCATAAGGTAATGAAGAAACAAGAAAGGAGAAAAAATCATTACAAATTTTTAACATGGTAACATGTGTAAATAATAGATCATGGGAGGCTTAATGATAGTCAAAAAAATATATCAAAATTTATAAAAAACATGAAATTTTAAGGAAATATGGAATATCATATTCCAATATAATAAAATGAAAAGTAAAAGACATAACATAAAATTAGTTCTTGATAAAAGAGGAGAGTGAAGGATTAGGTTCCCTTACTTGAATGTGCGACACCAAAGTCTTGGGAAGGACTTATTGGGAGCTTGGGGGCACATTTGGAGGACTATAGGGATTGGATGGAAGAGTTTAAATGTGCTACAAGAAGTTTTAGAGAAGTGAAATGGTAGGTTAGGTGGGTTTATATAGGAAAAGAGGGGAATTTTTTTATTATTTAGGTTTTGGACTCTACATAATAAAATATCAAAAAACACAAACAATACCATAGTTTTTCCCATGATTTCTACCAAAAGGGATACTTGTAAATTATTTTTCAAGGCCAAGGGCCTAATTTATTAAAATATTACCATTTGTGATGTGAAGGTGAGTCACACTCTTAAAGAAATGATTTTAAAATCATAAAATATATTATACGTCTTTGAGGATTCGTAACGGCTTTAAAAAATAAATCAAATAAACTGAAAATCACATTATTTTAATGGGAAAAATAGTTGGTCGTGTATACCATTTATATTACTAATTACATCACTTTTGGGTCATTGTTATGTCATAAAACACAAAGCATATTTATACAATATTTAATTTTTACCTGAAAATTTGACCATCTAAAAAAATTATGAAAAATTAACCATTGGATAATTTCAACATCCTAATTCAAAAAATAATTTTCATTTTGTCAAAATAATTTTATAAAATTTTGATTTTTCACTTTTAAAATAAAAACCAACATTTATTTAAAGTGAAGGGTTTTTAACAATAATATTTTTTGAACTATTACAATAATCACATTTGACTTCATAAAAATTAGATAATAATATATATTTGATAAATATTATTTTATAATAATATTTTATTAAAATACTTTTTATTTCAAAAATATATCAATTCATTAAAATAGATTCATTAATTGAATTTGAATATTAACTTAAAATACTATTTTTTTTATTGAGTCAAAATAAAAATCAATTACAATGTAACAATAATAGGATTAAAATATATTTATTATTATATTTAAAATAATATATATACTCATATTTCTAAAGACCTATTGTATGTACCTTTAATACACCATAAAACTTTCTAAGGGTAAGGTGCACGATGGTGGGTCTTTAATGGGGTGGTTTGGTGAACATGGTTTTGGATGGGATCTATAGGATCTTGAAATTATCATATAAAAGGGTTCTCCCATTCTTATGTTGTTGGATGTTAGCTTGGGATGGGTCTAGGGTAGATCGCAGAAATGCTATCTCCCTCAGAATCTCTGATAAATGAGCTTTATAGGGTATGATCTTACTGGTTGAGGCCATCACTTCCTTAGTTTGTGTCAATAGGATTTTTTAAGACCATATATTTATACTAATAATGTGATCATTTTTAAATAAATATATTATGAATGGTAAAGGTATATAAAATACATTAAAATACAATTAGATAAAATACAGCAACATAAGTGCATGTGTTTTCTATTACCATATTATATAATAATACATTTAATTGAATCAAATGGTCGAATCAAATGGGGAATATTATTTATAACAGTTTGGGTAATTACAATATTCCCCCTTTAAAAATTTCACCCATGAAATTTCTTTTTCAAACACTAAAATAGATGAGGGTAACTTTTCTTCATCACTTCCTCTGATTCTCATGTTGCTTTTTCAAACTTTTATTTTCTCCACAACACTTTGACGAGGGGTATTATCTAATTTCATAGATCTTTTTCTCTAGGATATATGATATTTACTAGATTCTTCTCATAGGAAAGTTCATTATCCAATAGTACCACCTCTGGATTGTGTACATGTGAGGGGTCTATTATGTACTTTCTCAAAAAGTATTCATGGAATACATCATACACATGAGATAGGTTCGGTGAGAGTGCTATTTTATATGACACCACACTGATATGATCAAAAATCTAAAAATGGCTGATGTGCCTTGGACTAAGCTTTCTCATAATCCCAAATCTCATCCATATCATCCATAGAGATATTTGGAGTAACACTTTGTCTCCCACATAAAACTATATGTTATTTCAACGATTGGCAGCAAATCTCTTTTTTCAACTCTGAGCAGCCTTGATGTGATACCAAATGGTCTTAAACTTCTCTACCATTTCCCTGGCCATTTCAACCCATATAATATTTCGTTCCCCAAATTCATCCCAGCTTGTTGGTGTTCTTCACCTCTTCTCATAAAGGGCTTCACAAGGATCCATTTGGATGCTCGAGTGGAAACTGTTTCAATAAGGTAGCTCAACCAATGGAAGATGTTGGTACCATACACCTTTTAATTTTATAGAACATGATTGCAACATATCTTCTGGTGTATGAATAGTACACTCGAATTTGCCATCAATTTGAGGATGACAAGTCATACTGATGTTCAACTCAGTGTTTAGCGCATGATGGATACTTTTATAGAACAAGGAGGTGAATCTTGGATCTGGATTGGACATAATCAATAGTGGTACTCCATTCAGCCTTACCACTTATCAAATATATTTCTGTGCCAGTTGATCCAATGAGAAATCTTCTCGAATCACAATGAAGTGTGTAGTCTTGGAAAAATGATCCACAACAACCTAGATAACATTGTTTCCTTTGGATGTCTCCGTAATTCTGATGATAAATTCCATGGAGATATTCTCCCTTTCCCATGTTGGTATGGGTAATGTTTGTATCATCCCTTTATACTTCTGCCTTTCATCCTTCACTTGCAAACATACTAGGCACTTGGATGTATGTTCAGTGATCTTCTTATTCATATTTTCCCACCAATAGTTCTATCAGAGATCTCGATATATCTCTATGTTTCATGAGTGAATAGAGAATGTCAAACCATGTGAATCATCCGTTAGTTACTTATATAACTCAAAATTTAAAAGAACACATAGTCTTGACCCAAATATCACAATTCATTCTTCATTAAAAATGAACTCTGAGTATTTATATTTTCTTATAGTTTCTACTTTATTCTTAATTTCTACCTCATTTATTTGAGAATCCTTTATTTTTATCAAAGATGGATGGTTGAGAAATCATTTGAGAAAGGATTTATGATGTTCCTTCCTTAATGATTCCCATGTCCATCCTTTCATCGATGACAGATTTGTTGCGTCCTTTCTACATATAGAATCTTCCCCCTTATTTACTTTACCAGGATGGTAGTGGATTGAGAAGTCATAATCCTTGATGATATCTAACCATATTAAATGGAATATATTAAGTTTTTTCTGTGTGAATATATATTTGAGGTTCTTATGATCAGTATATGTCTCACACTTCTCCCCTAGAGATAATCCCTCCAGATTTTCAATGCAATGATCATAGATTACAACTTCAGATCATGTGTGGGATAGTTTTTCTCATGAATTATCAACTACCTTTATACATAGGCTATGAATTTTTCATTCTGAATTAACACACAACCAGATCCCTTCTTCGACAGATCGCTGAATATTATGAAAATTTATCCAATTGTGAGTAGCGTGGGAATAAGTTTAGTGATAATAATCCTTTTCAACTCCATGAATATTTCTTCACATTTATCATTCCATGTTAACATGACTCCCTTCCATGTTATCTTGGTAAGAGAGTTCAACAATCATTAGAAGTTTCTCACAAATTTTTGATCATAACCAGCTAATCCAACGAGAATACAAATATATATCTTAGATGTTGGCCTTGTACATCCTTCAATTTATTTTTTTCTTTTATGGATCCATATATTTCCAATTTATTATGATGATATTCCCCAAGAATTATAATTCCTTCAACCAGAACACACATTTGTTGTACTTTTCATAAAGATTATCCTTTCTCAAGGTCTTTAACACTATACAAATATTCTCATCATGGTCCTCATTGGTTTAAAAGTATATTACATTATCCTATATATATAATACCAAAATATTGTCGAGGTAATATCTATTGTCTCTATTCATTATGTTCATAACGATTGGTGGAGCATTAGTGAGTCCAAATGACATTACTATGAACTTGTAGTGCTCATACCTTATACGAAAAGAAGTCTTGGGGATATCCTACTTCTTCACCCAAACTTGGTAATAACTCGACCATAGATCCACCTTGGGGAATTACTATGCTCTACACAGATAATAGAACATGTCATCAATATTTAGAAAAGTATACTTGTTCTTTATCATGATCTTTTTGAGCTCACAATAATCAAAGAAAAGGCACATTGACCAGTCCTTCTACTTGATGAAGAGGACTCATGCACCCCATAGTGAAGCACTTGGGTATATAAACCATTTATCCAAATTCTCTTGTAGTTGTTTATTTAGATCCTCGTGTTTAAAAATATCCATCCTATATGGAGTATTGGATATTGGAAATTCCATAGGTATAATCTCAATTGAAAATTTGACCTCTCAACTAGAAGGAAGACCAAGTAATTCATATGGAAACACATCAGTTTATTCCCAAAAAATATGTATATCTTTGAGGATGATCATTTCCATATACTCAATCATTTGAGCTAGATATGCTTTCTCATATGAAAATAATATCCATTATTGAGATGATGGTGTTAAAGAAGATTCATGCTCCACCTTGCACTTATATAGAATTAGGGATTGATTCGCCATACAGAGAGTGATTTAATTCTCACAGAAATTTATGTTAGATATATATAGGTAATGCCAATCCATTCCTACAATTGTATCAAATTACACCAAAATAAATATGACAAAATTATTTGGGAAGTTCATCCCATAAAATTTTACTCGAGAAAAGTTACATACATGGGATGAAATAATTTCCCTATTTGATGTTTTCACTGAAATCTCTACTTACGTGCTTGGTGGTGGTGTTTTAATAGTTCTACTAAACATTCATGATATGGATTAATGCATAAAAATAGAATAAAAAATTATGTTCATTATAATTGAATGAATAACTAGCGGACATGTCACTAATTTTTTGTTGGGATTCAATTAAATAGTAGTGATAGAAAAAAGCTCACCCTTGCTGCCTTGGGGTTGTGGGTTTCCTAAAAAAACCTTGGATTACATTACTCATTTTCAAAGTGCATTGGTTCCTTGTAGTTATAGTAGTGAAAAGGCATTGAGGGTTAATTAGAGCATTACATTCCTCTGTCTCATTAATGTTTTTCTTTTTTCGACAATTATTACCTAGGTTTCCTTTCATCCCACACCTAAATCAGTTTTTTGTTCTATTTAGGAAATTTTGAGGGTTCTTCTTCCTAAAAATTTGACAAGTGGGTTGTTGAGATTTCTGGGCACCATTAGATCTCTCTATCAGACCACCAGAATTAAACTCTACTTTCTTCTTCTTATCCCCATGATACCCTTGATACTCACCAATCACTATTCTGAATTTCAGGGCACATCAAACTATTTCTTCATTGTTATCAAAGACACATATCACTAAGGATTTTTATAGACTAGGTTTTAGCCCAACAAGGAAGTGTTCAACCTTGCATTTAGTGTAATGAAAAAACTGGAGGTCTATCATAAAGGTCTTGTGAGTTTTTACTCATACACCCCAATAGATTCATCATATTTTTTATTGAATGCAAGGAAATACATTTCCATTATAAGATGGAGAGTGGAAGGAAAATATTTATTGAAAACATTTTCCATAATTCCTTATACTCCATCACTTCAATATATCCATTAGAATTTGTATTGTTTATCAATGTCCACCACTGATCAGATTCTCCATCCATATGGTTAATAGCTAGTAGAACATTCTCTTCTTGAGAGCATTTAAGGATGAGGAAGATCTTCTCAATGTAATGGATCCATTGTTCCATGATTAAGGAATCAGAAGATCTATTAAAAGTGGGAGGCCTTTGTCACATGAAGCTCTGGATTACATATTATTCTCTCTTAGGGGGGTTTGGGCGCTCTTTGTGATCTAGTAATCTATTCCTAACTTAAGTTAGCTGAGAGAGTATCATGACAATGTTCTTGATCGCTACTCCCATCAGATTGGGAATATCATTGGGACATTCATAAAATTTACCTTTATATCAATTGTTGACTTGATTCCTCTTATTTTTGGACATTGGATAGAATAAAAAGAAAAATTTGGAATGAGTATCATAAACTGTTAACACATAAAGGGGGTCCCAATGAAAATAAAGGGATAACATATCAATTACATTTTTTCCATAACATATGAATTTATAGGCTTCAGTATATCTTGTCCATGATCTATTTCCTAACATATATTATTATGGGAATTTTATTGTTCCTTTAATAATGGTTCATAATGTGATTTTAAATTTACCAAAGCATGTACCCCAGGAGAATCAAACTATATTCATAGTAAGTCCTATTTTGTGTACTAGGTTACTCCGATTCAGGCCCTAAAAACCTTTTCAGACTTGTTACTCCTAGGTACATTTGTTCGAGAACCACATCAACTTGTAGTATCTAGAAAGGGATGTATTTTCATTATAAACAAATTAATCTATAATAAAAAAAATTAGTGATGTTTTCTTATACTTATTCTATATCTATGTCTTTATCTAGATTTTTCTAATCCTAATACCAAAAATCACAAAACTCTTGCTCAGATACCAATTATAACAACCCAGCTCTTTATTAAACATTAGGACATGAATTATTTCATAAAACAACACTTAACACATCCCAAAAGACCAATAGTTATAGTGTCCTTGGGAATTATATAAAAAACATAAAATCTTGAACATGGGATACAACAACATTATTAAAACATCCTTAACATTCTTTATTGAAAACTTCTTTAACATGCTCAAAACACATAGAACTTAAAACTCCATGGGATAACTTTAGAAAATACATAAGAACGGGGTGAGATATAAATACCAGTAAGTGAATAAACATGGAATAAGTGATAAATGTTAGAAAATAGGCATGTCAATGAGGAATAAAAGGAACATTTATAATAAGGCATGATATAACATGTTAATCATAACATGGGAAATGTGGAAACAACTTAAAACATTGAATCCTAAACATAGTTCATGGATAAACCAACAATAAATAATAGTGGAAAATGTAACATAAAGTAATCAGGTACAAATCTTTCCCAATATAAAGTATCATGATATTAAACATTACCCAATGCATTGGAGCGTTATATCAGCACACCGATCATAATCATTTTATTATCCTCTATACTCGTTCTATATAGATCATACAACATGGATTTATTCAAAACCATAATTTATTCCACGATCAAGTATTGTGGAATAAATATATGTAAAACCAAAATATGTAAGTATATTCACATAAAGTTGAATACCCATGATATAAAAATGGTTATGGTATTCACTACACAATTATTTTGGCATAGAAAATCACAGTTAAATTTTGGCAGAAAAACGGTTTTACCTAAAAATTCATAAAAATCGTTGATGATAGAGAAAGTGGTCTATAATTATTTGTAAATCAAATGTTAAGTAATAGAGACATAGAAAATCATATACCAATGTTATAAATTTTGAAATAGAATGAATAAGGTAATGAAGGAACATGAATAGAGAAAAAAATCCTTAAGAATATGTGGCATGGTAACAAGTGAACATAAAAAATCGTGGGAGGATTAATGAGAGTGAAATGGGGATCTCATAAATTATACATAAAATATAAAGTAAGTTAAAATTTTAATATCATATCCCATCATAAGTAAATTAAAAGTATAATACATAACATAAAAGGAGTGCTTGATAAAAGAGGAGAGTGGAAGACGAGGTTCGATTATTTTAATGTGAGAATCCAAAGGCTTGGGATGCACTTCTTAAGAGCTTGGGGTGCCTTGAGAGGAATCTAGGAAGTGGAGTGTAGAGTGTGGATGTGATTAAAGTATTTTTACTGAAGTGAAATGAGAGCTTGGTTGGGTTTATATTTGAAGGGAGGGGGATTTCATTATTATTTATGTTTTTACTCTACATAATAAAATATCAAAAACCAGAAACCATCCCATTGTTTTTCCGATAGTTTCTTAAAAAATGATCTGGTTTAAATTATTTTATAAGTCCAAGGTCCAAATATATTTATATATTAGAATTGGTGATGTGGAGGTGAGTCATAATCTTATATAAATGGTTTTAAAATTAGAAAATATATTATAAGCCGTGGAGGATTCATAATGGCATTAAAAAATAAAATAAACATAAAATAACATTATTTTAAAGGGAAAACCATTTTTTTCTTGGATCAAATTTTTATTACTTATTACATCACTTTTGTGTAATTTCTATGTCATAGAACACAAAGTATATTTATATGGTGTTTAATTTTTACTCAAAAATTTGAGTATCTCAAAAAATTATTGAACATTCACCATTGGATAATTTTTGACATCCTGATTCAAAAAATAATATTCATTTTATATAAATAATTTTATTAATATTTTAATTTTTTATTTTTAAATAAAGATGGATATTTATTGAAAATGACTGGTTTTTGACAATAATATTTTTTTGAACCCTTATAAAAATTAAATTTGACTTCATAAAATTTATATGATAATTTATATTTGATAAAAATTATTTTAAAATTATATTTTTAAAAATATTATTTATTTCAAAAATCTATTAATTCATCAAAAGAGATTCCTTATGTGAATTTGAATGTTAACCAAAAATACTATTTGTTTTTCATTGAGTCAAAATGAAACTAATTTATAAAGTTTCAATAATAGGATGAAAATAAATTAATTATTTTATAAAAAATAATATATATACTCATATTGCTAAGGCCTTGTTACATATCTATTTAGTACCCTATTAAATGCCCTAAGTGTAAGGTGTGTGATGGTGAGAATTTTATGGGGCAGTTCAGTGAACATGGTTTGGGCTATGATCTCTATGAGATTTTACAAATCTGGTTCATGGTTTAGCTCATGGTTAAGTTATTGGATCTCATCTTGGGCATATTATGGGGAAAGGACTAAAAATTTAGTCTCCCTCAGAAACTTTTATAAACATGCTTCATAGGGTATAATCTTACTGGTTTTGGCCATCACTTTCTTTTTCTGTATCAATTGGATTTTTTAAAACCCAATTTTCATACTAATCATGTGATCACTATTAAATGACTATATTATCAATTGTAAAGATACTTAACGTTCATTAAAATCCAATTGGATATAATAAAACAAAATAAATTCATGTGTTTTCTATAACCATATAATATTATAAGACATTAAATCGAATCAAAAGAGGAATTTTATTTATAATAGTTTGGGTTGTTACATAATTCCCTGATCATTAAGGAGAACTACGACATAAGAGGAAAAGGGGGATTTTCAATATTATATGATAATAAAAGAGGAGGTATATGTAACAAATGATATTGTTTTAGGTACATTAATCTTATTATCAAATTTAGATAATGACTTATTTTATTTTGAATCATCACACTCTTTTATATATACCTTTTTTATAAGAAAAATAAACATTTTCCTTTTGAATCAATATGGGTTTTATTAGTAAAAAATCCTAAGGGAAGCCTCATTGGAAAAAATATATGTCAGGCAATCACCATTATGATACATAAATGTGATTTATTTTCTGACCTTGTTATCACACCTATGGTTTAACTTGATATAATCCATAATATGGATTTGATTTAAAATAAGTTACAAAAAATTCTTAATAGAGGAAGGACTTTATGTTTTTTGAGGAAGATGTAGAATAAATGTTTTTAGAGAAGAAGCTTCCACATCTTATTCTTATATAGATCCACCCTCAGTAGTTTTACTAAATTAAATTCTTATGGAAGAAGATAAAAAAACATCTAATGATGAAGAAGGAAATCTTAAATTTTAGGATGTACCTATTGTGCATGAGTACATTGATGTATTTCATATGTAATTTACTAAACATCCCCCAAATCTTGAAGTAGATTTTTTCAATGATTTAATCACTGAATCAAGTCCAATATCAAAGATTATCTATAGAATGACCACTGTGGAATTAGTGGAGTTGAAGTAACAACTAGAGGATTTTGGTAATAAGGGATTTATATGCCCTATTATTTCACCATGTGGAGCCTATTCTAGCCAACAAGCTTGTACCTGAGTGGTAAGGGCTCTTGCTTGGCATCTAAGAGACCCAGGTTCAAAACCAGGTGGAGGCGAATTTCTGGGTACTGTAGCAGCACTGAAGCAGTTACTATTTGGTATTGTAGTATCCAGAACTATTCACCCGATTTGGGCCTTCGGGCCATCGGTTTGGGCTATGGGTCTCAAGGGCCTTCGGTTCATAAAAGGCATTTGTCCACAAGAACTTTAGGCCACAAAGACCATGGAGTAGCCCATTTCTCACAAAACAGGCCCCGGATGAGGATCAGAGCAACAAGAGTAGCAACCACCAGATGCAGAGCTAACCTGATTAGATGAATGAGAGGGTATGGCAGCCGCCATCGGGACCATGAACCATGAAGCTTTGTATGGGGGAATGCTATCCAATAAGCAATTCTAGGTGAGGAGATAGGTGATCAATGATGCAAAATCTGGGGAGGTGCAGTTCAAGTGGGATAGGCTTACGGGTCATGTATTGGGCATGGTATGCCTCTGGGCCTTTGGGTCATCTATTGTGAGTCATTCGGGCCATGTGCCTTGGGCCTACGGGTCATGTATAAGTTCCCCTTCAACCCTTAAAAGGGGGATTATCCATAATAAAATAAAAAAAAAGGCATTCGGGCCATTCGGGTGGAGCCCATGACATATCAATTACGAATAAAGATAGATCCATGAGGATTGATTATTGGAAAATCAGTGCAATTAAAATAATGAAAACGTATCATATACCTCACATTTATGACTCGTTTGATCAAATTAAAAGTTCCCAATATTTTTCAAAGATTGATATTTGTTCTTGGTATCAAAAATTGTTAGTAATGAAGGAAAAAATTCTGATGAGAGATTTTCAGATAAGTTATGGACATTAAGAATAAATAGTTATTCCATTTGGATCGACTAATGAGCCCTCTATTTTTATGGACCAAATGAAAATAATATTCAAGGAATATCTTGATGATTTTTTTCCCGGTATTCATTAATGATACTGTGGTGTATTATAAAAGATTTGGGGACAATAATAATCACTTGTTTATCATTATTAAGACTCTTATAAGGGAAGAGTTATTTTTTTAATTTAGTATGTGAGATTTTTGGCTTCAATAAGTTTCTTTTATTGGCCATATTTTCTCCAAGTATGTAATTTCAGTTGATCCTATAAAGAAAACTGAATTGAGAGAGTTTCCTACACCAACAAACATAACCAAGGTATGCAGTTTCATCAGTTTGGAAGGTTACTATTGATGATTAATGAAGAATTTTTCTTGATTGGATAACCCTGTAACCAAGTATACATGTATCGGGTTTAAGTTTCTTTAGACAAAGGAATCTTAATAATTCTTTTTTTTAACTAAATAGATTATTATAAAAAGCTCCGACTTTGACTCTGCAATCTAGAAGGGATAGGTTTATCATATATAGTGATGAATCAGAGAAGAGACTTGGTTATGTCCTAATAAAAAATGGTAAATTTATTTTATACTAATCAAGGAAATTGAAGCCTTATAAATAGAACTATAAAACCCATGACCTTGGGTTAATGAATTTAATATTTACTTTGAAAATATGAAGACATTATCTCTACGATGAAAGATTTGAGATATACATGGATCATAAGAGATTGAAATATATCATCATATAGAAATATCTTAATATGATACAAAGCATATGGCTCAAGATACTCAATTATTATAGTTACTCAATACACTACCAACTTGGTAAAGAGAATAAGGTAGAAGATGCATTTATTAGGTTGGATTATAAGTGTACTAACAAAAATGTGGATTGAGAAGGATCCTCTATTCATGGATCTTTTAAAGATGAATATTGTAATTTATAAGGATTTTGAGACATCAAAAATTATGCAGATGATTAAAAACCCATAATTATTAGAGAAGATAAAGAATTATCAATCTGATGATGATAAATTTTAAAAGAAAATTAATGTTGTGAATGATGGAAAATAAGCATAATTTATTTTTCAATATTGTGTTCTAATGTTTGTAAAGAGATTATGTGTTCCAACTATACCTAGGATAAAAAGAATATTTTTGGATGATTATCATATATCATATTTCTCTATATACCTTGGTAGAATAATGATGTATAAGGAGGTGAAAAACATTCTTGATGGGATAAAATGAAGAAGGAAATTTTTTATTATGTGTTAAGATGCTTGGTTTTTCCATAAGTGATAGTTGTGAGGCAACATACTAAAGTAGTACTTCAAACTATTCCTATTATTGTGTGGATCTGAGATGAAATTACTACATAACTTTTCATGGAAATACCAAATACTCTTATAAGGAATGATTTAATATGGGTTATTATTGATCTCTTGTCCAAATATAAACATTTACTTTCTATAAGATATTACCTTCCTCTTGAGTACCTCATGAGGCTTTATATTAATGAAGTTTTAAGACTTCAGGGAACACCTATATCAATCATTTCTGATCAAGATCCCCACATTAACTTACACTTATGGAAGAGTCTTTAGGAGTCCCTTGATACTATGATTCATTTGATCACTTCCTACTATCCTCAATCAGATAGAAATCCTAAAATAACAATTCAAATAATGGAAGAAATGTTGAGGTCATGATCACTCACCTTTCAAATCATGTGGTATTAATACCTAACTTTGGTATATTTTTCTTATAATAATAGTTTATATTAGAATATTCAAATGGTTTCATATAAAGAATTATATGGAAAGAGTTTTCATACTCCAACTTTTTGGGATGAAGTTGGTTGTATGAAACTCATAAGCCCAGAAATTGTTAAAGAGATGATGATAAAGTGTAGCATCCCAGATAAATAAAGAATATCACATTTTAATATTTATTAAAATTTGGGAATTAAATATTAATTTTACTTTAAAGTGGAATCTATGTACGATGGCGTACTCGATATGAAACAATGGGTTTCTTTGAAATCTTATGTGGCACACAACGTTGAGTTATAATGAATAATAATAATATAATATTATTATTTTAAAAATTAGTTAACACCTAGACATTGTAATGGAGGGAATGAACAGAAATAACAAAAAATTATTATACATTTTTGTTAATTTTTTTTACATTTATCCAATAAAAGTTAGAGGATTAAAATTTGAATGAATCTAATTTTAATCACAAATAGTCCAATATTCTTTAAAAGGTCGATTTAACACCTTTTGATGGTGAACCCAAATTAAATCTAGTATTTTTCACTTTTATATGTTCTATTTGAAAAAATAAAATTCTTCTTTAGAATCAGTACATCAAAATTTACTTTGGGTAAATTCTTGGTATTTTTTGATAAAATAAATTTTTTAATCAATAGTGAAAAATACTGTATTTTAATTCAAAACCGCCTTTTAATATAATTTATTTATATGGTTGTATTATATTTTTAAATGGTTTTAAAGTGTAATTATATTTTATTTTTACTATTTAATCCAATTTTGGTCATTAGAAGTAATTTCACTTTGAAATTGGACATAAACAAGTGTCAATCTTTCGATAGTTATTATTTCTTAAAAACATGCTTTTTGTTTTGACAATGATAATTAATTTTCAATTAATTAATGAAACTTATATGTTTTTAATTTGGTAAAATAGACATTAATTTTGAATTTGGAATATATAATATAGATTAGTCTGAATATTTGGTATATTTTTTGAAAACCTTCAATTTTTTATGAATAGTGAAAACACTAAGTAGTAGTTAAAAAGCTGACTTTTTCATTTAGATGATTTTTTTCCGCTTCTGTGAATTGAATTTATAAAATCCGTCAAACATGGTTGTTATTAGTAAGTAAAATATGGTCTAATAAGATGAAAATATTTTTTGGTAAATATTAACTTTTTACTTTTATTTACCACGGTTAAAGGTAAATAGGGTAATTCAATGTAAAAATAATATTATAATAATATTAAATTAACCTAAAATGTGTACTAATCCTATTGGTTGATACATTTCGGACCATGGGAATCTTTTTGTCGATTTTGGGACCCCATGAATCCACTTAAGAGTGATAATGACACTTTATATTAATTAATTTAAAGTAATGACAAAAATGACAGAAACATATATCTTTTAGTAAATCAATTCTTACATGGGGTTATATAAGTTATATCTTCGACTATAAATATTAATTTGAAATCTCAAAAGATTCACTACATCATGGTGTTTTTTTATAATTTTTATACATCAAAAAAATAAAATTATTTATGACACAATAATGATGTAGTGTTTACCTCATTAATGAATGATTTAAATAAATAAGATTAAAAAGATTAAAAAAATATCCAAAACCTGTTAAATTATTATTGGATGATTTTATTTTAAACAAGAGTCATATTATATTTTACTTTAATATGTTTTTGACCTTTATAAAACAAAAATCATTATATAATAAAATACTATTTTCAACCATTCCTAAAGAGACCCTCCTCCCCTTATAAAAAGGCCTCAACTCTAAACGATTACTCACACCTCTCAAGCCAATTGGCTTGTCCAACCTCTACACAAATAAGCTCTCAAGATCTCTATATTACATTTAGAAGCCTCGCCTTAGGCAAAAGTAACATCAAGAAATCCTATTGGTTCAAACCAAAGGGAGTTACCCAAATTAAAGGTAACGTCTTCTCTTAAATTCTTTTCCTTTATTTTACTTCTCCAAACCTAAAATCTTTTTATTACATTATTTTATAAAAAAAATAGTATACTTAATATACTAGGTTTTTTATATGAGAATTATTCAAACTACACTTACACACACCTCTATCTAATGGGTAAACAACATAATGTTTCTATGGACGGTGAACTACTGCCTCACGAAACGATGATTGTTCAAACTTCTCCTACCACCTATTATGGTGGACATTATGATGGGACTGTATTTATATGTGATATATATTATATTTATATTGTCTCTATAATTATGTATTTTTCATTTATAGCATACCTTTATGGTTTCCATAATGGGTAAACACGATAATTTCATTTGATGAAGTGCAGACTACCGCCCCATCAAAGTGATATGACTCATTCATGCCATACATGGAACACATACAGGATGGAGTTACTGAAATTATATATGATATTATACTAGAATTATAATATACATATTTATCATTAAGTTTTATTTACCTTAAATATGAAATAGAAATGAAACTAGCGTTCATGCGTACGTACGGCTAACCATCTCCATGAATGATGCATTTCATTTCTTACCTTTAAATGTTATGTAATATTATAAATACATATATATACTATATATATGATATATAAATCATGAATATAATTCTAGAGATAATGTAATTTTAACCACATGAACAACTTGTAATTATAAGAAGTTCATTTTTGACTCAAGTTCCAAATGTCGAAAAAACGACCATTATTAAATTAAATGATTACATAATGTTTATAACATAATAATAAGTTATATAAAAAGAATAATAATATTGAAAAAGGTTCATAGAAAATTAGAAATTAAATTTAGTTTATTATTCAGGAGATTAAAGAACGAACGGGTCAAGTCAGACATAAGGTAAAGGACTTCGTCTCAATCTCCTTTCATTGAGGCATATTTTTTTTAAAGACTACTTTATTTTATATAGAGTATAAAAACATATGAATTTTAATTACATTCAAAGGGAATATTTTTATATGAGGTGCTTTACTAAACTAAAAAAATAATGTTTATTTTTAACGTAAGTTGTGACAACGACCTTTTCCACCGCCGTGAGTATTATTTGATCTTTGGCTTCCTTAATAAGCCATAATGTTTTTCAAAGGAAAATAAATTCCATATACTATTTTATGTATTTTGGTGTTAAAAATGGTTTTGATAATGGATTTGTTATGTCAATATATTTAAATGATATATTGTGGTTGAAATGTGGAAATTTTATCTTTCCTTTATATTTGTTTTATGTGTTATGAATATGTTATGGTTCTTGGGAATTGTTTACGTATATGGGTGGTTCTGTGATAAACCTAGGACAGGTGAGCTCGAGAAAGCTCTCTGATGCATTAGGTAATGTTATGGAGGTAAACATGAATGTTTCTCATAAGAGATATAGGGAATATACTATGATAGGTATTCCAAATGTAACTCCCTACATAGCTGTGAAAGCTACAACATAAGTATGTTATGGATTCCATAAGTTACTATTATAATTAGTGACTACTATGTGTTATTCAAAAATCTTATTATTTCATGAGGTATGTTAAAGAGATTATGTTATGTTTGTATTGATGAACTAATGTTTTCTTTCTTTGTTTTATAACCCTTATTGAGCTTTTTATGCTGATCCCAAGTTTTGAAATGTTTTTCAAAGGACTTAAAGATGAATAGGGTCAAGGATGGGATCAATGAAAAGTCATACTATCTAAAACATGGAAATAGACATGAATATTTTTTTCAAGAGTTTTTATTTTATGAAAAAATGGAAACTAAGTAGAAGTGTCTACTTTTTAATTTTTTGAAATGTAATGTAACAGTTATAGACTAATTCTCTAAAATTATAAATCTAAAAATATCCTCAATGTGAATTATTCATTTAACTCAAGATTATGTAAGGTTTTACGACTGGGTCCTTACAGTTGGTATTAGAGGTTGGTTTAGACAACTTCAGAAGTTATAATATTGTAAAATTAATGTCCACAAATGAATTTATGGTAAGATTGAAATGATATAGAATTTATAGATTACCATGTTGCTTCACCTAAGATATTTCTGCATTAAGAATGGTTTTTCGTAGAGGAAACATGGATGTTGTGATGGGAAGGCATACAGAGGGAAATGACATTTCAAAATTAGCATCCTGAGATGGTCGAAATTGGAATTGAATAGCTTGTTGTTGTGATGGTTCAGTTGACTCAGGTGATAAATAGTGGTTATGTTTATTGATAGTATTTTCGTTTATTCTAAAATTAAAGAGGAATATAAAAATCATTTAAGAGTTGTTTTGAAAACCTTAAAAGAAAATAAAATATATGGGAAATTCAGTAAGTGCGAGTTTTTGTTACAACAAATTTCATTCCTTGGTCACATTGTTTCAAAAAATGGTATAACTATTAATCCTTCTAAAACAAAAGTTGTTGAAGAATGGACACGAACCAAAAATATAACTGAGATTCATAGTTTTCTTGGTTTGGTAGGTTATTACCAGAGGTTTTTTGAAAATTTTGCACACTTATCTAGTCTAATGACTAAGTTAACTCGAAAAGGTGTTAAGTTAATCTGGACAAAAGAATGTGAAGATTGTTTTCATGAATTGAAAAAAAGATTGGTAAATTCTCCTATTTTGGTATTACCTTCCAGAAACGGTGAGTTTGTTATCTACAATTATGGTTCTTTGAAAGGACATGGTTGTGTCCTTATGTAGAATTATCAGGTAATTGCTTATGCTTCACATCTGTTGAAGCCTCATGAGTTAAATTCCCCTACACATGATTTGGAATTTGCTGCTGTTGTTTTTGCTTTAAAAATTTAGAGGCATCATTTTTATGGATTAAAATATGAAATATATATTTACCACAAAAGTTTTAAGTTTATATTCACTCAGAAATTATTGAAACGAGACAGAGGAGATGAATGGAATTAATAAAGGATTATGTTTGCACGATTTATTACCATTCTGGAAAAGAAAATAATGTGGCTAATAATTTGATTTGAAAATGTAATGCTTCATTAACCATACTATGTTTGGAACAAGATCCTTTGATTAAAGACTTAATGAACTTTGTCATAGAAGTTGTTGGTGTAGGAAATTCCTCTGTTTTATTTTAGGTGTCAGTGAAATCATATTTATCTGATAGAATTAAGAAAGCACGGAAGGAAGATAGTGAGTTATAGAAAAAGGTAGAGTTGTTTCAGAAGGGTAAGTTGCCTGATTTTAACATTGATAATGATTGTTTTTTGAGGTTTGGGAAGAGATTATGTGTGCCTTGTGATTCACAGTTGAAGAAAGATTTATTATGTGAAGCTCATAGTTCTATATTTTTAGTTCATCCTGGAAGTATTTATATGTACAAAGATCTTTGGGAGTATTACTGGTGGGATGGAACAAAAGGAGATATTGATGATTTTACTATGAAGTGTTTGACTTCTCAAAAGGTTAAAGGAAAGTGGAAGTTACTGAAAGGGATGCTTCAGTATTTACCTATTCTAGAGTGTAAATGGGAAAATATATCCATGGACTTTGTTGTGGGATTACCAAAGACATCTCGAGGTAATAATGCAATCTGGGTTATTGTTGATCGATTGACTAAATCTACACATTTCCTTCCTATCTGAGATATATTGTCTCTAGATCAACTTTCTCGGTTGTATTTTAAATAGATAGTCAGGTTGCATGGAGTTATCCTCTCCATTATATTTGATCGTTATCTCAAGTATACTTCTAACTTTTGGAAATTACTTCTGAATTTGTTGGGTACTATATTAAATTTTATTATAACATTTCATCCTCAATCAGATGGGAAGTTAGAATGAACAATTCAGACCTTGGAGAATATGTTATGTGCTTGCTAAATGGATTACCAAGAAATTTGGGACCAACATCTTTCTTTGGTTGAATTTTCTTATAATAATAGTTTTCATTCTAGTATACAGATGGCTCCATTTGAGGCATTATATGGGAAGCAGTGTCGAACTCTAGCTTTTTGGAATAAAGTAGATGAAAGGAAGTTGATGAGACCAGAATTAGTAGAAAAGATAGCAGAAAAAGATCCGTTGATTTAGAAGAACATGAAAATAACTCAGAGCATAGAGAAAAGTTATGCGGATAACCAGAGTAAGGATCTTTTTTTGAGGTACATGATCTTGTATTTTTCATTGTTTCTCCATGTAAAAATACGATGCATTTTGGAAAGATGGGAAAGTTTAGTCAGAGTTTCATTAGACCTTATGAAATCCTATAGAAAGTTGGATCAATTTCATATAGAGTGGATTTACCTCTAAGTTTATTATAGGTACACAATGTTTTTCATGTTTCAATGTTGAGAAATTATATACCAGATTCATCTCATGTTTTGAGCCCAAAAGAAGTTCAGTTGGAAGAGAATCTCTCTTATGAGGAACAACCAGTCCAGATTCTTGACCGAAGAGAGCAAGTGTTGTAAAATAAGGTAATTCATCAGGTAATGGTTTTTCAGAAAAACTATATGGTTGAAGAGGTAATGTGGGAATCTAAAAATTCTATGAGGGAAAAATACGCCAATTTATTTGATAAGTGAATAAAAATTCCGAGGACGCAATTCCAAGAGGGGAGAAGGATGTGACCTCCTAAGTAAATAAAGAATATGACATTTTCATATCTATTAATATTTGGGAATTAAATATTAATTTTACTTTAAAGGGGATGCTATGTTTTATGGAATACCCGATATGCCACAACAGGTTTCTTTGAAATCTTATGTTACACACAACGATGAGTTGTACTGAAAAATAATAATATAATATTAATATTTTAAATGGTAGTCAACGCCTAGCCATTGTAATGATGGGAATGAAAATAAAATACTAAAAAATTACTATACATGTTTGTTAAAGGTTTTTACATTTATCCAATAAAATTTAGAGTCTTAAAATGTGAATGAATCTAATTTTAAGCACAAATAGTCTAATATTATTTAAAAGGTTAATTTACCGCCTTTTGATGATGAACCTTCTTTAAATATAGTTCTAGTTTCTTTTATATATTCTATTTTAAAAAATAAAATTCTCATTTTGAATAGGGGCATCAAAATTTACTTTGGGTAAATTTTTGGTATTTTTCTGATAAAATTCATTTTTTAATGAATAGTAAAAGATACTGTATTTTTATTCACAACTGCCTTTTAATCTAATTTATTTATATGGATATATTATCTTTTTAATTGGTTTTAATTTTTAATTATATTATATTTTTACTATTTAATCCAATGTTGGCCATTGGACATAATTTCACTTTGAAATTGGACATAAACAAGCGTCAATCTTTTGATATTTATTATTTCTTAAAAAGAAGCTTTTTTGTTTTGACAACGGGAATTAATTTTAAATTAATGAATACAACTCATATGTTTTTAATTTGGCACAATATACATAATTTTTTAATTCCAAATATCAAATATTTTTTAGGCTTAATTTTTGGTATTTTTCTGAAAACCATTAATTTTTGACGAATAGTGAAAACACTGAGTAGTAGTTAAAAACCCGAATTTTTCATTTAAATAAAATTTTACCAATATTGTGAATTGAATTTTAAAAATCCAAGATACCTAGTTGTTTTTATTATGTAAAATTTTGTTCAATAAGATGAAAATAATTTTTGATGAATTGTAACTTTTGACTTTTATTTACCGCGGTTAAAGGTAAACAGGGTAACTCAAGTTAAAAATAATATTATAATAATATTAAATTACCCTAACATGCGTCCTAATCCTTTTGGTTGATAAATTTCCAATCATGGGAATCCTTGGGTCAATTTTGTAACCCCATGGATCCACTTAAGAGTGATAATGACACTTTATATTAATTAATTTAAAGTAATGAAAAAATGACATAAACATATATCTTTTAGTAAATCAATTATTACATGTGGTTATATAAGTTATCTATTCGACTATAAATATTCATTTGAAAGATAAAAAATATTTCCTACAACATGGAATTTGTTTTATAAAATTTAGACATAAAATAAATAAAATTATTTATGACACAATAATGATGCAAGGTTTACCTCATTAATGAATGATTTAAATAGATAAGATTATAATGATTAAAATAATATCCAAAACCATTCAAATTCTTATGGGATTATTTTATTTAATATAAGAGTAATATTATGTTAGACTTTAATATGTTTTACACCTTTAGAAATTGAAAATCATTATATAATAAAATAATATTTTCAAACATTCTTAAAGAGCCCCTCCTCCCCTTATAAAAAGACCTCACCTCTAACCCATTACTCACACCTCTCATGCCCCTTGTCTTGCCCAAAATCTACCCAAATAATCTCTCAAGATATCTCTATTTTACCTAGAATCCTCACCTTAGGTAGAAGGCACTTCAAGAAATCCATTTGTTTTAAACCAAAGGGAGTTACCTGAATTAAAGGCAAAGTATTCTCTTAAATTCTTTTCATTTATTTTACTTCTCCAAACCCTATAATCTTTTTATTCATTTATTTTATAAAAAAACAAGTATCCTTGATATACTAGGTTGTTTTTATGAGAATTATTTGAACTACACTTACATAGACCTCCATCTAATTGGTAAAGAATGAACTCTTTCCGTGGACGGTAAACTACTGCCTCACGAAATGATGATTGTCCAAACTTCTCATACCACCTCTTATGGTAGAAATTATTGTGGAAATATATTTAAATGTGATATATATTATATTTATATTATTTTGATACTTCTGTATTTTTCATTTATATCATACCTTTATGGTTTCCATAATGGGTAAACACGATAATTTAATTTGAGGAAGTGCAGACTACAGCCCTTCAAAGTGATATGACTCGTTAATGAAATATGTGGAACTTATAAAGGATGGAGTTACTGAAATTATATATGATATTTTACTTGAATTATAATATACCTATGTATCATTATGTTTTAATTACACTAAATATGAAGTAGAAATTAAATCAGCGTTCATGCGTACATACGGCTTACCGTCTCCATGAACGGTGTATTTCATCTCTTACCTACAAATGTTATGTACTATTATAAATAAATATATATACTGGATATATATGATATATATGATATCTAAATCATGAATATCATTCTGAATTTAATGGAATTTTGACCGCATGAACAACTTGTAATTATAAGAAGTTCATTTTTGACTCACGTACCAAATATCGACAAAATGACCATTATTAACTTAAATGATTACATAATGTTTATAAAATGGTTATAAGTTATATAAAAGGAATAATAAACATGAAAAAGGTTCTTAGGAAATTAGAAATTAACTTTAGTTTATTATTTAGGATATTGAAGAACGAACGGGTCAAGTCAGACACGAGGTAAGGTACTTCATCTCAATATCCTATCATTGAGGCATATTTTGTTTTATACATGACTTTATTTTATATGGTGTATAAACACATATGACTTTTCATTTCATTCAAATGCAATATTTTTCTATGATAGGTTTTACTATATGAAAAAATGAATGTTTCTTTTTAACATAAGCGGTGACAATGACCTTTTTTCCGTCAAGAGTATTATTTGATCTTTAGATTCCTTGACAAGCTGTAATGTTTTTAAAAGGAAAATAAATACCATATAATCTTTTACATATTTTGGTATTGAAAATGGTTTTGATAATGTATTTTTTATGTCAATATATTTGAATGATATATTGTGATTAAAATGTGGAAATGTTATCTTTCCTTTATATTTGTTTTATGTGTTATGAATATGTTATTGTTCTTGGGAATTGTTTACCTATATGGGTAGTTCCATAATAAACCTAGGGAAAGTGATCCTGATATAGCTCTCCAATTCATTGGTTAACGTGAAAAAGGTAAACGTTAATGTTTCTCCTAAGAGATTTAGGTAATATACTGTGACAGGTATTCCCAATGTAACTCCCTATGTAGATGTGAAACCTACAACATAAGTATCTTATGGATGCCATAAGTTAACTTTATGATTTGTGATTACTATGAATTATTAATAAATATTATGATTTCATGAGGTATGTTAAAGATATTATGTTATGTATGTATTGATGTACTAATGTTTTCTTTATTTTTTTTATAACCCTTATTGAGCTTTTTATGCTCATCACAAGTTTTGAAATATTTTTCACAGGATTTAAAGATAAATAGGGTCAAGGTTGGGGTCAAGGAAAAGTCATGCTGTCTAAAACATGGAATTATAAATGAATATTTTTTTCAAGAGTTTATTATTTTATGAAAAAATAGAAACTGAGTATAAGTGTCTACTTTTTAATTTTTTGAAATGTAATGTAATAGTTATGGATTAATTCCTTAAAACTCTAAACCTGAAAAGATCCTCACTGTGAATTATTCATTTAATTAAAGATTATGTAATGTTTTAAGGCGAGGTACTTATATAAATGTTAAGGATATATATGATCACGTCAAAGTAGATAAAACTATGAAAAAGATGTATGTTGTTAATTAGAAAAAAGATTTAGACTTCTAAGTGTGAGAACATGTTTTCATGAAAGTATATCCATGGAACGGTGTTACAAGGTTCATTAAAAAGGGAAACTAATTAACATGTATAGTTTACCATTCAAAATTCATTAAAGTGTTGTATTTTTTTCGTACTAATTGGAAATTTTTCCAAATCTCTTCAAAGTACACGATGTGCTTCATATATCTCTACTAAGGAGGTATATGCCTAACCCATCGCATGTTCCCACCTATAATGAAATAGTATTGGAACATGAACTTTTATATAGTGGATAACCCATCAAGATTATTGATACCATAGTGCTAATATTAAGGAATCGAACAACTTGTTTGGTAAATGTACTATGTAGAAATCACAAAAAGGAAGAAGCGACATGGGAATCAAAGGATGCTATGAGGGAGAACTACCGACATATTTTTAAAAGGTAAGACCCATAAAATTTTAAGAAATATATTTTTATAGGATGGAATAATTTTGTAACCCAAGACTTTAAAATATTACCCATTTATAATAAATTTAATTTTTGTATATCTTCCAATGCACGCAACACCAGGTTTAAACAAAACACTATTTAGTCATGTTTTGAAGAGTAAATTAAATTCTAACTATCCTATAAAATTTATATATTAAATTTACATTTTATTTATCCAATCAAATATTTTGACATTCAACCATTATATTTTATAGTCATAATATAAGAACAGACCCAATTTTACACAAAAATCCTTTATTTTTATAAAGAAAAATTTAAAAACTTTTAATAGCGTAACTATATTAAAATTTAATTTTGAAACTTTTATAAATTTTATATGTCAAAATAAATTTCATTTTTTAATGTGGAATGAAAAAATTATCATAGGGTGATTTTTTGTTATTTTTCTATGATGTTTCATTTTTTGATGAATAGTGAACAAATATTAAATTTTAATTGAAAACTACTTTTTCATCTAATTTATTTATAAGAATAAATTAAATTTTCTATTGTTTTTAAGAAAAATTAGATTAATTTTATATCAATTAGTCCAATTTATGTCATTGGAATAAATTTCACATTGAGATTGGATATAAAAACCCCTCACTCTTTTGACCATTTTTACTTTAAAACCCTGCTTTCTCATCACGTTTGTGGGATTATTTTTAAATTAATTTCTACCACTTATGTGATTATAATTGGGAAACAAATTCCATTTTTTAATAAAAATAATTTATAATTTACAGTAGGTTCAAGTTAGTTTTATATTAAAAATATTAATGAAAGTAATTAAAATCAATTACAAAGATTTCGAGAAAAATTAGCTTAACAATGGAATAAATATTAATCTTAGGGGAAACATTACTTAGATAGAAGTCCAAAATTTATTTTCTGACCATATTAATTTAATATAATCCCTTTTTAATAATATATTTTATTATTTTAAGCACAATATGTAAGTGATACCGCTTAATAGTGTTTATCTTTTTATATTTACAACAATTCCACTCCTCATCCACTATAAAAACTCACTCACCCATCCCAATTATTTACAAATATAAATCCCTTTTTATTGTAAAAAAATAAAAAAATATCTCCCCAAAATCTCTACAATCTTCTTATGAGCCTCACTTTTGTAATGAATCCATCATAGGAAGTCTTTTGGAAGAAACCAAAAGGATTTACCCGAATAAGAGGTAACATTTTTCAACCATAACTTTTGTTTCATTTTATTATCCACTCCTAAAATTATTATTATATAATTGGTATATAATAACATAAGTATCCTAAATATACTTTAATGTTTTTATTTCAATTTTACAACCTATACTCACACACAATTCCAAAAAATGCGATACACAATCATTGTTTGTGTTTGTGGTGGACTACCGCCTTGCGGACTGATGTTGTTCATTCTTCCATTACCACCTATAAAGGTTGGGAATAATGATGTATTTATATTTTATATATTTTATATATTTTATATGAGGTATTTATAATTTCTTTATTATTATGTAATTATTATACATTACATACCTTCATTGTTTGTATTTTTTTGGGAATATGATAACTTTGTTTATGGATGTGTGGACTACTACCTATTCAAACAATGTGATTCATTAACGCTATACATGAAGTGTGTTAAGGGTTGGTTTTAATAAAAAATGTGACATATATGATATAAATATGATAATGGAATGATAATATATATATATATATACATACACATACACACATATCGATTAATTATTAAATTTGACAGGGAAATGGGAGTATCATTCATGTGTATGTATGACCTACCATCTCCATGAATGGTGCATTTCATTTTCTACCTCCAAATATTATGGATTATTATAAATAAATATACCCTTATTATATATGAAAAATAAGTCATGTATTAAATTCTAGATATAGAGATATCAAGATCTAATTAATAGTAACAATAAACAACAAGTAAAAACATACTTGGGAAACTAGGAAATTAACACCTGAAATAGTGAAAATAATGAAAAATTACTAATAAATGGGTAATAAGATATCATAAGAAGATAATATATGATATTATAAATATTATTATGTTTTTTTTATAATTTAGTAACATTTTTTAAACCAATATACAAGATTTTAAAGACCACACAACTAAAAGGAATCATAAGGTAAGGGGTTTTTGTATCTCTTTTCTTTCATTGAAGCATATTCCATTTATCACAACTTATTTATTTTTTGTGATGTATATACATTAAATATTTTATTTTATATCATGAATTATTTTATCTTCATATTACTTAATGTTTCATTTGATGTTATTTCTTTTTTGGGGCTTATGAATTCAAAAGTTACAAAGTGGTAAGGGATTTCGTCTTAATTTACATTCAACTAAGACTTGTTTGTTATTATACACTAAATCACTTTAATGTGGTGTATATACTGCCACCTTTTCATTTAATATCATGATTGAATAATAATTCATGGTATTATAAGTTTCACATTGAACTATCTTAGCCAAGGGGTTTTGAATTGAAAATTACCTAGTGGTAAACGATATCATTGCAATATCACTTTCTTTTGTGATTTTTTACTTTCTCTTAAAACAATAACTTCATTATGATCATTTTTATTATACATTACATTTATCTCAAATATCCATATTATCATTCAATTGATATTATTATTTCCTAAACTGTATATTATTTTACATATGTTGATCATTTTTACTATTATCTGATTAATTGTGGAATTATTGATAAATATATGTATTTTATTCAATATGGATATCTGATAAGGCATATTTTTTATTATATAAATTTATTATTTCACTATATGAAGAATTATTTTTGTACATTCACTATTTAGATTTTTGATTGGCTAATTCAAGTCCCTCATTGCATCGCTAGTCTCATGAGACAAATCAATTGGGAAAATAATAGTAGGTTAAACTGTCTAGAGAATAAATCTTGATGGTAAAGGTATCATTTGTCTGGGAAAGTTGACATATAATAATTCATATTTTTTATTTATAATTAAATTATTATTATTATTATCCATGATATTTTTCATTTACATTATCTATTGCTGCATTTAATTCATAGGTTATTCATTAAATGGAATGATTTTTAGTTATCTACCATGATATATTGATTATAAATTATAAAAATATTTATATGGAATGTGTGCTTAGTTATTTACCTGTCTATGATTATTATGATCATTGATTCATTATTTCTTCTATTTTACATACCCTAATTGATTATTTGATCTAACCCATATTATTTCCCATTTCTATGGACATGTAGTTGAAATATTTTAATGATATTTCAAGGATGAAATTATTTTAATTTTATTTTTTATCATGTTTTATTTTCTATTTTACCAATGTAATATGGTTATATTTTATGCAATATATTTTTTCAAAACTTTTAAACTAATCGGTCCTTCATGATTTGATTCCTTATAATCATGACAATGTAATAAAGTAAGGAATAAACATTGGTCTTTTTGGGTCATGGCATCACAAATATAGAGTTTTATAAATAGAATTTTTTCACTAAGAAAAAAGGTGGTTACAATCCTTAATTCTATTAGTTCAAGATGATTTTAAAATATGATGCGTATAGAGAAGTTATTTTAATAAAATTGATTCAATACCCTTGAAAACACCATTATATTAGTTATCAATATGATATAGATGAATAAGGCTTAATAAAAACATGTTGAAGTTGATTGAGGGATTATGAAGTGGAATTATTATACTTAATAGAAGATAATTTCATTTCATAGAGTTAAAAAACTCTAATTGTAAATGAAAATCTAGCCCAAGCATTCTTAAATCCCATGGGACTGCCTAAAAATCTCGCAAGAAAACTCATCAAAGACCATATAGTATAGGGGCAGATTGCATCATTCAAAGAACATAATGATAAGTGCTAAAATTGGTCAATGTTCAATGGGATGTCTATATATATATATATATTTATTCATGTGATACATCATTGATTAACATAGTATACCACTTACTCAATTCTTTTTTCACTAGAAATTATGTGATGTGTTTTGACTTATTAAGTATTTTAACTCCTAGAAATGTTTCAATGTGAGATTCTATTATACATCCACTATTTATTTTTAATATTTTTTCTAGATGCGATTTAAATGTCAAGTCATGGAATGGAATGATGCTACATGTGAGGTGTCTTGTACATCTATCCATCGAGGGTTATTCATGAATCAAAGAACCACATCAAGGATCCTATGATTTAATTAAGATCAAGAAGGAATTGAGATCCATTATATGAGATCATTAGAAACATGAGAATGATGAACCATGTTTGATGTTTTTTTTGCTTCCATGGAATATATGCTTTGAGTTAAAGATACAATTTTAGAGTTAGTTGATAATGAAATCTACACCACTACACCAAATTTGAGAGCTATATGAGATTGATAATCTTGATACATTCATAAAATTTCCCATGCATGAATGTGATAGTATTTATAAAATAGAATTCATGAGGCTAGGTGTAAAAAGGGTTAATGTGAGGTTTTTCATCAACATGTTATATATTCTATGTTAAAGGATGAGTTTGTGAGTTTTTTTGTATATTCATGGAATGTTAACTCACTATTTTTCTCTAAAGATAACTATATGAACATATTCTATAATAACTGAGGGTGAGAATGAGATAAAATTGAGTATTTTTTAAAGAATCGTTGATTTCATGGAAAATATAGACGATATACAAGCTTTATTTACTACTTAAAGAATATAATTTCATGTAATATTTTATGTGAAGGATAGAGTCTATGAAGTAATAGCATTGAATTATTTTCTAATGTTGTAGGTGCGATGCGGTGTGTATCTTCAAACAGCTCGGTGAACCCTCACAGTGCAAACCCTAATCCTCACAAAATCAGAGATGTTTGTGTCTCTACTCACTAGATCGATTGAATCATGGAATCCTTTGATCCTAAATCGGAGCATTCATTTAACTCCAGATCTCTATAAATAAAGGAAGTGTAAACCCTTGTAGATGATTATCTTAACCAAGCAGTACATGAAAAAGCTAAAAGGATTTTGTTCCTCGAGGTGCTCAAGGGTTTAGATCTATTCAACACAACATCATAAAAACCCCCAATGTTTAAAAAGCTATATTATGGAGGATAATCTATAGAGGCCGATCCTGAGGCACTTCAACAGCGAACCCAAATGTGTAAATTTTCAATTATGGCTTGCATTTCTTACTTAAAAGGTGATTAAACCTACTCATATTTGGATCTAAAACCCCAGATTTCTCACTGTTGGGGATTTTCAAATTGGAAATTCATCCCTCTAAGTAAAAGATATTTACATATCCTACCTACCTCTCAAGATGAATTAGATCGTGTATGGAAGATAGTTAATATTCAACTTAAACATGTCCTTCTGTGTATCTATAAATGAGATTTTTCTTTTAACTCGAACACCCGTAGGAACACTATGGAACATATTTGGGTTAGATTACAAAACCTCAATTGTTTTTTCTAGCACTCAAAGATCATAAATAATATATTCTCTTGTATTGGTACTCAATTTAAGATTGACCAGAGAACATTAAATGTGGAACTAGGTCTATTTTTGAGAGTAATGGTTGATGTTAATCTAGAATATAAGATACCACAAAGTATTTATTTTAATGATAATGATTGCAATACTGAAGGTTGAATATGAGCATAAGACTCTATTCTGTGAGTATTGAAAAATCATAGTCCATTCAATTCTAAACTGTATAGTGGTGAATAAATAGGTCACCCAACATAACAACATTGAATGGACCGAATCCAAGAGAAAAAAAGAAAGAAAGATGAACTTCCTTAGATAGACCTGATCCCACTAGGAAGAAAAATGAAAAAATGGGTAGTCAAATCAAAGAGAATGAATCCCACAGGGGATGAAGTAAGAAAATCTTGGGCTAAGTTAGTGGAAGAACATGAAAATGAAACTCAAGATAAATGTTTAATTGAGGGAATTGAAACATGTATCATGCATATCTTCAAACAATTCCAAATTGAACCTGAAAATATGATTTCAGAGTCAAACCTGAAGCTTCCATTCATCCCCAAGCAGAATGTTGATCCTCTAAGGGTACCTACAAAGGAAAAGGAGTGCAATCATCACATTTAAGTTCCACCCATTGGTGAATTGGGTGACCTAAATGATGTTCTCCTAATGATCACACCAAGTGGGGAGCATGAAACTTCTATTGAGACAAGTGACTCTATCCATGATGTGCATAAACATTCCCCCTGACATACACAGTATTGAGGATAACAAAATTAATAAAACTGATTAGGGATTTATTAATAATATGTAGACTGAACAAGACTGAAAATATCCTTCTCTTGATAATATTTTCACACCCATTAACCTGAATTCATGTGTTGATAATGAAAAAAAACAGATTACTACTATAGATTCCACAAATATCACACACTTCATTTCAATTTCTGATGCTTTTATGTCCAATATAGACCTACCTATCCCATATGAGAATACATTGACTAAAAATAATAGTCAACTGGTTTCTCCTTAAAATAAAAAAATGCTGACCCAATATCTATTGAAGATACTGAAGGTGCTACTAACTTCCTCCTAGTTTCTCCTGTGAGAAACTAGGAAAATAAAACTAACCCGTCCAATGATAACACTCCCAAGAGATCATTAAGAAAGAATGGATCTAGGAATAATAGAAAAGGGGGATCCAAGCCCAAAAACATGTTTTAATGAATATTGTTTTGGGATTGTCAGGGTATAGAAAACCCTGATACCATTACCATCTTAAAAATATTTATCAATACTCATCATCTTAATTTTTTTGCAATTGTTGAGTCAAATATCAGTTTTACATCTCAATTTTTCCATCTATTCCAGTTTGGTTATTTTTTTAGGAGCTTTTAAAAAATGTTTAGTTGTTCAGACCCTTTGGATCTTTGATCAATATTCTTTGAAGAATATTAACATGTTTAATATTTCTACATAGTCCTTCACCAGTGATTTTATATTTGATCACTCACATATGTAATTTTATTTTATATATTCTAAGAGTAGATAAAAATATAGGAGGCCCCTTTGGCATGATCTCTACTACTTAAACAATAACATTCATGACCCTTGGTTTGGAGTGGGTGACTATAATGTCATTCTTGCCCCAAGTGAGAAAATGGGACCATCTAACTCCACTATTTATTAAAGGGAATTTAAAACCACTATTTAGGACAATAATCTTATTGAAATTAATCTCACTAGTGCTATGCATACATGGAATAAACAAATTACAATACAGTGGTTTCTAGAAATTTAGATAGATCTTTCACAAATATTTTAGCCCTAGATAAATGGGACAAATTCTCTAGCATCACCCTTCCTAATCTTAATTCTTACCACCATCCTATCCTAGTCAACTTATCTTTCAATTACACCAAGCATATTTTACCTTTTAGATTTAACATAGATTGGTCTTTAGACCCTAATTGTGCTTACATTATCAAAAATCCGTGTTCCACCATATTCAATTATAATGATAATTTTTCCTGTATCATTAAATTAAAAAATTTAAAATAGCTTCTTAATAATTGTTGTAGATCAAAATATAAACAAATGGACAACAACATCCTTCTTTTAGAAGAGGAACTTACCCAAATTCAGACACCACTACTTGTACTAATTTTTCTTCTGATCTATAACATGAAATAAATATTACTAAAAAACTTTTTTTTACTCACCTTCAAGAATAAAATTAAAAAAATATATTTAAATCTAAATGGCTCACTTATGGTGACAGATATACTAAATTCTAAAATTCTATTCAAAGATCTAGGAAAGCATGTAGGCCACTATCCTTCCTCAGAGATAGGGATATCCTCATTGATAATAGAAAGATATTTCTAATATTATCATCTATTACTTTGAAAATATTTTCAATGGGGCTAAAATTAATAAATACCTTTTACCTAATGTCATTTCGGTCATAGTGAATGAATAGGACAACTCTTTTCTCAATAGAATTTCCCTTGATCATTATATTAGAGACACTATCTTTAGCTTAAATCCGGATAGTGCCCTAGGTCCCGATGGATTCAATAATGGATTCTATTAGAAATTTTGGGATGTGATTCAATCTCATGTTTGTAGATTGGTAAGGAAATTATTTTCTAAAGGAATACCCCCCATGTACTAAACTCCCAATTCATCTCCTTAATCCCTAAAGTGGATAATTCTTTAGAGATTCATTTCTTTAGACCCATTTACCTTATTAATACTCATTATAAAATCATTACCAAGATTTTTTCTAATAGAAATTATAATATCATATATAAAATTCTCTATTGGAATAAATTTTGTTTTGTTAAAGCAAGGTCCATCTAAGATTGTATTTTCCTTGCCTCAGAATTGACTAACTCATTAAATAAATCTAGTATAGGTGGAAATATTTCCATAAAATTTATATTTGGAAATATTATTATACCATTGATTGGAGTTTTATTTTAAATGTTCTATAGGATTTTGGGTTTAATGAATCATTCATTAGTAGAATTTAAACTCTTTAATTCAGCCTTAATTTCAACCCTTGTTAATAAATCTCCTAAGGGTTACATAAAATGCACCAAATGTGTTCGAAAGGGTGAACCCCTCCCCACCATTATTTTCTCTATTTTTAAAGATTACTTAAGAATATTACTCACTCATCTTATGGATTAGAACACTGTTAAACCAATACATGCCTCCAAGAATTTTAGTGCACCCACACATCTCTTACATGCTAATGAAATCATAATCTTTTACCAGTTGATAAATGAAATGTCAATAATCTAAAATTTTCCCTCTCACACTATGAAGATGTTTCTGGGAAAACCATCAATTGGAGAAATTCCTATATATATTTTTGGTAATAGGTTACCTTCTAACAGAAAATCCAATATTATAAATGTTTTAGGAATTAAAGAAGGATCCCTCCCGTTAAACTATATTAGTGTTTCCATTTTTTAGGCATACCCAAGTATAGTAACTTCTCTACAAATATTGACCAAATCATCCACCAACTCTACTTGTGGAAATGGAAGTCCCTCTCCTTGGCATGTAGGATATGTCTTGTCAAGTCTACGATTGTTTCTAAAATGGTCAATTCTATGATAGTTTATGAATGGCCAAGTGGTCTTTTAAAAAAATAAAATTTTCCATAAAAAACATTGTGTGGAGTGGAAGCACGCGTGAAAGGAAACTGGTGACAATTCCCTGGTCTACCTATTTCAAGCCTTTGGATAAAGGCTGTCTAGTACTAAAAAATATCAAGCTCTTCAATGATTCTTTATAATACAGACTCACTTGAAACCTTCTTTATAATAACTCTTAACTCACTTAATTTCCTCAAAATTGATTTATTGATAAATTAAAGAATGGAAATTGAAATTATATGATCTCTTACATCTATCCTTATATTAAAAATTTGTTTTCCAACATCATGTCTAACTCTAGATGTATGGTGAGAAAAGAATCTTCTTTGAACTTCTTACTTGACATCTGGACTGGTGCTTCTCTCATTTCAATGGTTTCTTCCTCTCAACCACCTGAGTAGAAAAATAATACCATTAAAGATATGTTATTCTCTCAAAGATTTAATTTACCTACCAATATTAAGTAGTTCATTGACAACTATCCCTTTTCAAACACTGAGTATTTTTTAATTTGGGAACCTGATCAAAATGGCAGGATTGTCTCTAAATTTTTTTATTGACCATCTTCTTAGTAATTATGAAAACAATTTGAGTTAGCTAAAAAAAATTAATAAATTATGGTTAAAGCCCTTACGATTCTTGCCTGTTTGGAAAATTTCACACAATAAGGTTACCACTGACACTTATCTTCAATATTTTTGTATTTATATTTTCTCTAAATGTTGTCTTTGTGATCAACATCAGAAATAAATTAACCACCTATTTATTTCTTGTGCTATAACCATTTCTCTTTAGAATTACGTCTTTGATCTTTTTGAGTGTAGATGGTCATTTCATGACTCTATAAACACTCAACTAAAACATTGTGTGGATATGAAATCCTCTCACAAAATCAAGAATCTCTTCATAACTATTGTAGCTGAGATTCTCCATGTGATATGATATGATAGAAATACTCCTATTTATAGAAACTAATCATTTTTTCTTAATATAGGAAATATGAGAATCCTCATTGCCATTCATGAAACTACCTCAATTCAGAAGGGTCTTTGCAGTAACATAGTTAGTGACTTTGGAATTATGTGGTGGATTGGAGTGAAGGGGATTTATCCTCAACCTAGAAATAATTTTGAAGTTTTCTGGAAATACATTCCCTCATGCTGTATTAAAGTTAATGTTTATGGTTCTTTGAAAGGCAACTCATGACCCTGTAGTTATGGTTTTATCTATAGAAACCACTACAGTCAGATGCTAGGGTGCTTCTATGGCAGCTGTGGTGTCGCCTCATCTCTAGAAGATGAAATTATGGGAGTGATTCATTCTATATATTTTGCAAAGAAACATGGATGGAACAATGTCAAGATCGAAAGTGATTTAATGACCATTGTGTAAGCTCTTTGGAATGGTGTTGTGTGCCTTTCATGGCCGATTAATTCACATTGGATAGATTGTTTACATTCGCGTATGGATACCTTCTATATTATGACTCTTACCTTTTCCAAAGCGAACAAGGTCGCAGATGACCTTGCTAATATGGGATTCAACCATGACATTACATGGTTAAAAAACTCCCTTTTTATTTATTTTCTCTTTATAATAAGTATTGTAAAAAATCTCATATTTCATACTCATGTAATACTTTTCTTTAAGAAATTTACTTTTATTTTTCTTTGACCAAAATACCACTGTTTTAAAAAAAGTAATAGCTTTAATGAAGAAAGAGATGAAGATAATATATGATTTTATTTTCATGAATAATGGAAGAGTCTATGAGCTATTGTTGCAACATGAATAGGATGAATAATTAGAAGGCCCTATGTATTATAATAAGTACATGAAGTGGTGGTGAGTTTGGGAGGTACAAAATAGTGAATAGGATGAGAAGTCATGAACTCCTATTTTCATGATGGAAAATCATTGATCATTATATTCTAAAAGGAAAAAAGAGAACTCACACACATATATTAAATAAAATAATATAATTCACGTGTTTATGAAATATATGTGCATTAATTGGGATACGTCATGCCATTTACATTGACCTGTGTAAGATTTGATACATAATGTGATACACAAATATCCTTGAGGGTATGTGAAGGATTTTTTGAGAAAAAAAAGTATTAAAATATCATGAATTTAACACCACATGAAATAATCATTTCATGTCAAGTGAATTATGAGATGAGAGAATAATAAACAGATAAGTGAAATTATATTGAAATTTAATGTAACAATCATGTTTCACTTATTGATAGTATATATTTCTATAAAAAAAATTTAATAATACATATAGAATTATTAAACAATATGATCAAAACTTAAATTCACATATTTTATAAATTTAATTTTATGAAATTAATATCATTTTTGATGTAGATACCCCAACCCTAGTACCATAGATCCCATTTCCACCTTATTAAATTGGAAGAAGATATATAAAATCACATCTCGAAGGACTAAATAGTTTAGTGGTCTTGAAAAACTAGATACATACATGATTATTATACTAAATTTTGAAATATATGTTATAACATAATTTTTGTGTGAATAAAAGTATTCCCATTAGCATATACATGAACATCAATCATAGTACACTTCCTGAAATCCTTGGTAAATCAGAAAAATAATCTTGAGCTCAAATGCTCAATAAGGGTTATGTACTATAGAAATTATCTCGAATCAACAAGCATAATAAATATATAAAGGTAAATAACTTAACACACATGACATGTAATCAATAAATCGATAAGGAATTGCATCCAAATGTAATTTTAGTGTGAAAATATCATGGATAGAAATAAATATGGAAAGGTAAATAATTTAAAACATATTCTATTTAATCAATACATGACTATCCAAACTAGATAAGGCATAATAAATGGTTCAAGGTAAATTACTAAAAATACAAGTCATTTAATCAATAAAATGTGAATGAAATGCATCCAAATATAATATCCGAGAGAAGATATCATGGATAATGATTAAAAAATTCTTAATGATGTAAATTATTAATTTTTAGATGTCATGAGATTAGGCATCATGATACCTCTAATATCAATACCTTTCACAATATGGTTTAAAACTATAGGTAGAAACACTTTTAAATCTATATTAATGATTTTTTTTGAAGAGAATACCGATTCATTGAAGGTATATATAATTCTATGCCCTGACCATCCGTGCATATCCATATAATTCTTTAAGTATTGACTAATCACTTTGATTCATGAATAATATGCATTATCATCATGTATCCATATTGAGTAATAGATACAGATTTATTTATATTTCCCTAGAAAAAAATAAAATTCATTTAAAAAATCCATATGTATAAATGATATATAGTTTTAGAAATAAAAATATCCATGATAATAATATAGATACTTAGGGGAAATTTAATGTCCAATGATCACAGGTAAGTTAATATTTCAAGGGAAAGAAAATGATTAAATAAATGAATCAAAAAGTTTGATATAAACACTTCAAAAATGGTCATAAACCATCCATATAATGGATAAAGATATTATTAATACAACATATACTATTTGAAATAAGAATAAAGGGTTTTCTTAATTGATGAATTGAGATACTAGAAAAAATAAATTTAAAACATTCTGGAAGAAAATATTATTTTTATTTTGAAAATCAAATTTTAAGTTTAAAGTTCAAAAAATAATATTAAAATAATTTTCTTTAAAAATAACAACCGAAAATTATAATGGATTTTTTTAAATTTTGAGTGTTTAGGATGATATGATGTTTCATTCATGATTTACATTTTAAAACAAAATTCCTTTCACATTTTTCGATAGAAGAAAAAATAGGCCTTGTTTTGAATGAAACATGAAGATTCCTTTTAAAAAAATTACAATGTAAAAGTTGGTAAAAATTTATTTAATAAATTATTTTGAAAAAGTTTAACAAAATTTTGAGAACATTTTTAGAAAATATGATTTTGAAATAAAAAGGATTTATGAACAAAAAGATAAATGATATTAGATTTTATTAAAAAAACACTCAACACTCTTAAGTATTAAAGAGTTAAAGAATTGTATTATTAATTAACATTTTTCAGGAATAAATATATGATAAAAAATAAAATAGTTCATTAGAAAATAATCAAATAATTTCCTTTAGTTTAAATTAAAGTATAAATAATCCCGATTAAAATGATATTATGAAATAAACCATTATAATGATCATAATCTTGAAGTGATAATTAACCAATGAATTGATTTTTTGTATAAAATTTAAATCAAAATAAAAAAGTGGATATACAAAATAATTCATTCAAAATTAAAAACACACATAACCATATAATATTGAAGGCAATGAAGGAGTAATATAACACAATAAAAAGAAATTGAGTTATGAAATTGTTTTCTGCATTATATATTTTGAGTCAAATTAGAATATATGAAATAATTAAATTTAAGTCTAAAATAACCTTAATTATTATGTAATCATGATACTATATGTAAAAAGGTAATAATGGAAAAAATATATAATAAATTTTTCTTACACTAATAAAATATGTCTCAATGAAGGGAAATTGAGACAAAGTCCCTTACACAGATAATATCATTAAAAGTGGTGATTAATGAATGAATTGATTGGGTGTATAAAATGTAAATTTTCATAATGAAATATGAAATAAAAAAAATTAATTAAATTTAATTACACACATAATATTTACATGACATAATAAATATAGTGGAAGTTTAACCCAATGAATTGAAATTTCGTTATGAAATACCTAACTACTTAGTAACTTTTAATTTAAATCCAATTAGATGAAATAATTCAAATTGAAACATAAAATATCATGAATTATGAATTATTAATGACATTACACAAAAATTGGGAGTTTATAAACCATATAAAAGATATTAGGTTCGTAACATTATTTTTTTTATTAATGGTTGGGGCTAAAGTCTCATTTTATTATTTAAAGCAAAGGCCTCTTTAGACTAGGTAGAAGGAGACCCATTACATATACCAAAGACCCAAGGCCAAGTGGGATGAATACATGGATTGAAAATCCCATATTTTTTCCCAAAGGGCCCCTTAGTGAATAATAATACTACAGTCCAGGGTGCTACAATACCTGCTACAGTACCGCCGCTGCTAAAGTGTCGCCGCGCTACAGTGCGGCTACAATACCTGGAAATTAAAAGTGGGTATTATTAAATTAATTATTTATGTGTATAAAATGTAAATAAACATAAATCAAGTGGAAATAACACAGAAAATAATAAATTATCATTACACGCATAATCATGGAAAGACAAAATCGATGAAGTATAAGTTGAACCCAATGAATGGAAATTGTGTTAAAAAATCTGATACCCCACACTTAATTTTGATAGAATATGAATTAAAATTATATATATTGATTTTAAAAATTTTATAAAATTATATTACAACCATATTAATTTTTATAATATCATTTATTATCCTTTCTAAACTCTTATCACCATTTCGTTAATAATATTTCATTATTTTCATTGTTTCGGGGGTTAATTTCCTTGATTTTTCATTCATGTTTTTCCATTGATGTTTTGGTTATTGTACATAGGATATGATTTTTTCATATACAGAAATATAATAATGGAAAAAATATAATATTTCATTTTTAGATGCATTATTATTAAAACTCTTAAAATTTTATCATGGAAAATGAATTGAATCGCTTTGTGGAGATGATAAGTCGTATGTATGTATGAGTGATGATATTAACCCCTTAACCGGTGAAAGGGTAAGTAAGTGGGTGATATATTAATTTTAAACAATAAATAAAATCCTATATATATCACATATATTTATTAATTTTACATTTATTACATTCCATGTAAATCATAAGTGAAACATGAATCACATCACTTTGTAAGGCGGCATTCCACCATACACACGAGCGACATTATCATATTTGAAATATAATGGATCAAATATATATATATATATATATATATATATTAAAATTAAATAAGTATAATTATATAATAAATATCATTTACATATGTTAATTTCATCATTATACCAATCCTTGAAAGGTGGCGATGGAAAATTAACTACTTTGATTCGCAAGGCAGTAGTTCTCCATACACATGATCGATGGTTTCGTTTCTCATTTTATGGAAGTGGATATAGATACTTATTATGAAATAAACATAATCAAATATAAATATATTTCAGATACTTATTTTATTATATTTTATTTCTTAATTTAATGTGAAATAAAGAGAAATAAAATGAATGTTCTTTTTTAAGATAATTACCTTCTCTTAGAGAAACCTCCTTTGGATATCCTCTTAAGGAACCTTGGGATTAACATTATGGAGGAATATAAGCTCTATAACTTGAATAAATATATTTGGGGAGAGTATTTGGTAGTTTTTAATAGATCCAAATGTATTTTGTGGTTTGAATAAGTGAGGTCAGGGATTTCCCTTTTATAAGTGGGGAAAGGGGACATCCTTAGAAATTACATGGATATTTCTCAAAAGAATCTAAAATGATAAATTCATTTAAATAAGAAAACATCTAAATGACCCTATAATGTATAAAGTGAATTATAATGTTGAAATATTCCTAGAAAATAATATTTTCCATGTTTTTTGTTTATTTTAACACTTTTTTAACCCCCGATATATCAGTTTTAACCATAACCACAGTAAATAATTTTTAATTTCTTCACAATTCATTTTTGTCAAAAACTAATTTGAAATTATTATACAATAAAAATTATTATAATTCCAAATATAGAATATATTTTTATAATACCATTTGCATAATTGAAAAAATTAAATTTTAAATTAATCTCACATACTTAATCGGAAAACAGGTTTTCAATGAGAAATTGTTCAAAATTTAAAGATGTTTTTATATAGAAATTAAATATTAAAATTATTCCAATGATAAAAATTGAATTAAAATATATATAATTGAACTAATGTTACTTTATAATAAATTAAATTTATATTTTATCTTTATAAATAAATTCAATAAAAATGTTGTTTTCAATTAAAATTCTTCATTATTCACTATTAGTTAGAAAACTAAATATTTCATAAAAATAAAAAAAATATCAAACTAAGATAATTTTTATATGTTTATATGATTTTTTTTGTTTTTTTCAAATAAATATTCTCAAATTGGAACAAAAATATTTTTTAATCATGTGTGCAAAGCACGACTAACTCATCTTTCAGAAAAAATATAGTTTTTTTCAGAAAAAAATTATTTCTCATTAAATATATTCATATTTTATTTCTAATCAATAGATAACCATAATTTTAGAAATTAAGTTATTAATATTCAGAACCACTAATTCAAATGTGGGTTTAAAATGGTATACAATATCACATTTCATTTAGACTCAGAGTTATGTGTTCTATACGCTATCAATGAGATTAAATTTAAGGAAATATATTTTATTGGTAGTTTATTATTAGTGTTTCATATCACATAAACTACGGAGTAAAATGTTCTTATTTTATAATTTTTGGGTGTTACATGCTCCCCATCATAAATAATTTATATCCTCATGATTTGAACATGATCTTGGAAATCAAGAGGATTGATGTTTGAAAACTATTTTTTGAAAACCCACATTGTAGAATTGGTTTGTAAAATAACCTCTTAATAAGAGATAAATGTGAGTACACTGGTCATATGTAATAACAAATAACTAGATATTTATTTAAGATAATATCTATAGAAATTGAAGATATTTTAATGGAATAAAATTTTAAATAATTATAGAGAGTGATAGAGTTCATTGATCATGAGTGAATTTTCAGTGGAAAGTTGAAGACCTCAAAACCATAAATATGTGATGATTTAATAGGACATATGATACATTAGATATGAATGTAAAAGGATCAAATTTTAATTTAATTATTTTTTCTTAAATTTGAATAATTCTTTTACTGTCTAAGAATATTAGGAAGTATACTTACTTGATACTTTTCTATTTCATAATCATAATTTTATCCTTTGGTTGTGCTTCAATAAATTTCAAACTCACCCCTTACTCTAAGAAATGAATATCTTGAACTGAATTATTTATGCATGAAGCAATTAAATTCACATTTAATGGATTGTAAGATCCATAAAAAGTGACAAGTCTCTTTGTTTGTTTCTAACTATTTTAAAAAACAAATATGGTTAGCATAAGATATACAATATAATACATTAATATTCAAACCTAAAATGTAACACCATTATTTCATCATTAATATTTATTTTCCAAATAATTTCACTAAAAAATATTATATATTAACCAAGACATCACGTAGTCTCATTGTAGGTGTTAAACACATATTGTCATTCAGTTATAGGTTCATGCCCTAAGGACTTACCAGATGTGATGGGTTTCCACCTTGTAAGAAAGTTTTCCTTATTATATATATATATATTAATATAAATCCTATAATGATACTAATAAAATATTATAAATATCTTGAAATAAAAATATTCATTTAATAGCATTTTTTACTTAGCTTTTCAATACAACTTATTTTTTCCCACGATGTCTAATAATCTTATTTGACTATTATTATAATGTTATTAATGATCTTTTTAACCCTAAAGTTTATAAATTATTTTAAAATTATTTGTCTAAAATGCAAATAATTATTCCTCAAATAACCTTTTCATTAAAACATATACTAAAACAACAGGTTTTATTTCCATATTTTTTTCAAAAAATATCCTTAATATTTGTTGAATCTCATCACATAAAACCTAAAAAGGGGTGTTTAAGAATTTTAACTTACCATAAACCTTAAAATTATAAACCTATGATGGTATATAAATCTCTTAAGTTAATGAAGACATATATGATTCTAAAATTTAATAGAATCCACAATTTTTCTCATGATTATAATATCAAAATACAATTAGTAAAAATACATCTATAATATAATTCTGGATTTCTAATAATTACATAAATTTTGTATTTCAATATAGGTCCTCAAATGATCTAAATGTTAACCTTTATAAGAGGTAATTTAATTAGATAATTCCAAGGTTCATCACATCTAAGACAATGAACTATAAATGGATCCCTAGGATGAGATTTATATCATTCCATCATGATATTCATTTTTCCTTAGTAATTATTTACATTATTCCATTCCTTTCCTAATATAAATAATTGTAAAATTATTTTGAGAAACATTATTTTTAATCTAATACACCTTAGGTTTAACCTAGGTCATTAATTTTCATCATATATTTAAATACTTCATAAAAGTTTGTAAACAAAATTTAAATTATCCTAATAATATCCCCTAGGAGGGTCAAAAGAGGTGTGTTATTAGCCATGTTGGCATGAACTAGGTTATGGTTGAGTAAATATCAATGAATTTTTTTTTAGTTTTTTTACCCTAGGTGCATCTATTCAAGAACCATGTCCACCTTTAGTATACATAAAGGGATGTATTTCTTGGAAAAACTATATAATACCTTCCTTACCTAAACTTTAGAATGTTCTTATATACATATCCACAAAGTCTGTCATAAGTAAATTATCCATAATATATATTTTCTTAAATATAGTTCCTAGGGTTTTTACTAAATCTCCCTCTGAAACCAACTATAGAGACCCCAACCCCCGTAACCCAGATCCAATGTATTCATTATTACGTTGGCATAATAAACAAAGAATCACATACCAAAGTACCGAATAGGTTGGTAGTCTTGGTAAACTAGATACATACATGATTTCTATGTTAAATTTGAAAAAATAAGTTACAACATAATTCCATTTTGATAATAACATTATGCCCACTAACATATCCTTGAACATCAACCATATTACACTTCATTAAATCCCAGGAAAATGAAAAAAAATATTTTTGAGATCAAATTATCAGTAATCATTAAGTACAATAGAAGTTACCATGAATCAATTACCTTAATTAATATTTAAAGGTAAATAAATGAACACACAATCCATTTAATCGATAAACTATGAAATAATTTCATCGAGAGATAATACCAACATGAAAATATCATGGATATTGGTCAAAATTGAAAGGTAAATAACTTAAAATGTATTCCCTTTAACCAATAACATAACTATCATAATTGGATAATTCATAATATTTATTGAAACATAAATAATTGAAAATACACTCTATTTAATCAATAAAATTATAATGAGATACATCCAAAGATAATATCATAGTGAAAATATCATGGATTTTAATAACTAAATTCAAAATGAAGGAAATGTTCATTAATTGGAATTCATGAACTTAGGTATCATGATTCCTCTATTGTTTAGACCTTTCGTAATATTGTTTAAAACTAAATGTATAAATCCATTTAATTCTTGCTTCTTGATTCACCTCATGAGACTATTGATGTATCTTCAGGATAAATAATTTTGGTCCCCACCTGTTACTATATGTCCAAATCATTACTTATATACAAAATAATCGATTTAATTCATTAAAAAAGTTCCTTATCATTAAATATATGTATTGAGTAGTGAGTACATATTTATCAATACTCCCACTTATAAAAAAAATAAATTTCATTCAGTAAAACCATATCTATAAATGATATAATTTTTTTTAGAAATAAATTTATCCATTATAATCATATGTATATCTATGTGAAACTTAAGGTCCAATGATCACAGGTAAGTAAGTACCTCAAGGGAATGTTAATGACTAAAAAATAAATCATGAAGGTGAATTCAATACATTTATTTGACAAAATAATCTTAAATAATCCAAAAAATAATAAGGATGTTATTGGTACAACATATACCCATTGGATTAAGAATAAATGATTGTTTTTATTGATGAATAGAAATAACATACAAAGATCATTTAAAATATTCTTGAGGAAAATAACCATTTAATATTAAATATAAGTTTTTCAATCTAAAAGATCACAAAACATTTGTAAAATAATTTTATTTAAAATAAAATCTTAACATTATAATTTATGTTTTTAAAAAATTATTTTTCATGATGAAATCAAATTGTATACATGATGACTACGTGAAATAAATTATTCCATTCACATTTTCAATAAAACCCAAAGAGGCCTTATTTTGAAAATGACATGAAGATTAGAACCATATTTTTTAAAAAACATACAGATTGGGAAAAAAGGACTTTAATAAATATTTTTTAAAATGGTTAAAAACACTTTTTTAATTTTTTTTAGAAAATGTGGCCTTGGAATAAAAATGTATTCTGAATGAAGAGAGAAATAATGTCATATTTTTTTAAAACATTTTCTCCATCATATTATATACCAATGATTGAAAAAATGGTACTATTACCTGAAAGGGGTTATAAACAAACATAGTATCATATAATGGAATTTTTTATTAAAAAATTATCAAATAATTTCCATAAATGGAAATTCGAGTATAAATATTGTCGATTAAAATGATATCATGATGTAAAACTTTGAAAACATCATAATTTTGAATTGAGAATCAGCTAATGAATATATTATGTATATAAAATTTAAATCCACATAAAATGAGTGGATATAAAACATAATGTTGTCAAATTTATATATAAACATTAATATAGAATATTAAAGATAATGAATATGTAATATAACCCAAGGAAAATAAATTGAGTTATGAAATTCTTTTCCACTTTGTAAATTTTAAGTATAATTTATTTGGATTAAATAATAAATATCTAATCATAAAATACCATATATTATTAAATAATAATGATATTACATTAAAAAATGAAGGTATGAAAAATAATATAAAATATATTTGGTTAACATCAATAAAATATGCCTCAATGAATGAAAATTGTGTTGAAGTCCCTTATAAAGATCCTATAGTTGTAGTAAGGATAAATAAATGAATTAATTATGAGTATAAAGTGGAAATATAGATAAAAATAGTTTAAATTCACCATAAAATAATCAAATTTCATTACAAACATAATCTTTTCATGAAATAGTCAATGAAGTAGAAGTTTAACCTAATTAATGGAAATTTTGTTATGAAATACATTTCCACTTGGTATCTTTTAATTCAAATTAACATTGATTAAAAAATAATATTTAAAAATTTAAGATAATGCAGTATGATGTATTAATGATATTTCATGAAAAAGGGGTGGTTTATATACCACATAAAATAAATTAGGTGTATAACATTACAATATTTTTCACAATGAAATGAAATTAAGACGAAATCCATTAAAAAGATCATATCATTGAAGTGGTGATTAATAAATGAATTGATTATGTGAATCAAATATAAATCTTCATAAAATATTGGAAATAAAACTTAATACAATCAAGTTTCAATATAAACATAATCTTATCATGACATAATCAATGAAATAGAAGCTAAACCTAGTGAATGGAAATTGAGTTAAGAAATCCATTACCTCACACTTCCTTTTGGTAGAATATGGTTTAACCTTGCGCATATTGGTTTTAAAAATTTTATTAACTTATATCAGAACCAAATTAATGTCCATAATATCATATATGATCCTTTATTAAATCTTATCACATGTTCATTAATAATATTTTATTATTTTCATTGTTTTGGGTGTTAACTACCTTATTTTATCATTCGTGTTTTGTCATGAAAGTTTGAGTTATTGTACATAGGATATAGTTAATTTATCTAAAGAATTATAATAATTATATAAATAAAATATTTATTCAGTGTATACATTATTATAATCACTCTTAAAATTTGAGAATATAAAATTAATTGTATCGCTTTGTGAAGATGATAGGTCGTACATATGTAAGAGCGAAAATATGATTCCCTTGATGAGTAAAATGGTAAGGAATTGGGTGATATATAAATTTTTCTATTTCAATATCATCTCATATATATCACATATTTTAATTAATTTTACTCTTATAAAATTCCATGTAAAGAGTAAGTAAAAATGAATAACATCAATTCACGAGGTGGTAGTCCACCATACACTTGAGCAAAATTATTGTATTTGAAATGAAATGAAATATAAAAAAGGTATATGTGATATTAAAATTACATAATAGTAATAAAATAATAGATATCATATACATATAGTAAATCAATCTTATATACATCCAAAAAAGGTGGTGAAGGAAAACTAACCATGTTAGTTAGAGATATGGTAGTCTTCCATACACATAGTCGATTCTTTCGATTCCCATTTGATGGAAGTGGGGATGGTAAATTATTATTCCATAATCAAAATTAAATTATATTTTATAAACATGGTTTATTATATTGTAATTTTTATTACATAATTTAATGTGTAAAAATAAGAAATAAAATTAACGAGAATTGTTAAGATAATTACCTTCTCTAAGAGAAACCTCCTTTGGATCTCCTATTAAGGACCCAAGAGACAATGTTTTTGGAGGACCATAATCTCTATAAATTGAATATGGATGTTTGTGAGATAATTTTTAAGGGAATTATCAAGATACATATCATGGTAGTTGTGAAGATTCTAGGGTCGGTAGTTCCCTTTTATAAATGAGGAAAGGGGACATCCTTGGAAATTAAAAGGAAATTTCCCAAAAGAATCCAAAATCATAAAGCCATTCTTAGGAAAAAATATTATAGATGAACCTATATTTTAAAATGGAAAATAAAAGACTAAAATATTTCCAGAACATAATATTTTTACAATTTGGAAAGTCATTTTAACCCTTATCTTTTTAGTTTAACCCTTGGTAAATAAATTTTTACCTTATTCACAGTAAATAATTTTTTCTATTTACACTATTCATTTTGGTAAAAGATTAATTTTACCTTATTAAAAAATATTAATTATGATGATTATAATTATGAAATATATTTTCTATAAATCCATTATTAGATGTGGAAAAATTAAATTTAAAATTAATCCTGCAGACATAACGAGAAAATGGGTTTTTAAAGAGAAAATGTTCAAAATTTTTCAATTTTTTTATATCAAATTTCATTATGAAAATGTTAAAAATGACTTAATTGGATTTATAGAAATATAATTGAACTTATTTTACTTCAAAACTTAACCAAAATATAATTTAATTTTATAAAAAATCCAAATAAATAGAATGTTTTCATTTAAAACTTTGTATTTTTCACTATTCTATAAAAAAAATCAGAAAAATCCCACAACAATTCCCTAAAATAATTTTAATATTATGTTTTAAAATATTATTTTTATTTATTAATATTAATTTTCATAATTTGGTAAAAATTGATTTTAAATTATCCGTGAAAATCATGGCTAGACCAACTTTTATAAAAAATTACAATTTTTAGAAAAAATTTATTTTTTATTCTAAATGTTTTTTATTTTCTTTATAATAAATATATAAAAATAATTTTCATAACATAGTTATTAATAATCATACCAATCAGTTTTAGAGCTTTTTAAATTCTCATTGAGGGTGCCACACACCAGTGCCTCAAGTCGGTTATTCACATGACCTCAACCATGCCTCCCCATATGCCAGAGGTTATCGACTAGAAGTGAGGGTTTGATAAGTAAATCATGGGGATATTATACCCTATTTTTATCATATTAATACACCATCATAATTAATAAAAACTATTGAAAGCATATATAACCATTAAAATATCAATATCTCAGTCTAAACAATGCTGGAAAATAAAATGTTCAACTAAAGTTGAAAACATGCCATACTATTGTACTTGTCCTGTCTATAAAATGAAAACTGAAAATAAAGGCACTGAAAACTCCCTATCAGGTCCTGAACCACTTTTTGTTACCTCATCCAAGATCCATTCCAACTCTTCCATCTAACATAGGTCCTTTACCCTTAACCTGTATTGAAAAAATAAAGTCTATTCAGGTACTGATCAGGTAGCCCGAGATGGGTGTGGGTACAAAGAAATATGCCTCCATGAAAAGTGTCTAAAATAAATCCCATCAATAAGAGTGTATGAATTGGTATAATGAAATAATTAACATTCATAAATAAATATTTATCACATTATCATTTATTCTTTACATAAACTCATTAACTTGAGTATTCCCACAGACACCAATACCTTAATGCCTACTTCATCTCATGTCAAATCGTGAAGTGTTTCTAGGTAATATCATATCTTAATACCTACTTCAGCTCATTCCAGAACCCAAAGTATTCATAGGTGATATCATATCCCAATACCTTATTTGTCTCATTCCATTGCCTGATGTATTCCCATGCGAGGTCATATCTTGGAGTTCCTTTATCATCATTATTTAATTCATACATGAATGACCATGTTACTATACATACATCACACATTTGAATGACCATGTTACCATTCATAAACACACATTAGAATGACCATTTTCCCATTCTCTAAATCATACTTGAATGACCATGCTTTCATTCATAAACACACATTTTAATTACCATGTTCCAATTCACTAATTCATACTTGAATGACCATGTTCCCATTAAAAAACACACATTATAATGAACAAGTTAACATTATCTAAATACATAATTAATTCATAAACTAATTATTAAAATAATTTCCATTACTAATTCAATAATTAGTTTATCACATAATTACTCTTAATAAAGTCACCAATTAATTAAGTCATAAAACCCATTACTGAATTTTACCACTAATTAAAAAATATTTACAAACTAAAATCCCCTTATTAATCACACACTTAATTATCTCATTCTTAATATCAATTATTTATAAATAATTTCACAATTAATTATCTCAATATATAATTTCAATATCACATAATTAATTCTAAAATTAATTACTAAAATTCAACCAATTCTATATCTCATAATCAATTCCCTAATTAATTATATAAATTGTGATCCCTAAAACTAATAATTAATCACCCGGTTAATTATCAAATTAGACTACCCCTATATCTCATAATTAATTCTCTAAGTAATTATCTCTTTCCACAATAATTCAATTCATAAAATTTCCACATTAATTAATGAAATTTTAGAATTAAAATTGCTAATGAATTCTATCAATTATATAATTCTAAAAAACATATCAAAATAAGGACTAGGGTAAATGAATATTACACTACCTAACTCAATTTTTTGAGAGATAATAACCCAACTGAAATTCCCAAAAATTTAACATAACAATGATATTGATCTTGATCTGAATCTCAAAACCCTAAATAAATATTAAATAAACCGAGATCTTGTAAATCAAGATCTAGATCATGAATCATAGTTCTATATGTCACAATATATATATATATATATCTATAATAAGTTATTAAATTTCTAAAAGAAAGTGGAAGGAATGGGGGAAATGCAAGAGAAGAACCAGGAGAGGATTCACTAGATATGAGAGGAGAATACCTTTGATTTGGGCTTTGATTCATGAATAATGGCTGTTTGGAGGGTTTGTAATTAATTTGATGAGATCCAAATATGTGAAAGACATCCTAGGGCCTAATGGGGATCGAAATATGTGAGTTTTGAGGGTTTGGTGAAATTTAAAATTAATTTTCATGTTTAATTAATTCCCATGCATGTTTAGCTTGGATAGGGCACATGGTTTTCCCTAGACATGTTCCAACCATGACCCTATTATTTTATGGGTTCATGGTTACTTCTAAGAGGGTGCACAGTTTTCTAGATCGTGTCCCAACTGTGTAATCACTACTATCCAATTTTTCATGGTTTGCTGGGCTAGGGAGCATGGTTTTCTCTAACCATGCACCAACAATGCACAACCCTTTTTTCATTCAATTTTCAAAAAATTCCACCAAAGATACCCCATGTTATACCCAAAACAAAAATTAGTCAAATAAGGACAAAATAGTAATGAAAACAACCCCAATTAAACTTTGTAAATGGTTAAGAACTTATATTCCCCCCACCTTATAATGGATCGTCCTTGAGCCGTACTCTTGAGAATTTATAAGATTTCAAGCCAAAAATATTGGTCCATTGAGCCCACATATCTCCTTCCCTTTACCATGTTTCCGTCTACACATGACCATGTTTCCAAAATACATGAACTATCTTCATAGTCTTTCCCTACAACACATTATCCCTATGACCCCACGATCCCATTCACATATCAGATTCTCCTCAAAAGATGCATCTACCTCATGCACAATGTCATCTACATCTTTCAAATGAGATGGGTCCAAGTGATACTACCAAAGTATTGATACATGGAAAACATCATGCATAGAGATGTATTTTTGTGGAAGAGTTAATTGGTACACCACCTACCCAATTCTCTCCACAACCTCAAACAAACTTATGAGCTTTGGTGAAACGTGCACTATATCTTTATTTTATAGTGTCCTAACCTAGGAAACACCTGAATGAATACAACATCATCCTCTATAAACCCTAGGGGTCATCGAAATCTATCATATTATGAATTCTTTCTACTCCGTGTTATAGCTATACTTTTCCAAATTATTTGAACCTACTCTGATGTCTCCTGCATGAGACTCGGTCCCAAAAACTCTGACTCACTAACCTCTATCTAGAAGAGCACTAATCTATATGGACAACCAGAAAGAGTAAAATATGGTTACATCTGTATAGTTTATTGATAACTGTTGTTATAGAAAAACTCCATTAAAGCCACATTATTATCCTAAGACCCACTGAAGTCAAGAATACATGGCCACAACATTTCCTCAATCACCTATATAGTACGCTTTGATTTCCCATCAATTTTTGGGTGGAAGGCCATACTCAATAATACATGTATATTGAGTGTCTTTCATAATCCCTCCAAGAAATGTGTAGTGAATTATGAGTTACGATCTGAAACTATAAACTATGGCACCCTATAATGATAGACTATCTCCCAAACATAAAAATCATCTAGCTACTCTGCTAAGAAAGTCTCCCAAGTGGGGATGAAAAGAAATACTATCATTAGTCAATCCAAAATAACCCAAATAACATCATTATTCCATGGTTCTCATTATGAGATCTACAACAAAATCCATTATCCCATCATCCCACTTCAATTATAGAATGGGAAAATACTATAGCAAACATCTAGGTTATTGATCCTATACATTCACCTACTAATAGGTGTATGATTGTTTCACGAACCCTTTTATCTCATTTTCATGTCTAGCCACGAAAATTGTCTTTTAAGGTCATGGTACAATTTGGTCACTTTTATATGTACAAAACACTTTGAGGCATAAAAATCATGCATGATATCCACTTTTATTTGGGTAGGTAAAACAATCTTATTCTTGACATAGATGATCTTATCCTTATATATCGACTAGTTTGAAGGTGTCTCCCTACCTTTAAGGCTTTCCCATAAGGTCAAACACTCTAGATAATCATACTTCATGTCTTTAATCTAAATCAAAAGTGTAGACTCAACTGAAACTAATAATACAGTCCTCTTCTCCTGACTCTTTTAAACCGCCACATGCATTTAGCCTCCAAATTCATTATCTTACACTAACCACAAGACTCCTAAACCATCTGAGTTTGAGTTTTCCTTCTCAAATATTCATCCACTATATTTTCCATTCCTAGGATTATATATTATCTCAAAATCAAATGACTATAAATACTCAACTCATCTTCCCTTATTAAGATTTAAATCATGTTACAAGAAGATATAACTTAATAACTTATGATCAGTAAAAAACATAATCTTCTCCGCCAATAGATTATTCATCCAACACGTAAAATCTTAAACCATAGGTACAAGCTCAAGATCTTGAGTAGGGTAGTTACATTATCTTGGCCTCAACAACTAACACCCACACACCACAAATCAATCTCGCTGCATCAACACGACTCCAAATCTGACCCCAGAAGCATCACAATACATTGTGTACTCCAATATTATCTATGGTATGATCAAGATCAGTGCTGAAATAAAATGATTCTTTAACTTCTAGAAGGCCTTATGGCATGATTATAACCAATAAAACTTTATCCCATTTTCGATTAATCCCAAAAGTGGAAATTCCAAATGGAAAAAATCTTTAATGAATCTATGATAATATCTAACTAACCCAAGAAAGCTACGAATATCAAATATGTTCTTGGGAGGAACCCAATATACCATTGCACGAACCTTCTCCAGATCTAATAAAACCCCTCCTTCTGAGATGATGTGTCACAATATGAGTACCTAATCAATACAAAAATGACACTTATATATCTTGGTGTGTAGATGATTCTCTCTTAATATACTCAAAACAATGTCATTTTGTTGGGATGATCATCATGAGTCTTGGAGTACACCAAGATTTCATCCACAAAAACCACTACAAACTAATCTAGGTATGCATGAGAGGTTATATTCATCTGGTCTATAAATACTACCGGTGTATTCTTCAACCCAAACTACATTAAAACAAACTCATAAATGATATAACTACTTCTGAAAGTAGTCCTCAATATATCAGAAGTCCGAACTCTTAGTTGATGATACCCTAATCTAAAGTAAATATTTGCTAAAACAAAAGTTCCTCTATATTGGTAAAATATATCATTGATAAGTGAAAGGTGATATGGGTTCATCAAAACCATATGTTTTAACTTCTGGTAATCAATAAAAAAATTTAGACTACCATCAACAGTCTTAGAAAACAACATAGGTTATCCCCAAGGTGATGTACTTGGACAGATAAATCTCATATCCTCTAAAAACTGTAACTAAGTTTTTAGTTCTTGAGGTTCTTTGGTGACATTATTTATAGTGGAATATATATTATCTCAGACCCTAACATGAGCTCAAAAATTAATTCTATACCTCTTTCAATGGGCAGCTCTGAGGAGTCTTCAGAAAAAACAACCTGAAATAGTTCCACTACTGGTGAGAAAATGTCAGGTTTCACACATCTATCATCCATCAAAATACTAGAAACATGTGTTGTGATCTCTCCCCGTTTCTAGGTGATTGGACCAACCTATCTTTCATAAGTATCTCACTCCCTATAGTGAATATATTTATCACCCTTAGGATATGTAATGGTCACTCTACTATGGTAACAATCAATGTGGGATGGGTATGCGACTATCCAGTCCATACCCAAAAATTAGTTTGAATCCTGACATGTAAAGGATATAGAGATCTTAAAGAAAATGATACTCTTTTATCTCAATATAATTCCCTCTGTACAAATATATTTCTCTAGACCATACTCCCAAAGGTGTATATATAGTCATCACCCCACTCACAAACTCCACCATCTGGCTCAAGCCATTAAATTTTTTTGAACATATAAAGGAATGCGAGGAACCAGTATGAAATAAGTAACTAGGTAATATAGAAGTTATAAGACTAATTCCTCTCACTATCAAAGGTCCAACCTCACTATCCATAATTTTAGGCTATACACCATGTAGTTTTCCTATCCCTCTTCCCCATGATGTAGTCTGAAAACCACTAATTTAAACCACTCTATTGATATGGGTGCTCTTGACTAGAAGAACAATGGCCACTTCTTCTACTGCCTCAACTAGTAGAACTCTAATTTTCATGCTGATATGGTGTAGAAGATCACCTTCCTGCACCCTGGTTTCATCGAGATCCTCCATCACAAACCTTCTATCACTGTGTCCTATATAACATCTATAGATTTTCCATATTTCTACAAGATTTATACTCTACTGGTGGTCAAGGGAAATTTCAATGGTAGTGGTCAGGCCTACCGCACTGATGGAATATCACTCCAGTAAGTTCATGTACAACTGATCCCTCTATCTGTGCGCCCCTCTTCTCACAACCATGGAAAATTTCTCATAACTGCACTTCCTTATCTCAGATGTCACACCTCTTGATTATCTAGAATCAACTATATATCTACCATTGGATACCTCTATCAGGATCCCCTCAACTATGAAATCCTGATCCACCACTTCATCAAAATTCTTTAATAGAAAGAGGTTAACTTGGTAATTAATCTCACACATAAGTCCGTCCTAAATTTTTTTATCCTTAGTTGTTTCTTATCCATCCAATGCTGGAGAAAATCACTATTGGTCTATAATGCATCCAGTATAATCCATCACAGAATTTCTCCCCTAATTAAGCTTCATGAACTCTACTTCTTTCTCCTTCCTCAGCATCTCTGGGTTGAAGTTCCCTAAAAAACCCTCTAAGAATCCATTCTATAACATACCATTTGTATTTCAAGTCCTCACCCAGACGTCACACCAACACTTTTCTAATACTCATAGCTTATAAGTATCCAACATGACCATCCTCTCAGTAAGATTATCCAAATGGTCAAGAATCATCCTTATGGACTCATCAAAGAACACAACTCCCTCAAGTCCACCCTATAGAGTGAAATTATAAGGGTTATGCAAGTAAAATTCCCTCATTAGGTCAGACATTATTTTTACAACCCGACCTATGTTTCTTCCCATTAATTTTATGAAATGAGAAATTTTCTCTTAGAAATTATCCCATACTTCCTTACTCGACACTATCTGTACCTCAGGTTCCATTATTGGTAAATTGTCTCATCCATCACCTCTTATCATCCTCTGAACAAGCATCATCATAGAAGAATAAATATAAAATTACAAAAACATGTCTTAGGAATCATAATGCAACTTTATCACATTTATGTAAGTGGAAAATAATAAAAATTCACAACATTTCTTTTCCCCACATCCTTCCATGCAGTCAAAATCGAGGCTCTAACACTACCCTTAACCATACTACACCTAGGTCTTGGTTATCAAAGGGTATTATCATCATCATTAATCAAATCCCACTATACACCCACTTACTCACATTATTTCATTATTTCACCATAATCAAATCCTATTCAACACTACTTTTTAGTTCAATTTCATAAGAATGGGAAAATAGGATAAGTTCGTCAACTTACGCAAAACTTGTTTTCTCATGCGGGCCTAAAATGATACATGTCAAAAAATAATCCAACGTTCCTATAATGATGAATACAGACTCAAATATTACGCTATTTTGTTCCATGTATTAATTCTCATAAAATCTAAAAATGAATTTATGGATTATACAACAAGTGTTCCATCCAAGGTGAAGTAATATTCAACTATAACATCAAACAACAATAACAACAATCCCACCCTATTTAATTCGGTTTTCCCATGTACATGGGTTTGAAACACTCATGCATGATCTCATGTCCAATCCTAGAATCTTTTTAGTCACCTGTATACCTTCCCCAAATAGTAAGAAAAAATAAAATTAAAATAAAATTGGGCTCTAATACAACTTTGTAACATCCCGACTTGGGTGCCACAAACCGGTTCCCCGAGTTGGTTAGTCACATGACCACAAATGCACATCATTTTAAAAAATAGGATGATGACTAATAGCAAGGGTCAAGTAATTGGGAGACTATACCCTCTTTTATCAGAGTAATATAGGAACAAAAATAATAATTAATAGAGGAAGTATATATAACTATAAATAATACTAGTATCACTGTTTCCAATTCTTTTTTCAGGGCACCAATCTTTCTATCGAGGATGCACTGATTATTGCTCCACATTCCCTCTTTCCGAAGGTGGGAGAAATACGTCGCTTATTCAAGGACATTTTATCCATGATTGAAATGGTATGATGAGATGTTGGTTCCTCCTTATGTGGACTCATCCTCAGAACTTGCTACCTAGTCCGGGTCTCTCTTATATATTAAGACATTGTTCGTGAAACTCATTTCTAGTTCCATATCATTGTGGATGCCAGTTAATTACACTACTTTCATCAAGACATTCCATGGGGTATTGATATGGTAGAAACCCTTGTTCAGAGTAGTTGACAACATCAGGCATTTCGGGGCATCTCTGGATGCGTGTACATTGGGGAACCTGTATTCTTCCTCATAAGAGGGCATCTCAAGGGTGCAAAACCCAAGGCATCCCACATCGGTCATGGGGTATCTTATGCCGAAGGCATGTCTCTGAGGTTTTCCTCAGCTTCCCATATTTAACACAAGCTAGGTCGCAATTTTAATATTTTACAGAGACAGTTACTCCATAGGCATATCATCTGAGGTTTCCCTCAGGCATCCCTTGTTTAACATAAGGTAGGTTGTGTGTTTAACATCTTTCGGAGAAAGAATACGAGTGATCAGAACATCCCATAGGGACGGATTATATAGGTACATACCTAGGAGGGAACATAGGAAGCTTTACCAGATAGATGGATCAGAATACCCAATGAGGTCGAATTCGAGGTGGTGTGTCCCAAAAATGGATGATATCACACTGTGAAGGATGATATGGACACCACTGAGGGTGGATCAAAAAGAGTGCACCCAAAAATGGGGAATGTTGGATGGATAGGTTAGAACTCCCAATCAGAGCAGACCCAGGGTAGTGTATCTTGTAAATGGAAGAAGTCACACAATGAAGGATTATCTGGACACCACTGAGGGAAGATCAGGGAGAGTGCACCCCAGAATGGGGGACACCATGGTTTACCATTTGATGGGACCCATAGGAAGTAGAACATCCCAGTTGGGGCATGACCTTCCTAAAACACAAAGGCTCAAGGGTGAGACTAGGATGGGATATGAATGATGGGATTTAACCATAGGGAGTCTTCCTATGTATCCCTGTGGAAGGGAATCAAAGTCCACATAGTTCAGGATGGGTGTATAGAATCTAGGTATACACATAGGACAATAACCTGATGTTTTACAGGGGCTTACACGAGGTTAGCAGCCTGGGTTTATCTGATTCCCAAGGGGGGGACTAGAGATGTGGGTCCTAGTGATGGGGACTACAATGGATTACAATCTATTATGGACTAAAACAATTTACCGCTAGTTGGGGTTGACAACAGCTTACCATTGATTGGGTTCACAACAGCTTACCATCGATTGGGGAACAAAACGACTTAATAATGATCGTGGAACACAATAGCTCACCATCAGTTGGGAAATACAACGACTTACCATCGATTGGGAAACACAAAATCTTACTGATGGTTGGGGAACACAAATACTTACTGTTGATTGGGATTCCAACGGCTTACAATTGGTTGGTAATCACAAAAACTTATTGTCGATTGGGAATGGACCTCATGTAGGATTCCTACGTACCATTTCTAAGATACAAGGATTAAAGCCCACGTAGTTCGAATGGGTATAGTTTAACATCTTGCGGGAAAAAAGGGGTCTACAGTTTAACATCATGTAGGACGAGGCTAGACCAACATGGAGTGGTCAGGACCGATGGGTGTTGGGCTTGAACCTCAGTAAGGATTCATATGTACCTTTCCTAGGAGATAAGGATCAAATTCCACATAGTTCAGAATGGGGGATACAGTTTAACGTCATGTGGGATGAAGGTGAACTGACGTAAATGGGTCGAAAAAACTAGGTGTTGGGATTGAACCTCAGGGAGGATTCCTATGTACCTTTCATAGGAGACAAGGATCAAAGCCCACATAGTTCAAATGGGTATAGTTTAACGTATTTTGGGATAAAAAGGGGCCTACAGTTTAACGTCATGTGGGAAGAGGGTGGACTGATGTGGAGTGGTCGGGATTAATGGGTATTGGTCTGGAACCTCAGAAAGGATTCTTACATACCTTTCCTTGGAAAGGATCAAAGTCCACATCATTCAGAATGGTGGATATAGTTTATTATCGTGTAGGATGAAGGTTAACCAACATGAAGGGGTTGGGACAAGTAGGTGTTGGGCTTGAACCTTTGGGAGTCTTCTTACATACCTTCCTTGGAAAGGATCAAAGTCCACATAGTTTGGAATGGTGAATACACTTTAACATCATGTAGGAAGAAGGTGAACCGACGTGAAGGGGTATGGACAAGTAGGTGTTGGTCTTGAACCTCAGGGAGGCTTCCAACGTACTTTGCCTTAGCAAGGATCAAAGTCAACGTAGTTTGAGATGGTTTTGGGCTTACACTCTAAGGAGGTCCATGATAGATTCCATAGTAAATTCTTACTCTAAGCCCATGTGAGTCATTCTCGGTGTGAAAAAAAAGAGGAAACAACATACCTGATGATCTTGGTGCAAAGGTGTGTCCACAAAGCGTGGTGAATGGGGATTACACATGGATGTTTCCTGGGGTGCTGCTAAGAAGTAGCAACTATAGATGGGTATTACACAAGGAAGCTTCCCATGTTTCACTAAGGAGCAGAAATGGTGAATGAGGATTATGGAAGGAAGCAGCCTAGGTGCCGCTAAGGAGCGACAATAGTGGATGGGTGTTATGCATGGAAGCTGCTCGAGTGCCTATAGGGAGCGATAGAGGTTCATGGGGCTTAAACATGGAAGCTGCTTGGGTGTTGCTAAGGAGCAACAATGGTGGATGGGGATTATGCATAAAAGATGACTGGGTTCCGCTAAGGACTGGAAATGGTGGATGGGGATTATGCATGGAAGCTACCCGGGTGATGCTAAGGAACGACAATGGGGGATGGGGATTACAAATGGAAGCTGCCCAGGAGTCGCTATGAAGCGATAATGGTGGATAGGGATTACGCATGGAAGCTGCCCTGTGTGCCTATATGGATTGACAATGGTGAATGAGATTTATTCATAGAAGATGCCCGTAATGTCTTCCTCAAGTCTCGCCATGAGGGCATCCCAACTCAATAGTGGGTTGAGGCATATAATTGAGGCCTACACCTATGCACTATTGCATAAGCAGAATAATGCCAAGTGAATTGGAATCAGTCCGAACAAAGGGAGATGAAAAGTGTGATTCACATGCTTGACATTTAGAATGTAATGAGGGTGGCGTAGTGATGGAGGATAACTATTGACCATGTTTGAAACACAACATTTGTATCGTATTATCCTGAAATTTGGACAAAAAAATGAGGGTCGACTATTGACTGTGTTTGAAATAGAGGACCTGACTTGAAGTGTCATCCAAAGTCTTCTAGGGAATTATCCTAGAACAGCAGGTGATCCGAGGAGGCATGGGACCAGGCCGTTAGGGGGTCCCTTAAGACATGAAAGAGGATGAACCTCCGAATGAAGGACACATAAATCATAAGTTGGAGGGATGGAATTCTCGAACTGTTTCTAACGATCTTGAAATTACGCCACTATAATCATGGAATGAGGAATCTTATGCTTATCACATAACTCCTCTCTTATTTCAAACAAGAGGTATCCTAACATTGAATGATAGGGCATTATACAGTTTAAAGTCATGTAGTGAGGACTATTGGCATCTTATTCTTGTCTTGTAAGGCATATCCTTTTTAGAGGAAGAAGCATCTTATGTTTGGCACATAGGGTGTACTAGAGTTTATAGTCATATATAGAGGACTATTGACATCTTATTCTTGGTACATAAGGCATCTCTTGTTTGAAAAATTGGCATCCTATATTTGTCACATAGGGATTAATACAGTTTATAGTCATGTAGATAAAACTATTTGGAATAAGGCACTTAGGAATGGATGGTGTTGGGACTTACGCAAGAGGGACCCTATTTGGTTCAACCTGGTATAGACGCCAGGTGATGGAGTTTGGAGGAGTTTCTTGGAAAATTGTTCAACTCAAGGTACTCAGAGAATTGATGATGAAAATTTCCACTCACGACATGGGAAAGGGACCAAGAGAAATATGTAGACCCAAATTATTTCATGATGTTTAGAGGACTATCTCAAATCATGGTATTCCATAGGTGGAAGGCTGGTACATATAAGGGCGCAATGGAAAATTTCGATGTTTGGGATCGAAAAGTTCATGGGGTGACTCTTCATTTTTCATGGAGGTTAGTGACAGAAGGGAAGGGATCAGCCCAGAACTATATCCTAGCACTGATCCCGAATGAGGGTGCGGGGGCATAACCCTTTCGGTATGGACTGGTGGGTTTGAAGGTAGGAGCTTCTAAAAGGATAGGTCTTCACAAAGTAGCTTCATGAAAGAAAGGTGATCGCGAAGCATGGGGGCTCATGAAGCAGATTCATGAAGGAAAGCTGATCGCAGAGCATGGGGTCTCATGAAGCAAAGATATTTTTATCTCTATAGGTCACATGGAGAAAAGGGCTTCGAGCAACCCAAAGGCCCTTTGCAAAGGGCATCACTTCATGGTGCTCTAGAGCACCGCAAACTGGGAGATCAACCATCCAATGGACGGCGTGATCATGCTTACGAAGGGTGGTGAGCCAGATATTTATAGGATATGGAGGTTAGAGGAGCATGCCATGAATAAAAAATGTGCACCGTGAAGAGAAAATGAAACTGCAAAGGAAATCACAGTCCGCAACTGGAGGCAGTTCCCTCAATTTCATCGTAACTGCGAAGTCGACCATCATCTGCCTTTGCGGCACACACAGAGGATTTGATCAAGTTACCCCAAGTCTCTCATAGTTGCAGAGGATACCTTCATGACCTTCGAGGTGTTCACATAGGCTTGATCAAGTTTCTCTACTCCACAATTGTAGAGGGAGCTTCATGAATGGTCTTCACGAACCAGTTTTTCATCCCATCTTTAAATGTCGATAACTCCTAAAATATATGTTTTTTCGGGCTATTCAACCTATAAAATCAAATCTTACGAAACAAGATACTATCTCAGATCATGTATGGATGCATTTGGAATATCTTCTGGACTAGTTTTCCAGTTCCAACAAATTCCCCCCCTAAGAATGGGGTCTAATGAGGATGAGGAGGGAGAGGATGATTGTGTTTTGAGGAAACATCTGAAGAAAATTCCTACCTTGGGGTCTATTGTATCTTGATCGCATTGAGGAAATATCCAACTATATCTCTAAGCCTACGTGAGCCATGCCCGCTGCAAGAAACAAGAGATAATTGGAGGTCATTCACCTGTACGAGAGTTCTAAACAACAAAAGTTGTGGGGATCAGAATGGGACATTGATCACCATTAGGAGGATCCTAGAAGAGGGATTGCTGCTGAATAATGGGTCTCTCTAAACAGCTAATTTACTTCTCCCAATGTGCTTTGGGGTATGAGTGGTGTAATTCTAGGGGCATTAGAATCAATCCGAACAGAGGGGAGTGGAAGGTGTGAATAACGATACCAAAAATTAAAAACACTATAGGGATGGTAAGAAAATGAATGATAAATATTGGACATGTTCAAAACATTGTATCCTTATTTCATTAGCCTAAAATGGGGAGAACAAATGAGTAACAACCGCTGAAAATGTTTGAAACACAGGGCCATACTCAAAAAGTTATCCATTAGTCTTCCAGAATGTTGGCCCAAAATAGCAGGCGAGCTATAGGCCGAGCATCCATACTATTATGGGGATCCTTTAGACATGAAATAATATAAGGGTATGAATAAAGGGTAGGAAAAGCATGAGGGGTGGAGTGATTGGTTGTTCAAATGGACTCCAACACTCTAGAAATTATTCCACTGTGGTGAAGACATATTAGGTGGGCGCATCGGTCTGATCAAGGATCATAACTACATTCGAACAAGACCTCTCTGGTAAGGACCTGAAATGCCTTGTAGTTTAACGTCATACCAATGAGGATGATAAAAATGTAGTTTAACATCCTACGGTAAGTATGATACTATTTAAGGTCATACTTCCTGGACCAAGATTGGGGTTGAGGGCCAGAAGGGTCAAGGACCCTAGGGTAGGGCCCAAGGTGAAATGCCTGGGCGTCACTACATATCCAATAATTATGAGAATCAATCCAAACGTAGTTCTTTAGCATTGCGTGGTTTGAGACCAACACTGGTAGGGGGAATCCTCTCTAGAAAGGAAGCTGACGCATCCCATAATTATCATGGGGCATCTTGAACTTGTTCAGGGTAGGGGCCGCATTTTAAATTCTTGTTTTGAGGACATGGATACCCTAAAAGGAAATCTATGGTTCGGTACATACCCCGACTTGAATGAGGACCATAAGAGTCCACACCACACCACACTCTCTTGAGAGAATACTTAGGTTGAGGGACTGTAAGTGAAAATTGGTTCGGGCCCAAGACAAGTTGTCTGGGTGTTCCTACGTATCCCATGAGGATGGGAATCAAGACACACATAGTTTTGAGAGTACAGTTTAACACCATGCAGGAAAAAGGGAATGTGTAGTTCAGATACAGTAGTACACATTGTACCTAAACCATTATGCCCAAGAGAGTCATTCTCGATGTGGGAAACAAGGAGTAGTGATGGGATTTTTTTAGTACTGGTAGACACAAATTAGGGGAAATGGGACTCTAGGTGAATGACATCGCAATAATACTTAATTTCCTACTTAACGCACCTAGATTCATGAAGGGTTAAGTATGAGTATTTAGGAATTCCACTTTAACATAAAGGAGTTGAAAGATGTGAATCATGATGCTCAAGATCTAGACCACAATGATAGTAGTGTGACGATAGAGGATAACTACTGACCAAGTTAGAAACACAGTATCCATTTCGCATTAGCCTGAAATGGGGACAGACAAATGAGGTTCGACCACTGAACATGTTCAAAACACAGGACCTATCGCAAATTTCGTTTGAGGTCTTCAGGGGTGTTGGCCCAAGACTGTAGGTAAGCCAATGTGGCATGATACTAGGCCATAAAGGGGTTTCCTTTAAGACTTGGAAGCGGAAGGGGGTCAAAATAAAGGGCTAATGAAGCATGGAAATTAAACAAGGGGATGTTTATGTAAAATTTCATCACCTTGGGTTCTTTTCCATGGTGCATTTGAGTACGCTAATTAGACATGTGAGATAGAGGAATTTGAATCCTTTTTCAAGGAAAAGAGTCCTGGGGTCACACGCTCTTAGATTAAGGTCATAGAGTGGACCATTAAGAGGGGACCTAGTTTGATGGACTGTGCGTAGGGTGGAGAAGTAGCCAAAACTGAGGCGTAGTTCCCATAGGGAGATCTTAGTTTAGGTTCATAGAACTCGAAACACGTTGGGAAAAGACAATGGAGGCACATGGTGTGGCTATTGAAAAACATGAAATGAATGAGAACACAAGAGGTACTCTTCACACCACATGTTCCCAAAATAATTTGGGGCAAGGGGACAAAGGGGGGGGATTTAACATTCCTAGATCTGGACCCACAGATGGAATGTCCAAGAGTTCCTATGTATCCCATGAGGATGGGAATCAAGCCACACGTAGTTCTATAATATGTCTTGTAGTTTAACATTATACAACACAGATGTAATAGATCATAGTTTATGGTCATAGAGCTCGTACTATAGAAAATTAAGAATCTTGAAAATGGGTGCCAACCTCGACCAAATATCTAGGCCCATGTGAGCTATGCTCGATGTGGGAAACAAGGGAAAATAATTTCTTTGCAACACATGGAATACATGCAAAGGAGAAATTAGTGCAGAGCCCCGAATGATTCCTCACTAAGGCTTTGTCCTCCTAACGTGAAAAAACATACTAAGGGATAACATCAAGTGTGTCGAAATACCACTTGGACATGATGGAGTGGAAAAGGATGTGAATCATGCAACCAATATTTATGGCTTGATGAGAGTGGTGTGATAATGGAGGATAACTGTTGACCCTGTTCGAAACACAACATCCATATCATGTGACCTGAAATGGGAACAACAAATGAGTGTCGACCTCTGACCATATTTGCAATGAAGGACTTGTATCAATTTTTTGTTTGATATCCTCAAGGACATTGTCCCAAAATGATAGGAGATACCTTAGGCTAATCATATGTACTATTCATGGTTCCTTTTGGACGTTAAAGATGATGAAATCCCAAATGAAGGGGAACATGAAGCCTGAAAATGGGTGATAACATGTCTATGAAGAATCCAACACTCTATGTCCTAAACCAGAGTGCTCCTGGGCACATTGGTGAACTGAAAAAGAGGGTCGAGGGGCCCAAATCAAGAGTAGTTGACTCGAAAATATTAATATAGAATTGGGGGATAAAGAGCTCTCAGGATAAAGAGGCACGTGTCAAGGTTGTCACAAAACCGAAATGAATGAGGACATAAGCCCATACCACACCACATACCCTCCCTTCTAGAGGAATCAGGGAATGGGGCCTAAGAGATGAGGAGGTTTCTGATAAACAGGGCTGGACCCGAAGACAAAATTTTTGGGAAGTCCTGTGTATCCCATGAGGATTAGAATCAATACAAACATTGTTCTGGAAGATGTTGTGCAGTTTTACATTATGCTGCAAGGACACATATAGGGGAAAAAGGGTGGATCATCATGCTGGCTTTGTGGGAGACCACAGAATGGGAAAAATGATCAAGGATAACTACTGAACATGTTCAAAACATATGATTCGTATTGTGTGATTAGGGATTGTGAGAAAACAATTGAGCATCGACCGTTGACTATATTTGCAACATGAGAATTGTATCAAACTGTCATCCAAAATCCTCAAGGACATTGTCATGAAATGGTAAGAGAGATATGGGGCCTAGAATCCATGCCGTTTGGGGGTCTATTCGTATGTAAAAGATAGTGGAAACCCAAATGATTGGATGCGTAAAGCGTTATGGGACCTGTGCGGTTTAATGTCCTTTGGCAAGGACAAAGATAGAGGGGAGTCTCAAAGGGATGTATGTGGTGTAAAAAAATAACCCAATGTGAATGAGGACAAATAGTCCACACAAAACCACATAATCCAACGTGAGAAACAGGGTTAGGGGCCTGGGAAGGATGAGGGGCCTGATATGAGAATCCTCGGCCAGTTCACAGTTTAACATCTTGAAATGAGGATGCTGATGATCTTAGTGTAAGGTCATTGAGCTCGGACTGTTGACACATGAACCATTTTGTGGGTATTGCCTTATCAAAACTCCTAATACGATGTGAGAAATGCTCGGTGTAGGAAACATGGATTAGGACTAGGCTCTCCCCAACATATAACGGTTTGAAAAAAAGGTAAGGAGATTAGGCAGGGTTGACCCTGACTGGACCAACACTTATGCCCGAGGAAGACTAATGTTTGATGGGATTATAAGAAAAAATGAATCACTGCACTCAATACTTGGGACATATGGGGGTGGTGGGAATGATGAAGCATGAATGTTGACTATGTTCGAAACAGAACATCCACATCATGTGACCTATAATGGGAGCAACAAATGAGTGTCGAACGCTGACCATGTTCGCAATGCGAAACTTGTTTCCATTTGTTTCCAGAGATCCTTGAGGATGTTGGATCGAAATGGTAGGAGAACCCCTAGAAAAAACATCTGTGCCATTTGGTGGCCCATTTGGATGTGAGAGATGATGAAGACCCAAGTAAATGGAGTGTGTGAAGCATGAATGTGCCTGTGAAGTTTAACATCATGCAGGATGAGGAAAGAGGTAGAGATCTTCAGGGAGATGGATACATGGTTCGGTTATGATGAACTCGACGTGAATGAGGGAAAAACCTACACCACACCATTTGTTTCAACCCAATGGGAGAACATGATGTTTGGGGTTGGGACGACAGATGAAATGTTCAGGCTTTCATATATATCCCAGGATAATGGGAATCAAGCCATATGTAGTTTTGAAAGGGACATATAGTTTAACATCATTCAGTGAGGATGAATACTGACTAGTTTTACATCCTTTAGTCTGGAATAATCACATGTTTTAACATCACATGGAGAAAACAGAACAATTTAAGGTCATGCAGGACCGTATAGATCTTAGTTTATGGTCATAGAGCTTGGACCGTTTTGTAGTTTATCATTATTTGGGATATAAAATCAATTTAATTTCATGTTGGATGTATCCTTTTAAGGTCATGTAGGACCATATACAGTTTAACATCATGCGGGATGAAGATGAGCAGCTTAATGTCATGCAGGATGATAATCAGTAGTTTAATGTCATGTTGGAAAAAGATGAGCTGTTTAAAGTCATGAAAGACGATAATTATTAGTTTAACATCATGCCGGATGAAGGTCAGTAGTTTAAAGTCACACAGGATGATAATGAGAAGCTTAAAGTGATGAAGGATGATAATGAGCAGTTTAACATCATGACGAATTATAATGAGTAGTTTAATGTCATGACAGAAATATGAGATATTTAAAGTCATGTAGGATGATAATGAGTAGGTTAACATCATTACTTATGGAGATGAGTAGTTTAAAGCCATGTAGGATGATAATGAGAAGTTTAACGCCATGGAAGATGATAATGAGCAGTTTAAAGTCATGCATGATGATAATGAGTAGTTTAAGGTCATGACAGATGAAGATGATCAATTTAATGTCGTTCATTAAGATAATGAGCAGTTTAACATCATGAAGGATGGAGATGATCAGTTTAAAGTCATTCAGGATGATAATGATATGTTTAATGTCATGATAGATGAATACGAGTAGTTTAAAGTCATGCAAGAAGATAATGAATAGTTTAACATCATGATGGATGATAATTAGCAGTTTAACATCATGAAGAACAAAGGTGTATGTGTCACTCAACTATATCAGTACAAATCCCACCCAAACTACTAAGAGTATGTGAGTCATGCTCGTTGTGGAAAACAAGGAGTCATGATTGGATTTTCCTGACACATAGAAACACACAGAAAATGGAATGGAGATGTCCAGCTAGGAATATCGCAACAGTACTAGACCTCTAACTCAACATGAAAATATGCATAGAAGGGTAACACCATGGGTGTTGGAGTTCCACCTAAACATAGGGATATGGATTGATTTTAATCACGACAATCGATATCTAGATCATAATGATGGTGGTGTAACAATGGAGGATAACTAATGACCATGTTAAAAACCCAAAACCCATATCGTGCTACCTAGAATGAGGACAGACAAATGAGGGTCGATCGCTGACCATGTTCGAAACACGAGACCTGTCACAAAAATGTCATCTAAAGTCTTCCAAGGCGTTGGACCGAGATGGTAGCTGAGCCAAAGTGGCATGAGACCTGACCGTTAGGGGGACCCTTCAGACATAAAGGTAGGAATGGATCCAAATAAAGGGATGCTATGAAGTGTAAATATAGATTGGGATTATGCCCATTTGGAATCCAACACTCTGGGTTCTACACCACAGTGCATCAGAGCGTTTCAATGGGGATATGTATATGGACATAGAGTAACTGACCCGGATGTTGCAAATAGTTTAAGGTCTTATTGCTTGGACCAAAGGTTTTTAGTTCAAGGTCATAGAATTCAAACCTAGTGCATAGTTTAATATCATGTGGATAGGATGAGTGATGGATGACGTTTAGGGTTAGATATCATGGACCATGGTTGCTCCTATTTTAATTTGAGTATATTTGAACATGGTTTATGTAATTTTAGATCACATATATTTGACCAAAATCTTTTATAGTTTCACTTCATGAGACCAAGATGTTGTCCCATAGTTTAACGTCATGCGACCAAGACGATGGTTGTTATGAAGTTTAACGTCATGCAACTAGGACATGGTTGTTACATATTTTAACGTCATGCAATAGGAACATGTTTCCATAAGGATTGTGTCAATAGAGGGATGGCCATATCTACCCCATTTTGATGGTTTTGGATCCTTGAGGAAGAGGTGGAACCCATATGATGAGATTACCATAAAATTCCCCCAGTGTATGCATGGATGCTCTCCATGTGTGAGCTGGGCTACCTCACGGTGAACATTCCACATTATGCTGTTGAAGCCGTAGGGGGTACTTCTGCGGTTGATGCAATACAGAAGTTGTGATGAAACAAAGTTTCACAAGGGTGATATGTTGGATAGTATGCTCTTAGTCAGTGGGGTGATGGATCCCAGAAGGCATGGATGTTTGGATCCTCAGTATGATGGGGTGATGGGACTTGGAAGGTGTTGAAGCCTAGTAAGTCGGTACGACGAGCTAATGGAGCACAAGAGACGTAGAAGCCTAGAATGCCAGTACAATGGGGTGATAGAGCCCAGTGGTCGTAGAAGCCTGGAACGTCGGTACGACGGGGTGATGGATCACATATGGTATAGAATCCTGGAATGTCGGTATAATGGGGAGATGGATCTCGAAAGGCATAGAAGCCTGGAACGTCGGTACGAGGGGGAAATGGATCCTAAAAGGAATAGAATCCCGGAACGTCGGTACGACATGGGTGATGGAGCCTGGAAAGCATTGAAGCCTAGAATGTCGGTAGGACGAGGGCGATGGAGCTCAGATGGTGTGTAAGACTGAAACGTCGGTAGGATGGGGGTGATGGAACCCCAGAGGCGTGTTAGCCTCTGTGACAACTTGTGGTAACTACATGGTGAGAAAATCTATGATGGTTGATAACAATATGGGGAGGACCTCCACAGCGGCTATTGGTGGCAATGGCTAAGACTCTTGTGCCTCATGATAGTGGTGCATGGAGGACCTCCTCTGTGGCTATTGGTGCCGTTGGAGATGCACTGTTGGATTGAGGGTGGTTTCGCCCGGCTTTCCCGATAAGGGTAGCAGAGTCAGCGAGAAGCCGATAGAGTCAGGGGGTGGATTCCCCTACACGAACTCTAAAGGAAGAGGCTTTGGCGAGGAGCCGATGGAGTTGGGGAGGATGCCCCCTGCGTGGCCTCTTAAGGTAAAGGGGTCACTGAGGAGCTGATGGAGTCTGGAGGTGGATACCTCCTGCGCGGCCTCTTAAGGTGGTGGGGTCAGTGTCGAGCTAATAGAGTCAGGGGAGAAATCCCCCAGCACGGCCTCTTTAGGAGGCGGTGTTTGCGAGGAGCCGATGGAGTCAAGGTGAGGATGCCCGCTATGCAGCCTCTTAAGGTAGCGGGGTCAACGAGGAGATGATGGAGTCGGGGGGTGGATGCCCCCGGTGTGGCCTCTAAATGAGGCACAGTTGATGAGAAGCTGATGGAGTTGGGGGTGGATGCCCCTGGCACTATAGAGACCCGTACTTGACGTACATGGAAATTACATTACATTTGAATAATACTTAATACATAACAAAAACAGACACCAAAGGACCGTAATAGTTTAGTGTCTTTGAAAACATGGAACAAAATCTTCTAATCTTGGTGAAAGATCTTCAATATCTCCCATAAAGATCTTCCATTTTTTGTTTTCATACCAAAAACCTTTCTTTATATCCTGGGGAAAATAAAACATATAAAGGGTGAGATCAAATGCTCTATAAGGGTAAGCATGGAGAAAATAAAACATACCATATACATTTGAACTTAAAAACATGAACATAATGTTTAAACATCAAAGTCTTGAGGAACGACTTAAAACATGGTAGTACGTAAGGTATAGATCATAAAGGAACATAAATCATGATAAAATATCATGGGAATATAACATGTACTTCTATAAAACCATTAAGCACATGATATTATTTCCATAGTATCCAAGGCATTACTTCCAAGACCATCTTAGTGGACAAAATCCCTTTCTCAATCGAGTTCACTCTTCGTTCTAGTCCTGTATCACTGAACCAGATTAACTTCCCGTTACAGCCATGTCTATCTCCTGAGATATAAATCTTTACCCAATTCATTGGAGGGAGATATAGGTCCCACCCATCTCATAATGAAACCATTCTTATATGTGCCACAAAATAAACACAAATCATTCATCATAACCCAATTAATAAAATGGGTTTCATAAACATCATCCCATCATAACATAATCCATATAAAACAAATGGATATCATTTAATCACAAGAAAAGTGAAACCATGTAAATCATAGAGATATTATACTTGAAACATAATCATACTAACTAATTTCATCTTAGATGGAAAATAGTTTTGGCAAAACACTTGAAATAAATTCTTGATGAAAATATCCTTTCTTCTTCAGAATCATTTTCTTTTCATAAAATGACATGAAATTTTAAAAGAAAATAATTTTGTTGAAAATAATTATTAAATATTGTGGAGGAATATTTATGAAAATAAGGTGTTATAAGACTGTAAAAATATGTTCATTCTGTATAAGTTAAAAAACATTCTCCTCGTACTTTGAACGGAAAAGTCAAAAAGTTACTCGTATGGTAAACAACAGAAAGATTCCTTCCATAACACAATGTAAAAGTCAAAGAGGGGTAAAAATGACTTTAAACATACACAGAAGAATATTAAACACTTTATAAAAAAAAATTTTATGGACATGGATGAAAAATATAACCCCAGTAAATACTTATGTATAAACAATCTTGGATAAGATACGAGATTGGAATAATTATCCCTTACCTTAGGTCTGATATGTTTCGTACGTATCTGAACCTCCTGTATAATGATTTAAATAATGTCATTGACTTATTACAGAATCACATTCGTTTTTATGATATCATATATGGTTCAATTATGACTTTATATTACCCGTTCTTTTGTAAATTCCATGTTAAAGAAGCGTTTTGGGTAAAATCATTTTATTTATCGTACGTGTTAGAACTTGTTGTTATTGATATTATTATTACTTATATCATGAATTTATTACTTCCAGAATGTAAATCATGATTTATATATCATATATATTCAGTATATATATATATATATATAATTGTTAGATAAATGAAATGAAATACACCGTTCATAGAGATGGTAGGTCGTACGTACGCATAAATGCTGTTTTCTTTTCCTTATTGACTTGAATGGAAGTAAGTAAATGACATATATATATATATATACATAAATACAGTAGCTTTATTATGTCATATATTTCATTATTATTCATTATATATACTTTATAATCATTCTTGAATGGCTAACATGGAGAATGAATCTCATCGCATCGTGGAGACGATAATCCGTACGTAAGCACAAACGATGATATCGTCCCCATAATTAATGTATAGAATTGGAGTGGATGATATAATACCTCAGAATCAATATGATGTTATAATAACCATATATAGTTATTACTTATGCCATTATACCCATCCAAGTAAGGTGGTGGTGGAAAACAGATTACACCACGGCGTGGAGACGGTACTCCATACGTACGCACGCGCGGTGATTTCATTTTCCGTAGGATGGATAGAAGGTGAAATGGGGTTGTTTAATATTTATAATAACATATCAGTATTTTAGTGATACTGATGTTATTATATTATAATGAAACAACTAAATAAGACAAAGTTTAAGAAGAAATAAACTTGAAAGAATCGGTAGACGAGATTTCCTCTTCTTCGACGCACCTCCTTTAAGCTTCCTCTTAAGGAACTAGAGTTGGTATTTTGAGGAGAAAAAAACCTATATAATGTTTCTAGGGAAGTTTATAAGGGAAATGGACAGGGTTTGGTTAAGCTTTAAGGCTCCAAATTTTATGAAGAGAAGAGGGAGGTGGTGCCCTTTTATAAGGGAGGAGATGGGAACCTTAGGAAAAACTTAAAATATTATTTTATAATAAAGTCATATTCGGTTTATAATGGATCCAAAGTGACTTATTTCGAAGTTAAAGTGGGTATGGGTCGAAATAATCTCAACAAATAGGTTTTATAAAAGTTTATATTACCATTTTAACCTTATCATTTAGATTTAACTATAAGTTAAATAATTTAACGTTTTCCGTGTCTTCTTGTATTCTTATACTATATGATTAATAAAATTACTATAACAAGACAAAAAAACCCCAAGTGGTTCATTATTAATATATATAACCTTATATAAGTCAGTTTTTCGAAACTTATATTTTTAGGAATATAATATTAATTTATAATATAGTATTTGTTTTAAAAACTATTTTATGTCAATTTTGACACTATTTGGTAATTGATTTTTGTGAAATTCATAACAGTATTATTTATTCGAAAAAAATTAATTAAATCAAAAATAACATGTCATATTAACCTATAAAATTAGTGTAATTCATAAAAAGTCTCAAATTACATTCATTTGGGTATTTATAACATTAATTATGTTAATATTTCATTAATAAGGTAATTACTACATCATCATTGTGTCATAAATAAATTAAATTATTTAATGATAAAAATTATAAATAAAATACCATTATGTTGTAAATATTTTTATCTTTATAATTAATCTTTATAGTCTAATTTATATTGTGTTTACCCCTATATTAAAAGTGTTTTAGTTATTAAACTTTGATTTTAACTAATTTAACTCTTCTTTAAATAAAATAACAATAAATGTCCTATTATAATCCAAGTGGACCTAAGTGGTCATATTTTATTCCTAAGGTTGTTTTTGGTCTAATTACACTTATCCAATAGAATTAATACAAGTGTTAGGGTAATAATAATATCATTTTTACCCTTAATTACCCTATTTACTTTTAACTGTGGTAAATAAAAGTAAAAACTTACTATTCACCTCATTGAACCACATTTTAATTACTAATATCAACTGTGTCTCTTGGATTTTAGAAATTCCATTCATATAAGCGGTACAATTTAGATTTATGTAAATTTTAAAATGCTCTTAAGAGGTGGGTAAAAGACGGTAAAAATTTCAATAAAATTTTTATATCTCTAAAATTATTATAAAATGACTCCAATGGATTAAATTGAAAATATACAAGTATTATGTATCTTTTTAGACATAAAATAAATTTAAATAAAATAAATAATTATTTAAATAAAAAGTCAGTTTTTAAATAGTAACTTAGTGTTTTCACAATTCATAAAAAATTGATAGTTTTCAGAAAAATACACAAACTCTACCCTAGGCTAATTTCGATATTCCGAATCCAAAAATGAAGTCCATTTTAGAAGAGAAAATTTATAAAATTTCAAAAAGTGGATATTACTATTCATAATGGCTTGTTTATAATAATATTATAATAATATCTCATATAGTGAAACTCGGTATTGCGTACAACACACGCTACTGAGGAAGGTTTCTCTGGTGTGAAACACAAGCATAGAATAGTGTTTGCATATACTGCAAGCTAATATGGTGTTGCATATAGTGCAATCTAATCTTGGTGTAGTTTACACCACAGGACATCAAATAAATTAAAAGAATATTTTTCCTAAAATCTCGGGGTGTTACATTCTACCCCCCTTAAAATGAATTTCGCCCTCGAAATTCGTCAGGGTTATAAATGCTTTACTACTTGAAAGTTTTTTTTCATAGAAACCCACATCATAAATAGGAATAACAAAACATAATTTTAAAAACTAAAGTATGGAACGTAATGGTTACCGAAATTAACTCATCACTGGGTTTCCACATAGGAGAACATATGTGAAAATATGGATATGGATGAGAAATCTAACCATCAAGTTCTGATTGAGAGTGGTAGAGGACATGGATATGAATAATCCAACAATCACAAATCCATAAATTTGTGATGATCTAAGGTACCATCTGATTCATCAGATATAAAGACACTAGGGCAACATTTTTGGTTTTCAAGATCATTTCCCTAAAGTTGAAGAATTTGAAATAGAAGAAATACTTACTTGATTTTGGTAAAATCTCACCGTTGTTCATGCCTTGAACAATCTCCACTTCATCTCTTAAATAAATGATGTTGAATTTGTCATTCGTGAATTGTTAGCAGATCATGAGACAGAATGATAGTTCATTCCATCTTTCTCTATCACAAAAACATTAGCACAATTTATATACATAAGTACATAAATGCTGAGATTAATCGTATATGGTTGATAAAATGGACTTATACTTCATCTATCATAGTGCTTAATAAAATAAAACTAGTTTCTACTAGACAGGGACTTCCTGTAGGTCAGAGGTAGGCGCTAAAGGCATGTCGATCTTTGGTTGTGGGTTTGATTCCTGTAACCTTGTCTGACGCGACGGGTTGTCACCCATCCTGCAGGTTGTCCCTTTTTCTAAAACTACATTATTATAACATTCCTGCAATAATATCAAAAAAATTTCTAGCATTAAACACTACTATCTTATGTCTAACTTAATTCATTCAAATCTTTAGGCTTATCCAAAATACATTGGTCCAAGCTCATAGTATAATGAAAACAATTACTAGAAATGTCATCTACCAAGAATGTGAATATCATCATTTATCTCCCATATATCACAAGATATATCTTGTTGGTCACATTACAAATATGTGAGTACATTAATCATGTATTCACCTGAAAAATGAATACCCATTGAACATTAGTGAAAACATGAATGATTTCAAAAGTTAACTCTTTCCACATACCAAAATCCCAAAATTTCTATATACTCAAACCATGATATCACTTTGTCCTTATATAAGTCATGAGATCATGAATACTATCAAACATATTATTTTCTTCTTATCCATTCATTATGCACATATCATATATTTTTCAAAAATATTTCAATCACTTTCCATGGTTATCGGTACCATAAAAATATTGAAAACCACAATAGACCAATATATAAATATTCCAATATTCAACGATACTACAACATTATTTTGGAATCCCATTACATAAACACTTTATCATTCCACCACATCATTGTCATATTCAACATCGCCAATAAAGATCGCATGTGAATTCCCTTTGTCCTTTTCCTTAATAGGTTGTTGATGTTGACCATCATTAACCCTTGGATTAGGGCATTGATTACCATAATGCCCCATTTCATTGCAATTGTATCATTGAAGGGTTGATGGTGTGTTCTCTGTAGTATTTAATATATTCTCATCATTAGCTAACTTTTTTCCCTTACTTCAACACTCAACTACCTGATGACCTTCTTGTCCACACTTAAAACATTTTCTAGTACCTTTTAGACAATCTCCACCATGCTTCTTTCCACACTTTGATCATAAAGAAACATTCATCTTCTTTTCACCACTGTTCTAAGATTTCTCCTTGAAATCCACCATTCATTTCTTGTCAAAACCATGTGATGGATATGTAAAACCAACTTATAGTTCTACCTTGATAGCAAAAATCAAAATTTCTTCATAGCTACTGAAGTCTCTTATAGCTAATGCCCTTAGAAGACTTGGTTTTAAGCCACTGAAGAATCGATCAACTTTACTTTCAAGTTGGATGATAAACCCAAATGCATACCTTTCTAGCCTTGTAAAATTTTCCTCGTATATACCAAAAGATTAATTATACTTTTTCTTAATCTCAAGGAACTCCTTTTCCATCTTTTTTTGAAGAATACGAGGGAAGTACTTATTGAAAAACAAGTTCTTGAACTCATCCCATTCCATGGATGCAATTTCATCTTGGGGCCTTGTATTCTTAATTAGAGTCCACCACTAGTCTACTTCACCTTCTAAATGGTAAACAACTGAAATGACATTTTCATGTTCTGAACAGAGAAGTATGGAAAGTATCTTTTCAATGGTACTGATCCATTGTTCAGCAACAAGTGGATCAAAAGACCCATTGTAAGAAGGCGAACATTTCCTCATGAAGGACTCAATAGAATATTGTTCCCTTATTTTCTCATTTGGAAGTCCAGAATGATTCATAGCTTGTGTAAGTGTAGTAATAAGATTTTTCACTCCATCTCCTATAATATTGGTTTGTTCAGAAGGACAATCATTGAATTTTCCATTACATTGATCAACACGGTTCCTTCAGGTTCTATCCATCGTCTAAAACCCAAAAAGAATAGTATGAGAGTCATAAATCATGCTAGGAAAACAACATAATAAAGTAGGATTACCTTCAATATCTAACATCTTAGGATTAATTATACGATCATTACTATAATTATAGGACTATAACATATACTTATACTTAACCTTAGGTACATATCCAGACATACCTTAGAAATATCTCTAGGGATCTCACTAAAGTTTTCACATCCATGTTTCCAAAGGTTAACAAAACCTTTCCTCTAATACCAACTGTAGAGACCCGTACTTGATATACATGGACATTACATTACATTTGAGGAATACTTAATACATAACAAAAATAGAAACCAAAGGACTGTAATAGTTTAGTGTCTATGGAAACTTGGAACATAATCTTTTAATCTTGGTGAAAGATCTTAAATATCTCCCATAAATATCTTCCTTTTTTTTTCATAACTAAAACCATTCTTTATATCCTAGGGAAAAGAAAAAATATAAAGGGTGAGCTCAAATGCTCTGTAAGGGTAATAATAGAGAAAATAAAACATACCATATACATTTGAACTTAAAAACATGAACATAATGTTTAAACATCAAAGTCTCGAGCAATGACATAAAACATGGCCGTACGTAAGGCATAGATCATAAAGGAACATCAATCATGATAAAATAGAATTGGAATATAACATGTAATTGTGGAAAACCATTAATCACATGATATGATTTCCATAGTATCCAAGGCATTACTTCCAAGACCACCTTAGTGGACAAAGTCCCTTTCTGAATCGAGTTCACTCCTCGTTCCAGTCCTGTATCACTGGACCAGATTAACTTGCTGTTCCAGCCATGTATATCACATGAGATATAAATCTTTACCCAATTCTTTGGAGGGAGATATAGGTCCCACAAATCACAAAATGAAACCATTCTTATATGTGCCAAAAAATAAACATAAATCATTCATCATAACCCAAAGAATAAAATGCGTTTCATAAACATCATCCCATCATAACATAATCCATATAAAACAAATCTATATCATTTCATAATAATAAAAGTGAAACCATGTAAATCATAGAGACATTATACTTGAAATTAAATCACTCTAAATAATGTCATCTTAGATGGATAATAGTTTTGACAAAACACTTGAAATGAATTCTTGAGGAAAATATACTTTCTTCTTCAGAATCATTTTATTTTCATAAAATGTCATGAAATTTTAAAAGAAAAGAATTTTGTTGAAAATAATCATTAAATATTTTAGAGGAATCATTATAAAAATAAGGTTTTATAAGACTGTAAAAATCCGTTCATTCCGTATAAGTTAAAAAAACATTACCCTCGTACTTTTAATGGAAAAGTCAAAAAGTTCCTCGTATGGTAAACAAAAGAAAGATTCCTTCCATAACACAATGTAAAAGTAAAATAGGGGTAAAATGACTTTAAAAATACACAGAAGAATATCAAACACTTTATGAAAAACATTTTTATGGACATGGATGAAAAATATAACCCCATTAAATATATACGTATAAACAATCTCAAATAAGAAACAAGATTGGCATAATTGTCCCTTACCTTAGGTCCGATATGATTTGTATGTATCTGAAACTACTGTATAATGATATAAATAATGTCATTGTCTTATTACAGAATTATATTAATTGTTATGATATCATATATGGTTCACTTAGGCCTTTATATTACCCGTTCTTTTGTAAATTCCATGTTAAAGTAGCATTTTGGGTAAAATCATTTTATTTATCATACGTGTTTGAACTTATTGTTCTTGATATTATTATTACTTATATCATTATTTAATTACTTCCAAAATGTAAAACATGATTTATATATCATATATATTCAGTATATATATATATAATAGATATATAAATGAAATGAAATACACCATTCATGGAGACAGTAGGCCGTACGTACGCATGAACGATGTTTTACTTTCCTTATTGACTTGAATGGAAGTAAGTAGATGATATATATATATATATATATCCAGTAGCTTTATTATTTCATATATTTCATTATTATTCATTATATATACTTTATAATCATTATTTAATGGCTAACATGGAGAATGAATCTCATCGAATCGTGGAGACGGTAATCCGTACGTACGCACGAGCGATGATATCGTCCCCATAATTAACGAATAGAATTGAAGTGGATGATATAATACCTCAGAATCAGTATGATGTTATAATAACCATATAAAGTAATTATTTACACCATTATACCCATCCAAGTAAGGTGGCGGTGGAAAAAATGATTACACCACGACGTGGAGATGGTACTCCGTACGTACGCACGCGTAGTGATTTCATTTTTCGTAGGATGGATAGAAGGTGAAATGAAGTTTTTGCATATTCATAATAACATATAAGTATTTTAGTGATACTGATGTTATTACTTTATAATTAAACAACTAAAGATGAATAATTTGAAGAAGAAAGAAACTTGAAAGAATTGGTAGAAGAGATTACCTCTTCTTTGACACACCTCCTTTAAGCTTCCTCTTAAGGCACTAGAGTTGGTCTTTTGAAGAGACCTGAACCTATATAATGTTTCTAGGGAAGTTGATCAGGGAAATTTGCAGGGTTTGGTGGAGCTTGAAGGCTCCAAATTGTGTGAAGAGAAGAGGGAGGAGGTGCCCTTTTATAAGGGAGGGGAGGGGCACCTTAGGAAAAACTTAAAATATTATTTTATAATAAAGTCATATTCGGTTTATAATGGATCCAAAGTGACTTATTTAGAAGATAAAGTGAGGATGTGTCTAAATACTCTCATACAATAGGTTTTATACAAGTTTAGGTTACCATTTTAACCTTTTCATTTAGATTTAACTCTAAGTTAAATAATTTATCTTTTACCATGTCTTCATGTATTCATACACTATATGGTTAATAAACTTACTCTAACCAGCCAAAAGAACCCCAAGTGGTTCATTATTAAAACATATAACCTTATCTAAGTCAGTTTTTCGAACCTTATATTTTTAGGAATAGAATATTAATTAATAATATAATATTTGTTTTAAAAACTATTTAATGTCAATTTTGACAGTATTTGGTAAATGATTTTTGTGAAAATAATAATAGCATGATTAGTTCGAAGAAAGTTAATTAAATCAATACTAACATGTCATATTAACCTAGAAAATTTGTGGAATTCATAAAAGGTCTCAAATTACATACATTTGAAAATTTATGACATAAATTATGTTAATATTTAATTAATAAGGTAATTACTACATCATCATTGTGTCATAAATAAATAAAATTATTTAATGTCTAAAAATTATAAATAAAATACCATTATGTAGGAAATATTTTTATATTTCTAATGAGTCTTTATAGTCTAATTTATATTGTGTTTAACCCTATATTAAAAATGTTTTAGTTATTAAACATTGATTTTAACAATTTTAACTCTTCTTTAAATAAAATAATAATAAATGTCCTAATCTAATCCAAGTGAACCTAAGTGGTCATATTTTATTCCTAAGGTTGTTTTTGGTCAAATTACACTTATCCAATAGAGTTAAGACATGTGTTAGGGTAATAATAATATCATTTTTACCCTTAATTACCCTATTTACTTTTAACCATGGTAAATAAAAGTAAAAAAGTTACTATTCACCAAAAATTATTTTTATCTCATTGAACCACAATTTACTTATTGATTTCAACCGTGTCTCTCGGATTTTTGAAATTCCATTCACAGAAGCGATAAAATTATGTTTTATTTAAATTTGCAAATGAGCCTAGGAGGTGGGTAAATACGATACTAAGTTCAATAAAATTTTTATATCTCTAAAATTATTATAAAATGACTCTAATGAATTTCATTTAACATATATAAGTATTATGTATCTATTTTGACCTAAAATAAATTTAAATAAAATAAATAATTATTTAAATAAAATTCGGTTTTTAAATAGTAACTCAGTGTTTTCACTATTCATCAAAAATTGAAGTTTTTCAGAAAAATACCAAAAATTTACCGTTGGCTAATTTCGATATTCCGAATCCAGAAATAAAGTCCATTTTAAAATATAAAATTTATAAAATTTCAAAAAGTGGATATTACTATTCATAATGGCTAGTTCATAAGAATATTATAATAATATCTCGTTTAGTGAAACTCGGTATTGCGTAAAACGCATGCTATTGAGGAAGGTTGCTCTGGCGTGCAACACAAGCCTAGAATAGTGTTTGGGTATACTGCAAGCTATTATGGTGTTGCATATAACACAATCTAATCTTGGTGTAACGTATAACACAAGACATCAAATAAATTAAAAGAATATTTTTCATAAAATCTCAGGGTGTTACAGGAACGACCTCTAAAGGAGGATAGGTCAGCGAGAAGCTGAAGTAGTTAGGGGGAGGGTACCCCCATCATGGCCTCTTAAGGTGGCGGGGTCGGTGAGAATCTAATGGAGTTGGGAGTGGATGCCCCATGTGTGACCTCTTAAGGTTGCGGGGTCGGAGAGGATCCGATGGAATTAGGGGAAGATGCCCCCTATATGGCCTCTTATGGTGGCGGAGTCAGCGAGGAGCCGATGGAGTTAGGGGGGATTCCACCTATGTGGTCTCTTGCGAGGACCCTATGGAGTTGGGGGGATGATGCCCCCTGCATGACCTCTTAAGGCGACAGATTCGGTGAGGAGTCGATGGAGTCGGGGACGGATGCCCCCTACATGGCCTCTTAAGGCGGCGGGGTCAGAGAGCGGCCGATGGAGTGGGGGGTGGATTCCCCCTACGCAACCTCTTAAGGTGGAGGGGTCGGCTAGGAGCCGATGGATTTGGGGGCAGATGCCCTTGGTGCAGCCTCTGAAGGTGCCAGAGATGGTGAGGGGTCAATGGATTTGGTGGCGGATTCCCCCTACATGGCCTCTTAAGGTAGCAGGGTTGGCAAGGAGTTGGTGGAGTTGGGGGTGGATGCCCCTTGCGTGACCTCTTAAGGTGGCAGGGTATGTGATAAACTAATGGAGTCGGGGTGGATTCCCCCTACGCGACCTCTAAAAGAGATGGAGTCGGCGAGGAGCCGATAGAGTCGGGGGCGGATGCACCATTCTTGGCCTCTTAAGGCAGTAGGGTTAGCGAGGTGTCGATGGAGTCGGGGGTGGATGCCCCCTGCGTGGCCCCTTAAGGTGGGGAGGTCGGTGAGAAGCCGATGGAGTGGGGGCGGATACCCCCGGCACAACCTCTTAAGGCGATAGAGTTGGCGAGGAGCCGATAGAGTTAAGGGTGGATGCCCCCTACATGACCTCTTTTGGTGGTAGGGTCGTTGAGGAGGTGATGGATTTTGGGGTGGATGCCCCCTGCGCAGCCTCTTAAGGCGGCGAGGTTAGCGAGGAGCCATTGGAGTCGGGGGAAGATGCCCCCTGCACGACCTCTTAAATGGGCGGCGTCAGCTAGGAGCTGATGGAGTCGGGGGTGGGGGGTGGATGCCACCTGCGCAGTCTCTGAAGGCACCTGAGTTGGAGAAGAGCCGATGAAGTCAGGCCGAATTTCCCTTGTGTGGCCTCTTAAGGCAGTTGGATCGGCGAGGAGCCGATGGAGTCGGGAGTGGATGCCCCCTGCGCAGCCTCTTAAGGTGGCAGGGTCAGCAGGAAGTCGATGGATTTTGTGGCGGATACCCCCAACGCTAGCTTTTAAGGTGAAAGAGTCAGCGAGGTGTTGAAGGAGTCAAGGACAGATTCCCCCCTGTATGGCCTCTTAATGCGGAAGGGTTGGTGAGGAGCCGATGAAGTTGGGGGGAGGATGCCCCCTACACGGCCTCTTAAGGCAGTGAGGTCGGTGAGGAGGAGATGGAGTTGGAGGAGGATATCCCCTGCACGACCTCTTAAGTTGGCGGGGTCGACAAGGAGCCGATGGACTCAGGGGCGGATGCCCCCAGCGCGGCCTCTTAAGGTGGCGGGGTCGGTGAGGAGCCGATGTAGTTGGGGGTGGATTCTCCCTATGCGGCCTCTTAAGGTGGTTGAGTCGGAGAGGATCCCATGGATTCGGGGGTGGATACCCCTTGCATGGCCTCTTAAGGCAGCATAGTTGGAGAGAAGCCAATGGAGTTGGGGGCAGATTCCCCCTACGCAGCCTCTCAAGGAAACAGAGTCGACGAGGGGCCGATGGAGTCGGGGCGGACTCCCCCTATGTGGCCTCTTAAGGTGGCGGGGTTGGCAAGGACTCGAAATAGTCAGGGGGCGGATTGCCCATGCGTGATCTTTTAAGGCATCAACGATGAGGAGGAGTTGATAGAGTCGGGGGGGTGATGCCTTCTGCACTGCCTCTAAAGGCGATGGAGTCGGTGTGGAGCCGATGGAGTAAGGGGTGAATGCAACCTATGCGACCTCTTAAGGTGGTGGGGTCAGCGAGGAGCCGATGCGGTTGGGGGTGGATGCCCCCTGCATAGCCTCTTAAGGCAGCAGGGTCGGCGAAAAGCTGATGGAGTTGGGGGTGGATGCCTCCTATGAATCCTCTTAAGGAAACAAAGTCGACGAGGAGCCGATGGATTCGGGGGGCGGATGCCCCTGTGCGGCCTCTTAAGGCTGCAGGGTCTGTGAAGAGTCGATGGAGTCAAGGTGGATGCACCATGTGCAGCCTCTAAAGGTGGCAGGTTCAGCGAGGAGCCGATGGAGTCGGTGGGCGGATGCCCCATGCGCGGCCACTTAAGGCAGCAATGTCACCGAGGAGCTGATGGAGTCAGGGGGATGATCCCCCCTACATGGCCTTTTAAGGCGGCGAAGTTGGCGTGGAACCGATGGAGTCGGGGGGTTGATTCCCCACACGCAGCCTCTTAAGGTGGCAGAGTCAGCGAGGAGCCAATGGAGTTGGGGGGATGATGCCCCCTGCGCAACCTCTTAAGTCGGCGGCGTCGGTGGGGTTGGCGAGGAGCTGATGGAGTCGGGGGGGGGGGGGGATGCCCCCTGTGCGACATCTTAAGGAGGTGGGGTCAATGAGGAGTCGATGGAGTTAGGGGTGGATGCCACCTACGTGGCCTTTTAAGGTGGTGATGTCAGCAAGGAGCTAATGGAGTCGGGGGTGGATGCCCCCTGCATGGCCTTTGAAGGCGACGAAGTTGGCGAGGAGCTGATGGATTTAGGGATGGATTCCCTCTATGCGGCCTCTTAAGGCGGTGTGGTCAGTGAGGTGCCAAAAGAGTCAGGGGTGGGTTCCCCCCGTGCAACCTCTTAAGGTGGCGGGGTCAGCGAGAAGCCGATGGAGTTGGGGGTGGATTCCCCCTATGCCACCTCTTAAGGAAACAGAGTCGGCAAGGAGCCGATGGAGTTGGGGGAAAATTCTCGTTGCGTGACCTCTTAAGGCGGAGGGGATGACGAAGATCCAATGATGTCGGGGGTGGGGGGATCCCTCTTGCACAACCTCTTAAGGCGGCGGGATTGGAAAGGAGATGATGGAGTGAGGGGAAGATACCCCCTACGCGGCCTCTTAAGGCGGAAGAGTTTGTGAGGAGATGATGGATTTTGGGTGCATATACCCCCTGCGTGGCCTCATATGGCATCAGGGTCGACAAGGAGCTGATGGAGTCGGGTTTGGATGCCCCTGGCGTAGCCTCTGAAGGTGGTCAGGTCGGCGAGAAGCCGATGGAGTTGGGGGAGTTCCCCCGACACGATGTCTGAATGCAGTGGGGTCGGTGAGAAGCCGATGGAGTTGGGGGAAGATTCACCCTACGCAACCTCTTAAGGAGGCAGGGTCAGCGAAGAGCCGATTGAGTTGGGGTCGGATGCCCCCTGCCGGACCTCTTAAGGTGGCAAGGTCAGTGAGGAGCCGATGAATTCGGGGGCGGATGCCACCTGTGCGACCTCTTAAGGTGGTGGCGTCTCTGAGGAGCTGATGAAGTCAGGGGTTGGATGCCCCATGCGCGGCCTCTTTAGGCGGCCGAGTCGGTGAGGAGTCGATGGAGTCAGAGGGCAGATTCCCCCTGTGTGACCTCTTAAGATGACTGCGTCGGTCAAGAGCTGATGGAGTTGGGGGGTTGATTCCCCCTGGGAATCCTCTTAAGCTAGAAGGGACGGTGAGGAGCTGATGGAGTCGGGGAAGGAAACCCCCAGTACAACCTCTTAAGATGGCGAGGTCAGTGAGGAGCCGATGGAGTTGGGGGGAGGATGCCCCCTGTGCGACCTCTTAAGGCGGTGGCATCAGTGACGAGCTGATGGAGTCCGAGGGTGGATTCCCCCTGTGCGGCCTCTGAAGGAGACAAAGTCGACGGGGATCCAATGGATTTAGGGGAGGATTCCCCATATGTGGCCACTTAAGGCGGGGGGGGGGGGGGGGTTAGCGAGGATCTGATGAAGTCGGGGGTGGATGCCCCCTGCACGACCTCTTAAGGCGGCGGGGTGGAGTTAGGGAAGGATGCCCCCTCCACCACTTGTTAAGGCGACGAGGTTGGTGAGAAGCTGATGGAGTTGGGTGGGGGGGGGCTGAATGCCTCTTTCACAACATCTTAAGGTGACAGAGTTGACGAGGAGCCTATGGAGTCGGGGGAGGATTCCCCCTGTGTGTCCTCTTAAGGCGACTGGGTCGGCGAGGGTCTGATGGAGTCGGGGGTGGATGCCCCCTGCGTGACCTCATAAGGTGTCAGGGTCAGTGAGGAGCCGATGGAGTTGAGGGGTGGATGCCCCCATACGCAACCACTTAAGGTAGAGACGTTGGTGAGGAGCCAATGGAGTTGGGGGAAAATGCCCCATGTGCGGCCTCTAAAAATGAAGAACTCAACGAGGAGCCTATGGAGTCTGGGGAGGATGTCCCCTACATGGCCTCTTATGGAGGCAGGGTTGGAGAAGAGTTCATGGAGTCGAGGGTGGATGTCCCCTGTGTAACCTCTTAAGGTAGCGTGGTCAGCGAGCAGCTAATGGAGTTGGGGGAGGATTCCCCCTATGCCACCTCTTAAGGCGATAGACTTGGCGAGGAACCGATGGAGTCGGGGGTTGATGCCCCCTACGTGGCCTCTTAAGGTGGCTGGGTCGACAAGGAGCCGATGGAGTTAGAAGTGGATGCCCCTGCGCAGCCTCTTAAGGAGGCGGGGTTGGTGAGGAGCCAATGGAGTAAGGAGAGGATTCCCCCTATGTGGCCTGTTAAGGCGGAGAGGTCAGAGAAGAGTAGATAGACTCGAGGGTGAATGCCCCCTACATGGACTCTTAAGGCGGTGGGGTCGTAAAGGATCCGATGGAGTTTGGGGGGAGGATTCTCCTTGCACTGCCTCCTAAGGCGGATGAGTCAGCGAGGAGTCGATGGAGTCAGGGCTGGGTTCCCTTTGCGTGACCTCTTAAGGTGGCGGGGTCGGCAAGAAGCCGATGGAGTTGAGGGAAGATGATCCCTGTGCAACCTCTTAAGGTGATAAAGTTGGCGAGGAGCTGATAGAGTTGGGGGAGGATTCCCCCTCTATGGCCTCTTAAGGTGGTGGGGTCAGCGAGGAGCGATAGAGTCAGGACTGGATGCCCTCTGCGCAGACTCTTAAGGAAGAAACATCGGTGAGGAGCCAATGGAGTTAGGGGGGGGGGATTCCTCCTGAAATGCCTATTAAGGTGGTGGGGTCGATGAGGAGCCGATGGATTTAGGGGCGGATGCCCCCTGTACGATCTCTTAAGGTGGCAGTTTCAGCAAGAAGCCGATGGATTTTGGGACGAATGCCCCCTGTGCAGCCTCTTAAGGCAACAGAGTTGGTGAGGAGCCGATGGAGTTTGGGATGAATTCCCCCTGTGCGGCATCTTAAGGTGGAGGGGTTGGCGAGGAGATGATGGATTCGGTATAGGATCCCCCCTACGAGCCTCTTAAGGCAGTGGGGTCAGCGAGGTGCCGATGGAGTCGGGGGCAGAAGCCCCCTACGTGGCCTCCTAAGGTAGAGGCAGCGATAGCGGTGAGGAGATGATGGGGTCGGGGGAGGATGCCCCCTACGTGGCCTCTTAAGGTGGTGAAGTCAGCGACGAGTCGATGGACCTGGAGGGATGATGCCCCCTGTGCGGCCTCTTAAGGCAGCAGAGTCGGTGAGGATCCGATGAAGTTTGGAGGCTAATTCCCCCTACGCAGCCTCTTAAGGAGGCAAGATATGCAACGATCCAATGGATTTGGGGGTAGATTCCCCCTATACGGCCTCTTATGGTGGTTGGGTTGGTGAGGAGCCGATGGAGTTGGGGGAAGATTCCCCCTACGCAACCTCTTAAGGCGGCGGCGGTGGCGAGGTGCCAATGGTGTATGTGGGAGGATGCCGCTTGAGCGGCCTCTAAAGGCGACAGAGTCGGTGAGGAGCTGATGGAGCCGGGGGCGGATGTCCCCTACATGGCCTCTTAAGGCAGTGGGGTCAGCGAGGAGCCGATGGAGTCAAGGAAGGATTCCCCTTGCATGACCTCTTAAGGCGACGGGGTCGGTGAGAAGCTAATGGAGTTGGGGGCGGATGCCCCCTACGCCGCGTATTAACGCAACAGAGTCGATGAGGATCTGATGGAGTTTGGGGGAGGATTCTCCCTGTGCATCTTCTTAAGGCGGTACGGTCCGTGAGGATTCGATGGATTTGGGTGGGATACCACCAATGCGACCTCTTCAGGCGGCGGGGTTGGGGAGGAGCCCATAGAGTCTGGGGCAGATGCCCCTTCTGCGGCCTCTTAAGATAGTGATGGTGGCGAGGGGCCGATGGAGTTAGGGTGGATCCCCCTGTGTGGTCTCTTAAGGTGGCAGGGTCGGCGAGGAGCCAATGGATTCTAGGTTCGGATGCCCCCAACATGATCACTTAAGGTAGCAAGGACGACGATGAGGTGATGGAGTTAGGGGGCGGATGCCCCCTGCATGACCTCTTAAGGTGACATGGTCAGTGGGGAGCTGATGGAGTCAGGGGAAGATGAAACCCACACAGTCTCATGGAGGCGGTGGGGTCGGCGAGGAGCCGATGGAGTCGGTGGCAGATTCCACCTCGGTGGCCTCTCAAGGCGGCAGAGTCAGTAAGGAGCCGATGGAGTCATGGGGCGGATTCCCCCTACGCAGCCTCTTAAAGTGGTGTAGTCAGTAAAGAGTTGATGGTGTTGGGGGTGGATTCCCCATGCACGACCTCTTAAGGCAGCGGGGTCGACTTGGAGCTGATGGAGTCGGGGGAGGATGCCCCCTGTGTGACCTCATAAGGTGGCAGTGTGGACGCAGAGCTGATGGAGTCAGGGGGAGGATACACCCTACATAGACTCTTAAGGAGGAGGCGTCGGCGAGGAGCCGATGGAGTCGGGGGGTTGGATGCCCCCTGTATGGCCTCTTAAGGTGCCAGAGTTGGTGATGAGCCGATGGAGTTGGAGGGATGATTCCCCCTACACAGCCTCTTTAGGCAGCGGGGTTGGCGAGGAGCCGATGGAGTCAGGGCGGATGCCCCATGCACGACCTTTTAAGGCAGTGACGTCGATGAGGAGCCAATGGAGTCGGAAAAGGATGCCCCCTATGTGGTCTCTTAAGGTGTCGGAGTTGGAAAGGATCCTATGGATTTGGGGGGATGATGCCCCATGTATGACCTCTTAAGGCAGTAGGGTCAGTGAGGGGTCGATGGAGTCGGGGCGGATGCCCCCTATGCGACATCTTAAGGCAGTAGGGTCAGCCAATAGTAGATGGAGTCGGGGGGTGGATGCCCCTTGTGCGGCCACTTAAGTCGGTGGGGTGGGCGAGGAGCTGATGGAGTTGGGGGGTGGATGCCCCCTGTGTGGCCACTTAAGGCGGCATAGTCAGGGAGGAGTCGATGGAGTTGGGGGCGGATTCCCCATGCGTGGCCTCTTAAGGCAGCAGGGCCAGCGAGGACCTAATGAAGTTTGGGTCAAATTCCCCCTACGTGACCTCATAGAGGTGGCATGGTTTGTGAGGGGCCAATGGGTTTGGGGGTAGATGCCACCTGCGTAGCCTCTTAAGGCGGCGATGACGGTGAGGAGCTGATGGAGTCTGGAGGCAGATGCCGCCTGCATGACCTCTTAAGGTGGAGGAGTCAGCAAAGAGCCGATGCTGTTGGTGGTGGATGCCCCCTGCATGACCTCTTAATACAACAGGGTCATCTAGGAGCCGATGGAGTCAGGGGCGGATGCCCCATGAATGGCCTTTCAAGGCGGCATAGTCAGCTTGGAGCCGATAGAGTCAGGGGGCGGATGCCCCCTACCGGGCCTCTTAAAGTCGTGGGGTCAATGATTAGTCGATGGACCATAGTATTCACACACCCGATATTACTCATCCCCTTACATATGAATGAGAGGGGATTCACATGGGCGATGCCTCAATTTTCCTAACATATTTGGTGTACTAACTGTTTAAGGAAAAAATATTTACGTTGAATTAACCATTTCTGTTTCTCACGATTTCACCAGGGGGTGCATCCATCTGTTGAGGACACATTGATTGTTTCCTTGCATTCCAACTTTACAATGTTGGGAGACATACGTTGCTTATTCAGGGACATTTTATTATTAATTGAAATATGATGATGGGATGTCGGTTCCTCATTCCATGGATTCCTCCTCAGAACTCACTACCTAGTCCGGGTCTCCCTCATAGATTAAGATGTTGTTCATGAATCTCATTCTCAATTCCATATCTTTTTGGACACTAGTTAATTACACTATTTTTGTCAGGACATTCCATGTGGTCTTGACATGGTAGCAACCTTTGGTCAGATTATATGACAACATCCGGCATGTCGGGGTATCTCTGGATGTGTGGATATTGGGGAACCTGTATTCTTCCTCATAAGAGGGCATCTCAAGGGCACCGAACCCAAGGCATCCCGTGTAAGTCATGGGGTATCTTTTTCTGAAGTCATTTCTCTGAGGTTTTCCTCATCTTCACATGTTTAACACGGGGTATGTTTTGAGTTTAACATATTGTAGAGACATTTATGCCGTTGGTGTATCATCCAAGGTTTTCCTCATGCATCCCATATTTAACACAAGGTAGGCCTTGAGTTTAACATCTTGTAGAGATGGAATGAGACTAATAATAATATCCCAAAGGGACAAATCAGATTGGTACATCCATAGGAGAGAAAACCGGAAGGTTTACCAGATGGATGGATTAAAACACCCAATGAGGAAAGATCCGACTTGGTGTGTCCCAAAAATGGATGATATCACACCATGAAGGATGATCTAGGAACCACTGAGGGTGGATCAGAAAGAGTGAACCCCAGATTGGGTAACACCGAATGGATTGGTCAGAACACCCAATAAGAGAAGACCCAGGGTGGTGTGTCCCATAAAGGGAAGACTTCACACCCTAAAGGCTGATCTAGACACCACTGAGGGTGGACCAGGGAGAGTTCACCCTAGAATGGTGGACACCAAGGTTTACCATTGGCTAGGACCTAGAGAAAGTAGAGCTTAATAGTTGGGGAATAACCTTCTCAAAACACAAAGGATCAAGGGAGAGACTAATATGGGACATGAATGATGGTCTTCAACCTTAGAGAGGATTCCTACATATCCCTGTTGTAGGGAATAAAAGTCCACTTATTTCGAGATGGGGGTATGGAATCAGGGTGTACACATAGGACAATGACCCTACGGTATATAGGGGATTAAACGTGGTTAGAATCCCGGGTTCATCTGACGCCTGGGGGTGAACCAGAGATGTGGGTTCCAACGAAGGGGATTACAATGAATTACCGTCGATTGCGGACTACAAATACTTACCACTAGTTCGGTTTGAAAATTTCTTCCCATTTATTGGGGGTTCACAACAACTTACTATCGATTGTGGAACACAACATCTTACCGCAGACTGGGAACACAACGATTTACCATCAATTGGGGAACACAACGACTTACCGTCGATTGGGAAACACAATGACTTACCGCTGGTTGGGAAACACAATGGCTTACTGTCGATTGGGATTCCAATGACTTACCACTGTTTGATAATCACAATGGCTTACCATTGATTAGGATTGGACCTCAGGGAGGCTTCTTATGTACCATGTCGAGGAGACAAGAATCAAATCCCATGTAGTTCAAATGGGTGCAGTTTAACGTCTTGAGGGTTGAAAAGGGGCCTAATGTTTAACGTTATGTAGGACGAGGGTGGACTGACGTGGAGTGGTTGGGATTGATGGGTGTTTGGCTTGAACCTTACGGAGGCTTCCTACATAGCTTACCTAGGAGACAATGATCAATTTCCACGTAGTTCAGAATGGGGGATACAGTTTAACATCTTGTGGGATGAAGGTGAAACAACGTAGATGGGTTAGGAAAACTAGGTGTTGGGCTTGAACCTCAGTGAGTCTTCCTACATACCTTTCCTAGGAGACAAGGATCAAATTCCATGTAGTTTGAATGGGTATTGTTTAACGTCTTGTGGTATGAAAAGGGGCATACAATTTAAGGTCACGTGGGATGAGGGTGGACCGGCGTGGAGTGGTCGGGACTGATGGGTGTTGGTCTTTAACCTCAGGGAGGCTTCCTATGTACCTTTCCTTATAAAGGATCAAATTATATATAGTTCGGAATGGTGGATAAAATTTAACGGCATACGGGATAAAGGTGAACCGACGTGAAGGGGTCGGGATAAGTAGGTGTTGGGCTTGAACGTCATGAAGGATTCATATGCACCTTTCCTTAAAAATGATCAAAGTCTATGTATTTAAAAATGGTGGATACAGTTTAACGTCCTGCATTATGAAGGTGAACTGACGTGAATGGGTCGAGATAGGTATGTGTTGGGATTGAACCTTAGAGAGGCTTCCTATGTACCTTGCCTTGGCAAGGATTAAAGTCCATGTAGTTCAGGATGGTTTGGGGATTACACTCTAAGGCAGACCATGAAGGATGCCGTGGTCAATGCATACTCTAAGACCATGTGAGTCATTCTCGGTGTGAGAAGCAAGAGGCAAAAACAGACCTAATGATTTGGGGGCAAAGGTGTGTCCATGAATGGTGTTGAATGGGGCTTACACAAGGAAGATACCTGGGGTGTCGCTAAGGAGTGACAACGACAGATGGGGATTACACAAGGAAGGTACCCAGGTACCACTAAAGATTGGAAATAGTGGATGAAGCTTACCCAAGGAGGCATCCCAGTTGCCACTAAGGAGCGACAATGGTGGATGGGGCTTATGCATGGAAGCTGTCTGGGTACTACTAGGGAGCGACAAAAGTGCATGGGGATTACACATGGAAGCTGACTGGGTGCCGCTAAGGAGTGGCAATGGTGGATGGGGCTTATGTATAGAAGCTACCCAGATGCCACTAAGGAGAAAAAATGGTGGATGGGGATTATGCATGGAAGCTTCATGGGTTCCACTAAGGAGCAGAAATGGTGGATGCGGATTACGCATGGAAGTTTCCCAGGTGCCGCAATGGAGCAGAAATAGTGGATGGGGCTTACACATGGAAGATGCCCGTGTGCAACTTTGGAGTGGCAATGGTGAATGTGGCTTATGCATGGAAGCTGATAATAATTTCTTCCCCATGTCTAGCCATGAGGGCATCCCAACTCACTGGTGGGATGAGGCATAAAATTGAGGCCTACACCTATGCGCTAGTACACAAGCAAGATAATTCCAAGGGAATTGGAATAAGTAAAAACAAAGGGAGATGAGAAGTGTGAATCACATGCCCAACATTTGGAACACAATGAGGGTGGTGTGGCGATGGAGTATAATTATTTATTGTGTTTGAAATACAGCATCCATATGACATTAGCCTGAAATGGGGATGAAAAAATGATGGTTGATTATTGACCATGTTCGGAACACAGGACCTTACTCGATGTGTCATCGAATGTTTTCTAGGAAGTTAGCCTAGAACGGTAGGTGATTCAAGGAAACATAGGACCAAGCCATTAGGGGGTCCCTTCAGACATGAAATATGATGATGATCCAAATGAAGGACACAAAAAGCATGAGGTGGAGTGGTGGAATGCTCAAACAGTTTCCAACGATCTTGAAATTACTCCACTGTAATCATGGCATGAGGTATTTTATGCTTGTCACATAATCCATTTCTTATTTGAAACAAGAAGCATCATAACATTGAATGAATAGTCATTCTATAGATTAAATTCATGTAGTGAGGACTATTGAAATCTTATGTTTGGCGTGTAAGGCATCTATCATTTGGAGCAATAAGTATCTTATGTTTTGTACATAGGATGTACTACAATTTATAGTCATGTAGATAGGACTATTGGAATCTTATGCTTGGTGAATAAGGCATATATTTTTTGGAGAAAGAGGCATCCTATATTTTTCACATAGGGAGTACAACAGTTTATAGTCATGTAGATAGGACTATTAGGAATAAGGTTCCAAGAAACGGTTGGTGTTGGAACTTACGCATGAGCGGACCTTTTTTTGTTAAACTTGGTATAGATTCCAAGTGATGGATTTTGGATGATTTGACTGAGGAATGGTTTGAATCAAGGTACTCAAGGAATTGATGATGAGAATCTCAACTCAAAACATGGGAAAAGGACCAAGAGGAATATCTCAACTGAAGATATTTCATGGTGTTTGGAGGATTATCTCGAATCATAATATTCCATAGGTGGAAGGTTGATGTGTATAAGGGTGCAATAGAAAATATCGACGTCCCATCTCAAAAATTTCACGGTGCAACTCTCCATTCTTCATGGGGGTCATTGACGAAAGGGACCGGCTGAGAGGTCCATGACCGTAGCCCGACACTGATCCCAATAGGGGGCGTGGGGGCACAACCCCTATGGTATGAATCAGTGGGCATAAAGGTAGAAGCTTCAAAAAGTATAGGTATTTGCGAAGTATCTTCACGAAGGAGAGGTGATCGTGAAGCATGGGGTCTCCCGAAGAATCTTCGTGAAGGAAATATGATCATAGAGCATCGGGTCTCACGAAGCAAAGGGTTTCACAGAGCTGAGGGTCTTGTGAAGGGAATCAGTTCGCGGTGCTCTGGAGCTCCGTAAAATGGGAGATCAACCACCCAAGGGGCGGCGTGACCACGCTTATGAAGGGGGTGAGCCAAATATTTATAGGTGATGGAGGTCAGTGGAGCACACCGTTAAGAAAAAACGTGTTCCGTGAAGGGAAAATGATGTCATGAAGGAAATCGTGCTCCACAACCAGAGGAAGCTCCCTCAAGTTCGTCATAACCGTGGAGGCAACCGTCATCAGCCGTCGCGGTGCATGAAAAGGCTCCAGTCAAGTTCCCTAAAGTTTCTCATAGTTTTGGAGGCTATTTTCATGACCTTCACGGTGCTCACAAAGGATTTTTTTTTTTAATTTCCTTTGCTCTGCGATTGCAGAGGGAGCTTCACGAATGGGCTTCGTAAACCTGTTTTCCCGCCAAACTTCAAAAGTCCATAGCTCCTAAACTGTAACTCTGTTTAGGATCTATGAACTATCAAATTGAATCTTACAAAATGGGATATTATCTTGAATCATTTATGGATGGATTTGGAATATCATGTGGATTCATTTTCCAATGCCAAAAATCAAAAAGATTAATAATGTAGGAAAATACAGTATCCAACTAAAGTACAAAAAATGTCTTGCTAATGTACAAGTTTAGTTTTTAAAATAAAAAATGAAAATAATGACACCAAAGACTCAAAATAAGGTTCCAAACAAAATCTAGTTCCCTCATCCAAGATACATCCCAACTCATCGTTCTAACAAAAGTCCATTTCCCATAACTTGTCATGTAATAATAATGTCTATTTGGGTACCGATGAGGAATCCTAATTAGGGTGTGAGTATAACTTGATAGGCCACTACCAGTGTTGTCTAATACAAATCTTGTTAGTAAAATTTTATAAAATTGTATAATTAAATAAGTACAATGCAGAAATAAATATTTATCGCATTATCATTTATTATTTACTTAAATATATTAACTCTAGGGTTCCTGAGGATACATGTACCTTAACTCCAGTTTTAGCTCATGATAGAGCATGATTTTTTAATAAGTAATATCATATCTTAATACCTGATTCAGCTCATTCTAGAGCCCAAATTATTTAAATGTGATATCATATCTCAATACCTTCTTTGAATCATGTTGGAGCCCGAAGTATTCCAAAGTTAGCTCATATCTCGGAGTACCTTTGCTACTATTTATTATTCATACTTCAATTCTCATGTTACCATCCATAAATCACACATTAAAATAAACATGTTCCTATTGTCTAATTCATACTTGAATGACCATGTTTCCATTCAAAAACACACATTATAATGACCATGTCCCCATTCTATAATTCATACATGAATGACTATGTTTCCATTCATAAACAGACAATATAATGAACAAGTTCCCATTATCTTATTCATACTTGAATGACCATGTTATCATTCAGAAACAAAAATTAGATTTACCATGTTACCATTATCTAAACACACAATTAATTCAGAAATTAATTATTACCAAAAATTCCATTACTAATTAAATAATTAGTTTATCAAATAATTATTGTTAATTAATTCACCAATTAATTATGTCATCAAACCTATTTATTAATTTAACAACTAATTAATCAAGATTCAAAAACTCAAATCACATAATTAATCCTGTAATTAATTATCTCAGTTTCAATCTCAATTATTTAAAATTAATTTTATAATTAATTATCTCAATCTATAATGTAAATATCACATAATTATTCCAACAATTAATTATCTCAATTTAACCAATTAAATATATTATAATTAATTCCCCAATTAATTATCTAAAGTATGATCCATTAATTTCATTATCAATACCCTAATTAATTATCTAATTGGACAACCCCACATTCACATAATTAATTATCGAATTAATTATCTAGTTTTACAATACTTCAATTAATCAATTGCACATATTATTTGCCCAATTTAGGAATTCAAATTGATAAACACTGTTAGAAATTATAAAATTTTCATACAAATATAAAAATCAAGACTATCAGAATTAAATATTAGACCAAATACATCAATTCATTAATGGATAATTTCCCAACAAAAATCCCCAAAAATTGAGTAGCACAACGACATATATCTAGATATGAATCTAAAAACCATTAGTCAAGATCAATGAAATCAAGATCTTATACATCTAGATCTAGACCCCGAATCATAGATAAAGATATCACCAAATAGATATATATTTTTCCATATAGCATATTAAATCACTGATAGGAAGTGGAAAGAATGGGGAAAACATGATAGAATAATTGGGAGATGATTTACTAATCGAGAGAGGAATTGACCTTTGACATGGGATTCAATTTGCAAAGAACCGTGGTCAGGATTATTTTGAATTCATACAGAGGGCTCAAAAAATGTGAAAGACAACCTAGGGTAAAATGAAGGTCTAAATAAAAGAGTTTTATGGGTTCAAAGATTTTAAAATTAATTTTGGAGCTTAATAAATTCTCATGCATCATTAGTTGGGATTGGGTGCGTGGTTTTACCTAACTGTGTTCCAACCACGCGACTACTGTTTTATGGGTGGATGATTACTCCTATGAGGGTCCATGGTTTTCCAGACTATGCATCGATCATGCAATTCCAACTATCTAGGGTTGTACAGTTTTCTAGGATGGGGTGTACGATTTTCCCTAACCATTCACTAACCTTACACAACCCTTTTTCTTTCAAATTTCTCCAAATTCCACCAATAAAAAATCCAAATTATAACCCAATAAAAAATTAATAAAATAAGGAGGAATGAGTACCTACAAAAATCTTAAGTCAACTCTATAAATGGTTTGGATTTTACAGGATTTCTTATAATAGTATTCTGTGTTACAATTCCTTTAGACATAGGGATTCATGTTGTGTGGGCTATCAAATAGATTAAATATAATGAAACATGTTTTTTGGGTTGTTTATGCTTGGTGTTATATGTTTTATACAATATCATAAAAAATTATTATTTTATAATTTTGGTGTGTTACATTAAAATTCCTTAGGCTAAAATCCTATTATTGTGAATCTTAGATATTTATAAAAAAATAGTTGATTTTTTTTAAACAATAAAAACAAATACTAGCAGTATTGAAGTTTTCAATTTTATAATGTTACAATTATATAATAATAACTTTAAAGTTTATGAAACATTTATTCCTAGATGAAATATATTTTAATGAAGACATATAATTCATATAAAAATATATTTTTGAACTTGGAATCATATGCTTAGAATTCTGGAAATCGAAATAATGTTTTAGTTAAAATAAAAATCATTTTTAGTTTCTTTATCATAATATAGTTTATAGAAGGATCCTTTTGGGTAAGGTTTAATTTTAAAGAAAAATAATACAAAATTGGTTTCAAATAATATAATTAAATAAATTTTAACAAACAATAGATGTTATTTTTCTATAGAATCATTTTTATGATTAAAAAAATCAATCTTCAAAAAATCATTTTCTATCACATTTTACTGGGATGTTTTAAATTAGTGTCATCGACCTATATAAATTAAATTTTGTTAAATTGTATTTATATTTGTAATAATACGTTCCAAATTTTTAAATTATGCAACTGTCATTTTTGGTCGTTATGGATAGAAACTTGGTCAAAAAATTCATTTATGATGGTAAGAGTTAAAATATGCTAAACAGATCAAAACTAAAATTATATGGGTTAAAAATTCCACAAAATGTCTATGAATCCTATTTTATGGTCATATTTAGACCCTATATCATATAATGTTTTACTATTATTAATTTGGGATATATATTAATTAAGTAATACATTAATATATATTAAAATATTGAAAAATCCCATGTGTGTCCTCTCCCACCTTTATAAAAGGCCACAACCTATCATATATTTATCAATCTTAATCAGAATTATATCTGTAACACCCCAGGTAAATAAAGAGTATGAAATTTTCACATTTATCCATATTTGTGAATTAAATATTAATATGACTTTAGAGGGGACGTTATGCTCAATGGCGTACCCAACACGCAATAACAAGTTTCTTGGGAATCTTACGTTGCACTCTAATAATAAAATAATATTATTTTAAATAGTAGTTAACGCCTAGCCGTTGTAATGGCGGTAATGAACAGACCTAACTAAAAAATTATTATATATGTTTGTCAAATATTTTTACTTTTTACAATAAATGTTAGAGGATTAAAAATGCGAATGAATCCAATTTTAAGCGTAAACATTCTAATATTCTTTAAAAGATCGATTAACCGCCTTTTGTTGGAGAACCTCTTTTAAATCCACTTTTTTAAAATTTTATGTGTTATATTTGACAAAATAAAATTCTTCTTTAGAATCGGGACATCAAAATTTACTTTGTGTAAATTTTTGGTATTTTTCTAAAAAAGTTAAATTTTTAATGAATAGTGAAAAATGTTGTATTTTAATTCAAAACCTCTTTTTAGTCTAATTTATTTATATGATTAGATTATCTTTTTAATTGGTTTTAAAGTTAAATTAGAATATATTTTTACCATTTAATCCAATATTTGTCGTTGGAATTAATTTCACTTTGAAATCGGACTTAAACTAGTGTCAATCTTTTGATACTTTTTGTTTCATAAAAACACACTATTTGTTTTGACAGCGGGAATTAATTATTAAATTAATTAATTAAACTTATATATTTTGAATTTGGTAAAATAGACATCATTTTTGAATTCAGAATATCATATATAGTTTAGGGTGAATTTTTGGTATTTTTCTGAAAAACATCAATTTTTGATGAATAGTGAAACCACAAAGTGGTGGTTACAAAATTTGATTTTTCGTTTAAAAGGGACTTTACCACTTCTGTGATTTGAATTCAAAAAATCCAATTTAAATGACTTTAATTGTTAAGTAAAATTTGGTTCAATGGGATGAAAATAATTTTTGATGAAAAGTGACTTTTATGTTTTATTAATCACGATTAAAGTTAATTAGTGTGATTTAAGGTAAAAATGATATTATAATAAAATGAAAATATCTTGAAACTTGTCCTAACCCTATTGGATGAGTTATGACCGACCAAGACAACCCATGGGTTGATTTTTGGTACCCCATGGAGCCACTTGGGTATGATAATGACATTTATGCCTTTTATTTAAAGTTAAAATAAAAATGTCACAAACATGATTTGTTTTACTAAAACAATTTTTACATGTGGTTATACAAGTCAGAATTTTGACTATAAATAGTCATTGGAAATATAAAAAGATTTCCTATATCATAGTATTTTTTTTATAATTTTTAGACATTAAATAAATTTAATTCTTAATGACATCATGATGATGCAGCGATGACCTCATTATTTAACGATTTAAATAAAATGGAAAGATAATGCAAAATCTAGGACCAAAACATGTAAAGAACCTATTGTATGGGTGGATTTAGAACCCTTATCACCTTATCCTTTAAACACATCAATGTGGGTCAATTAAAATCCGAAAACCATTTGAAAATAAAGTAACATTTTAAACTTTACCAAGAGTGCCCCTCCTCTCCTCTTATAAAAGGCCCCCACCTCTACCACCTTACCCACACCTCTCAAGCCTTTGGTTCGGCCAACCTCTGATCCTTTTGTCTCTCCACATCTCTCTACTCATCCTAGAAGCCTTAACTTAGGCAGTAAGCTCTTCAAGAAACCCTTTTGGTTCAAACCAAAGGGAGTTACCCAATTTTAAGGTAACGTCTTCACTTGTGCTCTTTTGTTTTATTTTGCTTCTCCAACCCCCTAAACTATTTTTATTCATTTCTTTTGTAACAAATACAGTTTATTAAATATACTAGGATGTTGTTTTAATAATTATTCGAGCTAAACTTACACACACCTTCATCTAATGGTTAAATAACATATAGTTTCTGTGGATGGTGAATTTCTGTCTCACGAAATGATGATTGTTCAAGACTCATATAACACCTTCAAAGGTGGCCATTAAGATGTCACTATGTTTATATATGATATATAATATTTTTATGTTTATTTAAGCTTCTGTATTTTTCATTTTTGGCATACCTTTATGGCTTCCATTATGGGTATACGCGATATCTTCATTTTAGGAAGTGCGGACTACCGCCCCCTCAAAGTGATTTGATTCGTTAATTCCATATGTGGGATGTATAAAGGATGGATTTAAAGTTATTATATATGATTTTATACTGGAATTATAATATACCTTTATATCATTATTTTTTTCTTTCCATTAATGTATGAGATAGAAATGAAAGTAGCGTTCATGCGTACGTACGACTTACCGTCTCCATGAACGGTGCATTTCATTTCTTATCCTCAAATGTAATGTACTATTATAAGTAAATATAATGGATTTATATGATGTATGATAAATCTAAAGGATTAATATAATTCTGTAATTAAAAATATACACATCTCTCATTTATTTTTAATTCCATTAATATGACATATAAATGAAAGTAGCGTTCATGCGTACGTACGGCTTACCGTCTCCAAGAACGGTGCATTTCATTTCTTACCTCTAAATGATTATGTAATATTATAAATACATGTATATGATGGAAATATATGATATATATTATATCCAAATCAGGAATGTCATTCTGGATATAAAGAACCTTTGACCACACGAACAACATGTAATTGTATGAAGTCCACTTTTGACTTAAGAACCAAATATCGACAAAACAAACATTATTAACTTAAATGATTACGTAATGTTTATAACATGTCAATAATTGATATAAAAGGAATAATGAACTTGAAAAAGGTTCTTAAGCAAGTAGAAATTAACTCAAGTTTATTATTCAGGACGTTAAAGAACGATTAAGTCAAGTCAGACCCGAGGTAAGGGATCATACTCCTCTCTTTATGTTTAAGTACGCTCTTTTATGTCATTCCTTTTAAAGATAATATTTCTTGTTATTGGGATGTTATTTTATATTACTCTTATTTTAATTTTTATGTTCATATGATGATAGACCCTATTCTCTCTCATCAATCCATTTTGGAAGTTTTGAGTGGCGCCGTTAGGCTGCCGAATTTTCGTAAGAGATCTAACCTCTCTCTTTCTTTTTAAGTACTCTCCTTTATGTCACTTCTTTTAAGATCATCTTTGTTTTGTTGAGGGATGTTATTTTATATTCCTCATTCTATAAAATTTATCTTAATATGATGAGATACCCTATTTTATCTCATCAATCCATTTTTGTAAGTTTTATGTGGCGCCGTTAGGCTGCCGAGTTTTTGTAAGGGATTTTTCATCTCACTTTTATTCCCGTGGGATTTATGCTACATTTGCCACAATTTCCTTTGAGTGGTGTATGTACTACCCATTATTTTACTAATTGTGTAATATAATTTCATTTATGAGTATTTACATCAATTTTGTATTGTCTTTCTTTCACGGGGTGTATGTTTCGAAAGTTACCCAAGTCGGTAAGGGGACCTTTCACCCTCCTCTTTTTAAAAGACTTATTTTGTTATGTCTTTTAATTCACATACTATTATGTTGGGATATGTTCTTATATATCATTATTGATTTAAATTTTATTTCCATGTGATGAGATACCCTTTTTATCTCTCATCAACTCATTTTCTGAATTTTTTAGTGACGCCATTAGGCTGTCAAATTTTTGCAAGGGAACTTCTTAACCCAAATTTGATTCTTTGGGATAAACTTATACTCCTTGAATATGCCGTTCAATGAATATGTGTGAATAAACTCTGATTGTTTTACACTTAATATCCACTTATATTTGGTGTATTCGTTTTTCAAACATAATTTTGTAATTGATTTATCCTTAAACCAAGGACACCGTCTTTGTAAGGGACTTCGTCTCAATCTCCTTTCATTGAGGCATATTTAGTTTTATACAAAAATTTCTTTTATACGGTGTATAAAACCTTGTGACTTTTACTTTTATAGAGAATGAATCTTTTTCTATAGAGTGTTTTACTAAACGACAAAAAGGAATGTTTCTTTTAACGTATGCGGTGACAACGACCTTTTCCACCTCCGCGAGTATTATTTGATCTTTGGCTTCCTTAACAAGCCGTAATGATTTAAAATGAAATAAATACCATATACTCTTTTATGTATTTTGGTATTGAAAATGGTTTTGATAAGTGATTCTATTATGTCAATATATTTAAATGATATATTGTGATTGAAATGTGGAAATGTTATCATTCCTTTATATTGGTTTTATGTGTTATAATTTTATAATGGTACTTGGACATATTACGGGTGGTTACGTGATAAACCATATGACGGGTGGTGCCGTGAATACCAGGACGGGTGGTTACGTTATAACCTCCAATGCATTGGGTATGGAAGTCGGCCATATAGCTATTCCATTATGTATGTATGGAAGTTGGCCGTATGGCTATTCCAGTAAGTGATATGTGTGGAAGTCGACCGTATGGTTATTCAACTTAAATATGTTTATGTCCCAAGTTACCTTTATATGTTATGTGTTCTTTATATGGGTTTTATGATAATATTTTGATTACAAAAGGGTAAGTAATGATATTTCATTCAATGAAGAGTTTTTACTACTTTATAAAGGTGAAGGTATTACTTTGATAAATTATACATGATTTACTTGTTGTTTTAAGAACTAACCGTTTTCATTCTTTGTGTATCCCTTACTGAGCTTTTTATGCTCACCCCAAGTTTTTTTGAAATGTTTTTTTTCACAGGACTTAATGCGGAATTGGGGTCAAGGATGGGATCAAGGTAATGTCATGCTATCTAAAACATAGAACTAGACATGTTTCTTTTTAAGAGTTTTTATTTTATGGAAACTTAGTAGAAGTTTCTACTTTGTAATCTTTTGAGATGTAATAGTTATGATCTAATTCTCTAAAACTCTAAACCTGAAAAGATCCTCAATGTGTAATCTTGTAATAACTCAAGATTAAGTAAGTTTTAAGGTTGGGGCCTTATAGTTGGTATCAAAGGTCGGTTTAGAAAACTTTAGGGATTAGGAGTTTTTGTTAGACACATGATTAGTCCCTATATCTATTATTTCTGTTAAATACTTGTTTTATAACTTTTTTCAGGTCAAGTAATGTAGGTTACGAATGGAAGGAGAAGGATCTCAAATGACATTCCTATCTCTTCCTGATGACATGCTTGCAATAATTATTGCAAAGTCGTGTTCAGATGATTGTGAAACTTTTTCTAGCATACAACTCACTTGCAAGCAGTTGTTTGAGATATCAAACACCTCCACTATACCTCGTTATCATCATGGATCATGGGTTGTTTTTAGACAAATACTATTTTCACAATATTCGTATATTTTCAATAAAGATAAATATTATCAAGGTATTTTCAAATATTTTACCTTATCACAAGAATTTGAAGCATATTATGATTTTAAAGATGGTGCTGAGGAAGGAGACCCTTGGACAACTTATTTATATTTTATTTTAAAATATATTCTCTCAGTACATACTTATGGTATTTTAAAAGGACAAATAATAGAATGTTTCAACTCAAATTCTGTCCGACTATTTTATAGAAATCATGTTTTATCAGATGTTTTTGAATTATATGTCATACATGATTATTTTCCAAAACTGTTTTTCTGTGAACACCCATATGACCCATGTTGTACAAGGTGTATTTGGATGGAGGAAGCAAATGATTTTGAAGGATCTCTAAATCATTTTTTTAATTCATGGGACTTCTACCTACGTGAGCAAGATGACGATGAAACCGAGTGGACGCCATGATCAAGGTATGCTGTTATTCATTTTGGGAATCGTTTTATTTTATCTTATGGTGGTGAAATAAGACTTCAAGAATTAAGATTTTGAGACCGTAACGAATTTGGATGAAAATGAGAGGTATAACGAAACTATTAAGGTTAAAACATGTTAGGGTTATTTTTGGAGTTTTATAAAAAGGACAACACGCAGACCGTGTGACAACCCGTCACGTCGGACAAAGCTGCGGGAATCGAACCCACAAGCAAAGTGCGACTGGTATTTATCGCCTACCACTGAACTACGTGAAGTCCCTGGTTAGTTTGAATGATTATTTTTAGTTAGATGATTTTATGAATTAAGAGTAAGTTGATTTTGGGTTATCTATGGAAATTTATTAACCTATCATGGAGGATATGTGATTAGGTTAATTACTTTTCAATACGAGATATTAAGAGCAACTGATGTTGTTTGGAGATAAATGTTATGATTTGACTTGGAAGACTATGTGACTAAATCCTTCAAATATCTGGGTTTCAATATTAGTTTGGTTTACTTTAAAGAATTTTATGGACAAATTTTTTACCGGATGGTCCTCGTTGAACTTTGGGTTTTGTTGGAAAAATTTTGGATATTAAGAATATATTTTCTTTTTATAAAGGGTTATCCTTTTCTGGATTATCTGATCTTGTACTAACCTTTTTAGTTTTGGTTTTGGGTAAAGTATAAAGACATGGGAAATATATAGTTATCTTTTGTGGATTAGGTGGTTCTCTATAAGTTGATTATAGTACTCTTAATGTGAACAAGTCTTCTTAAATACTCGTCTTTTGGAGAAAATATGAGTTTGATTAAGGAATCTAGTAAAAGTTGAAAGTCTACGTGACAAGTAAGTATATTTCATTATGATTTAGTTAGGCTCAAAAATAAATTCCTCAATGAAGAGTAACTTAAAACAAAAATGTTGTCTGTTAACTTTTCCTAGTGGGGAATCGAATACCGTTTAACCCATCACAAGTTTGTGATTTTCTTGTGGTTAACTTTCTCCTAGACATGTTTACTATCACTCTCCATCAGAACATGACCCTTTGTTTTTTCCTCCATGTCCATATTTTCATACTTGGAATCCTAGTATGGGTTAACTCGGGTGACCTTTGTACTTTTATTTCTTTATTTTAAAGTGATTGTTTTACTGACTATTGTTCTGATGTTGGATTTTCAATGAAGTTTCCAAGCCCAATTTTAAATTTGCGAGGACGCAATTCCCAAAAGGGAGGAAGGATGTAACACCCCAGGTAAAGAAAGAGTATTACATTTTCACATTTATCCATATTTTTGAATAAAATATTAATATGACTTTAAAAGGGACGTTATTCTCGATGGAGTACCCAACACACAACAATGAGTTTCTTGGGAATCTTACGTTGCACTCTAATAATAAAATAATATTATTTTAAAATAGTAGTTAATGCCTAGCCATTGTAATGGCGGGAATGAACAGAACTAACTTCAAAATGATTATATATGTTTGTCAAATATTTTTACTTTTTACAATAAATGTTAGAGGATTAAAAATGCGAATGAATCTAATTTTAAGCGTAAATATTCTAATATTCTTTAAAAGGTCGATTAACCGCCTTTTGATGGAGAACCTCTTTTAAATCCAATTTTTGACAATTTTATGTGTTATATTTGACGAAATAAAATTCTTCTTTAGAATCGGGACATCAAAATTTACTTTGTGTAAATTTTTGGTATTTTTCCGAAAAAGATCAATTTTTAATGAATAGTGAAAAATGTTGTATTTTAATTCAAAACCGCTTTTTAATATAATTTTTTTATATGATTAGATTATCTTTTGAATTGGTTTTAAAGTGAAATTAGAATATATTTTTACCATTTAATCCAATAGTGGTCATTGGAATTAATTTCACATTGAAATCAGACTTAAACTAGTGTTAATCTTTTGATACTTTTTGTTTCATAAAAACACGCTATTTGTTTTGACAACGGGAATTAATTATTAAATTAATTAATGAAACTTATATGTTTTTAATTTGGTAAAATAGAAATCATTTTTGAATTCAGAATATCAAATATATCTTAGGGTGAAGTTTTGGTATTTTTCTGAAAAACATCAATTTTTGATGAATAGTGAAACCACAAAGTGGTGGTTACAAAATTTGATTTTTCGTTTAAATGGGACTTTACCACTTCTGTGATTTGAATTTCAAAATTAAAATTTAAATGATTTTAATTGTTAAGAAAAATGTGGTTCAATGGGATGAAAATAATTTTTGATGAAAAGTAACTTTTAAGTTTTATTAATCGCGATTAAAGGTAATTACTGTGATTTAAGGTAAAAATGATATTATAATAAAATGAAAATATCTTGACACTTGTCCTAATCCTATTTAATGAGTTATGGCCGACCAAGACAACCCATGGGTCTATTTTTGTTACCCCATGGAGCCACTTGGGTATGATAATGACATTTATGCCTTTTATTTAAAGTTAAAATAAAAATGTCACAAACATGATTTGTTTTACTAAAACAATTTTTATGTGTGGTTATACAAGTCAGAATTTTGACTGTAAATAGTCATTGGAAAGCTAAAAATAGTTCCTACATAATAGTATTTTTTATAATTTTTAGACATTAAATAAATTAATTTCTTTATGACATCACGATGATGCAACGATGACCTCATTATTTAACGATTTAAATAAAATGGAAAGATAATGAAAAATCTAGGACCTACACATGTCAAAAACCAATTGTATGGTTGGATTTAGAACCCTTATCACCTTATCCTCTAAAATAATCAATTTGGGATCATTAAAATCCGAAAACCATTTGAAAATAAACTAACATTTTATACATTACCAAGAGTGCCCCTCCTCTCCTCTTATAAAAGGCCCCCCACCTCTACCACCTTAACCACACCTATCAAGCCTTTGGATCGGACAATATCTGATCATTTTGTCTCTCCAAATCCCTCTCCTCATCCTAGAAGCCTTAACGTAGGCAGGAAGCTCTTCATCAAACCCTTTTGGTTCAAACCAAAGGGAGTTACCCAATTTTAAGGTAACGTCTTCACTTGTGCTCTTTTGTTTTATTTTGCTTCTCCAACCCCCTCAACTCTTTTATTCATTTCTTTTGTAAAAAATACAGTATCTTAAATATACTAGGATGTTTTTATAATAATTATTTGAGCTACACTTACACGCACCTTCTTCTAATGGTTAAAGAACATACAGTTTCTGTGGATGGCGAATTTCTGCCTCACGAAACGATGATTGTTCAACACTCATATAACACCTTCAAAGGTGGCCATTAAGATGTCACTATGTTTATATATGATATATAATATTTTTATGTTTTACTTAATCTTCTGTATTTTTCATTTTTGGCATACCTTTATGGATTTTATTATGGGTATACGCGATATCTTCATTTTAGGAAGTACGGACTACCGCCCCCTCAAAGTGATTTGATTCGTTAATGCCATATGTGGGATGTATAAAGGATGGATTTAAAGTTATTATATATGATGTTATAATGGAATTATAATATACCTTTATATCATTATTGTTTTCTTTTCATTAAATTATGAGATAGAAATGAAAGTAGCGTTTATGCGTACGTACGACTTACAATCTCCATGAACGGTGCATTTCATTTCTTATCCTCAAATGTAATGTACTATTATAAGTACATATAATGGATATATATGATGTATGATACATATAAAGGATGAATATATTTCTGGAATTAAAAATATACACATCTCTCATTTAGTTTTAATTCCATTAATATGACATAGAAATGAAAGTAGCGTTCATGCGTACGTACGGCTTACCGTCTCCATGAACAGTGCATTTCATTTCTTACCTCTAAATGATTATGTAATATTATAAATACATGTATATGCTGGATATATATGATATATATGATATCCAAATCAGGAATGTCATTCTGGATATAAAGAACCTTTGACCACACGGACAATTTGTAATTGTAAGAAGTCCACTTTTGACTTAAGAACCAAATATCAACAAAGCAAACATTATTAACTTAAATGATTACATAATTTTTATAACATTTCAATAATTGATATAAAAGGAATAATGAACTTGAAAAAGTTTCTTAAGAAAGTATAAATTAACTCAAGTTTATTATTCAGGACGTTAAAGAACGATCGAGTCAAGTCGGGCCTGAGGTAAGGGATCCTACTCCTCTCTTTCTTTTTTAAGTACGCTCTTTTTTGTGATTCCTTTTAAAGATCATCTTTCTTGTTATTGGGATGTTATTTTATATTACTCTTACTTTTTTTTATGTTCATATGATGAGATACCCTATTCTCTCTCATCAATCTATTTTGGAAGTTTTGAGTGGCGCCGTTAGGCTGCCGAATTTTCGTAAGAGATATAACCTCTCTCTTTCTTTTTAAGTACTCTCCTTTATGTCACTTATTTTAAGCTCCTATTTGTTATGTTGGGGGATGCTATTTTATATTACTATTTATATAAACGTTATGTTAATATGATGAGATAACCTATTTGATCTCATCAATCCATTTTTGTAAGTTTTATGTGGCGTCGTTAGGCTGCCGAGTTTTCGTAAGGGATTTTTCATCTCACTTTTATTCCAGTGGGATTTATGCTAAATTTTCCACAATTTCCTTTGAGTGGTGTATGTATTGCCCATTATTTTACCAATTGTGTAATATAATTTCATTTATGAGTATTTACATCAATTTTGTATTGACTTTCTTTCATGGGGTGTATGTTTCGAAAGTTACCCAAGTCGGTAAGGGAACCTTTCACCCTCCTCTTTTTAAAAGACTTCTTTTGTTATGTCTTTTAATTCACATAATATTATGTTGGGATATGTTCTTATATATCCTTATTGATTTAAATTTTATTTCCAGGTGATGAGATACCCTTTTTATCTCTCATCAACTCATTTTCTGAATTTTGTAGTGACGCCATTAGGCTGTCAAATTTTTGCAAGGGAACTTCTTAACCCAAATTTGATTCTTTTGGATAAACTTATACTCCTTGAATATGTCGTTCTATGAATATGTGTGAATAACCTCTTATTTTTTTACACTTAATATCCACTTATATTTGGTGTATTTGTTTGTCACACATAATTATGTAATTGATTTATCCTTAAACCAAGGATACCGTCTTTGTAAGGGACTTCGTCTCAATCTCCTTTAATTGAGACATATTTCCTTTTATACACAACTTTATTTTATACGATGTATAAAACCCTTTGACTTTTACTTTTATACAAAAGGAATCTTTTTCTACAGAGCGTTTTACTTAACGAAAAAAAGAATGTTTCTTTTAACGTACGCGGTGACAATGACCTTTTCCGCTGCCGCGAGTATTATTTGATCTTTGGCTTCCTCAACAAGCCGTAATATTTTAAAATGAAATAAATACCATATACTATTTTATGTCTTTTGGTATTGAAAATGGTTTTGATAAATGATTATATTATGTCAATATATTTAAATGATATATTGTGATTGAAATGTGGAAATGTTATCATTACTTTATATTGGTTTTATATATTATAATTTTATAATGGTACTTAGACATATTACGGGTGGTTACGTGATAAACCATATGACGGGTGGTGCCGTGAATACCAGGATGGGTGGTTACGTTATAACCTCCAATGCATTGGGTATGGAAGTCGACCATATGGCTATTCCATTAAGTATGTATGGAATTTGGCCGTATGGCTATTCCAGTAAGTGATATGTGTGGAAGTCGACCATATGGTTATTCCACTTAAGAATGTTTATGTCCCAAGTTACCTTTATATGTTATGTGTTCTTTATATGGGTTTTATGATAATATTTTGATTAAAAAATGGTAAGTAATGATATTTTATTCAGTGGAGAGTTTTTACTACTTCATAAAGGTGAAGGTATTACTTTGATAAAGTATACATGATTTACTTGTTGTTTTAAGAACTAACAGTTTTCATTCTTTGTGTATCCCTTACTGAGATTTTTATGCTCACCCCAAGTTTTTTTGAAATGTTTTATTCACATGACTTAATGTGGAATTGGGGTCAAGGATGGGATCAAGAGAATGTCATGCTATCTAAAACATGGAACTAGACATGTTTCTTTTTAGGAGTTTTTATGTTATGGAAACTTAGTAGAAGTTTATACTTTGTAATCTTTTGAGATGTAATAGTTATGGTCTAATTCTCTTAAACTCTAAACCTGAAAAGATCCTCAATGTGTAATCTTGTAATAACTCAAGATTAAGTAAGGTTTAAGGCTGGGTCCTTATAATATCTCATCAAATAAATTCCCAAATACCTTTCTAAACTACCTAAACATGATATATATGTCCTTTATTTATCAAAATAACACCTATATATGGTTTATGGTGTCTTCCAAAGCAGTATTATTAAAGAAGATGCATATCTCTAAACCGAATAATTTAAATTTAATTTATTCTTATACCTCATTCAATTATATAATAACCATGATGATATAAAAAATAGTATATCCAATATACTGAGATTTTATTACCTAAAATTGTTAACCATTATTCTTCACCTTAACCATTAAATGGGAGATGAAATCATTGTTTGTGCGTACGTGCACACTACCACCTCATGAACTGATGTATTTTATTTTTCACCGCCATTATTAAAAAATTATTATTATGATGGATATAATGTTTATATATTATATTTATTGAAAAATTATAATTTAGGAATTATAATTTATTATTTAACTTCTTACTCTTACACCCATTAAACAATGATAACATCACTTGTGCGTACATGTGGACTACCACCTCCCCGAACAGATGTGATTCATTTTTCATGTTATTTATTTAATAATTATTATATATATACATATAATTAATATATAAAATATTTATATCATGAATATAATTATATGTATATTGTATCCATGAGAAATATGTATGTAATGGAGCTACCGAACTGAAATGCACATAATAAAATGAGACAGATGACAAACAAAAGGAAATATTTTAATATGGAATTATTAATAAATTTGTTTTGAAATATTATAAATGGATAATATAAGATATTATACTAATTTTTATGTATATATTAAATAATTATTATAAATTTAAATTTATTATATAGTATGTTAAAGTCATATAACAAGAAATTCAGACCTACAGTAAGGGTTTATTTCACATTCTCATCCATATTTGGGATTGTTTTCATTTATGTTTTTCATAGATGAATTATATGATATTTATGTTTTTAAAAAATATATTTTTTATCCTCTAATTATTTATAGGGTTTTCAAGTATTAGTTAAATTATTTCCTTCTTTATCATTAAAAGAAATGTGTTAATGGAAATCTAACTTTTTTCAATTTTGTTACAAATTGGTTTCTTCAATGTCAATATTATATATATATTTTATAAATGTTATTTATATTCCACAATGTCTGATTAAATTAATTTTTAACCCTGTTTAAATTTATATAAAATTATTTAAATTGAATATTCTTGTCTTTTTTGGAAATGAGGTACTTTTTACCGAAGGTGAGAAATAAATATTTTTTAACATTTACCACATGAATGCATTTTCCTACTACCATTCCAATTCATTAAATTAAATCTTCCATTAAATGCTTCTAGGATTCATTTAAAATAATTTTTTACACAATATTATAGAAATTTTTAGATTTTAATATATGTGATTTCAATATAGATAAGGTATTTTCCTCAAGAAATATATGTATTGTATGTTTAATGTATTTTAATTTATGTCATTATTTTTTGAAGAAGAAAACAATTTACTAGGGATACATGAAATTGATACCATCCACTATATTATGTTTTATGTATTATGATATTGGTATATTTATTTATGGGTAAAATACTTGTATTTCATATTCAATTTATTTTTATATCTATGTTTAAGATGATTATGTATTGAATTGTTATTCACCCTATTTATATTATAAATGCAAATGACATATTAGGTGATGTTATAGGACTATTATATCCACTCAATGCATATGTGGATCTGATAAGACAATCTAGTTTTTTTAATTTTTATATGCCTTACCTATTTTTTTAATGACCCATGAATTGATTAATTACTTTTCTATAATTAAATAAAATATGAACAGATTTCCCTTCACACAATAGTAAACTAAAATGAAAACGTAATGAATCTTTAATAAAATTATAATCACTCTATTATAGCCATCAGTTTGGGCAGTGACACTAGAGGTATCAACGTTATAATAACTATATAAAAGGTTTTAATATTTTTTTGAGGTTGAATGGCCTGGAGGACCTTTATTATTATTTTTGATAATTCACCTTTCAAGCGGTGAGGTGGAACCTTTACAAGGCCCGAAGGCTTAGAGACAATTACATGAATCATAGATAAATTAGATAAAAAGATTAGAAATTTTTTAATTAGAATGCTCAAATTAAGAAATTTGGTCAACATATTTTTTGTTTCAAAATTATGTTAGCAAGGTAAATATTAATTACTATTGTAAAATAATTATTTTTCAATGAATGATTACTTTATAAATATTGTTTATTTTTTTTAAATAAGTTAATATATTTTCAAAATGATTATAATTTTATGATTACAAATATATAAAAATTAATAATACACTAGTTATATTGGTAATCAATTTCAAATATTATTATGAACACTAATTATTAAAATTTTGTTTTTTTTATAATTGTTTTGTTTTCAATAAAATATATTTTTTAATTAAAAATCAAATTTTCTCATACTAATAAATTGAATTAAAATAAATGGAGCCCAAATTAATATTTAACAAGTTGAAATTGAGTATGAAGAGACATATTATATTTTTAGTAACAAATGATTACTATGTTTATTTTTAAAAAAGAATCATAATAGTAAAATTAATAAGTAATGTATCATAATTTTTTAATAATAAAAAGGCAACATACACCTTCTAAAAAAATTTAATAGGCATTATATTAATACCCACATGCCTCACCTAAAAATTCTCATCCTAATTCACCGATTAACCAAACCGATTGAACACCCCATTTGATTTCATTCTCACCACTTACCAAACTATTATTTTCCATGAAAAATAAAGTCTTTTTCACATATAAAAGTGGATCACTCCACCCTTTCACTCATCCCACTCCTCCAAAAAGTCCTTGATCATTATTTTAACTTCCACATACCTCTCTAAATATCTCATAATTAGTTCCTAAGGATTTATGGATTCCTCTAAACCTTTAAGAAGATACATAGTATAGTAAGGGTTCTCCTACTATTCTTTTTGATTCAAGGACATATTTCATTATAAGAGCTTAGAGTTTCCATTGATTATGCTTTCATATGTTCATTATCAATATTTTAATTTAAAAATTATTCATTATTAATGAGAGGCTACACTTAAATCTCATTAAACCCTTCATATAAAAATAATTTATATAGTCGTTATACTACCAAAGTCACTATGATTCTTTCCGTCATTTCAATTCAAGAAGTTATTTTCTTATGATCGATTTTAATTTGCATATTATTATGCATCTTTAGGTTCATAATCAATACTCTACTAAGAAAATTATTTCCTATTAATGATATACTACCATTACTACTCATTAAACCATTGTTATATTCAATTTTATATAGTCATTATCCTACAAAAATCATTCCATGATTTTACATCTTCTTTATCTGAATAATAAAATATAATATAAATAAATTGTATCTATATAAATTAAGTATTTTTTTTATAGATATGAAATAAATTATAAAATATTTTAATAATATATTTAAGTTTGTTATACATGAGGTTATATAGAGATCAAGTTATCCAAAACTTAAGGTAAGGGTTTTGATAAATCAATTGCCTTTCATTAAGTAATACTCCTCATTAATGTAATAAATCACTAATAATAGGCTATACTCATATAAATATAATGATATTACATTATAAACCATCCTTCTTTTTTGGGGAATTAGTTTTTATATCCATTACTTCTTCCATAATGATTTCATTTATAAAATGATATTACAAAGAATAATTCATATATTTTATAATGAAGCATTATTTTCTATGTCCATATCTTCCATTTCATTAACTTTTTCCTTTGTATATTTAATGATATTATGGTCTATATCCTTTTATCCTTATATTTATAATTACCATTTCATAACATTTATTTTTATAAAAAAATTAAATGATGTGGTATTTTACAAAAGTATATTATTTTTGATATATATGGAATTTAATTTCAAAATTTTATATTTTATAATATAACACAATTTTTATTTTATAATAAAATTATCCATTCAAAATGTTGATTTCCTAGTTTTTTTTATAATAGTCAATGAATATTTATGAAAAAAATTTAAAAAAGGTGACTCTCTTTTAAAAATAGTTTACAAGTTTTTAGAAAATTACTTTTATAAAGTTTTACTTCCAATTTCATCTCAGTATCTAAAGTATTTTCCTCCAATGGAGTTTTTTTAATGTCAATATAATATGTTCTATTATAATATATTTAATTTATTTGAAAATTTTTTGTTGTAATTTTATTTTTATTTTGTGGATATATTATGAGATACAACTAGATAGTTCCATGAAACTCATTTTTCTTTATATGGGTTATTTTATGATATTATAATTATTTTTCAAATGGAACATAAATATATGGACTATGAGATGGGTTATATCAATGTCTCAATATAATTCACTTTTTAATGGATTATAACACATGATATAGAATTTTTAGATGAATACATCAATGAGTAGGTAGGTTCACAAAGGGTGAGTGTGATGGTAGTTCAATGTACTAACAATTTATTTATGAAGAGGATAGTGTGTATCTAGATTCAAAATGGTAATAAATCCAATGTTTATTATTGTGACACTTTCATTCCTATATTCCATGGATTATGTTATATGATTATTTTTTTCCTCATGCCAATTTAACAAGTGTTTTCATTTGAGATGATATATCCATATTTTGTGCTTATAGATTACACTTACTTATTTATTTTCTTTTAAAGAAGATATTTTTCAATATTAATGAATTGACACACGTTTATGTTTAAACCATTATATCATTCAATATGTTTTCTCTTACTAATAATTTGAGTTCAGCTAATATTAGGTTTTACAATCCCCTATATTTAAAGATGATTATGTCTCATTGAATGTCTAAATGGGTTTTAGTTTATAATTAATTGTTCAACACATGTGAAGAAGTATTTTTATGATAATAGTACCCAATACACTAATCCTTTATATCATTGGTCTGTGAAACTATTTTTTAGATATATTAATTAAATTCTGGTATTAATATAATATTTATATATGTTTAGATTGGGTTGATTCAGTTTATATCAGAGTAAGGTTTGTTTTTGGGACTTTATAATAAGAGAATATTTAAATTCTAGGAGTATAAATATTTTGTGAGTCAATTATATAAGCATAGAGTTAATTAATGGAGTAGGTTACACCATCCTCTTAAACCAAGCGATAAAGGGATCTAATATAAAATAACTACTCCATAGGTAGACCACAATAATGAAGTGGTAGAATGTACACTCATGATCCTCTATAAAATCATGATTTCATTATTTGATACAAATTATTAAAATTATTTCAAATATTATATGTTCGAAAACAATATAGGTTCACTACCTCTTACATTGAATATTGGGCTATCTGAGAAAACACCCGGTGGCATGTTGAATGAAAAAAGGTTTAAAACTATTCTCTAATTGAGATTTGTGGGTAAATACTTCAAGAAAATATCGTTTTTATTCACATAGTTAAAAAATTACATAATTTTATATATGTAATGGATTTACATATATAAATATGATATCAATTTATAAGAAATAAGAATCTCTTTGTTATCCCCAACCATCCAGTTATCATTTATCAATTAAATAATATTCCTTTATTTTATTTGGAAGAAAATTATATAATATAAGTATTGATACCCATAAAAAAGGTTACCTAGATCATATTATCATAGAATATTTCAACATTAATAGCATAAATATTTTTAAAGGATATAGGGATATATTTACTAATGAATTTTATAGTCTTCCCACAGAACATGAGATTGAGTTATCATTAAATTTCATAAATTTATCTTTTATTATATGAAATGATCACTATATAATGGATAATTTTTAATTAAAGGAATTGAATAAGAATTTTTTATAGAATATTTATAGGGTATTTATATGCCCTAATTCTTCACCATGGGGTGAACTAGTCCTATTTGTAAATAAGAATAATAGATAAATGAATCCTAGAATTTATTATCATGATCCCACAAAAATCATGATAAAAAACATGTATCCTCTTCCCTATAATGATGAAATGTTTAATCAAATCAAAATAATATCACTTATTTTAAAAAATTTATCTTTGATATCGATACCATAAACTAGCTATAATAAAGGGAAGATATTCCAATTATATCAATCAATATATAGGTTAGACACTATGTGTTTATAGTTATGCCATTTTGAATTACTAATTATTTGGATATCGTCATGGATCTAATGAATAGATTCATTATTTACAACCATTATTATTTTATTGTTGTGTTTATAAATGATATTCTCAAATATTAAATGATCAAGGAATATAATTACTATCATTTAAAAATTGTGTTAAAGGACTTGAAAAAATAAAAATTCTGTGGTAAAATTTTCAAGTGTAATTTATATATATATAAATTATCATTTGTAGGTCATGTAATAAAAACAAAGTTAATATCTGTAATTTCATTAAATATGGATGTTATCAAGAGATTCATAAGGGAGACCATTATAACATAGATCAGTATTTTTCCTGGGAATGTAGGATATTACAGATTCTTTGTGAGAAAGTTTTCATATTCATTAAATTAACTAAAAAATGAAATATAAGGGAGTAATGTTCTTTTGTATAAAATAATGTGATGAAATTTTTTATTTAATAGAATAAGAGTTTTGTCACTAATCCTATACATATATTACCCAATAGTAGGGAAGGTTTTGAAATATACAATGATTCATTGAAAAAGTGTTTAGGTTGTGACCTCATACATAACTATACGGTAAATAATTATTCATCATTCCAATTAGAGGCTCATAAGAAAATTTACCCAAAACATGATTTATAACTAGATTGAATGATATTTACCTAAAATATTTAGTGATATTATCTTTATGTATAAAAGGTTGATTTATATATTGATCACATGAGTTTGAAAAATATATTCACCTAGAGGGAACTGGATATGTTACAAGAAAGATATTTTAAATTGATAAAATATTATGATGTCTCAATAAATTACCACCAAAATATGAAATATAGGGTAGCTGATGCTATGAGAATGAATGACATTGACACTCTATCAATGATTAGTACTGAAAAAGACTGAATAGTCATTGATTTTTAGAAGACCTATCTTTAAGTTATAATGGGAGGAGATAAATTTTATCTTTCTAAAATGACTGCTCAATCATTCATTTAGGTAAATATCACATAAAATCATAATGATGATGTGGAGAAACATAAAAATTTATCAAGTATTTTTGGATTTAAACTTTATAAGTTTATAATTACAATGTTTTGAACCCCCAATATGTGTCTCATAAAAGTAATATTTGAGAACTTTCGGATGATTAACATTGATCATATTTCACTATACATCCTCAAAGAATAAAAATTTATTGAAATCTAAAGAAAAAATTCTGAGGGTATTCTAAAGTTTGAAATCAAATAGTATATATCTTGATTTTTGGTATTCTAGCAAGTTAAGCAATAATAATAAGAATTTATCTATATGTTATAAACATTACCAATACTAATATGGAAACATAAAAGAATCACCATGGATTTCTTCATAGGGATACCCTAAACATTTGAAGAAAATCATTTTATTTGGTTTGTAATTTAGTATAATTTATTTCCTTTAAAAAGGATTTCTCCCATGAACAAATCTCCTAGATATATATAAGTGATGTGGTGATGTTGCACCGAGTACCACTATCCACTATATTTGATCAAGATCTGAGGTTTACCATGAGGTTTTAGGGATGTAATTATAAGGAATTTGATACAGAACTAGGTTTTATATTTATTTATAATCCTCATAAATAAGGCCAATTTGAGAGGAAAAGTTAAAATCTTGAGCATATGTTTCGATATTGATCAATGGATTTTCAAGGAGTTGGGATCCACCGCTCTGACGGTAGAGTTCTAATATAACAATAGTGTCCTATATTGCATTGATATATAGGTATACGAGGCAATTTATTTGAAGATATGTATGACTTCAACATGTTGGGATAGTGTTTAAGGGAGAATCATTGTAGCATCTGAACTTGTCTAATAAATTATGAATATGGTTTAATGATTCAGTGACATATGAAGATGGAACAAAGTCAATGTAATAGTTATGTAGATTACTATTTGTTTGATCTCAAGTTTAAAATTAGAGATAAGTTTTTTCTTTGAATATATATATTTGGAAACAAATTATGATATAATAGAAGAATGCCAAGACCGGTTGCAGAGGGGGCCATGCCGTGACTACCCCAAGCCTGCCCCCAAAAGGCCATGGGTTGGCCACATGCAGCGAGTAGGCATGTACAAAAAGATGGGAGGAATTTTCCTAAGTACCTGTACACATGAATATATCTCTAAACCCAAAATACTAAAATATAAAAACACTAAGTAGAAAATGTAATCATACACTAAGATACCAACCACATAGTATGATAATAATAAAATTTCAATATAAAGAGGTCTATAATACAATCCCACCAAAAGAAAGAGTCTAAAAAATTGGTTGAACCAGTTCTTGAAACTCATCCCCAAAAAACCCTACCTGAAGGGTAGGTTCATAACAACTGTCTAATGCCATTTTAGAAATCCTATTTTTTCTGATCACTCTAAGCACCACCTGGTTCTGGTCCACCTAGGACTATTTTAAAGTGTTTATCATTTTCATAAGACACAACACGTGTGAGAAAAGCCCATGCAAGGGCACGTAAAGAAATACTTAGCAAGAAACCCCAAAACCAAAAAGGATCACCACTAATAGATACACAAAGTATAGTCATCTCACACAAGTATATGTCTATAGCATGATATGCTGGGTTATCAAATGAAATTAATAGAACAACCAGTATCAGTAACACATAGAGTGTTGATAACACAAGGAGTATCGATAACACACAGATTGTTGATAAAATACAGAGTGTCAATAACAGATAGATTGTTGATAACACATGGAGTGTCTATAAAAAAAATAGTGCTGATAACAAAAAGAGTGTTGATAGGTCATACCACCCCGAAATCACATATTCACCAAGCTACATAGTCTTAAGATCACAACCAACCATAGGATTCTGCTCACATCTTACTTATTCCAGGAGAGCCTACTCCTCAATCAAATTTGTACGTATTCCAACTTCCACAAAAACTCAATTAGAGTGTCTCAAAAGCATTTTGTCATTTCAAGGGTCCCAACACTACAAATGGGTTGTCAATCGCATACACGGTTTGAAAGTGACAAATGATTTTTGTAAAAATTCTGACCTGGGTCCGGTCCGAGTCTGACCCGACCTGGTCAGGCCGACCCGAGCTGGTCTAATCTAGCATGAAATGGCCCGACATACTAGTCCACTGGGTATATCTCACAGAGCCTCTGTAGAAGCCCAACCCCCTCTAGTGTGGCATGCCACTTGCATGCCAGTTTTGAGCACCGTATGCGGTTCAACCTGATCGCCTGCCTGGACGATCCACATAGTGTCATTCCGGGTTTCACATTGCCAGTCTGCATTTCACGCGGCCAACCCGTATCCTCTACACGTCCCGTGACCTCGCCGTTTTGGAGTCCTCTGACTCGGCTTAGAGATGCATCCCAGCACACTGCTACGACCTCCTGCCACGACCCCCGATCAGCACCGTGATCTCCTGCCAAGGCTCCTGCCCGCCGACCACACCAGAACCAACGCACCCCCTACCGCGTTCCACCACCACCCAATGGTGTCCTTGCCTTGCAGTAAAGATGTACTCCTAGACCACCTCCACCCCTCTAGATCTAGCATGAGCTTTTGCCACCTCCTTATGCTACTGTCGCACCTCCACAGTGCCATTACGGGATCAGTCCCCAATTCCGATTACTCACATAGAGTTTTAAAGGAGAATGGAGAACGCGAACAACATGCGAAGAACGTGAGATGTTGAGAGAGAGAAAAAGAACTTAGAATGTTTGAAGAAAATATCTTGTCCTTTTTTTGTGTCGACCATGATATATCATTTCTAGATGGTTTAATGAAGAATAAAAATAGATAATAAAAAAGATCTATCTCCCCTTAAAACTCTGCAATATTTATCCATCCCACAAAATGATTACACTGCGGATCATCCTTTTCATAGGTTGGTCTATGTTATTTATTTAAATCTTAGTGGGGAATGGAAATCACAAAGAGATAAAACACCCAACAAGGAGTTTAGATCGATTGTTGATGAAGGGTGAAGCTGTGTCGTCATTATCCGTTGATCCACCGAATATGAGGTTCACCGTTCTTGATTTTCCAATCCATCAGTTTTAGTTAGAGGATGCTTCATCTCCTTGAAATATTGGATTTCCAGGGTTATTTCATAACCCAATATTCCTAACAATATGAAATATTAACATAAAAACTAACATTGCATCAAAATAAAATATTTTCATTAAATATTCTAATGATGTTTACATCCAAAAACTAACTTCTACCCTCGTTCAGTGCTAGTCGAGGTTTGGCCCCACCTAAGGTAAAGTAATTGTTCAAAATTCCACCATGCCCCAATATTTCTGATCTGGGAACCCATTTAGAAGATTCCTTTTTAATGAAAAACTTCCGGTGCATTTTATTAAAAAAAATATTTTTCATCGATTTTACCTAGGCACCCAAGGGCCTCAGAATCTCAGTCCATCTCAGTGCCTAGTCTCATAATTTTTCTTAATTATTTTATAAAATTAAAATTGGAGAAAATATGAGTCATTAAATAATATGCACCTTAGAGATTTATGTCCCATTAAGATGAAACAAGTGCTACTCAATAAAAAGGTGTGCGTACTGAGCATGACTCTGATAATATCACTCCCAAGTTCTCTCCTAGAAATTCTCATGCTTCCACCTGACGTGCACTAGAGGAATTGACTACACACTAAAGATCATATCCCGTCAATACTATGATACCAATCTCTCATGAACCATCCCAGAGGGGGCCATGACATGATAAGTCCAATCTCATCAGCGATATGTGAGGGTTTGGCGACTAGCACTAAGTAGGAATATCCTGCAAATGGGAGGCATTTACCTAAGTACCTACACACACACATATCAAAACCCAAATTTTTGGAATATAAAATATACTAGGTAGACAATGCATTCATACAATAGGATACCAACCACATAGTATGATAAAATGAAAACAAGAAAGCAAATAGGGCCAGAATACAATCCCACCAAAAGAAAGAGTTTTCAGAAGTGAATGTACAAGTTCTTAAATCTCATTTGCATAAAACCTTACCTAAAGGGATGGTGTAGAAACCTGTATAAATCTATAAGAGCACACCTCATCTATATAATGAATCTATGAACAAACTAGTCCTAGTCCACCTTAGACTCCATCAATGTGTTGATCGTCAGCCCAAGACTTGACACATGAAAGAAAAAATCATGCAGGGGTGAGTAAAATAATACTCAATAGGACACCTTGAAACCACAAAGAAACACTACTAAGAGATACAAAAAGCACAATCATCTCACATAGGTATATTTCTATATCTTGAGAAGTAGTATTATCAGATGTAGTCCAAAAAAAATCCAGTATCGGTAACACACAGAGTGTCGATAACACATAGAGTGTCGATAAAACACAAAGTGTCGATAAAACACAGAGTGTTGATAACACACGAAGTTTAGATAACACACAGAGTGTTGATAAAACAAAGAGTATCAATAACACATGGAGTGTTGATAAAAAAATAGAGTATCGATAACACATAGAGGGTAAATAAGCTATGATGCCCCCAAATCATATAGTCACCAAGTCACAAAGCCTCAAGATCAAATGCAGCCACATGATTCCACTCGTAGAGCACTTGTTCCAGGAGAACCTAATCTTCAATTCAATTAGGTCATATTAAAACTTCAAAAAAAATATCACAAAGATTATATCAAAATGTATTTTTCATTGAAAGGGTCCCAACAATGAAAAAGACTCGTCGAATGGACACACAATTAGAATATTATGGATGTTTTTGTAAAAAGTCTAACCTGGGTCTAGTCTGGCTCCGACCTCACCCCCTGGACCCAACCCGACCCACCAGTGGACCAGAAATGGTCCAGCAAACCTGAACTGACCTGGTCCAGCTGACTCGACGTGACCTAGGCTCGCTTGAACATTCCCAGCCAACTGGGCCAAGTTCGTTGGGCCAACTGTACCTGGCCCATTGGGCTACTAGGTCTTGTATGCTATGACACTGGAGTGGTCCTACTCCCTCTCGTCTGGCCTGACGCATGTGGGATGATTTTGATCATCACCATGATTGTGTGCCTATCGAGTCAATGCGGCGTTGTGCCACATTTCACGATGCTGGCTTACATCCTTCGTATGCCCTACAACCTCACCGCTATATGATCCTCCGACGCGGCTCTAAGCCACGTCCCATCTTGATATTGTGACCTCCTGTCATTTCCCCCAATCAGTACGATGACCTCATGTTTCATCCCGTGCCCAGTAGCCATGCCATCCCCAACACGACCCCTCTATCGCGTTCCAACACCTCCAACCACCTCACCATCGGCCTTGCCCTCACAACACACAGTCTGCCTTAACAGGAACTACCCCACCTGAACTAGCCAGAGCCACCATCTCTAACTAATTTCTCCTTTCACCATCACATTCTTACACTTCAGTCTCACCTCTGTAGTGTCATCGCAAGAACAATCCTCAATTCAGATTTCTCGCATAAGGTTTCAAAGGTGAATGGAGAAGGTGAAGAACACACAAATAATGTGAGTGGTTGATGGGAGAGAAAAGGTAAAAAGAATTCCCGAAGAATGGATCTTTGAATTTTTTCATGTTGTCCATGATATTTCCTTGTTAGAGGATTTAACAAAGAACAATAATAGATAATCAAAAAGATCTATATCCCCTGTAAACCCCACTAAAAATTATCCATCCCACAATAACGGTTCAATTGAGGATTAACCTATTATTGTGTTGGTTCGTGTTCATCATTTGAATCTAAGAGGGGAATGGAAATAAAAAAGAGATCAAATACCTCACCTAGAGTTTAGATTGCATTTTGAATAAGGGATAATCTTCGTCATCATAATTATTTGATTCGTCGAATCTAAAGTTCATCATTCTTGATTCACCAATCCATCGACATTCATTAGAGGAAGCTTTTTCTCCTTTTCTCAAGGATTTACAGAGTTATGTTATAACCATAGATTCCTAACAATAGGCAACATTAAGAAGAAAACTAATGCTACATAAAAATAAAATATTTTTATTAAATATTTTAATTATGTTTACGTTGAAATACTAACTTCCACCCTCTACCCATGCTGGTCAAGGTTATTACCCACCTAAGGTAAAGTAGTTGTTCTAAGCACAATGGTGCCCTCATATTTCTGATCTGGTTATTTTTTATTATTTATTCAGGTTTAAATAAAAACCACCCATGGTTTTTATTAAAAAGTGAACATTTTTCATCGATTTTACACTGGGCACACCGAGCCTATGAATCTCATTCCGTCTTAGTGGCTGGTCTTAGAATTTTTCCAATTATTTTATAAAAGTAATATAGAAGAAAATCTGATTCATTATAAATAAACATTAGTTCATCTATAGATAAATTGGTCCCTTCTAGATCGTTGATCGTGTTGGGGTTATAGCCTATTTCTTAGCCCTCCCTACAAACCTATATTAAGTGTAGAATGTGTTTCACATATCTATTTTGGATATAGAACATACCAGATTTGTTATATTTACATATCTCATAAGTTATAAAACTATAATGTGACATCTCATTAAAATAAAATATTGTGGAAGTCATAGATTGAAGAGACAACGTTCTAAGGAATAAGACCACCAACCTAGTTATTGTTCTATCGAAGAATAATAAATTTGAGAAGTCTATATGGTAACCTAATGACATGATGTTGGATAAGCACCCAAACTCATTTTCCTTTAAGTAATAAAATTTTGAGAAATACATTATTTTAAATAGGGAAGATTTTAAGGAATCACAATTTTAGCAGTTAGATTTCCTTAATTAAATACCTTGTGAGTGGATTTTCTTGTATGAAAAACTAAGCTGACATAAAAAAACTATATTATCCAAATTAATGTATTACTATATTATTATAGCCATTAATTTTGGAGTTTAACACTAGAGTAAACACTTTATCAAAACTATATTAAAGGGTACAATAAAACAAAGGTAATTTTATTTATAGAAAATATATGTTTCTTAAAATTGTTTTATTTTTTTATATTAATATTAATATATTTCGTTTTTGAAATTAAATAGGATAAAATTTTCAGCATATTTTTATTCATCATGACCAAATTATGTAATTTTTTCAATTAATTTTATGAATAATATTTAGTTAACATGGTTAATATTAGTAACCGTGGTAGAATTCTTATTTTTTAAATAAAAATACTTTTCTAAATATTTTTCATTCATTAAAAGAAAAATGAATATATTTTAAATTAATAATATTACATTATGATTAAAAATATATACAATATAATAAATTATAATTTAATTATTAATAAATTTCAAATAATAGTAAAAATACTTAGTGATTAAAACTATATTTTTCTACAAAAAATGTTTTTTTCACATTTTATGTTTACATTTAAAAGCTAATTTTATCATACATAAAAATTGAAATAGGTTAAATGGATCTAAAATTTATATTCATCATGTATAACTTGGTAAATAAGTGTTATCTAATATTTTTAGTAATAAAATAATTACCTTGATTAATTTTTAGTCAAGATTAATAAGTGTAAAATTGGGTACGTAAAGTATCTCCAATATTTAAAAATTTGAAAGTTGATTAAATGTTATATAAATATTTATTAGGTATTAGATTCATACCCACATGTATCATATAATATTTTTCTACTTAACTCATCTAACTTTCTAAACCAACCAAACACCCCATGTGATTGCATTCTTACCCATTACATAACTCTAGTTTTCCATGAAAAACCCCATTTTAACCTATAAAAAGAGCTCACTCCCACCCTTTCTATTATAACACCATACCCAAAAAGACTACATAATTATTTTTCTTTTATTTACCTATATAAATCCATATTAATGATCGATTATGGTTATATGGATTCTTCTAATGATTTAATAATCTAATTAGTAAGGTAAGGGTTCTCCTCTTCCTCTTTTTGATTCATGTACTTATTTTTTGATAATCCATTTGAGATTAAATTTATTAAGATTTCATATGATCATAATAAATTATATACTATCCAAATTATTTCTAAATTATTAGATACTATTTATCCCTATAAATTAAACCATTCTATAAAAAAAATTCTATAGATGTTATGATACTAAAGTCACTCCTTTTTTTCTCCCTCCTAATTTAAATTCAAGCACTTATTTCATCATAAGACTTTATGTTTTCACATTATTATACATCCAAAAGTTCATAATAAATCCATTATTTTCTGAATCTTGGTGTATTGAATACTTAACTCTAATATAATTTGAGAGTAAAACAATAAATGAAAATTAAAAGGGGATAAGGATAAAAAATGGTTATTAAATATGTTACTAATATAGTTATGTTTATTATAAAAGAGGCTAGGATCATGTGGATTTTGGGGAAACTAAATTTAAGGATTATGATAACTAAATTAACTTTTATTGATTTATAATACTCTTTATTGAATCTTAACATTTAAAGTTGGTTATAATAATACTTATTATGATATTATCTTATAAAAAATTCATCCTTTATTGGTAACTATGTTTTACAATGATTTATTTTTCTTGTGATGATTTCATTTATAAAATATGAGGTTGAAAAGAATAAATAACATATTTTCTAATAATCCTTTTTTCTATGTTCATCATTTCCTCCTCCACCGTATTTTTCCTCATTAATTGGAAAGATATTCTATTTTATCTATTGTGATCCTCATATTTATCATTTTAAATTTTCAAATTGAAGTTTTACCAAGTCTTAAATGGATGTGGGTTTTATCAAAAGTGTGATTTTTTTATAATAATTGATTTTAATTTCATGATATTATATTTTATCTTATAAGAAACATTTTTTTATATAGGATAAGTATTTATTACATCTTATTTTTTTCAAAAAATAAATTTTTAAACATCACTTTTAATGTCTTTGAAAAATATTTTTAAATGATTTTAATCTTTTTTTTATAAATAATATAAAAGGGATTTTAATAAATAAGTTTTTAAAAGTTTCAAATCCGATTTATTCTCAGTCACTAAATGATTTACCTCAAACATAGTGTTTTTTTAGGATTCAACTTCTATGATATCATATAATGTTAATGTGTTTTTATGATTTTATATTATTTTTTAATCTATTTTATGAGATATCATTTGATAATGTCATGAACCCCTTTTTATATGTGTAATTTTATGATATAATTATTATTTTTAAATAGAACAAAAATGTATTGAATATGAGAGTATGAGACCTATATCTCCCTCCAATGAATTGTGTAAATGATTATATCTAATGAAATGGAAATTTTATGTGAACATGTTATCAAGTAGCTATAATCACAAAGGGAGAGGGTGATGGTGGTTATCTATACTCATAATTTTATGTGTGAATATGTTCGGGGAAGCTAGGTTCAAAATGATAAGATAGTATATGTTTATGATCATAAACATATAATTTAATTTTATATGTCAATCTTTCATTCATATGGATAAAAATTATTTTCTAATGATGGGTAAAAAGGTTTATAATTTAATTTTATATGTCAATCTTTCATTCATATGGATAAAAATTATTGATTTCTATTAATTTAAAAAATATATTTTTCCTAATTCATGCATTCCCACATTTTTATGATCAATCCATTTGGGACAATGATATGGTATCCCTAAATGAGCATTTTATATCACCCATTTATATGTTTTTCTTTTATAAGTATTTTAAGATGATTATTTCTCATGGAAGATCCAAGCTGGGGTTTAGTATCTGGATAAATGTATGTAGTCTATAAAATAACGTTTTTTGTATTTCTAGTATCGAAGACACATGACCTTTGGGTCCTTGGGTTGTGTGAGAATTCATGAGATTTATTCATTAAATGATGGTATGAATGCATTATTTATTTATGTTTATCGTTTATTTCTTCAGTTTATGTATGATTTTTGGCACAATGCATTGATGGTAATATTATGATTTTTTTATTATGTATTATATCATTATAAAACTTGTTTTTGTTATACTTGTAATTATATATGTTTATATTCCATCTATGGAGTATCCCTATTTTATGATTCGAGTTATATAGAATATTTGATTATTGTTTATCTCAGCCATATTTCACATGATTTATTCATTATTTGATAGCTTATTTTGTATGATTATCCAAAATCTGAATTAAATCACAAAAATTATTATATTTTACTTTCCATAAGATACCATGATGGGACCTAAGAATGTTTTTAAGGATTTAATAAAATAAATAATAAAGTACTAAATAGAATTTTTATGTTTTATTTCATGTTTTCATATGTATCACAAGAATCATATATATATATACATATATATATAGACTTCCATATCTAATAAATAGTTCCATCCATTGGATTTCAATCCCATGTAATTTTTTCCAATTTAGTAAACTAACCACTGGATCTGGGTTATGGGAGTCTAGATGACACATGTTTTATTAAAGAATGTTTAGAATTAACATTTAGGACTAGATTTAGGAAAATGTACATTAAATAACATAACCATATTATATAATCTATGTATAAGTATAAGTATAGTTCAACATACTAATGTTTTTGTAAAATTAAAATTTTGTGGTTTTCCTCATAGATAAATTCCTATATAGAAACCTGAAACTGGATGTGTTTGCATCATAGATACACATAGGGGTAACAACTTTAAAAGTGGTAAATTAGGTGTTAAGTTGAATGTCACCAGTGCAATATGAGTGGGACTAGGACTAAAAACTAAGACAAACACACTTAGGTGATATGATTTAGTTGATTTACATTATCTTTACAATCCATTATGAATTATTTCATTTTTTTCTGATTTAAATATATTCTGAAATATACTTGTCTTTTGATTATGAGATTAGGTATGTATAAATTTTCAATTTATGATAATACTTACACTATATTTATAACCATATAATATAATTAAAAACCTCTAATGGAATAAGTTAATATGGTATATTCCATTGATTTATAATAGCATATTATGGAAGGAATATAAACTGTATCGATAAAAACATATTTTTAGGGTTTTACCTCATATGTAAGAAAATGATTCTAGATCTAGATATAAATTTGATAAAATTATAATTATATTTGGGTAGTTGAAGAAAGTTATTTATAATAACCTTACCTATATGGAGTAATTGGTTAAACCCTAACATAGTGCAATTATTTTAGAACACATCATATATTAATAACTATTATTATTCTATGGGACTACTAATCCATCAGCGGCTGAAAAATTGTTCAAGAACCTTGAGAAGATATCTCATTCTTGGTAAGTAGTGAAAGAGGGAAATTTTTCATGGTAATTTATCATCTTGAAGGATATTTTAGTCAATTTTGGTCATTTATCTTGAACTATAAGGAGTTATAGTAAATAAATAGTGCGGTGTGGAATAATTTCAAGGATATATTCTTCAAAAAATTAATTCCACATGATAAATACGTTGATATAGAGAGGAAAATGTGATGGTTAGAACTACGTAAGGATTATGATTTCCCAATACAATTTCACCCTAGGAAGGAATATAATGTGGTTGATGCATTGAGAAAAAATGATCATGGAGTATTGACCAAAATAACGATTGAGAAAGATATTATATTCCTGGATTTAGTAAATGTTTTTATGGGAATCTTTATGGAAGTCAAAACATTACACCAATTCCAAATTATTTCCAATACATCCTTATTAGAAAAAATAATAAAGTTAACTTGATGATGATAATATTTAAAAGAAACTCAATGTCATGAATGATGATAAATTGAAAAACTTTTTCTATATAGATAGTATATTGAAATTTGGAAAGAGGCTATCTATTCATTCCTTGAATGCGATAAAAAGAAAATTATTAGATGAATCTCATATATTATATTTCTATATAAACCCTAGTAAAACAAACAATTGTAAATATTTTAAGTGACATGTTTTGTGGGATATGTAATACATGAAATTACAAACTATGTATCATGTTACTTGGTTCTTGAATATGTAAAGGATGATAGAAAACATCCAAAAGGATCTATGAAACCTATTACTTTTTCTATGTTGAAAGTGGATGATATTACTGTGTACATTATTTATGGATTTAAAATTACCCAAATAATTAATGATTATGTTTTAGTTATTGTTGATCACCTTACCTTGTCCATTTATTTCCACGCTATATGGGAAGATCTACCTTTTCAGTGACATATGAAGCTATATTAATGATGTTTCAATAATGCATGGTTTACCTTTTTCTATTATATCTAATGATGATACAAGGTTTACAAAAAAAATTGAGAAGAGTATCTTGAAGGCTCTCAAAACTAAGAAATATTTGAGAACATAATATAATACTCAATCTGATGAGTAGTACGAATAGACTTTTTAGACATTAGAGTACATGTTAAGGTCATGACCACATGACTTTCAAGTTATGTGGGGTTAATTTTTACATTTTTTAGATTTAAAATATAATAAAATAATATATTAAAGTAATAAAAATGCATCATATAAATCATTTTATAGTAAGAGGTTTTGTAATCTAAATTGTTTGGGATGAATTTGTAGAAAAGAATATTGTAGGCCTGTATCTTGTAAGGAAACAACAGTGAAAGTGAAGACTATTCAGAATCATATTAAGGATGATCAATGTGAAAAAAAATTATAAAATAAATGAATTATGGATTTATAATTTCAAGTATAAGATCATGTTTTCCTGAAGGCATATCCAAATAGAGGTTATATAATGTTATGAGTGAAAGTGAAACTAAGCCCTTGGTATTTTAGAAATTTGAAATTAATTAATGAATTGGATATGTGGATTACTGTTTGAAAATTCAATATAGCCTCTCTAAAGTTAATTATTTATTCCAAATATCTTTATTAAGGAGGTAAATTCCATACCCAAAAAATATTCTCACCATTAATCAAATATAATTTGAAGTAGATTTATCTTATTGTAAATAAATTTTCCAGATTCCATATACTAGAGAACAAGTGTTGTAGAATTAGACGACTCAAATAATAAAGATAATTTAGAAAATTTATAAGATAAAAAAGAATATATGGGATCCTAAAGAAATTATTATAGTGTACTACACAATTATTTTCATGAGGTGACATTATATAAATTTTTAGGATAAACTTTTTGATGTATGGAAGAGTATAACATCTAGGATTCAATTAAAGTATGATTTTCTCTCTAGAGAAACAACAATATAATGCACATAACTTTATTCTCAAATGTGATTAAAACAAATATATATAAATTTTTTTATAAACTTCATTTAATGCGAGGAATATAATTTTTTAAATAATAATTTAATTTTTTTTCTTTGACTGAATTTTTGGTATTTTTAAAAAATAGTTGATTTTTTGTTTGAATAGTATATATATATATATATATTTACACAAAATCTCAATTTTATGATGTTATAATGATATAAGAATAACATGAAATATTATGAAACAATTTTTTTCATGCTATATATATATATATTAAATAATTAATTTAAAGAATATAAAAATATAATTTTGAGCATAGAAATATAAGATTAACATTTTAGAAAATCTAAATACTATTTTATTAAAATTAAAATATATTTTAGTTATTTACTATTAATAAATTATACAAAATTTTAATTTTTTTGTTTTTATTTTTCAATAAAAATATATCTCTATTTATTTAACATAATCTAATTAATTATATTGAGTAGAATATTATGCATTATTTTAGTGTAAAATCATTTTTATGATTCAAACACACATTTTATAATAAAGGGTCACCACCTATCCTATATTAATCATGATTCATAGAATCCATACACATGATTTTTAGGTATTATTTTGATCAAATTACAAACTATGGAAGGATTATAGTTTATGATAATAGAGGTTTTCAAATAAGAGGTGCAGCTCTTTACCGAGCGTTTTCAATTTATTTCTTATTATACAACATTAAATTATATGTTATCCATGACGATATAAAAACATTAGTATATACCATATAATGATATTTTATTATTTCTATGTATATAATATCATTCATATCCATCTCCATCAATTGGGAAATTAAATCATTGTTTATATGCATGTGTATAACACTGCCTCATGAAGCTTTGTATTTTATTGTTCATAACCATCATTCTTGGATGGTTATTATAATAGAGATAAAATTTTTATATGATATTAAGTACATAATCATGATTTTTCAAAAATAATATATCCTTTTCCTTCTTACCCTTCCACCCATTTAAAAATGATAACGTCGCTTGCCCATATATGTGTACTACCACCCCCACAAAGCCATACGACTCATTTTTAATAACTATCATTCATGAAATATTATATATATGTATATAATTAATACATATAATATTTATATCTTGAATAAAAAAATTTATATTTTTGAACCCTGATAATTATTCAAATACTAAAACTACTAAATTGAAACTTAGATAAAAAAGTAATAGTTAACACTCGAAAATGATGATTTTAATATTGAATTATTAAAAAAATGGATTTTGAAATGTAATAGGTATACCAATATTATATATTTAATAGGTATATTATTATGTTATATAATTATAATAAATTTAAATACATTATACATGAGTTTAAAAATACTTATGAAGAATGTTATACCAATGTTATGGGATTATTTCATTATCACATCCTTATTTGAGGTTGTTTATATTTATGTTTACATTGGAGGAATTATATCATAAAATCATAAACAAAAATTATTTGTATCCTCTCATTATTTATAGGTTTTTTAAGTATTAGTTCAATTTTTACCTTCTTTGGTACTCAAAAAGACCAAAATAATGTTTTAAATGAAAACTAACTTTGTTTTTAAATTTGGATAGAAATTTTTACTTCATTATCCATATTTCTTTAAAATGTATTCATGAATAATTTAAATATTATATATTTATTTATTAATATCATTTTACCCCATTTTATCATCCTATAAAATGTTTTAAACAGAATATACTTTTCATTTTATTAATAAGGTAGTTTTTACCAAAGGTTTGAATGAATTCAATTTTTAATATTTGTCGCATAAACGATTGTTCCCACCATAATGGATGTTCATTGTATTGAATATTTCTATATAATATACCTTGGTTAGTTTAAAATAAAATATTTATCCTAATATTATAAAAAATAGACTTTTATATAAGTAATCTCAAAATAGAAAGGGTATATTCCTCAAGAAAACTTATAGTGATTTTTAGTGTATTGTAATATTTTTCAACATCATTAGAAAAAACATAAAATATAATGGGTATTTAATGCATTAATATAATCCAACAATTTCCCTATATGCATTATTATCATGTTATATTAATTATTTGGGATAAATATTAACATTTCACAGGCTATTTTTTCAATACAAATGTTTATATCGATCATATATTGAATTGTTCTCCACCCCTTTTATATAAGGAATGAATAAGAAATAGTATGTTATTTATGGGGCCCATTATCAGCACTTAATTAATTTATAGGTCTCTTGAGACAAATTAGTTTTTTATTTAGGGTACGAAATACCTAGTTAATTAATATTTCTTAGAGAAAGCACATAGTGGTAAGATTATGAAATTCGATATTATATATTATATCATTCTAAAAATGGTTCTTGTTATCCATTTGATTATTTATATTTTTATTTCATCCCTATATTTTTCCAAAATTTATGATAACAGTTATATAGAATATTTTAATTTTCTTTATCCCATTCATATTATTCATGCTTTATTTGTTCTATGATAGCTTTGGTTGTATGATATCCCTTCTTATATATCTAAGTTTACCCTTTATTATATTTTATTTTCCCTGGGATACCAAGAAGGGATTTGTGAATTAGTCTAGGAATTTATTATAATAAATACTAAATTAATCACTTGAAAATTTATGCTTTATTTCATTTTTTAAATTTATTGTGATAATCATATATTTATCTAGTCTCTAAATACTACTAAACAATTTTTTCATTCAGAATGTAATCCCTTGTATTTTATATTAATTTAGTAAAATAACCACCAAATATAGGTTAATAGGGATTTAGTGTTTCATATAACATCGAATAATATTCATTTATAGAGTTTATGTGGAGAGATATATCTACATGAACATATCTTAACCTGTGAAAATTTAGAAATTGAATACGAATGTGTGTGCATGATAATTTTATAAACCAAGAATGAATATAATCATGGAAGATTAGAAAAAGTTTATATGGGGATAAATGTTTTTTAACTATTAAAGATATTATTATAATTATGAACCATACCAAGGAATAAGTAGGTTGTGTTCATGTAAATAGGCACTCATACATGAATAGATTAACTTGAAAATATTTATGTTTTTATTATTGTTTATTAATTTCATTTAAACTACTAGTGATTGAAGAACCATTATGATGTCATGTCATAGCGAGTCTCAGTGGAGAATGACACAATCATGCTTGGAGTTTACTTAACTATAAAATAGAATTTGAATTAATGTTTGGTGGTTTTAGAATAATTCATGAAGAATATGTAGCGCCTTTCAAAATAACACCATTGAAGAACTGGTGGTTCTCATGTAAAAAAATGATATATGGGAAGTGGATGATACCCATCTAATAGTAGTGTGTAACTTCATCTAAGCATTCAATCAATTCAATTACATAATGATAATAAATTTTGTGTGCTTGAAAAAAATTCAAACTTTTAAAAGAGTAGGCTCTCATATCAAGAAAATACATAGAATATATTATGTGTCATTATTCTTATCTATTTATAAGTTTCATTAAGAGTTGATGAAATCGATCGTATAAAATTTATCTATTCTACTTAACTGGGGAAGTTATTCATGTATAATATGGGTTAATTAAAGTAATAAAATAAAAAAATCAGTAATGGTTTGGTACACTGATTCACCCACCCCTCCACTAGGAGTCCCTACATGGTCCTTCTGGGATCAACACATATAAACTCATAGATTAATCTTATAAAGTAAGAGTTGATATTCTGAATTCCTAATTAACTCAATTTCTTTCTTACTCTTATATGGTTCAAGTTGAATCTTCATAATTCGAAGCTTTACTCATATTATGTCACTAAATAACTGTTTCTATCTCAGAGTTTACTCGTATGATGATGAATTATACTCATATAATGTCTTCCAGACAAAGAAATTATTTTAATAATAGATATAATATTATAATTCTATATGACATTAAATTAACTCAAATTCATTTCAAATCAGCTTCATGTTTCATGAAAAAAATATAATCACCTTAGAGTATATTCAAATATTTATTGGAATTATTAAAAGAATTTTAAACCCCTTCAACTCATTTTAAAGGTGCATTATATTAGTTAAATACTCATGATAGATTATTTCAAGTTGTTCAATACCCTTCCATTTCAACCTTACGATCATCATTTATAAAAATTCTTCTAATATTTTTTTTCCAAATTAAAATTTTCATCATCGAAGTTTTTATTCACTTTCTAAAAACCACACAGCCTTTTCAATAATATAAAATAATTTATGTGATGTATTATTATTTTTACCACTATATACATTTTAAATTTTAATGATTCATTTTTGCTAATAATAATGATAAATTAAAAAAATTTCTTTATCATGTAACCAAACCATATGATCTAGTTTATTGAATAACCGAAGATTATTTTAATCTTAATAAAAGAATCCAAATTTTAAATCTTAATTTTATAAAATAACTTTAATAGGAAACAATAATTATAGTATGGTCATTTGAATTTTTAATTGACTATAATAATCCTCAGGCAATTAAATTTTCATGAATGTGAATTTTCATAGTAATTTTTTAAAAATATTTTATGATATGTATTGAAAAGAATATTTATATGTTATGGGTATAGGGGATTACAAAACCCAACTAATAAACACACCCTATAAACCCTAGTGTGTTATGCCTCATCCCCACCAAAAGGAATAGAAAGAATATACAAACCATTATTATTACATATAAATGTCTTGAAGGACCAACTAAATATGGCACAAAGTTCATTAAAATTGATGGATTGAGTTCTAAATGAGTAGCCGTGTAATACATCGAGACACAAGTATTTCATGTCATTTCACCCATACTAATATAATTATTACATCATGTTACTTCATTGCACTGTGTAAGGTCACCCCTCTATCCCACATCAGAGGAACATGTGAGTAAAGAGTTGATTTATGGTTTCCAATTCATCCATCACTCAATGAGACTCCCATCTAACTATTGAAAAAAAATTTGTGGTTCTAATGTATCTCATTATGTTGTAAGTTTTGATTCTAAAAAAATCTATTTTTTTCTTGATGAATTTTTAGTGTGTGATTTTAGGAAAATAATTTATATTTCCTTAAGTTTTATTTAATTAGAAGGTAATAATTAAATCTGGGATCTTTTAAAATTTGAATAAATCTCCTTAAGGTAAAAATAATATGAGCCTATAAATATCATATGAGATAAAAATATGCAATATTTTACTTGAAAGGAAAATATCCTAAAACCAATCATATAATCCTATGCACCAAAATTATCATAAGAGCATACATGGGATTGAAATGTATGTTAAATTAATATAACATATAGAGTTCTCATATTTGTGAATTATTAGTAAAAATATGGAGAAATATATTATGAATGAAAAACTTTCTACATAAATTATCATGCAAAACTAGAAATAAATAAGCATAAAAGATGTGGTAAATTATTTTATTCTACAAAAAATTAAAGTCATAAGTTCCACGTTTTCAACAAATTAATTTATCTTATGAGGATAAAATATCTTGCATGTTCTCTAATTATCCTAGGGTTAGATAAAATATCCTAAAAAATTTTATTTATAGATTATTTTAGAAATAAAAAATATTATACAATATAAATAGTCATTTGTAACAAAATAATTCATTTGGAGGAAAAAATCACACAAGACTCAATATTTTATTCAATGGAAAAATTATTACACAAGGAGAAATATATTTTTATAATGTAAAAATTCATATAGTTTTTTATAGTATAATTTATGATGTTTTATGATTAAAAAATCCCTAAGATAAAAAGAATTATGATTAAAATTGTTATGATTATAAATACTTATTAATTTGAGTATTTTTGAAAGATTTAATTTAATTATAGAGTAACTTATTACTATTTTAGTATTTTAATAAAATTCAACACTTTACTTTTTTATTTTTAAAATTAGTCTTTCCAAAAGTTTAAATAGTGAAATAAATAATGTTTCAAATTTTAAGAAAACATATATTTCCAAGGAAGACCAAAGTTGAAGAATATAACTACCTCTATGTTTTCAATTTTCAATGGTGGTCACATAAAAATGATGTCATGAGGCTTTTTAAAACAATATATGTATTATTTATATTAACTCTTTTATAGGAGTACAGTTTGAGTTCAAAAATATATAATGATACTATTTATATTCAATAACTCCCTTATGTGAACCACTTTCTCTATTTTACTCATTATATTTTTTCTACATAAGTAAAAATTAATATCTTCTACTACTATGCATTCAATTTTATTTTCTATATATAAAGTACCATTGTAAAAATAATTTTATGTTAAATTTTATCTTTCTATATATTCTTTATTATATATCAACCACAACAAGAAACTATGTGTTGAAACAATATTACTTTTTTTATCTCTTTAGTGGTTGAGTTTTCACTCTTTGTTTTGAGTGTGAAGAGGAAAGAATTAGTTCTTGTTAATAGAGAGCCCCGTAGAAGCACTTAGAACCTCTATAATAAGTTGTAGTTTCTTACAATCAACTATCATGGTCATCCGAAATAAGGATTTTCATTGTTAAATCCATCATATGTGAAGAGAGAGCATTAGTCGATAAGACTAGGGAATATTTGTCTAAAAAAACACTATAAGTATCATCTTTACTTCTTGAATTTTCCTAATTTTCAAGGTATATATTTTAAATAATTTTGGAATATATTTGAAAAATTTTTCAATGAGGGTTTTCTTTTTTAGGTTAAATTTTTATAAACACATTTCACCCCCTCATGTTTAATTTTTCAGACCTATTGGAATAATAATTAGTATCAAATAAAGTAACATACGAGTTCTCTACATCTAATAGATCATGTTTAAAGATACATTTATATGAAACTATAATGGATGTATTTAAAGAAGGGATATATGTGATCTTTGGATCATACTTCAATGGAGAAAGAAATGGTTATGAGAAAGCTCACAAGATCATCTACCTGGACAACCTCATACTGAAATGGTATATAAGGGATTAAAGGTGTATGAAATTCCTAGGGGTCAACTGGAGATATGTGATAGATAGTCGAAGTTGAATTTTTTCTCAACTCTAAATACTTTAACACTTTTATTCTTGTATTATATCCTAATGAGTTCAACTGAGTTTCAAAACATTCCAAATCTCATGAGATCTATTTTAATTTTTTTTTTCTTATATAGGTATTGACAATTTCAGAAAATGGATACATAACCCTAAAAAGCCTATATTTGATAATTTCTAAGTAATTGAGAAAATTTTACTATAGATAATGGAAGATTTATTAAGATAGTTAATATTGTTCTTACTTTGGGAACTCTTGTACTTAAATAGTTAAATCACTAAAAGGTCTAATAGTATTACAATCTATGCAGACTCTAATATCTGCTTCCATTAGAAAATCAACTCATGTCAAGTATGTAATGATAAAGTACATGATTGGAACTCTTATACTATAAAAGGAAGGTATGAAGTTATGGGATAATGATAAAAAGATGATTAAAATGGTGAATACTTCTCCAAATGTATCAATATCAAAACAAGTGGGTTAAGAAATAGTTAATTCATTTTTAGACTCTTATAATTAGAGGTATCCAAATAGTTTAGATCCTAATGATAAAATTTATTATTTTGATAAGATATTTAAAAAATTATTAAAGAGGATTCACAAAATATATCAATAAGTACATTTAGTTTAATGGGAACTCAAAGGAAGTAAGATGATGAATGAAAGAATCTCGGTCTCATCAAGCATGAGTGTCCTCATCTAAATGAAAAGAATATTTTTGAGAAAATTTTCTAGATAAAATATAATTATTGAAGGAAATAAAATAAGGATATTATGGACATATAGAGTTATTCTGAATACATTATAGATTATTTAGTTTATAACTTAGAAGATGATATATCTAATCAAAAGGCTAATATGTAATTCATGTCTCTGATCGAAGAGGTAAAACATATTTTTTATTATTTATCGAAATATGAATCTAAAATAGAAAAATAAACTTTTGAATAACTAAATAAGTAATATAATATATTCAAATATCACAATGAGTTCTTAATTAAAATGAAAAGGACTTTTATAAAATCATATTATGTTTTTACTAGTGATAAATAAGTTTTATTGAAATAGATTTCTAAACTAAAATCCAAACTAGGTGAGTATTTTTCTTGTTCTACTATCAATGAAAACATTATATAGGAATTAATGGAAGAAGTAAAATATTAAAAAGATGTTTCTTACTTATTTACTATACTTTAGAGCTATCTCTATAAAACCCTTAGAAATAATAAAGGAAAGAAGATAAAAAAGGCATAAGAAATAATGGATAAAAACCTAAGATGTATAAGATTGATTTTTTACTAATTATATAAATATATAAATTTTCAATATAACTTTTTTAAATTATGGAATAAAAGTTAATTATTTTATTGATTAATATTTAATAATTCCACAGATTTATAGTGTAAATAAATAGTTTATCTCTATTAATTTATCTATGTTTAAATCATGAAATTCAAGATATTCTGAAAAGAGTAGATTTTTTTTCTAAAATATTTCATAGCTTATACTACTAGACACAAAATAATTTGTATACTAAATAACATTTTTATTTAATTTCAATTTTGTATGAAAAAGTACGGAAAAATAAGGAAATATGGCCAATAATAATAGTTATTCAGGATATATGTGTTCATATTTTTCTTACATCCACTAAGTCAATAATAATTATGGTGGATATTTTATATTTATTTACAATTACAATGGAAAAAAACAATATACTTCAACCTATATGAAATCCATATTCTGAACTCATCGAAAATATACTTTATTTTCAATGGTTAAAGAAAAACCTGATAATAATTTCTCAACACTATGATAATGTATTTTTTAAAAAAATTATGTTCTTTTTTAAGGATAACCTAACAAATTTTATGGAATTGAGAATTAAAAATGTTTAAACTCCATATCATTATTCTATTTTTAAAAAAATATGTTTGATTACTGAAATTAAATAATCTTTCATTTGGAATAGAACTCTTTAGAATTCAAATATGTATTCCATGAAAAACTTTTATTAGAAAAATTGAATTTTGATTTTTCTAAATGTAAATTAGATAAAAGAATATATGTGATACATTCCAAATGGGAAATCAATATAGGATATATTTTAAATCAATTAAAGTGTTTGAAATTTCTAGTCCACTAAAACTTATTCATATCGATCTGTTTGGTTCCTCTTGAACTGAAAGCCTAGGTTGAAATCATTAGTTTATTTTTTTTCTAGATTTATAAGGTTTTATTTCATAATACATAATAGTGAAGTATAACCTATTTTTATAAATATATGTAAGAAAGTAAAAAATTAAAAGAATGCTAAAATATTATCTTGGAGACTTAAACCTGGGGTATATTCTATGAATCATGAATTCAATTTTTTTCTAAAAATAAGACATTAAATATTACTTCTCTACCCCTAAGACAGCCTAACAGGATAGTATTGTTTAATGGAGTAATAAGGCCTTGTAATAAATTGTATGAAAAGTGTTATGTTATTATTTTATTCCCAATCATTTTTGGTTTGCAACTATTAATGAATTTTTTTTCATAAAAAAATTGCATATAAGAGTTATTTTATAAGAATAACTGTGATTTATAGATCTATAAGAAAACAATGGTTTGATACTTTAATGTTTTTGGACATAAATTTTACATATTTAACACAAAGTATAATATTTGAAAGTTTGATCTAAAGGCTAATGAAGGAATATTTTTTGGTTATTTTTTAAATAAAAATCCTATAGAGTTATGAAAAAGTGGTAAAATATTGTTGAAAATATACTCCTATAAACTCTAATTAAAATTACCCCTTTTGTCATAAAATGATTCAAATAGATTGTAGAATTGGATCCTTAATCTAATTTCTTAACTTGTTATTTTCAATAATTGAAATTATTCTAATTTCAGATACATTATATCAACTGTATGCTTTGAATTTTTTCCCTGTTATGGTAAAATCCTAATGAGATCATATGATCACTAAAATTATCATATGTAATAATTTAGAAAAGTCTTCAAGTGATCACATCATGAAAATCAAGTCACTATATATGTGAGTGAAGTTAACTTATAAAGAGGTGTTGTCTAGTGACCCTATGATGTTACCTTGATAAGTGACCATGGGAAGAGACCTAGTGACTTGAACTTATCAAGTGACATGGTGAAGTGACCTTTTCAAGTGAACTTGTAATGTGATTATGTGAAGTGATTATGTGAAGTGACCCTGTCATGTGACCTTGTTAGGTGACCTTGTGAAGTGACCCTATGAGGTGACCCTATGAAGTGACCCTATAAAGTGGTGTTGAAAAGTGAGAAAATAAATAAAATTGAATTTTACATAGGAAAAAAGTGAAGCAACCACATGAAAAAATTAATTTTATCACATTAAAAATAGTTAAGTGACCACATAAACAAAAGTTATGTGACCGTATGGAAAAAAATTAAGTGACCGTATAGAAAAAATGAAGTGCCACATGAATAGAAATCAATAACCACATATTGAAAAAATGATGTGACTATAATTTTAAATTTTTAATTTTTTTGACCATCCCTATGAACATTCTATGGTAACATAATTAGTTTTTCATATTTTAGTTCAAAAATTGCATTGATTTATGTATTCATCTATATTTTGAATTACTACATATATATCTCATAAGTTTACATTAACTAAATTATATCTTAAATAATTGATAATTATTTAAATATAAAAGAAAATTTATATCGAATAATTATATATAGGATAAAAATATAATCATATGGGTTGAAGTATAATACTAGTTTCATTGGAAAACATGAGTTTTAAATTAAATTTGGTTGGAATTTTAACTCTTAATCTCTCAAAGTTCATGGTGTTTTCCAAGGGGCATTAATTTGGATTATTAATATTTTGGTACTATATTAATTATTCAAACATGTTATTAGTATAAAACATGTTTAAAATATTACATATTATAGAAGTGACCCACTTGGGTTTCTTTTCCTTCGCATTCAATAAATAAATCATATGCTTCATTGAGTAGGATAAAATAAATCAAGCTCAATTCATTGAATCTTACATTCATATAATATCTCTATATAAAAATTTGGATATATCCCAATCATAAAATTTGTCTGATTATATTATTGAACTATTCATGTGATAGAAACATTGGAAATCAACTACTAATCTCAACTGAAGTACAATTGGTTACCCCTTTGTTTTCTGAGAGAACACTATAGCCCCAACACTTAGATCCCAAAATTTCTATCCTTTTATTTGTTTTTAATTCATTATATTTTTTATTCATAGTTTTACCGAGTTATACTATCCCTAAAAAGATATGATATCGGGGTTTCAGTCCCAAACAATAGTCAGGAATCAGGTTCTTCCATAACAGCACAAGGAATGGGATTTTGTTTTCTGGTGGAATAGTAAAAAATCTAGGTTTTGTTTATACTACCGCATAAAAAGGAAAATTTTAGGTTGTGACTCTAGATGTACAAAACGTAGGGTTATCAGGTTACTCCATTATGTTTGAAAAATGATTTCATATTGGGATTTTCCTCTAGAAGTTAAAAAGAATGTTTTCAAAGGTTTTTAATATCCATTCAAAAGGTAGAGAGTCTATTATACCAAGTCCCATCTCTCTCAGTCTATGATAGGTGTAAATAGTTGAGTAGGATCATTTAAATCTGAACTACTATAATTTTTTTTGTTGATTATCTTTATTTTTTCACAACATTATTTTAACAAAGATATGTGGATAATATTACATTTAAAGGTGTTTCCCCCCTGACCATTCGACCATTCTCATGAGATGTTTAAAAGGATAATATTTGAGAACATGGTAATGTAAAATTATATCCTGAATGGAATAGAGTTAATAAACATGAATATGTCCTATCAAGATATCCTAGAACATTTAAAAATAATATTTATAGATTTTGATAAGAAACCTAGATTAAGTAGTAAGAACTACAATAAATTTAGTAAACCATAATGTTTTTTTATTTCTTATACCATATTGGACATAGAACCATATAAGAATCCCAAATTGATTAGAGTTATGTATTAGTAATTATAGAAGAATTAAAAAATTTCAAGGGGAAAAAGTTATTGTAATTAGTTGATATACCCTCTGATTATCATTTTATTGTAAAAAATGCATCCATTTTTAAATATGTTTGATGAGAAAGGTGTGATAACCAAAAATATAGACTATTTACCAATTTTTATAAACACAAAAAAGGAGGAAAAAATTATGAAGAAACAATTTCCCCAAATGTGTAATTAGAATCTATTAGAATAATTGTAACATAAGTATATTTTTTGAATTTTTAATTATTTCTAATTAATGTAAAATATGATTTTATTAATGGATATTTAATTGGGGAAGATTATTTGGAGAAACCACCTGGATTTGAAAATTGATATTTTTAAATTCAATTTTAAAACTTAGAAAAGACTTCTATGGTCTTAAACAATAACCTATAACATGGCATGGATTATTATGTTCATTTATTCTATCAAATGGTTTTATAGTAGAATTGGAATACCATACTCTCTTTATGAAAAAATTATAAAAAGATATATTTTTTAGATTAAATTTGTGTTAATGATGTAATTTTTGGTTCTACAAATCAAAGTATATGTAATGATTTTTCAAATATTATACAAAAATAAGTTCAACATAGTATATTGGGAGAAATAATTTTTTTTATTATATTTCAAATATATAAAAAATATTTAGGAAATTTTTTAAATATAGGAAAATACATATAATATTTACTAAAAATTTTGGGCTTGAAAACAACATATTATATGAAACACCAATGAGTTAAAACATTAAACTTTATTTGGATGAATCCGGTATGCTAGTCGACAACATGATATATAGAGGAATTATTAGATGACTATTATATCTAATTTCTAGTAGAAAATAAATTATTTTTTCTATATATTTATTTTCTATATTTTAGGAAAATATTAATGAATCATATTTGCGAGCTGCCAAAATAATTTTATCATATTTCAAATGAAAAATTCCTTTATTCTTGATTTTTTTGGAAAAAAATTATTATTTTTATTCAATATCATATTATGATGATGAATTTGGTGGTTGTGGATTCAATTGGAATAGTGCATTATGAAACTTACACATCTTAGGAAAATAATTCATTTCATAGTTGAGTAAAAAAAATAAACACTCAGTTTCACTATCTACTAAATAATCTTGGTACATTGTAGCAGATAGTTTTTGTGCGTATTTTTTTAGATGAAATAAACCTTTATGAATTTTGGATTCAACATTGAGCATGTTCTGAATAACTATGATAACTCTTTTATTATTAATAGTTTTAAAAAACTAATAATGAATTCATGGGAGAGTACATAGATCTAAGAAATCATTTCTTAATGGACCACAAATAATGGTGATATCTCACTAGATTTAATTAGTAATGAAATAAAATGTATATATATATATATATATATATCCTTTATTAGTTGAAATATTTTATGTTATTAAATGTTTTTTAGTTTTTTTATTTCAATATATTTTATTATATTTGATAATTTATTTCACATATTTATTTATTTTATTTTTGGATTAAGTATTAACTAATATGAAATAATCAATGTATTATTTACACTAATTTCATTTTTGTTTTATATACATCCATTATTTTTAATTTTATAAAGTTATAAATAGCCTATTCATTTATACAATATTATTTACAATACCATGTCAATCTCTGTGAATCTTCACATTCCACATAAGAGAATATTTGTTTTTTGATCACAATCATTGAAACCTTGCAATTATGAAAGTTACTTCTTTTTTGAATATAAATTATTATTGTCTTAAAAAAACATTAAATCTTAAAACCAAATTCTCCTCATTGAGAATAGTAAAATCCAAAATATAATTGGATAATGCTTTATTTGGATTGAATTGGGATAGGGTATTGTTTACGATTATGAGTGTAAAAGTTGTTGATTTTCATTATCTGTAATACTCATAATTTTATCATAACAATGTTTTAAGATTCCTGGTATGGGAATTTTTCTTTTATAAAAAATTAAATGATATGTTTTTTATAAATTTGGTTTATGAGGTTTTTGAAAATATTGATTTTAGTTTCAATTTTGCTAAAGACATGGTGGTCTCGAGAGTGAATGACAAGAATATATCAATCTCCTCAATTAATCTTATTGGTGTTTTTCATTTCCCCTAAAAAGTAATGTTTTATTTCTACTCATCATTGGTAATTATCGATGATGTAGGATCTTTTGATATTATATCAGCTTTTTTTAGAAGTCTAGTTTTCAAGAAGAATCCCATTAAAGATATAGAGGCTAAGTGGTAGGTCATAGTAATTTATTTTGAGACTGATATTTCCTAGATAAATTTTTAGTTCGATAAGGTCTTGTTTCATGACATCTATATTCTCTTTCAAATATCTATTAATAAATATATTAATCTACCCCAGTAATATATGAGTAATTTATACCATATTAATTTTTATGGATTTTGGATTCCACTTTGAGAAAGTGCTGATTAACTATGAAATATACTGTGATTCATTGAAAAAGGATTTGGGTTGTGACATAATACATAATTATAAGGTAATTACTTATAAATCATTCAAATTAGAGACCAATAATAAAATTTACCCAAAACATGATTTATAACTAGCATGAATGATCTTTACATAAAATACTTGGTTGTGTTATCTATATGGGTAATAGGTTGATTTATATATTGATCTCATGATTTTGAAAAATATATTCACAAAGAGGGAACTAGATATTTTCCAAGAAAGATATTTTAAATTGATAAAATACTACGACGTCTCAATAAATTACAACCTAAATAAGGAATATAGGGTATTTGATGCTATGAGCATGATTGAAATTGATAATCTACCAATAATTAAGATTGAAAAGGACTGAATATTCATTGATTTTCAAAAGATGTATCATTAAGTTATAATGGGAGGAGATAAATTGTATCTTTCTAAAATGACCACTCGAACATTCATTTAAGTAAAAATCAAATAAGATCACAATGATTATGTGAAGAAACATAAAAAATTATCAAATATTTTTGGATTTAAACTTTTATAAATTTAGAGTTACAATGTTTTGAACACCCAATATGGGTCCCATAAAAGTAATATTTGAGAAAATTTGGATGATTCACATTGATAATATTTCAATTTACATCCTCAAAGAAAAAAAATGTATTGAAAACTAAATAAAAACAACTATGGGTATTATAAAGTGGAAATAAAATAGTATATATCTTGATTTTTGGTATTCCAGATTGTTAATCCATAATGATAAGAATTTATCTATATGTTATAACCGTTACCAATCCTAATATACAAAAAAAGCATCACCATGGATTTATTCACAGGGATACCCTAAATAATTGAAAGAAATAATTTTATTTGATTTTTAATTTTGTACAATTTATTTCCATTAAAAAGGATTCCTCCCATGACCAAATCTCCTTGATACATATAAGTGATGTGGTGATGTTTCTCAAAGCAGCACTAACCACTGTATTTGATCAAGATCCGAGATTTACGATGAGGTTCTAGGGATTTAATTTGAAGGAATTGGATATAGAAATCAGTTTTATATTTACTTATCATCCTAGAAAATAAGGCCAATCTGAGAGGAAAATTAAAAATCTTGAGCATATGTTTTGATATTGATCGGTGGATTTTCAAGGAGTTGGGATGCACACCTCCCCCGATAGAGTTCTAATATAACAACAATGTCATTTATTTCATTGATATAGTGGAATATGAGGAAATATATTTGACGATATGCATGACTCCAATATGTTGGGATGGTGTTCAAGGGAGAAACATGGTAGGACCTGAACTTGTCTAATAAATTATGAATAAGGCTTAATGATTCAGTGACATATGAAGGTGGAACAAAGTCAATATAATAGTTATGTAGATAAATATTTGTTATATATTAATTTTAAAATCAGTGATAAGATTTTTATCTGAATATATATATATATATAGAAACAGATTATCATATAATAGAAGACATCCAAGACCTGTCCCAGAGGGGGCTGTGTCGTGACTACCCCAAGCCCACCCTCAAAGGGCCATGGGCAGGGGACATGCATCTAGTAGGCATGTCAAAAAATGGGAGACATTTGTCTAAGTACCTGTACACATGAATATATCTCCAAACCCAAAATACTAAAATATAAAAACACTAAGTAGAAAATGAATTCATACACTAATATACCAAACTCATAGTACGATATTCGGAAAATTGCAATATAAATAGGTCTATAATACAAGCCCACCAAAAGAAAGAGTCTACAAAAGTGATTGCACATGTTCTTAAAAATAATTCGTAGAAAGCCCAACCAAAATGGTAGGTTCATGAAAACTGTCTAAATCCATAAGAGAAAGCTTATTTTTTCAGATCACTCTGAGAACCGCCTGGTCCTAGTCCACCTAGGACTCCGTTAAAGTGACAATAATCTTTATAAGGCATGAAACGTGTGGGAAAAGCCTGTGAAAGGGTTCATAAAGAAATATTTAGAAGAAAAACCCAAAACCAAAAAGCAACACCACTAAGAGATATACAAAGTATAGCCATCTCCCACAGGTTTATGTCTATAGCACAAAAATCTGGGTTATCAAATGAAGTCAACAGAACACCGAGAATCGGTAACACATAGAGTGTCGATAACACAAGGAATAACAATGACACATAGACTATTGAAAAAAAAACAGAGTGTCAATAACACATGTATTGTAGATAACACATACACTGTTTATAACAAAAATAGCGTCGGTAACACAAAAAGTGTTTATAGGTCATACAACCCCTAAATCATGTATTCACCAAGCCATATAGTCTTAAGATCAAAACCAACCATAGGATTCTGCTCATAGTGTTCTTTTTCTAGGAGAACATACTCCTCAATATAATTAGGATGTATTCCAACTTCCACAAAAACCCAGTTAGAGTGTCTCAAAAGCATTGTGTCATTGCAAGGGTCCCAACACTACAAATGGGTTGTGAATCAGAAACACAATTTGAAAGTGACATTTTTTGTTTTTAAAAAGTCTGACCTAGGTCCAATATGAGTCTATCCCAACCCAGTCCGGCTGGCCCGACCCGATTTGATCAAGCATGACCTAGCCCGAACTACTGGTCCATAGGGTATGCCCCAAAGAGCCTTTGTAGCGTCCTAACTCCCATTAGTGTGGCCTACCTCTTGTGGGCCGATTTTGAGAACCGTATGCGGTCTGACATAATTGCATGCATGGCCGGTCCACATAGTGTCATGCCGCATTTACGTAGCCAACCCACATTTCACGCGGCTGCCCCACATCCTCTTCATGTCCTACGACCTCTCAACCGTGGGTTCCCCTGACTCAGTTTAGATCTGCATCCCAACTCAACGATGTAGCCTCCTACCACGACCCCTGACCAGCACCGCGGTCTCCTGCCAAGGCTCATGCCCACTGGCCACGCCAGAACCAATGCGCCCCCTACTGAGTTCCTCCTCCACCCATTGGTGTCCTTACCCTATAGGAAATATGTACTCCTAGACCACCACCACCCCTCTAGAACCGGCCAGAGCCACCGCCACCTCCTTGAGCTACTGTCGCACCTCCATGGTGCCATTGCGGGATTGGTCCCCAATTTAGATTACTCACATAGGGTTTTAAAGGAGAAGGGAGAAACTGAAGAACATGTGAAGAACATGAGATGTTGAGGGGAGAGAAAAGGAACATAGAATGTTTGATGAAAAGATCTTGGCCTTTGTTTGTGTTAACCTTGATCCATCATTATAAGATGGTTTAATGAATAATAACAACAGATAATCAAAAATATATATCTCTCCTTTAAACCCTACAACAATTATCCATCCTGTAAAATGATTGAACCACGAATAAACCTTTTCATAGGTTTTTCTATGTTTTCTATTTAAATCTTAGCGGGGAAAGGAAATTACAAAGAGATAAAACAACCTACCTGGAGTTTGGATCAGATGTTGATGAAGGGTGAAGCTACATCATCATTTCCATCAATCCATTGAATATGAGGTTCATGGTTCTTGATTTTCCAATCCATCAGCTTTCGTTAGAGGATGCTTCATCTCCTTGCCTTATAAGATTTACAGGGTTATGTTATAACCCAATATTCCTAACAATATGAAACATTAAGAAAAAAACTAACATTGCATCAAAATAAAATATTTTCATTAAATATTATAATGATGTTTACGTCCAAAAAACTAACTTCCACCCTCAATTAGTGCCAGTTGAGGTTAGGACCCATCTAAGGTAAAGTCGTTGTTCTAAATGTAATAGTGCCCTCATATTTTTTGGTTTGGGCACCCATTTAGGATATTCATTTTTGAATAAAAACTTCCGACACCTTTTATTAAATAAATAAATATTTTTCATCGATTTTCTCCAGGCACAAAAGGGCCTCAGAATCTCAAGCCATCTCAGTGCCTAGTCTTGTAATTTTCCTAAGTATTTTATAAAAGTAAAATTGAAGAAAATACGAGTCATTAAATTCTCCACACCATTGGGATTTATGTACCCAAAAGATGAAACAAGGGCTACTCAATAAAAAGGGGTGCGTTCTGAGCATGAATCTGAGACTCCCACTCCCAAGTGCTCTCCTGGAGATTCTCGTGCTTCCACCTAACATGAAATAGAGGAATTGACTATACACGAAGGACCCTTGCTTGTCAATCCTCTGATACCACTCTGTCATGAACCATCCGAGAAGGGACCTTTCCATGATAACCCCAATCCCACCCCTGATATGTGAAGAGGTGGTGACTAGCACCGAGTAAGAATATCCCACAAATGGGAGGCATTTCCCAAAGTAACTATACACACACACACACACACGTCTCAGAACCCAAATTTCTGGAATGTAAAAATACTAAGTAGACAATTCATGGATACACTAGGATACCAACTGCATAGTATGATAGAATGAAAATAAGAAAGTAAATAGGGCCAGAATACAAGCCCACCAAAAGAAAGAGTTTTCAAAAGTGAATGTACAAGTTCCTAAAACTCATTTGCAGAAAACCCTACCTAAAGGTTTGGTGTAGGAACCTGTCTGATGCAATAGGAGAACACCTCATATATTTAATAACTCTATGAACCACCTAGTCCTGGTCCACCTTGGACTCCATCAAAGCATCGATCATCAGCACAAGACATGACACGTAAAGGAAAAACTCAGGCAGGGGTGAGTAAAACCATACTCAATAGGACACCTTGAAACCACAAAGGAACATTACTAAGAGATACAGAAAGAACAATCATTACACATAGGTATAGGTCTATAGAATGAGAAGTAGGATTATCAGATGTAGTCCAAAAAACACCCAGTATCGGTAACACATGGAGTGTCGATAACACACAGAGTGTCGATAACACACAGAGTGTCGATAAAACATGAAGTTTCGATAACACATGAAGTTTTGATAACACACAGAGTGTTGATAACAAACAGAATATCAATATCACATGGAGTGTCTATAACACACAGAGTATCGATAACACACAAAGTGTCAATAATCTATGCAGTCCCAAATCATTTAGCCACCTTGTCACATAGTCTCAAGATCAAATACAACCACATAATTCCACTTATATAGTGGTTGTTCCATGAGAACCTAATCTTTAATTAAATTAGGTCATATTATAACTTATAAAATAAAACTCACTTTTATTATATCAAAAGGTCTTTTTCATCACAACAGTCCCAACAATGCAAACGAATCTTCAAATAGACACACAATTAGAATATTATGGATGTTTTTGTAAAAAGTCTAATCTGGGTCCAGTCTGGTTCCAACCTCACCCTCTGGACCAAACCCCACCCACCAGTGGATAAGAACTGGTCCAGAAAACCCAAACTGACTCGGTCCAGCTAACTCGACATGACCTAGGCTAGCCTAAACTTTCCCAGCCCACTGGGCTCGGTCTATTGAGCTGGCTGGACCTGGCCCACTGGGCAGTTAGGTCTAGCCTGCTATGCCACTAGAGTGGTCCTACTCCCCTTGGTCCGGACCAACGCATGTGGGCTGATTTTGAGCACCAAACAGGATCTACCCTGATTGTGTGCCTATCCAGTGAACGTGGCGTTATACCTCATTTCAGATGGTTGGCTCACATCCTGCGTATACCCTACAACCTCACCTCTGTATGTTCCTCCTAAGTAGCTCTATGCCATGTCCCAGATTTCCATTGCGACCTCCTGTCATTTCCCCCAATAAGCACTATGACTTCATGTTGCAGCCTGTGCCCAGTGGCCTTGCCAACCCCAATGCGGCCCCTCTACCACATTCCAACACTGCCAGCCGCCCCGCTGCCAGCCTTTCCCTCTTTACATGCTATCTACCATGACCGTAACTGCCCCGACTGAACTAGCCAGAGCCACCACCTTTTAATGTTGTCACCTTTCACCATCACCTCATTACACTTCTATGTCACATTTTTAGTGTCATCGTGAGAATAATCCTCGATTCAGATTTCTCACATAGGGTTTCAAAGGTGAATAAAGAAAGTGAAGAACACACAAAGAATATGAGTGGTTGATGAGAGAGAAAAGGCACAAAGAACTCTCAAATAATGGATCTTATACTTTTTTTTATGTTTTCCATGACCTGTCTTTGTTAGAGGGTTTAACAAAGAACAATAATAGAAAATCACAAAGATCTAAATCCCCTTTAAAACCTGCAAAAAATATCCATCCTGCAATAACGTTCGAACTGCGGATCAACCTATTATTGGTTAGTCTGTTTTCATCATTTGAATATAATAGGGGAATGGAAATCACAAATAGATCAAACATCTCACCTAGATTTTAGACTGGTTTTTGACGAAGGGAGAAGCTTCGTCATCATAATTCTTTGATTCGTCGAATATGATGTTCATCATTCTTGATTCGCCAATCCATCAACATTTGTTGGAGAAAGTTTTGTCTCTTTTACTCAAGGATTTCAAGGGTTATGTTGTAAACTTAGATTCCTAACAATAGGAAACATTATGAAGAAAACTAATGCTATATAAAAATAAAATATTTTTATTATATATTTTCATTACGTTTATATTGAAAAACTAACTTCCACCCTCAACCCATACCATTCGCGGTTATTCCTAGCCTAAGGTAAATTAGTTGTTCTAAGTATAATGGTGCCCTCATATTTCGGATTTGGTTATTTTTTAATATTTATTCAGGTTTAATGAAAAACCACAAATAATTTTTATTAAAAACTGAACATTTTTCATCGATTTTCCACTTGGCACACCGAGCCTATGAATCTCATGCTGTCTCAGTGGCTGGTCTCAGAAGTTTCCCAATTATTTTATAAAATTAAAATAAGAAAAAATATGAGTCATTATAAATAATTGTTAGTTGATCTATAGATACATTTGTCCCTTCGAGACTGTTGATTGTGCCGGGGTTGTATCCTATCTCTTAGAAATCCCTACACACCTATATTATGTGAAGGATGTGTTTCACATATCTATTTTTGAAATAGAACATACCATATTTATTAAATTTACATATCTCATAAGTTATAAAACTATAATGTGACATCTCATTAAAATAAAATGTTCTGGAAGTCATAGATCGAAGAGAAATCATTCTAAAAAATAAGACCACCAACCTAGTCAATGTTCTATAGAAGAATAATAAATTTGAGAAGGCTATATGGGAAAATAATAATTAGATGTGGGATAATCACCCAAACTAATTTTCTTCCATGTACTAAAATATTGAGAAACACATTATTTTAAATGGGGAAAAATTTAAGGAAAAACATTTTTAGAAGTTGCATTTCTTTAATTAAATACCATCAGAGTGGATTGTATTGTATGAAAAACTAAGCTGGCATAAAAAACAATTACCCTAATTAATGTATAACCATATTGTTATAGTCATTAATTATAAAGTTTATCACTAGGGTAAACACTGTATTAAAACTATATAAAAGGGTACCATAAAACAAAGTTAATATTATTTATAGAAAATATATATTTCTTAAAATTGTTTTTTATGATTTTATATTAATATTAATATATTTTGTTCTTGAAATTAAATTAGAAAAAATTATTAGAATATTTTAATTCATCGTGAAAAATTATGTAATTTTTTCAATCAATTTTATGAATAATATTTAGTTAACAAGGTAAATATTAGTAACCTTGGTAAAATTCTTATTTTTAAAGACTAATAATTTTATAAATATTTCTTATTAATTATAAAAATGAATATATTTTAAATTAATAAAATAATATTATGATTAAAAATATATAAAATTTAATAAATTATAATTTAATTAGTAATAAACGTTAAAAATATTTAGTGATTAAAACTATATTTTTCTACAAAAGGATTTTTTTTCACATTTTATATTTACATTTAAAAGATAATTTTATCATACATAAAAATTGAAATTGGTTAAATGGATTTAAAATTTATATTCATCATGTATAACTTGGTAAATAAGTGTTATCTAATGTTTTTAGTAATAAAATAATTAACATGATTAATTTTTAGTCAATATTAATAAGGGTAAAATTGGGTACATAAAGTATCTCAATTTTTTAAAAATTTGAAAGTTGATTAATTGTTATATAAATATTTATTAGGTATCAGATTCATACCAACATTTATCATATATTATTTCTCTACCTAATTTAGTTAATTTTCCCAACCAACCAAACACCCCATGTGATTCCATTCTTACACATTACATTACTCCAGTTTTCCATGAGAAAACCCCAATTTAACCTATAAAAAGTGCACACTCCCACCCTTTCTATCATAACACTCTACCCAGAAGGACTAGATAATTATTTTTCTTTGGATTTAACTCTATAAATCTATATTAATAAGTTATTATGGTTTTATGGATTCTTCTGATGATTTAATAACCAAATTATCAAGGTAAGGGTTCCCCTCCTCCTCATTTTGATTCATGTACTTATTTTTTGATAATCCATTTGAGATTAAATTTATTATTCTTTCATATGATAATAATTAATTATTTACTATCCAAATTATTTCATAATTATTATATTCTATTCCTCCCTATAAATTAACCTATTCTATAAAAAAAATTCTATAGATGTTATGCTACTAAAGTTACTCATTTATTTCCTCCCTCCTAATTTAAATTCAAGCACTTATTTAATTATAAGACTTTATGTTTTCACTTTATTATACATATAAAAGTTTATAATAAATCCATTATTTTCAAAATAATTTTATATTAATTATATATTTTCTATGTCATTAATGAAACTTATTTCATTATCCCTTTGGAATTTTCATCATGGTTTGAAAATCATTCATTTATTTTCCATATTAGTGTTCTGAATACTTAACTCTAATATAATTTGAGTGTAAATCTATAAATGAAAATTAAATGGGATAAGGATAAAAAATTGTTATTAAATATGTTACTAATATATTTATGTTTTTTATAAAGGAGGCTAGGTTCATGTGGAGTTTGGGTAAACTAAATGTACGTATTTTGATAACTAAATTAACTTTTATTGACTTATAATCCTCTTAATTTAACCTTAACATTAAAATTTGGTTCTAATAATAGCTATTATGATATTATGTTATAAAACATTAATATTTTATTGGTTACTATATTTTTTAATGATTTATTCTTCTTTGATGTTTTCGTTTGTAAAATATGTGATTCAAAAGAATAAATCACATAGTTTCTAATAAACCTTTTTCCATGTTAATCATTTCCACCTACACCATATTTTTCCTTATTATTTAGAAAGATATTCTGTTTTATCTATTGTCATCCTCATATTTATCATTATAAATTTCCAAATGGAAGTTTTATGAACTCTTAAATGGATGTGGGTTTCAAAAAAAGTGAGATGTTTTGATAATAAAAGAATTTAATTTCATGATATTATATTATATTTTATTTTATAAGAAACATTTTAATATATATGATAAGTATTTATTCCATATTTGTTTTTCACAAAATAAATATTTACACATCAATTTTAAAGTTTATGAAAAAATTTTTTTAAATGATTTTAATCTTGGTTTTATAAATAATATACTAGGGATTTTAAGAAATACATTTTAAAAAGATTCAAATCCAATTTATTCTGAGTCACTAAATGATTTACCGCCAACATAGTGTTTTTTTCAGGATTCAACTTCTTTGTTATCATATAATATTAATGTTTTGTTATCATTTTATTTTATTTTTTAATCTATTTTTTGAGATAGCATTTGATAATGTCATGAAACTTTTTATATATGGGTAATTTTATGATATGATTATTTTTTTCAAATGGAACAAAAAATATGGATTATGAAATTATGGGACCTATATCTCCATCTAATTAATTGTGTAAATGATTATACCTAATGAAATTAAAATTTTATGTGATCAAGTTATCAATTAGCTATAATCAAAAAGGGCAAGGGTGATGGTGGTTATCTATACTCATAATTTTATGTGTGAATAGGTTGGGGGAATCTAGGTTCAAAATGATAAGAAATTATATGTTTATGATTATTCCACATTATTTCTTTTATTCCATGGATCATGTTATATGATTAATTTTTTATTTTCTAATGATGGGTAAAATGTTTTATCATTTAATTTTATATGTTAATCATTCATTCATATGGATTAAAATTATTGATTTCTATTCATTTAAATCATATATTTTTCCTTACTGATGCATTCCCACATTTTAATGATCAATCCATTAGGGAAAATGATAGGTTATATCTTAATGATAATTTTATATCGCCCATTTATACGTTTTCCATTATAAGTATTTTAAGATGATTATTTATCATGGAAGTTTCAAGATGGGGTTTAGTATATAGATAAATGTATGTAGTCTGAAAAATAACATTTTTCGTATTTCTAGAATCCAAGACACTTGACCTTTGGGTACTTGGGTTGTGTGAGAATTCATGAGATTTATTAATTAAATGATGGTATGAATCTATTATTTATTTATGTTTATCCTGTACTTCTTCAGTTTATGTATGATTTTTGGCACAAGGCATTGGTGGTAATATTATGATATTTTTTATTATGTATTATATCATTGTAAAACTTTTTTTGTTATAATTGTGATTATATATGTTTATATGCCATCCGTGGAGTATCCCCATTTTAATATTCGAGTTATATAGAATATTTTATTATTGTTTACTCATTCATATTGTACATGATTTATTCACTCTTTGATTGATTATGTTGTATGATTATCCTAATTACGAATTAAATCTCAAAAATTATTATATTTTACTTTCCATAAGATTATATGAGGGGACCTATAAATGTTTCTAAGGATTTAATAAAATAAATAATAAAGTACTCAATTGAATTTTTATGTTTTATTTCATGTTTTCATATGTAACACAAGAATTATATATATATATCTAGACTTCCATTACTACTAAACAGTTTGATCCATTGAATTGCGATCCCTGGTAATTTTTTCCAATTTATTAAACTAACCACTTGATCTGGGTTATAGAAGTATGGATGGCACATTTTTCATTAAATGATGTTTAGAATTAACATTTAGGACTAGATTTGGGAAAATTTACATTATATAACATATCCATATGATAGAGTCTATGGATAATTATAAGTATAGTTCAACATCATAATGTTTTTATAAAATAGAGATTGTGTGGTTTTCTTCATAGATAAATTCCTATATAGAAACCTGAAACTGGATGTGGTAGCATCATAGATACACATAGAGGTAACAACTTTAAAAGGGGTAAATTGGGTATTATGTTGAATGTCACCGGTGCACGATGAGTGGGACTAGGACTGCACACTAAGACAAACAGACTTAGGGGATTTGATTTAGTTGATTTAAATTATCTTTATAATTCATTATCAATTATTTCATTTTTTATGATTTAAATATATTCTAAGAGATACATGTTTTTTGATTATGAGATTAGCTATGTATAAATTTTCAATTTATGATAAGACTGACACTATATTTAGAATCATATAATATAATTAAAAACATCTAATGGCATGAGATTATTTGGCATATTCCATTGATTTAAAATATAACCTTATGAAAGGAATATAAATTGTATTGATAAAAAAAATCTTTCTAGGGATTTACCTACTTTGTAAGACAATGATTCAAGAGTTAGATATAGTTTTGATAAAATTATAATTATATTTGGGTAGTTGAATCAAGTTATGTATAATAACTATACATACATGGAGTAATTGGTTAAACCCTAACATGATGCACTTATTTTAGATCACTTCAAATATTTACAATCGTTGTTTTTCTTTAGGACTACTAATCCATCAACAGCTGAACAATGGGTCGAGTACCTTGAGAAGATATCTCATTCTTGGTAAGTACTGAAAGGGATAAATATTTCATGGTAATTTATCATCTTGAAGAATATTTTAATCAATTTTGGTCATTGATCTTGAACTATAAGGTGTTATAGTAAATAAATAGTGTGGTCTGGAGTAATTTCAAGGATATATTTTCAAAAAATTAATTCTACTCATCATGCACCCGTGATCTTGAAATTTAGAAAGAGGATATCTGTTCAATCCCTGACTGTGATTAAAAGATTATTATTAGATAAATCTCATAGATTATATTTCTATATACACCATATTAAAACAAACAATTATTAATATTTGAAGTAACATGTTTGGTGGGATATATAAAGCATGAAATTTCAGACTATGTATCATGTTACTTGGTTTTTGAACAGGTAAAAAATGAGACAAAACATCTAAAAGGATTTATGAAACATATTAATTTTTCTATGTTGAAATGGGATGATATTACTGTGTATATCATTTATGGATTTTAAAATACTGAAATAATTAATGATTCTATATTATTTACTGCAGATCACCTTACCATGTCCATTTATTTCCTCACTATATGAAGAGATCTACCTTTTGAGTGACACATGAATCTATATTATTGATGTTGTGATACTTCATGGTTTACCATTTTCTATTGTATCTTATCAGGATCCAAGTTTTATAAAAAAAATTGAGAAGAGTATCTCAAAGGCTCTCAAAACTAAAAAATATTTTAGAACATAATATAACACTCAGTCTGATGAGAACTCTGAATGGACTTTTTAGACATTAGAGTACAAGTTGAAGTCAAGCTCACAAGTATTTCAATTTATATGTGGACAATATTTACCTTTTGTAGAAATAAAATATCATAATAGAATATATTAAAGTATTAAAAATGAATCATATAAATCATTGTATAGTAAGGGGTTTTGTAATCCATCTTTTGGGTATGAATATGAAGAAAAGAAGCATGTAGGCCTGTATCTTCTAAAGAAACGCCAGTGAAAGTGAATACTATTCAGAATCATATTTAAGATGATCAATTTAGAAAAAAAATTAGAAAAAAAAATAAGTATTGATATATAATTTCATGTATAAGATCATGTTTTTCTGAAGGTATATCCCAAGAGAGGTTATATAATGTTATGAGTGAAAGTGAATCTAAGTCCGTAATATTTTTGGTATTTTGAAATTATTTAATGAATTAGATATGTGGCTTACTATTTGGAAATTCCATATAGCCTCTAAAAATTTAATGATGTATTCCATATATCTTTATTAACATTGTAAATTCCCAACCCAAAAAAATTCTCACCATTAATCAATTATAATTTGAACTAGATTTATCTTATTGTAAAAAACTTTTCCACATTCCATATACTAGAGAATAAGTGTTGCGGAATTAGATAACTCAAATAATAAAGTTACTTTAGAAAATTTATAAGATAAAAAAGAAGATATGGGATCCTAAAGAAATTATGATAGGGAAGTAGAAAAATATGTTCATGAGGTGACATTATTGAAATATTTAGGATAAACTTTTTGATGTATGGAAGAGTATAATATCTAGGTTTCAATTAAAGTATAATTATATTTCTAGAGAAACAATAGTATAACACAGATAACTTTATTTTAAAATTTTATTAAAACCAATATATAAAATTTCTATAAACTTCATTTAATGTGAGGAATATAATTTTTAAATCATAATTTTAACTTTTTCTTTGATTGATTTTTTATATATTTTTTATAAATAGTTGATTTTTTGTTTGAATAGTATATATATATATACATAAACTATCACTCTTATGATGTTATAATGATATAAAAATAACATTAATGATTATGAAACAAATTTTTTAGAGCCTAAATATATGTCAAATAATAAATTTAAAGAATATAAAAATATAATTTTGAGCATAGAAATATATGTGTAACATTTTAAAAAATCTAAATAATTTTTTTAAAATAAAAATACGTTTTAGTTATTTACTATTAATAAATTATATAGAATTTTAATTTATGTTTTTTAATTTTTAAATTAAAAAATTTCTCTATTTATTTAACATAATCTAATTAATTCCATTGAACAAAATATTATACATTATTTTTATGTAAAATCATTTTTATGATTCAAACACACTTTTTATAATAAAGGGTTACCACCTCTCCTATATAAATCATGATTCATAACATCCCTACCCATGATTTATAGGTCCTATTTTGATCCAATTACCAACCATGGAAGAATTATGGTTTATGATAATGGAGGTTTTCAAAGAAGAGGTGTAGCTCTTAACTGAGTGTTTTCAATTTATTTCTTATTATACCACAATAAATTATATATTATCCATGATGATATAATAACATTAGTATGTACCATATAAATATATGTTATTATTTCTATGTATAAAATATTATTCATGTCCATCTCCATCAACTGGGAAATGAAATCATTGTTCATATGCATGTGTATAATACTGCCTCATGAAGTGAATTATTTCATATTTCATAACCATCATTCATGGATGGTTATTATAATGGAGATAAAATTTTTATATTATATTAAATACAAAATAATTATTTTTAAAAAATAATATATCATTTACCTTCTTACCCTTCAATCCATTTAAAAATGATAACGTCGCTCGTGCATATGTGTGGACTACCACCCCCACAAAGCGATACAATTCATTTTTTTATGACTTTAATTCATGAAATATTATTGATATGTATATAATTAATTCATATAATATTTATATCATGAATAAAAATATTTATATTATTTAACCATGATCATTATTCAAATACATAAACTACTAAACCGAAACTTAGATAAAATAGTAACAGTTAACACTTGAAAAAGATGATTTTAATATTGAATTATTAAAAAAATGGATTTTGAAATGTAATAGGTATACTATATATGATATAATAAATAGGTATATGATTCTGTTTTATAATTATAATAAATTTAAATACATTATACATGGGTTTAAAAATACTAATGAAGAATGTTATACCAATGTTATGGGATTATTTCATAATCACATCCTTATTCAAGGTTGTTTATATTTATTTTTCCATTAGAGGAAATATATATTAAAATATTAAACACAAATTTTTTATTATCATCTCATTATATATAGGTTTTTCAAGTATTAATTCTATTTCTACCTTTTTGGTACTCAAAAAGACCAAAAAATTGTTTTAAATTCAAACTAACTTTGTTTTTAAATTTGGTTGTGAATTGTTTACTTCATTGTCTATATTTTTTTAAAATGTTTTCAAGAATATTTTTAATATTATCTATTTATTTATTAATATAATTTTACCCCATTTTAGAATTCTATAAAAAAATTTAATAGGAATATTCTTTTCATTTTATTAATAAGGTAGTTTTTACCAAATGTTTGAATGAAATAATTTTTTAATATTTGTCACATAAAAGATTGTTCCCACCATAATGGATGTTCTTTGCATTGAATATTTCTATATAATATTCCTTGGTTCATTTAAAATATAATATTTATCCTAATATTATAAAAAATAGACTTTTGTATAAGTACTCTCAAAATAGAAATGGTATATTTCTCAATAAAACATACAATGATTTTTAAAGTATCTTAATATTTTTCATCATCATTCGAAAAAACATATAATTTTCTTGGTATTTAATCCATTTATATCATCCACCAATTTACTCTGTATGGATTATTATTATGTTATATTTATTATTTGGGTTAAATATTAACACTTCACATGCTATTTTTCCAATACAAATGTTTATATCGATTATATATTGAATTGTTATCCACCCCTTTTATATATGAATGAATACGACATAGTAAGTTATTTATGGCGACCATTATAGGACATTAATTAATTGGTACGTCTCTTGAGACAAATTAGTTTTGTTATTTAATGTACGAATTACCTTGTAAATTAATATTTCGCAGAGCAAGGACATGGTGGTAAGATATTGAAATCCGATATTATATATTATATCATTATAAAAATAGTGTTTGTAATCCATTTGATTATTTATATTTTAATTTCATCCATATATTTGGCCCCAATTTCTAATAATAGTTATCTGAAATATTTTATTTTTCTTTATCCCTTTCATATTATTCATGCTTTATTTATTCTATGACAACTTCTGTTGTATGATCTCCCTTCTTGTGTATCTAAGCTCACCCTTTAATATATTTTCTTTTCACTGGGATTACAAGAAGGGATTTGTGAATGAGTTCAGGGATTTATTATAATAAATAATAAATTCATCACTTGAAAATTTATGTTTTATTTCATGTTTCAAATTTAATGTGATAATCATATATTTATCTAGTGTCTAAAGATTACTAAACTATTTTATCATTCATAATGTGATCCATTGTGTTTTACATAAATTTCATAAAATAAGCACCAAATATAGATTATTGGCGATGTAGTGTAACCTATAACATCGAATAATATTAATTCATAGAGTTAATGTTGAGAGATATATCTAAATGAACATATCTTAAGCTAGGAAAATATGGAAAATGAATATGAACATGTGTGAATGATAATTTTATAAAATGAGAATGAATATAATCATAGTATATTATAAGAATTTTATAAGGTACTGGATGTTTTGTAAATATTAAAGATATTATTATTAAGAAGCATACCAAGGAATAAGTAGGTTGTGTTCATGTTAACACGCACTCATACATTAATAGATTAACTTGAAGAGAGTGATGTTTTTATTATTGTTTATTCATTTCATTTAAACTACTATTGATTGAAGAACCATTGTGATGTCATGTCATAGTGAGTATGAGTAGAGAATGTTGATACCATTCTTAGAGTTTAGTTAACTATATACTATAATTTGAACTAATTTTTGGTGGTTTTAGAATAAGTCTTCAAGAATATGTAGTGCCTTTCAAAAATAACACCATTGAAGAGCTGGTGGTTCTAGTATAAAAAATCATATATGGGAAGTGGATGATACCATATGACACTAGTGTGTAACTTCAACTAAGGTTGCAATAAATTCAATTAAATAATGATAATAAATTTTGTGTGCTTGAAAAAAAATTCAAACATGTAAAAGAGTATGCTTTCATATCAAGAAAATACATAGTAAATAATGCGTGTCATTGTTCTTATCTGTTTATCTGATTCAAGTATAATATGGGTTAATTAATGTAATAAAAGAAAAGAAATCTGTAAAGGTTTGGTACACTGATTCATCCACCCCTCCACTATGATTCCCTACAAGGTCCTTCTGGGATCAACACATCTAAACTCATAGTTTAATATTCTAAAGTAAGAGTTAATATTCTAAATTCTTGATTAACTCTTACAAATTTCATTCTTACTCTTATAAAGTTAATGTTTAATCTTTAAAATTTGAAACATTACTCTTATTAAGTCACTAAATAACTATTTCTATCTCTTAGTTTACTCTTATGATGATTTATTATACTCATATAAAGACTTTAATACAAAAAAATTATTTTAATAAGCTATATTATTATAATTATATATGAAATTAAATTAACTCAAAGTCATTTCAAATCAGCTTCATGTTTCATTAAAAACATATAATCACCTTTGATTATATTCAAATATTTAATGGAATTATTAAATGAATTTGAAACCCCTTAAACTCATTTTCAAGGTGAATTGTATTAGTTAAATACTCAAGATAAGTTATTTCAAGTTGTTCAATACCCATCAATTTCAACCTTAAGATCATCATTTATAAAAATTCTTCTAATATTTTGTTTCCAAAATTAAATTTTCATCAGGGATGTTTCATTCACTTTTTAAAACCAAACTCGCTTGTCCATATTATAAAATATTTTATGTGAAGAATTATTATTTTTACCACTATATAATTTTTAAAATTTTATTATTCATTTTTCTTAATAGTCATGATAAATTAAACAATTTCCCCATCATGTAACCAAACTAGAGGATCTATTTTATTGAATAACTAAAGATTATTTTACTATTAATAAATGAATCCAAATTTTATATCTTTATTTTATAAAATAACTTTAATGGGAAAAAATCATTATAGTATGGTCATTTAAAATTTTAATCTACTATAATAATCCTCATGAAATTAAATTTTCATGAAAGTTAATTTTCATAGTAATTTTTTCAAAATATTTTAAGATATGTTTCGAAAAGAATATCTATATGTTATGGGTATATGGGATTACATACCCCAAACAATAAACACACCCTAGAAACCCTAGTGGGTTAAGCCTCACCCCCACCAAAATGAATGGAAACAATAAACAAAACCTTTATTATTACATATAAATGGCTTTAAGTACCAGCTAAATGTGGCACAAAGTTCATTAAAATAGATGGACTGAGTTCTAGATGAGTAGTCATGTAATACATCAGTACACTAGTATAGCATATCATTTCACCCATCCTAATAGAATTATTACATCGTGTTGCTTCATCACACTATGTAAGGTCACCCCTCTATCCCACATTAGAGGAACATGTGAGTAAAGGGTTGATTTATGTTTTCCAATTCACCCATCACTCAATGAGACTCCCATCCAAGTGTTGAAAACACTAATGTGGTTCCACCATATCTCATTATTTCATAAGTTTTGATTCTAAAAAAGTCCATATTTTTACTGATAAATTTTTAGTGTGTGATTTTAAGAAAATAATTTATATTTAATTATGTTTTATTTAATTAGAAGGTACTAATTAAATCTGTGATATTTTGAAATTTGAATAAATCTCTCTATGGTAAAAATAATATGAGCCTATAAATATTATATGAGCTAAAAATATATAATATTTTAGTTGAAAGGAAAATATTCTAAAACCAATCATATGATCCTATGCACCAAAATTATTATAAGAGCATAAATGGGATTCAAATGTATTGTAAATTAATGTATCATATATTATTCTCATATATGTGAATTATAAATGAAAATATGGAGAAATATATTATGAATGAAAAAATTTCTATATAAATTATCATGAAGTCCTAGAAAAATATAAGCATAAAAAATGTGGTAAATTATTTTATCTTATAAACAATTAAAGTCATAAGTAACAAGTTTTCAACAATTTTATTTATCCTATGAGGATAAAATATCATGCATGTTCTTTAATTATCCTAGGGTCAATGAAAAAATCCTAAAAATTATATTTATAGATTTTTTCAAAAATATAATATATTATACAATTTTAAGAATCATGTGTAACATAATAATTTATTTAGTGGAAAAAAATCATACATGTTTCAATATTATATTCAATTTAAAAAATTATCATACAAAAAGAAATATGTTTTTATAATATCCAAATTCATATAATTTTTATAGTCTATTTTATAATTTATTATGATAAAAAAATCAATAAGATCAAAAGGATTATGAATAAAATTATTATGAAGATAAATACCTATGAATTTGAGTATTTTTGAAATACTTAATTTAATTATAGAGTAACTTATTACTATTTTATTATTGCAATAAAATTCAACACTTACCTTTTTTATTTTGAAAATTAGTCTTTCCAAAAGTTTAATTAGTGAAATATATACTGTTTCCAATTCTATGAAAACATATATTTCCATGGAAGACCAATATTGAAGGCAATAACTACCTCTATGTTTTCAATTTTCAGTGATGGTCACATAAAAATGAGGTCATGAGGCTTTCTAAAACAATATATATATATTATTTATATTAAAAATTTTAAATGAGTAGAGTTTGAGATAAAAATATATGTAGATACTATTTATATTCAACAACTCTCTTATGTGAACCACTTTCTCTATTTCATTTAGTATATTCTTGTTACATAAGTAAAAATGAATATCTTTTACTACTATGCATTAAATATTATTTTCTATATCTAAAGTACCATTGTAAAAACACTTTGAAGTTAAATTTTATCTCTCTATATATTCTTCAATATTTATCAATTACAACATGAAACTATGTATTGAAACAATATAACTTTTTTATCTCTTTAGTCGTTGAGAATCCACTCTTTGTTTAGAGTGTGGAGAGGAAAGAATTAGTGCTTGTTAATAGAGAGCCTAGTTGAAGCACTTGGAACCTCTATAAAATGTTATATTTTCTTAAAATCAACAATCATAGTCATCAAAAACAAGGATTATCATAGTGAAATTCATCATGCGTGAAGTGAGAGCATTGGTTGATAAGACTAGGTAATCATTGTCGGAAAAACCACTATAAATATCTTCTTTACTTGTTCATTAATTTTTTTTAATTTCCATGGTATATATTTTGAAGAATTTTGGAATATATTTGAAAAACATTTCAATGAGGGTTTTATTTTTTATGTAAAATGTTTATAAACTAAATTAACCCCCTCATGTGTAATTTGGAGTCCTATTGAAATAATAATTAGTATCAAATAAAGTGACATATGAGTTCTTGACATTTAATAGTTCATGTTTAAAGATCAATTTCTACATGAGTACAATGGATGACTCCAGAGAAGGGATACATATGATTTGAGGATCATACATCAATGGAGAAAACAATGGTTATGGGAAATCTCACATGATCTTCTACCTGAACTACCCAACATTGAAAGGGTATATAAGGGACATAAATGTGTATGAAATTCCTAGGGGTCAACCAAATATATGTGATGGATAGTCGAAGCTGAAGTTTTCAAAACTCTAAATACTTTAACACTTTTATTATTGTATTATATCCAATTGAGTTCAACTGAGTTTCAAAACATTTCAAATCTCATGAGATCTATTTTACTATTTTTTTTCTTATATAGGTATTGAAAATTTTAGAAAATGGATACATAGGCCTGGAAAGCCTGTATTTGATAATTTCTATGTAACTGAGAAAATTTGACTAAAGATAATGGAATATTTATGAAGATAGTAAATATTTTTGTTACTTTGGGAACTATTGTACTTAAATAGTTAAATAACTAAAAGGAATAATATTATTACCATCTATAAAGACTAATATCTACATCCATCATACAATCAACTCATGTCAAGTATATAAGGATAAAAGACATGATTGGAACTCTTTTACTGTTTATGGAAGGTATGAAGTTATGGGATAATGATTAAAAGATGATTAAAATGGTGAATACTTCTCCAAATGTATCAAATTAAAAATAAAAGGTTTAAGAAAAAGTTAATTCATTTTTATAATCTTATAATTAGAGGTATCTAAATATTTTAGAACCAAATGCTGAAATTTTTTAGTTTTAAAAGAAATTAAAAAAATTAGTTAAGAGGATTCAAGGAATACATTAATAAGTATATTTAGTTTAATGGAAACTTAAAGGAAGTAAGTTGGTGAATGCAAGAATCTCGGTCATGTCAATCATGTGTGTCCTCATCTAAAAGAAAATAATATTTTTGAGAAAATGTTCAGGATAAAATATAATTATAAAATAATATAAAATAAGGATATTATGTACACATAGAGTTATTCTGAATACATTAGCGATTATGAAATTTATAACTTAGAAAATGTTATATCTAATTGAAAGGCTAATATGTACTTAATGTCTCTGTTCGAAGAGGTACAACCTGTTTATTATTATTTATCCAAATACAAATATAAAACTGAAAACTAAACTTGTGAATAACTAAATAAGTAATATAATATATTCAAATATCCCAATGAGTTATTAATTAAAATGAAATGGAAATTTATAAAATCATATTATATTTTTACTAATGATAAATAAGTTTTATTGAAATATATTTCTAAACTAAAATCCTAACTAGTTGAGTATTTTTATTATTCTACTATCAATGACAAAATGATATAGGAATTAATAGAAGAAGTAAAATATTTAAAAAATAATTCTTACTTATTTACTATGCTTTACAACTATCTCTTTAAAACCCTTAGAAATAATAAAGGAAACAAAGATAAAAATGGCATAAGAAATAATGGATAAAAATCAAAGATGTATAATATTGATTTATTACTAACTATAGAAATATAAACATGTTCAATATTACTTGTTTAAATTATGGAATAAAAGTTAATTATATTATTGATTAATATTTAATAATTCCACATATTTATAGTGTAAATAAATAATTTATCTTTATAAATTTATCTATGTTTAAATCTTGAAATTCAAGATATTTTGAAAAGAGTTGACAGATTTGGGTTCTAAAATATTTCATAGCTTATACTAATAGACAATAAATAATTTGTATACTAAATAAACATTTTGTTTAATTTCATTTTTGTATGAAAAAGTAAATTGGAAAAATAAGGAAAATGGTCAATAATAGTTGTTATTCCAGATATATGTGTTCATACTTTTCTTACATCCACTAACTCAATAAGATTGAGGATGGATATTTTATATTTGGTGAAAATTACAATGGAAAAAACATTATATTAAAACCTATATGACATCCATATTCTAAACTCATCAAAAATATACTTTATTTTGAAGGCTTAAAGAAAAATCTGAAAAAAATTTCTCAACACTATGATGATGGAATTTTAAAAAAAATTATGTTATTTTTTTTAAGGATAACCTACTAAATTTTATGGAATAGATAATTAAAAATGTTTAAACTCTATATAATTATTATATGTTTAAAAAAGTGATTGATTACTGAAATTAATGAATCTTTCATTTGGAATATAATTCTTTGGAATTCAAATATTTATTCCATGAGAAACCTCTATTAGAAAAAATAGAATTTTTATTTTTCTAAATGTAAATTAGATAAAAAATATACGATACATTCCAAATGGGAAATCAATATAAGTTATACTTTAAATCAATTAAATATTTTAAAATTTCTAATCCACTAGAACTTATTCATATCAATCTGTTTGGTGCCTCTTGAACTGAAAACCTAGGTAGAAATCATTAGTTTATTTTTTGGTTAATGTTTTTTCTAGATTTATAAGGCTTTATTTTAGAATAAATAATAGTGAATTATAACATATTTTTATAAATTTATGTACGAATGTAAAAAATGAGAAGGATGATAAAATATTATCTTGGATACCTAAACATGGGGTATATTCGATAAATAATTAATTTCATTATTTTTTCTAAAAATAAGAAATTAAATATTACTTCTCTATCCCTAAGACACCCTAACAGAATAGTATTTTTTGATGGTGGAATAAGAACTTGTAATAAATTGAATGAAATGTGTTATGTTATTATATTATTCCCAATCAGTTTTGGTTCACAACTATTAATGAAACATTTTTCTCATAAAACAATTTCATATAAGGGTTATATTATAAGAAACATTGTAAGTTATAGATTTATAGGTAAATGATGGTTTGATACATTATTGTTTTTTGATGCAAATTTTACATATTTAACACTAATTATAATATTTGAAAGTTTGATCTAAAGGCTAATGAACGAATATTTTTTGGTTATTTTTTACATAAAATTCTATAGTGTTATGAAAAAGTGGTAAAATCTTGTTGAAAAATATACTCTTGTAAACACTCATTAAAATTATCCCTTTGGTCTTACATTGATTCAAATAGATTGTTGAATTAGATCCTTAATCTAATTTATTAACTTCTTATTTTCAATAGTTGAAATTATTCTAATTTCTTATACATTATATCGACTGTATGTTTTAATTTTTTTCCTTATTATGGTAAAATCCAAAAGAGATCATTTGAACACTGAAATGATCATAGGTAAGAATTTAGAAAAGTCTTCAAATGATCATATCAAGAATATCAATTCACGATATGTGTCAATGAAGTTAACTTGTGAAGAGGAGTTGTCTAGTGACCCTATGATGTAACCTTGATAAGGGACCAAGCGAAGAGACATTGTGATGTGACCTTATCAAGTTTCATGATGAAGTGACCTTTTCAAGTGAACTTTTAAAGGGACTATGTGAAGTGACCCTGTCATGTGACCTTGTCAAGTGACCTTGTGAAGTGACCCTGGGAGGTGACCCTATGAATTTACCCTGTGAAGTGATGTTGTAATGTGATAAAATAAATAAAATTGAATTTTACATAGAAAAAAAGTGAAGCAAACACATGGAAATAGTAATGTTATCACATTAACAATAGTTAAGTGACCACATAAACAAAAGTGATGTAACCACATGGACAAAAAATGATGTGACCGTATAAAAAAAATGAAGTGACCACTTGAGTAGAAATTAATGACCACATAATGAAAAATTAACGTGACTGTAATTTTAAATTTTTAATTTTTTTGACCTACCCTATGAACATCCTATGGTAAATTAGTTTTTCAAATTTTAGTTCAAAAATTGCATTGTTTTATTTATTTATCTATATTTTGAATTACTACATATTTGTCTGAATAGTTTATATTGACTAAATTATACCTTAAATACTTGATAACTATTTAAATATGAAGGAATTTTATATCTAACAATTATATACAGGATAAAAATATAATCATATGGGTTGAAGCCTCATACTGGTTTCATGGGAAAACATGAGTTTTAAATTAAATTTGGTTGGAATATGAATAATTAATCTCTCAAAGTTATGAGTGTTTTCCAAGGGACATTAATTTGGATTTTTTGGTACTATATTAATTATTCAAACATGTTATCAGTATACAAAATTTTTAAAATATTACATATTATTGAAGTGACCCACTTGAGGTTTTTTCCTTCTCATTCAATAAAGAAATCATATGCTTCATTGGGTAGGATAAAATGAATCAAGCCTAATTCATTGAATATCATGTCCATATAATAACTCTATATAAGGATTTTGATATATCACAATCATAAAATTAGGTTTATTATATTATTTAACTATTCAAGTGATACAAACTTTGGAAATAAACTACTAATCTCACATAATGTACAATTGGTTTACCCTTTATTTTTAGAGAGAACACTATAGCCCAAAAACTTAGATCCCAAAATATCTATCCAATTACTTGTTTTTAATTAGTTATATTTTTTATTCATAATTTATTTGGGTTATACTACCCATAAAAAGGTATGATAGCGGGGTTTGAGTCCCAAACAATAGTCAGGAATCAGGTTCTTCCATGACTGCAAAAGGAATGGGATTTTGTTTTCACATGGAATACTTAAAAATGTAGGTTTTGTTTATACTACCACATCAGAAGGTACCTTTTAGGTTGTGACTCTATATGTACAAAAGGTAGGGTGTTTATGTTACTCCATCAGGTGTGAGAAAGGATTTCATATTGTGTTGTTCCCCTAGGAGTTAAAAAATATTGTTTTCAAAGGTTTGTAACCTCAATTCAAAAGGTTGGGAGTCTATTATACCAAGTTCCTTCTCTGTCAGTCTGTGATAGGTGTAAAGAGTTGAGTAGGATAATTTAAATCTATACTAATATAAAAATATTTTTTCGTTTCTCTTTTTTTAACTACATTATTATAACAATGATATGTGGATAATGTTATATTAAATGGTCATTTCACCCCCTGGCCATTCAACTGTTTTCATTAGATGTTTAAAAGGATAATAGTTGAAAAAAATGTCAAGTAAAATCATATCCCTAATGAAATATAATTGATAAACATACATATGTTCTATCAAGATATCCTAGAACTTTGAAAACTAATCTTTAGAGACTGTGATAATAAACCTAGATGAAGTAGTATGAACTACAATAAATTTAGCAAACCATACTGATTTATTTTATTTCTTATACCATCTTGAACATAGAACCATATAATAATCCCAAAGTGATGAGAGTTATGTATTAGTAATTATAGAAGAATTAAAATATTTATAGAGTAAAAATTTGTTGTAATTAGTTGATATACCCTCTGATTATCATTTTATTAGAAAATTCATTTATTTTTAAATATGTATGATGAGAAAGGTGTGGTAAAAAAAAGTTAGACTATTTACCAACTTTTATTAAAACAAAAATGAAGGAACATATTATGAAGAAACATTTTCCCCTATAGCATAATTAGAATCTATTAGAATCATTCTAACATATGCATCCTATGTGAATTTTTAATTATTTCTAATTAAAGTAAAATATGTTTTTATTAATGGATATTGAACAGGGAAAGATTATGTGGAGGACCACTTGGTTTTGAAAATTTATATTTTCAATTTCAATTTTAATACTTAACAAAGGCCTCTATGGTCTTAAACAAGAACCAATATCATGGTATAGATTATTGTGCCCATTTATTCTATCAAATGGTTTTATAGTAGAATTGGAATACCATAATCTATTTATTAAAACATCATGAAAATATATTTTTTAGATTAAATTTGTGTTAATGATGTAATTTTCACTTCTACTAATCAAAATATATGTAATGATTTTTCAAATATTATACAAAAACAAGTTCAACATAGTATATTGGGAGAAATCAATTTCTTTCTAATATTTCAAATATATAAAAAAAATTTAAAAAATGTTTTAAATATAGGAAAATACTTAAATATTTTACTGAAAATTTTGGGCTTGAAAACGTCAAATTATATGAAACACCAATGAGTTAAAATATTAAACTTGATTTGGATGAATCTGGTATACTAGTTGAAGACATGATATATAGAGGAATTTTTAGATAACTATTATTTCTTATTTCTAGTAAAAAATAAATTTTGTTTTCTGTATTTTATGAAAATATTAATGAATCATATTTGAGAGCTGCGAAAATAATTTTTCCATATTTCAAATGAACAATTCATTTATTCTTAATTTTGTTGAAAAAAAATTATTATTTTCATTAAATATTATATTATGATGATGAATTTGGAGGTTTTTGATTTGATTGGAAGATTCCATTAAAAAACATACACCTCTTAGGAAAATAATTCATTTAATAGTTGAGTAAAAAAGAAACACTCGGTTTCACTATCTACTGAAGAATCTTGGTACATTGTAGCAGATAGATTTTGTGCTTATGTTTTTAAAGGAAATACACATTTATAGATTTTGGATTCATCTTTTAGGAAGTGATTATTAACTATGATAAATCTTTCATTCTTAATAGTTTCAAAAATATAATAAGTAATTCAATGGAGAACACATAAATATAAGGAATCATTTCATAAGGGACCACACAAAAATAGTGATATATCACTAGATTTATTTAGTAATGAAATACAATTTGTAGATATATATATCCTTTATCAGTTGAAATATTTTTTTTATTCAAAGTTTTGTAGTTTTATTATTTCAATATATTTTATTATATTTGATAATTTATTTCACATATTGATTTATTTTTTTTGGATTACGTATTAACTAATATGAAATAATCAATGTATTATTTCCACTAATTTCATTTGTGATTTATATACATCAGTTATATTTAATTTTATAAAGTTCTAAATAGCCTATTTATTTATACAATGTTATTTACAATACCATGTCACTCTCAGTGAATCTTCACATTTCATATAAGAGAATATTTGTTTTTTGGATCACAATCCTTGAACTCTTGCAATCCATAGAGTCACTTCCTTTTTGAATATAAATTTTTATTGCCTTAAAAAACCCTTTAATATTCAAACCACATTCTTCTATTTGAGAATAGTAAAATAAAAAATATAATTGGATAGTGATTTTTTTGTATTTAATTGGGATAAGGTAATGTTTAAGTTTATGAGTGTAAAAGTTTATGATTTTCATTTTATAGAATACTCATAATTTTATCATATTAATTTTCTAAACTTCCTGGTATGGGAATTTTTCTTTTATAAAAAATGAAATGTTGTATTTTTTATATATTTGGTTCCTGATTTTTTTAAAAATGTTGATTTTATTTTCAATTATTCTAAAGTCTTGGTGGTCTCGAGAGTGAATGGAAAGAACATATCAATCTCTTCAATTAATCTAGCTTGTGTTTTTCATTTCCCCCCTAAAAAGTAGTGTTTTATTTCCACTCATAATTGGTCATTATCGATGATGTAGGATCTTTTTGTATTATATCATCTTTGTTTATAAATCTACTTTTCATGAAGAATTCCATTAAAGATATGGAGGATAAGAGGTAGGTCATTGAAATTTTTATTGAGATTGAGATTTCCCAGATAAATTTTTAGTTTGATAAGGTCTTGTTTCATGACATCTATATTCTCTTCCAACTATTTTTCAATAAGGAAATTAATCTACCCCAGTAATCTTTGAGTAATACATACCATTTTAATAGAAAATATTATAACTTATATCCTTTTAGAATAGATCCCACTCCCAAATTTGATGGAAGGTATGTTGATTTAAGTGGTCTTATCAAATACAAGTTCCATGTACTAAATTCTATCATACCTAGAAACAATAAAAATATTGGTTACTTATGTAATTTTTGAAGGAATATTATTATTCATATTTAGTATAAATGTTAATGTGGAGAGAACCATAAGAAGATTGGTTACTTATGTATCTGGAAACATTTCCAACATTTCATAGGGATCTATCCTATAAAATCAAGTAATTAAGGTTTATATTAGTGGAGGAGTTCATGGGATCAGGAAATATTTCTATGGTCTTCATATTTTTTATAGGGATTTTTTCTCTCATAATAAGACTTCATAAAAGTAACTTGATGTTTCACAAATCCTTATGGGATGAATAGAGAATATGTATCCTCTTATTGAAGATAAATTTAATATATTTTCAGTAAATTAAATAGACTATAATAGAATAATTTGGAATATATCCCTTATAATTTTGAAGAATCTTTAAAGGAGGTTAATGAATAAGAAGTTCAAATAAAAAACAACCCTTTTAAAGGAAAATTGGTTACTGTTCTTAGTACCCAATATCATGTGATCGTATCATTTGTAATCACTTATATTTTTTTTGAATCTCATGTTTATGTTCTCCGGACCATAATGAGATGTTTTTTTATAAATCATTTTTTCAATCAGGTAACAATGTTTTCAGTCACATGGTTTTGTAAGGAAACACAAGAATTATATACTTTTATGGATAGTAAATCATTAAACATGTTGATATGTGTACAAAATTACTTTCTTAAATGAGAGTAAGAAGATATCTTGGTCCTTACATTCTAGAAAAATATCATACCCCTAAGAAAAATACAGTGTATATTAATGATACTTTTACCTTTTATATGAATTTAAACCAGTTGTTTTCTAAGAATGAAAAAGTAGATGATCTACCTTCCCCTACACCCAAACAGCCCTTTACAAAATCTTAAATGTATGATCAGATAAAGATTATAGAAATGCGTGAAGTCATTGTAGGTGTTGAAGTAATGACCTTTGGGTGATATAGAGTTGTTATTTTCTAATATTAGAATTCAAAATTACTATATTTGGTTCCATTCCTATATTTTTATAATTAATATTGGTTATTGATTTCTTCTAAATATCATAATTTTCATCTTTCCTTCTATGTCTATGATAGATCTCTATTCATTTCATTATTTTCTATTCTCCCCATTTAGTATTACTATGACTATATTGAATATGTATTATATTAATCATTTAATATTTATTTTTGATATTCCAAAAATAGCGATAAGATATAAGTAAACACAAAATTTTATCCAATGGATAAGAATATCTATAACACTAGTTGTTTTAAATATAATAGGTTTTTGATAATTTAAATGAGGGGTGGGTTATTGTTTTACATACTTATGTTTTTCTAACATATCCCAATATTTTATTTGTTTTGACTCTCCCAAAAATCCCCATTTTTTTAACTGATGAATTTAGTTTATGTGATTTTAGGTGAAAATGTTTTTTTAATATTATATATTTTGAATGTTATAGTGTAATATTATATATTTTATGTATTAATGATATTTTATAAATAAAATATCATATGTGTTGTCAAGCTAAAATATTTATCTCATAATGAAAATATCTTAGGACTAGTAAAATTATCCATTGTGTGAAAATTATATAATGATTTTGGAATATGAATCCTCTCTCTCCCAGTCCACTCTCTCTCTCTCTTGAGAGACTCTCCTCCTAGGGATTCCTCCTCCTAGCATCAGAGCATCCATCGTTAATTGATGCTTATTCTACTCTTCTTTCGACTATTTCACCTCTTATTCATTCTCTTTGCTCCGACCTTGCTGTTTTGGGTTTCTTCTGTGGCTCTTTCGATCTTCTCCATATTTATTAACCTCATTCTCGGTCACAAACTTTCTTAAGAAATAATGATAGTGAGGTTTTGTGTATGCTCAAAGCAATTCTCTTTTGATCTTATTGGTTATTGATTCATTGGTTCATTATTTTATGGTTTCATCCCCAGTCTCATCATTCCCATTTTTCAGTGGTTCTTTCAACAGTTATGTATCAACCCATTTGTTTCTGTTTCACTTAGGGTTTTAGTCTTAATATTCCTCCTTATTGTCCCACAAGATATTTATCTTCCTTGACCCTTCTTTGGAACCCCTTCCTACCATGTCCTTCTAGTCCTTTGATTAGTTCTAGGTCGCTCAGGTGTGATGAATTCTATAGAAGCTTTGGGATGTGTTTTTAGAGAGGTATGAGTTTATGGGCAGTGACAATCCTGTCGGATTCTATAATTTACATGTTCTTGTGGTTTTCTCCTATGATGATGGACTGGTTGTCTCTAGTTTTTAGGGATTTCATCTTTTAGTGGTTGTAGTTTCTATGAAAATGGGGATTGTTTCTTATTATACTAATTTTGTTCATTTTCTCTTTCTCAATGCTATTATCACAGAATTGTTCATCATTGGTTTTTGGTTTTTTTTTTCTTTTTTATGTTATATTTTGAATGTTTTCATGATGGTAGCACAATTTATCGATGGTAGGAAATGATGATGGTGTTAAAATTTAGAGTTTTTGTGATTATGACAATGGATTTTCATAAATTGGACATCATTTCAAGATTCTATTTATCTTTTCTGGCAGTGAGGATAGTGATGATGTGGGCACTGATGATGGATATAGGTAGTGACATGTTTGTCTCTCTTGGTTTGAGGTCACCTCATAATGGATGATATTTTATGGATCGAGGTGGGTAAGATCATGGATCAAGGTTGATTATGATGATTCTTTTGAATTTTTATTTTTGAAATTTGATGGTGGAATTTTTTTATTTTTGAATGTGGTGCGTGTGGTTTAAGTAGATGTGGGATATGAGTGAATAGATAGAATTCTATGTATGGATACAACTTTAACAAAAGGTGGTTCTCAAAAAATACAAATGAAATGGATTGTGGTGAGAAAATTATATAACAATAATATTCTAGAATTTAGAAATATAGAAAATTAAATTATTATATGAGTCTTTAAAAATTAAATTATCATATGCTAGACAGATAAATTTCCTTTTTGTACTCTTTAATAAATCTAAAAAGACATAAACACTGGATTTATGTTAAATTATTTTATCATATGAGTAAATAAATTCATAGGATCTATGTTTTTAATAAATATTTTTATTGTATAAAAAAAAATATATTAAGAATTTTCAAATTATACTCCAAATACATAAACAAACTTATGAAATAGTATTTTTTATTATTTCATCAAGATATATTATTTTATTATGGAAAACATCATATGTAGATGAATAAATATTTAAAAGGAGAAAATTATTATCAGAGTCTATAAATCCTGTAATGGAAATGATGTATAATAAAGTATAAAAAAATATCTAATTCAAAATCCATGTGAACTATTAAAATATCATGCTAAATTATAAAGTATTATAATCTAATAAAAATCGTTAAGATAAAAATCCATATAAATAAAATTCACATAAATATGAAGACATGCTTAGTTTATTTTTTTCCAAAATTTAAATACACTATTAGAGAAATTTTTACAGTTATAGTTTCCTGAGAAAAGTCTACACCTACCTTTCCTGTTTTCATAAGTTGTCTAACTAATAGAGGAAAGGCCAAAAAATGAACATATTCTATTTTTGCATTCATGATTTTTTCTATAGCTGAAGAACCTCTAGAGATTCACTTTAAAGTTATATTATATCTCCTTAAATGTTCTTCATCAACTATTGGTTTTTAATTATAATTGTGTGTTTAACCTACATAACGTTATTCATATCCTTATTTGTAAAGTATGCGCACATGTTTTTTAGTGTGCAAAGGCCATCGGTAGGTCTTATGAATGGTGATCCTAGTGAATTCTCTTGGAACCTTTTCAAAAAGATTCATCTTTTTTAAATAGACTATAATGGTCCTCATAAAGAAACATGTCTATTAAAAACCACTAATCTCAAAAATAGATTGATGGTGGAGTGGACTAGGGGATATTGTCCTTCGAATCACTATAAATCTCAAATGTCACACTTCTTATATTGTCTTTATTTCTATTTCATATCTATTTGATAAGAGTGGGATTGATCTGAATATGTTTTAAAATAAAGATATCTATTTGGTGTTATATTTTGAAGAACTCAATACCACATCATAATTCATTGTCTGACACTAATGGAACAACTCATGTGACACCTAAAAGTCTTAACATTGTGTTGCCTGCCAGTTGGGTCATGTTGTCTTCATGACCCCAAGAGCAGAAAAGTCACAAGTCAACACTCCAAGTTTCCCCACATCCATAAACGATTTCATTATACTTCCCAGAGTCACATCATGGTATGGTACCCATCCACCGTACATTTGAGATCTGAGTGCCTTAGGGGATGGTTGATATGTGATAATTCACTCAATACTCTTTTGATCCACCCACCCAACAGCACTTATGTGTATTCTAGTTATGCCACCTACCTAGTTGTGTCCTATCATTTTGGTCCTATTATATTGCCTATATTCTTTAAATCGGTGGCTCGATGACCTATTTCCCCAAACGCCGAAATAAATTTCCTAAAATCTTAAATTGGATTAATATTTAAAATAATATAGTACCATTTATAAAACAATTCAATAGTGCATACAACATTACAACTATAATGACTATGAAAATACTTACTTCATCTGAATTTTGACATTGGTTTTTCCATCTGAGATGATTACATTATAGAAAAATTATTGGTGGTCACATATTTCACCAAAATGAATGACTATTTTGTTAACTAAAATTATTATTTATAACAAATAATATTTTTTAAAATTCATGTTTAATTTTTTAATTTTATTAACAATTATTTCTATTACAACAAGTTGAATTATTATTCTTTAGAATGAATTTTTTTTTGAAAAAAATATATTCATTACTTATATTATAATATCAATTATTTGGAGGGCTGGCCCTGGGGTAACCCCCAAGATCTCTCGGTCTAGGGCAACATGCAAGGAAGGAAAAAAATACAGAGGCGAGGGAAAAAATTTCACACTTTCTCTGTAGATATTAAGGAATTTTAGGGAAAACATTCTTCAGCAGTCTTGGGAAACAGAATTTACCTGGACACTCTTTATTAGTTTTTGCTATGAATATTCAGTTATTAATCATTGATTTTTAGTTCTGTGAAGGATGGGGGTTTAATTTGGCTACTCACCACGTTGCATTGTTTAGGATCTTATATATTTTTTTAATATCGATTAATTATATACCCCTATGAGATTCAACGTTTTTATTCATGGATAGGAATATTGAATTTGACGATGTTTGATTATTTTTTTAATAAATAAAAATAATTATTTCTAATTGGGGAAATAATAATTATTATTATGATTTAATATTTCATGCAACTATTTAAATATGTTCTAAACTCAAAGAGTGATGCATATATACAAAATTTAGAGGAATATGAAAAATATTAAGAAATGAGAGTAGGGGATTCTATAATAAAATTAGGATGTAATATATATATATTTAAAATGTACCAGTGGAAATGATACTGGAAAGAAGGAATGTTTGGGAAAATAAAAAAAAAATTTATAAGTAAAAAAACATATCATTTTCTCCCTCTTGTAATTATATTTTAGTAAACAAAAATATAATTTATTTAAAAGTATATTAATTAATTAATTAATTAATTAACTACAACTAAAATTTATATAATTACATTTTAAATTGAAATTATTATAATAAGTGATAACTATATTTTTATTAGAACAAAATTTAAAATTATTCATAATTTTGAAATATAATTTAATAAAATCTAGAAAACTAAAATTAAAATTTATAAATATAAATAAATTTTAATTTTAATTAATATTAAAATATTTTATACTTATAATCATATAAATATATCGAGTTACATTTAATATAATATTATTGAAAATAATATTTATAATTTTATGTGGGAAAAATTTTATAATAATGAAATTATTTCATTATTTTATGAAATAATATCATATTTTTTAAAAACCCATTTTGATAAATAATGAAAATATGGATCTAAATAAATAATTTTTTTTCAAAAATAAAAAATATTAAAAAAAATCCAATACTGGATTTTTGATTGACGATAAATAAAAATTTATAAAATCAATGACACAAATTAAAATATGAAATAATAAAGTATTATAGTTGACTAATTGATTTGATCCCACACATTGAATCTTATTTTTTCATATTGAAAATAATTGCATAACCCCATTGATGTTCTCATTGAATCACACTTCCCTTCTCACTGGTCTGATATCTATACCTTCTCTTTGGTGTCTCTTATATGTGTTCTTTATATTTATTGTATAGACAAAGAATAAATTATTATTTGATGAGAATTCAAACATCCACAAATTTAATATTCACAGTTTTCTTCCTAGACATCTGTAATAGAATATTAATCTACCCATCTATATCCATCACTGATAATACTGCTGAAATGATAGAAGAAGTCTGTAAAATGAGGGTGAATCCTGAACAATAATTCCTTTCCCAGAACAAAAAATACACCCATAATAGTAAAAACTAAAATTCTAGATGTACCTTTTAGATAGAAATACCTTTGGGATAGATTTTTTTTATTATTGAGTGTTTAAAAAAATAAATTAATTGAAGAAATTAACACAGCAAATTTTCATCGACTGCATTAGTTCAAAGAAATGCCTGACTCCTCCAACTAATACCACATCTCTTGTTCCAGTGGAAAATTTAATGGGTGTGAAAACCCTAACATGTAATTTTTTTTGAATTCATAATGGTTATGGTTGTCCCCAAATCTCCAAAAAATAATTTAGGGCCCCATAACTTTAATTAATGAACATGGAGGTTTTAAGGGATTCTTTTTCTTTGGGTCCTTTATCATGAGCTGTAGGTGAGAGTGCTCCATGAAAATGTTATCTTGTGATGTAGAAACAACACGTTAGAGCAAGGGATGAGGAATAGTATGATGATAGTTGTAATTTATTTAATTTGTTACTCCCCTCTTCCCTTCTCTATTGATAATATCATCATGTATTACATCACCATAGTGACACTCCATTTATTGGGTTCTTTTTACTTTTATTTTACTAAATTTTTTGTAGAGTTGGAGATGAACATGAATATGTTTATAATAGATCTTTTTAGGTTTTGGTTTTTATTTTTAAAATATTATTGTTTTGAATTAGTTAATTTGAAATAATTAAAATTGGATAATAGAGGTTTTACATCTCAAATTACTTTAGATAGTGTATATTTATAATTATGTACTAATTTTTAAAGATTTAAAAAAATTTAATTATATTTATATTTAAAAATAAATTCTTACATAAATCAATAATGTATAAAAAAATTTAATTTCCAATAAATTAACAAATTTTAATTTCAAAAACAATATTACCTATATATATTGTATTATTTTAATTTTACAACTTAGTAGTAATTCATGAATTTGAAAAAAATATATTTTAATTTTTATTTTGTTAAAAAATAAAAAAAAAACCAGAAAAAATATTACATATTCATTATGATTGTTATATTAAATTAAGTGTCCTACAACATTAATAGTGAAATATATATCTCACTATTTATAGAACAATAAATAAATTTAATAATTATTTTTTAAAGAAAAATGATCAATTAGATAGACAGAAAATAATTCATTACATGAGAATAAAGCCATAAATGAAAATAAGGCAGTTAAGCCTCATTGTCTCCCTTAATACATCATCTCACTAAATGATGAGAAACTCAATTCCATTCAATTTCAACAAAGGAAAAGATACTATAGGACAATTTCTACATCGTAAATGTAATATTTCTATCATTAATCCAAATGACTGAAAAAATTTATCTAGTTTTAGAATAGTTATAATAATAACATGGAAATCAGATTTGATAATGGCTTACATACTACCATGTTCAAAAGAAAACTCTAAATCCAATAGAATAGGACCTGCCTCAGTAACTGAAAGACTCTTATTAAAAAAAATTACTTATCTAGAGAAGTAGTAACCAATAATTGTTGTTCTTGTGAAACCATAGAAACTCCCACCTTATTATTTATATCCAATGTTGTAGCATTGCTAAAATTAATAAAAATATACGTAAGGGGTTCAAAATATATTTACTATGATCTATATTTCTACTAATCCCTTAAATAGGTTTTTATTTCCATGTTGATATCCATTTTGACACATGTGTGACCAAATAAATGGTTTAGCCTATCAACCTATTTAAAAAGGACCTCATTTTGATGAACCCAAGTCATAAAAGAATCAAGAAGAGGTTACAAACTATATTAGTATGGTTTTAAGAGATCCAATGGACGAAATTAGATAGAAAAAAAATATAAAAATAATTTCTCACATGTGAAATATTCTATAAAAACATTCCAAACACCCATATCTCCAGGAAATTTAAAATTTTATGTTAAGGGGAGGTGATATAATAGGAGAAAATAGATAACATTGGGTGAATCATTGAATATATTTCAAATATAAAATCTCTTATGTAAAGGTTTCCAAGTAAATATTCCACCAAAAAACCTAATTTTAGGTGGTACTGAAAATTCGTAGAGGAACATCTAGTATATGAAAAATAAATAAATAGGGGGTTCAATAGTGAGCATATAGCTTGGTTTGATTGAGTTGGAAACCATGGCCTGTTTACATAACTATAATTTATTTGATCCTTCTTATACCATAATAGAAATACTGAGAATTACATAATAAAACCTATCAGTTTATGAAGAGGTTACATTATCCAAACACCATCTATCTTAATTATCATTAAAAATATCATAAACCTTGGAATTATCCAATCCTATAACATCTGGTGATATCTCCCTTAAACTAAATGATCATCAATATAAGGATTAATAAAAATATTAACCATCGTACCATTACCAATTTTATAATATATACCCCTATTCCAAATCCTACATGATCCCCATAATATTTCCCATATAAAACTAGGCCTTTACACTAAGCATGAATTAAAAAAATATGAGTAAGGATAATAAATAGAATTATAATATTGGAACTAAAGTAATTAGGGATTTTCAAAATTTATCATCCATTATTAGTAGGAAAAGTATCATTAATGGAGCTCAAGTTCATAAATCCCAAAATCCCCATAATACTTCGGTTTAAATAAATTAACCCATTCCACCCAATGATATTTTCCTTTTTCTATCATGATATATCTTAAACAAATACATCCAATTATTAATATAGTTGAGAAATAAGACCACCTAGGAGTTTAAAAATAGACATTATATATGTAATCATTGATTGAGAATCCACAAAATAAGAATATATTTATCTTCTTTAGAAACTCTCTATATAAACCATATTTGAATCATCATATCGATTCTACGAAAAATATCATAGAAAACCTTTTTATTTTAAGACCAAAAAAATATTCTGATGGATAATATATTTAGGGTTTTTATTCGCTATTTGGATTCTATAAGAACCTTGTAGATAATATTTTTTAGAAATAAAAACACATATTTTATAGGGGATCTTAGAGTTATATATGATTTCTCACTCAATTAAATTAGTATAAAAAATGGAAAAAATATTTTTAATGGAATGATCTTCCTCCAAAGTGAATTGATTAAATACCAATTTTTATTCCGTAAATAGAAAATTGTAGGCATGGGTGGTATGTTGAATAACATTTGCAAATATGATTCATAGTATTATTTTCTACACATGTGATAATATTTGAGAATACATCATCCACAAGGATAAATAGATATGAGGGAATACGATATCTCAGAAGAATACCATGATAAGTAACAATGGTTTGGATAATATATTTATTAAACCTGATATTGGAGGAAAAGGAGGAAACACAGTATATAATGTCATCCAAATTTGTTACAAAAACCTATCTTATAATGTAAAATGTTTAAAAATGACTTTTCAACTTGATCATATGATTTAATATTGTCCAATATTAATGAAATCACTCTCCTTTTAGAGATATATAACTTCTTCATTCAATAAAAAATGTCATGAAAAAATGGTTTTATTTGAGATGATCATTTTTTCACACATTACAGAAAAAATGTAAGGCGAAAAATTCTAAGACAATTCCCCATAATTATCATGAAAATCCTAAAAGTCATATTTCATCGGCTAATAATCCAAAATTACAAAACATTTGAAGGGTTTTTAAACTATTGGAATTAGGATACTAAAAATAGAATCATAAAATACTAGTAAAAAACTCATTGCATAATTATAATTAAACATTACATAGATAGATTTTAGTAAATAAAATATTTTGGAAAATATTAGTGGAGAATTTTATAAGAAAAACACATTATAAAAAACTATAAAATTTTAGTAAAAATTCTTACCACAAAAATCAATTTGATGGTCACACTAAAAAAATTTAATAAAAATTACACTATAAATAATAAATAGAAATTTTCCCTATTAAATATTAGTCAAAAATTCAATTATAATGTTTTATTAGAAAATTAAATTAAAAAATCTACTGAAATAAGGTTTTAAAAAATACCATAGGGAAATATATTTAGAATAAAAAATTAAAAGTTTTCCCTAAAAGCGTATTGGAAATTTCTATAGAAATATATAAGCGCTTGTTTCTATTAAAATTAGAATTGAAAAATAACACAACAAATTCATAAATAAAAATTTTAATTAGAAAAACGTATTTTATAATTTTCAATTATAATTTTTGTTATATATTAAAATTAAAATTTTTTAAAATCGTTTTTTCATTTTTGTAAATGATTAAAAAAATTTAAAAAATAAAATTTTCTTTATTTTTTAAATCATAAAAAATTTATTCAGGTGAAAAAAATAGAATCAGGTAATAAATTTCAAAAATAATAATATTTTTACTTCAAAATAAATATTAATATACTTAGAAAAATTATAAGCCCTTAAATATATAATTATCTGATTTTTTTATTTTTTTAGATGAAAAACATGTGTAATTTGATAAAATAAACATTATTTTTTAAAAAACATAGACACACATTTATGTAAACATTAAAAATAATATTTCATTAAAAAATTTATTTTTTTCTTATGTAGTTAAAAATATATTTCTGTTTCAAAATTACATAATTTTCAAATATGTTGTAACTAATTTGACATTGAAAATTGTTAAAATTTTTATTTTTTAAATAGAATATTAAAAAAATATGATGTTATTTTTTATACCTATAAAATAATAATTATTTTAAAAATATTATATATTTATTTATGTATTAAAAAAATATTTTTATATAAACGTTTTATTATATTTTTAAATAAAAATATATTAGTAAATTTCAAGTGATATAAATTGAAAATTTTAAAAATATAATTTTTTTTAAAATTTTTTTTATAAAAATAAATGTATTTTTTTTAAAATATTATTATTTTTGAAATTCATAAAATAATTACTATTTTTAATATATAATATAAAATTAATTTTCAAAGAAAAAATTATGACATCACATAAAATATTTATAAAAATGGTTAATTTTTTAATTGAAAATTTGTTGTATTATTTTACTCCATGATGTGTGTAGGAAAAAACGTATAATTATATAAAATGGTAATTAGCCATAATATATTTAATAAATTATGGAGGATATAAAACAACATTTTTTATATAATGATCCACCACTAATTTACCTTGAAATGTAGAGTGCTCTCTACTCACCTCAGGTGTGTTCCCCCTATTTGCTAGAGGATTATGAAAAGCGGTGATGGATAAATATACACAATGATGGATCTATTTACCTTAAGTAAAACAAATCTATAGGGTGGATTTTCATATAGAAGTAAAATTAAAAGTTTAATTAATACATAGTGATTATATTTCAATTTATTACAAAAAATAAATAAAAATCATGGCCTAAATGGTCAGTGTTATCCAAAGACCACTATCAAACCATCTCTGTGCACCATGGGGGAATTAATTCCCAGAAAATCAATACCTTAACCATTATTGAGGGATTACCAGAAAAGAAGAAGATGGAGAAATATATGTAATACACTAAATCCCAAATTTAGGGGGTGAGTATGAACATAACTAGTAGGACTTTCACTGAGGGATTATATTTAAATTCTATAAAATGATATACCTATCACATAAGTTTTAAATACATGTATTAAAATAAATAATTTATTTTCAATTAAAACAATAATCAATGATATATAATAATTCATTCATTAACTTAAAAGTAATCAATCCAGGAAAATTTATTTAAGAATATATAGGTACATCTGTGTATATATAAATATAATATATAAATTTATATTAATGTCCATATCTAAAAAACTTGGTATATACCTTTATAGATAAACAATTGAATACCTAGAGTCCTCAAAATAAAAATATCTATAACTAATTATGTAAAAAATCCACTATCTGTAGTCCCACCATGTTGTAGTATGAGTACCATAAAAATTCAAAACAATATATGTTATCCTTTTGCTATAGATTTCTCATGCACTAGAATTAGCTCATAAAGGGATAAGAAAGTGATATGCAGATGATATAATTTTTCTATGCACTAACTTGGTTCATGATGGGTTAACGATACACTGGGGATAATGGACATGAAACCTTGATTGGGTATGTGTCCAAGGTTTTTTCCCATGTATCAGAGTTCTACATTTTTTTTCATAACTAATTTGTATAAGTAATTCTCAAATAAAATAAAAAAATTATCAATAATAATACAAAAAATCATTTACCAATAATAAATTTTACGTATAAAGAATTCCCATAAACAATACAGTCCTCATATATAGAAAACATAACACATAATACCATAAATTGTTTCACGTATCATCATTCATTATGATTACAAATCCATATGTGAGTGATTCTTAAAAATAGAACCAAATTTCACATGTATATTCCACAATATCACACACATTATTGATAATCGATGCACTAAAGTAATCTTGAAAGTATTTCATTAAAAAAACAAATCAATTATGTGTGATTATATCTAATCATTCCTTGAATGGACATTCCCATGTTTCATAACAAACAAGTATTGAATCTTCCACAATCATGGGAAGGATTTTCATACTTATAGACTTATTATTAGGAAGATTCAATAGTTATTGGTTGAATTATCCTCTCACAAGATTTTTTTCATTATGTGTGGATAAAATCAAGCATCCCATTGTTTGGATAGCTTGGGAAGTATTGGTGTGACCATTTTTGGCTTGATCATTTTCCATATTATCTTTGTAAGTATTTTTGAATGATTATTTTTCAATATAATACTCTATTTTTTCTTTAAAAATAAATTTTGAATTTTTTTAAATACACCATGCTAGAAAAATTAATAAAAATAAAAGAAAATTAATTCATAAGTGGTTTACTCATTGCAAAAGACATGAATGTATTGAAGAATACAAATATATATAGAACATGTATATAGATATTATATATAACTTTTATATCATTTAAAACAAAAATAAAACCAATCAATCACTAAATTTAATATAAACGTATATAAGAGGCATTGAAACCCATCCTCAATATGTATATGGAAGAAAATGACCATCAAAATAAGGGAATGGAATTTAGTAAAACAGACATAATAATTTATAAATAATATTTGATTTATTTTATTTAAAGAATTAATGGCATTCTATTGAGCCCTAAGAATAGAATTACCTACTAGGTAATGTGTTTACTATAAAACCAAAGGAAATCGAGTGTGAATTCAATCTAGGGTCATTTTATATTCATCACACCTCAAATACTTAATTACATTATAGGGAACAATACCCAAATATGATTTAATGTGACTTTTTTTACATTAAAGGATGAACAATTTAACTCCTTTTATTATTTAAAAAATTAATAATATTACATTTATAATTAATAACATATTAAATAATAATATAAATAATAATAATTTGATTTAGTAATATAATTGACCATACTATTAATAACCTAATCATCCCATAATTATAAGTTTGATAGAAATTATTTTTCACCATATTAGAGTCCCATAATCTTTTAGGTTTATATTATTAGAGAATTAAGAAAACCATAAAATGAAAAAATTTGATATTTCTTCACACATAACTTTTTTTCCGAAAAAGCATACCTTGGTAGCTGAGAGATATTTTCCATATAAAACATAATAGATTTCTATTACTCTTTCTTGATTTGATGAATTATTTTACCATCAAGATAAAAAATATGTGAAAATATACATACATGATATATTTTTAGAGAGTAAGTTTAATTTCATCCTTTGGTTGTTTATTTGATCAATTATCACTTATGACCAATTTTACATTCCGATTATTAATGGACAATATGATTTTTTATTCCTAAAGAATAAAGATAAGATTATTTTGCATCTTGATATCCATAAATAGATTTAAATACCTTACTATAATTCATATCCAATTTCTAATGAGACAAATTTTAGCACAATTTTGAGTAAACTATTATATGAAGAAATATTCATTAAACCCAAATAATAACACCCAAATATAAACAGAAATCATTCAATAAAAAAAACACTGAATATTTTTAAAATATGGATGATTTTTTTAAAACCAAACTATTTTAAATATTTTATCACATATTATTCTAAAATCAACAAGAAATTTATCTCCAAAAAAATTAATTTCACAAAAAGTTACATATAAAAATGTATATACCTAATAAATACATTCTATAAAATATACTATTTTTTCCAGAATAACCTTAATCACAATGATGAAAAACCACAATAAAATCATATATTTCTGAAAAGAGTAACTCAATCATTGTTCCTCCAATAATATCTACCATTTTGAAAAAAATTCCATTCCTACCCCCAAAAAATGTGGTTTATCATAATAGAATAATGTTCCAAATGCAATGAAATTATTCAAAATTAAGATCAATAATATAGTAACCAAATCAACTTTAAATTACCAATTTTATATGTATCACTTCAACATATGTTCCAAAAAACATTTTTTTAAAATAACCATAATTACAACATCAACTCATATAACAACACTAATCATTATTTATCCCTTGTTCTTGAATTGTTCATAAAACATAAAAAATAGTTAAAAAAAATATTATTAATCTCCATATTAGTAAATCACATAAGGCCTCCAAAATGGTATTTATAATTTTGAACATATCATACCCCTTAAATTTATAAACCCTTTAATAAAATACCACTACATCCTAACTCTTGAATCATTGTATACATATGATTTGATCATTTAATATTTCATCATAAATCTCTTAGAAATCATTGTCATATTATTTCTTAAAATTTCCTCCCACAATTAGAAATATGATTCATGTCTAATATTCATAAATTCATAGTATAATCATGTTTCATACTAAAAATTTATTAAAAACCATTGAAATGATTCTTATATTTAATAACTTATTGTTGGCTTCTCCAATTTATGTATATGAACTTTATAGAACTTTATTTGTTAGAATTTTTTTTATCCCCTATGTGACCTCTCCTCTTAAGAAATTTATTTTAAAAATTCCCATACTGTACAAATTTAAAATAATAAGTTGATACCTATGAAATTACATCATTCCCCTCCCTTATGTTAACCGAGGTATTTATTTTTTTCATGTAATTTTATATCCATATTTCATCATTTTCCATATATAAAAAATCTTCATTTTCATCTTATAAATTTCCACCCCATAATTTGTGATAGATTTATATAAATACACATTATATTTTCCACTCTAACTCTCATCCCATTGAGTTTTTCATTTTTAAAACCATTACATTTTCCTTCACATTCATTATTAAATTGGTTCCTCCATTTTCAATTTGTTTATTAAAACATATGTATTTTTTTGAGTATATAATTAAAATAATAATAAACCATCCTATTAATACTAAGATGTCATTAAACAAGTCACCTTCTATTCAGGTCTTTCAATTCAGAAAAAATAAACATAAATCTCTATATCATATGAACCATTATTATAATTGAATACTTTTAATTAATGATACAAAACCCAAATTTTAAACCCCTGAATTTTTCTACATATTTACAATTATATATATCAAACAACATCCCAATATCAAAATATATCTAAACTCTTTCTTGGATACCAACTATAAAAACATTTACACCATAAACCAATAATAATTAGTTTAAAATAATTAATTTATAATATTTTTTACATTCCCATTATCATTTAGATTTAATGTTTTATAAAATTCTCAAAACTATTACATAACATATTAGAAATTTCAAAATAGCATACATTTATTCTATAAAAACTAGTTCTTATGTTTAAGATAATGTTTAATGAATGAAAAATTATCTTCTATCATGATGTGTCATCATTGACCAAGATAATATTTTATACACATCCATAGGTTCTATGATAATCATATGAAAATGTGGATGATAAAAATAAAGTTTTCTAATGGATATAAAATTTAGAGTATGTGGTTTACTAAAACCAATTTCCCTTGTACTTTCAATTAAATTGTTTTTTATAATGTTGGAACATAATATAATTTCTTATCAAATTTATATTTTTCTTATATGTTATAGTGTATGAGAGAATTTCCTAAGGGTACTTGTTGTATGAAAATAATATAATAGTTCCCCAAAATGATCAGATATATTAGATGCTATGAAAATATTCTATAAAACCATATTTTATGGATAGATTATATTGTCTTGTGGGACATAGAATATATAGGCTATTAGTGGGAGGAGGATCATAATACATTGAGACACCTTCCCATGGTATTCTCCCTTGGTAATCTCCACAAAGGGAGGTTTTGAGAATGTTCCCGCTAAGAATAATTCATCACGATTCATGTGGCATATGATATTCATATATAAAGACCTATCTAATTTTCATATAGCTCTAATATTATTATTAATGTGTGTCAATATTTATGCAATTTGATTCATTTCATAAACTGTGATGATAATAACTCATGTGAAAGTTTGATATATTGGGTGCATCATGAGTGGCATAACATTGATGAATATTGAGAGAGATAATTTATTCCTTTTATTTGAAGTGAATATCTCAAGACAATTGATGGAATACAATATCCAAATTAAGTCCATAGACATAGAAATTGGTTTATGTTTAGTTTAAGAAATTCAAAGAAATGCATATGAACACACATTTTGATACCATAAGTTATTCATCATATTTGACGAGATATATTTAAATGAAGGTACTATATAGCATTGTAAGGGTTCATAGGAAATCTATGTCATTAAGACATTAACACTTTTCACTATGGGTTCCGTGGAATGTTTCTAGATTCTAAACTTTGACATTAGGCAGTTTACCCTAACACCTCTGAAAAAGGGTCCAGAGGTCCAGACATTATGTTTATCCCAGAATCTTAGTTAAATTTTATATTATTTTATCAAGTATATTACAATATTATACCTAAGTCCGAGGAATAATTTTTAATAAGGCTTATTAGTTTATCATAAGTATTTATTTATTTGTGTATAACATAGATATATTTATTTAATTAAATATATATAAATTATACATGGTCTGGTAAATAATGAGGAAGAATAGAAGAACATGGTATAGTCCAGTTAGAATGATTTTTTGGAATAAATATTAATTTAGTTTTTCATGATAAATAATATTTAAGTAGTTCGCAGGTCACATTCCTATAATGTAAATAATAATATAAATATTATTATTTATAATTGTGGTATTCTAAGGAATAATATAATTTTAATGTTCCTTCATGAAAATAATATTCTAACACTAGCTTTATAAATCACTAATTCTTGAATTTGCATAAAAGCGAATGGATTTGTTTAACATTTATTGAAAAAAAGATGGCTTTGGAGAGAATTCTATCTGCCCTAATATATTCTCAAGAGATATAAATGTTCTGTGATGGTTAAAAATCCTCCACCATCTTCTCCAGTTACGAGAAAAGCAGGAGAATCCAATAAGTCTTTTTAGGATTCTAAAGCGTAATAAATAATTAATGACACAAGGTGTACGAACATCCACAGTAGCATCTATAGAACCCTACCACGATATTCAAATATTCTTGGTGCACATGTGGATCACCGCTAGAGATAATCTACCATTTATTCCTCCTTCTCAATTATGGTTTGATAATAATGATCAACTACATTCAACAATGAAAAAATAATTACAAGATAATGTAATTCTTCATCAATCTAAATTAATTATATGTTGATGTGATATCATGTCATTTTGGATTTTGAGAAAGAATTTATATCTAGTTATAAATAGGAATCTAAAGATGTTGATGAAGAAAAATTTTAGGATTCTACCCTTCCACTTCCATTGGGAACTGAAACATTTCAAGTTTCATCAAATTTATCACATGTTAATTTAAATTATTTATTTTCATTTATTTTTTCTTGCATCTGTTGTTAAATTAATTTATATATTATTCTTTCATAATATGATTATTATTATTACGGTATTACACATTCTTATCACTGAGAACATGTTAAATATCAACAAAGGACGAGTATAAAGATTGCATCATGAAGTGATAAATCTTATGGCCTAGATACATTGATATTTCATGCGTATGTGGTAGTACCCATCATGTACCAAGGTTCGTAGCGCTTGGATACCCAACATGATACAAAAAATGACTAGTGTAAATAGTTTAATTATTAGACCAATTGTTGACTAGAAAGATGGATCACACATTATCATATTATACATCATGTAAGATGTTATATTTCTAATATAGTTTAAATTTATTTAAACATAAATCACACACTCCATGTGTTCATTAATGCATTGAATATACTTTCATTCTTGGGACTAGAAGATTTAGAGGAATAAATGGAGTGTGTCTAGTGCACACATTGTTTTCTCCATAAATATATATATCTAAGGAAATCATTATGTACCTAGGAATATGACTTGGATAGAATAATAGTAGATAATAAAACATGTTTCATGTGGACACAACATTTATCTCAATAAACATTGCACATTTTACACGCTTCTATAGGGTGTAACCATGTGAATGTAAATATGTGGAAGAAAATTAATTATGAATTAATATAAAACTCCATGGAATGTATGTAGTTGTACCCCATGTGACAAGGAAATGAATAACAGTTAATTTTTTAGTAATTAATTTCAAAATGTGTAAAACTTTAACACTCCATGTTCATTATAGGACCAATTAATACAGATTCTGGTCCATGTTATTTATATATTTGTTTATAATCCATGTAATAATATGACACAAAATGTATAAATAAATTTCATATATAAAATGCACCCAAGTTAAGAGCATATGTTATGTGGTGTATTTATGTTCACAGAGTGTAAAATAAATGTGCATATTGTGTACTTGTGTGATTTCAATAAATTTAAAATTAATGAATGATGGAGTAAAAAAATATATTTTACATGGAAATTAATTATAAATAATTTTTTAATTTATTTTTTGAATTGAGTTAATTTGATTAATCATTATATTAATATTAGAATTCATTTTAATGATTGCTAAATTGTGTGAAAATATATGTATGTACCATGTTCTGGATGATCAAGATCCTAGACCGACCATTGTTTGTTCATTTTCCTTTAATCTAATTTATTTTAAGGTTTTTCAATTATTATTATAAAATTAAATTGATTTCATATTAGTCATCCCCACCTCATTATTATGTATGGACCTCCATATCCATAGTATATTTTATTTTACCCATGTTTACCCATCCTTAAGTTCCCCTCATTTATGTGTTGGTAAATACATATTTAATAGATGAACCTCAATAGAATGTGGAGGTAGTTCATGTTCAGAGAAAAGGTGAAAGAAGTCAAGATTATAATTAGATGAAGATTTGGAATGACACAACCTAAAAAATAATTGGATTAAGGTTGATTATTCCCTAGGGCCTACAATTTGTTTATAATCTTCTTGATAGACTAACTTTTAGGTAATTCCCATGATTATAACACTTTAATTAGGTATTATTATTAGTTTCATGGGTAATTATTTATTTTTGTAGATATTATTAAATAAAAATAATAATAATAATTCCATATATAATTAAATAAAACCGAATATGTGTAAATTTTCTGTTGACATGATTAATCAGTTTAGTGAAATCCTCTTAACATTAACAAGTATGCAGATTATTAAAATAGTATTTTTTATTCATAAGATAAAGATAAAATACATAAAATAAAATATTAATTCAGTATTCAATTCGATTACTTGATTTAGAATAGGACTAATAGTTTCAAAGTTCATGACTAACCCTTTTGGGTTGATTTATATAAACAGTGAATTTTGAAGAAAATTTTGGTCAAGTTAAAAACATTTATAACAGGTTTTTCATTCCCTTAACATTATGGGTATAAATTGTGATGGAATTTTTTAGGAAATAAATGTCTAGAATTTTGGTATTGGGGAGTGAAATCAACTAATTGGGGGACTACAAATTAGTAGTTGGAAAATAATTACCTACCAAAATACCTTAACTTACCTTAGAAATCCCACATTTGTGTAATAACAATAGAATTATTTGTCATTTACAATAAATTATCTAAGCCCCTAGATAATCCATTTTTTATTGTGGGTTCTATTGGGAATTGATAAAATATGGGGATGCTAATAATTAAAATTTATTTTATCACACTTTTGGTAATCAAGGAATATACAAAAAAATAATCTATTTATTTTAGAAATTGAAAATCACTCATCATTGAAATTACCACTATGATTTATCTTTTAGATTGAAAACCTTCTCACAAAAACCAATTTATAGTAATAATACATACAATTGCGTAATGTACAACAAGAGAAGAAATAGGTTGTGCTGGAATCTCTAGTTTATGAGCCACTTATCAAGGAGGCTAGTGAGTGGAAATTATTTATGTGTGAAAATAAAATGGATTATATAGTATATAATAGAGTTTCATGTTATTTTCTATGTATATTGTGTTTTATAAGCTTAAAAAAGGATACATTTAGAATATTGTCTCATATTCAATATATTTACCATAAAAAGAGTGAAAAAAATATTTGAGATATCCAAGGCATTGTTCACATTCTATATTGGATTTTTATCACTATTTTAGTCTCATGGGGTCAAAAGGATTGACTAAAATTAGATCTTTTATATCATATTATTTAATATACCAAGTGAGATTCTCACAAATCTCTTTTTGGCCTCAATAACTCAGATCTCATCTAGTTTAATTTTAATTTTAATAAAGAAATGCAAATAAGCCTCTAATGAAACTCAACATTATTATTCTCCATGTTGAATAGGTCATAGGGTATAAAAAATAAATCCTTATACTAAATAAAGAGAACCAAAATAAAAATGTTCTAAAAAATAAATCCAAGTATTAGGTTTATAAGAAGAAGACTTCTAGGAATAGGATGATCTTAGGATAGGAAACAGAAATAAATGAAATCTTGTTTTCATGTGGAAAGCGTGGCTAGTGGAAGAATAATTATACAATGAATAAGTAAGGAGAAGATTTAGGAACATTTTTTATTGAGTATAACTTATCTATATATATTATTTAGTTATTATATACATCTTATGATTCCTATATTGATATCCAAGTAAAAAAACTAGGTATATTCATGAGGGTTTCCATAGGGTAGTTGGATCTTTGAGGTGCCAATAGAGCTTTTTTGGATGCCATATTTTTTAGATAATAACACCTCATATAGTTAATATGAAATATAGTGATATTAATGAACATGTATTATGTTCATATCATTTCCACAAACAACATATCAGTTTAATTTCCCGATTTTACCAGTTTTGTTTTAAAATTATGAAATAATGAATTTTATTTTTTAAAAGATATGATTTTTTATTGCATGGAATTACTAAATAATTATCTTTAGGTATAATATTATGAAAAACAATTATTGATAATAGATATAAAAATTTAAATGACTCATATATAACACATAGTCATGGAATCTATTTCTAGGTCATGTATACTTGAAGAACATGAAAATGCTCTATCAAAAAGAGTATTAAGAAAATTTTGAGCTAAAAACTACTGATATACGTTTCGATTATTTACAAAAAAATATGAATAAACCACATTATATTGGTAGAAGTTAAAGGGATAATGTTCTTTTAGAATTGGTTGAAATTGAATTGTGTGGATCATTTTTGGTTGAAGATAGAGGTGGATTCTCAAACATGTTTAATTTTACTGATGATTTGAGTAAATATGGCTTCGTCTACTTAATAAGGTAATATTATGAATCCTTAGTGTAATTCAATTAATTACATAATTAATTAGAGACTGATATTGGATATATGATAGGGAATCCTTAATGAGATTAAGGTAGAAAATATCTAATAAAAAAATTATCATCATTTTATAAGAGTTTAAGATTATATTTAAAGTCAATTATCCTTATATAACATAGTGGAATAATTTATATAAAAGGAGGAACTAAACCTTATTAGATATGGTGAGGTTTATCAAAAGTATCTTTAATATTCCATTATCATTTTTGGATATTCATTAAATACTATAGTGTACACACTGAACTATGTGCTAACTAAAGAAACAAACATCATACCATATGAGATATTGTGTGGAAAGAAGTTTGTGTTGTTAAAATTATGTGTATGGTGTTGTGAGTGATTTTTTAAGGCCACATCAGGTAAACAATTATACCCTAGAGTATTAATTGTGTCTTTATAGTTTACCCAAAGGGAAGAAGGGTTATTACATATATAAACCCTTACAAAAAATGGTTATATTGTATCAAAAGGACATATTATTATAATGGGACTACATAATCTAGAATTATAGTGGGATAAATAGTTAATTTGATGAACTTGGTTCTCAAGATACACAAGAGTTGGTAGAGGAATATAATATCAAAATCATAATGGAATTTTTTTTTTGAGGAACATGCACTATATAGGATCACACAAGAGGTTAGGGAACCAATACATTGTGTTTTATTGTCACTAGTTTTGGTGACTAATTTTTATTGGACAATGATGATCCTATTTCCTACATGGAGGTAGTAGAGTGCTTAGAAACTATAGGATGGAAAGAAAACCTGATTCCTAAAATGGATTCAATGTTTTAAACCGTGTAAAATTTCAAATCGATACACTAGTTAATGTAAAGATAATTGGGTAAGAATGGGTATTCAATATAAACCTAGACATGGAGGGTATAATAAGTAACTATAAGGATATTTTAGTGGATAAATTTTTGAATCAATGTCATGTCATTGGATATAATGAAACCTTTTCCCATACTTTAATTTTTGAATTCATCAAAAATCTTTATGATATAAAGCATTCCATGACTATGAGATTTTATTGATGAATTTGAAAATAGATTTCCTTTATTTTAACCATTGTTTAGATGTCTATATGACACAAAAATAATGGTACATGACTCTAAATAATCATAAAAAGGTTCGAATGTTGCATAAATACATTTATGGAATAATCTAAGCATCCATGTCATGGAATATTCATTTTGATGAATCCATATGAGAGTATGGTTTAAAAAATAATGAATATTAAGAATGTGTCTATTAATGTTTTAGTGGGAGTGAAGACTTTTTTTTGTTAGTATATGTTGATAAGATATTAATTTTTGGAAATAAGGTACCATCCCTACATTAAATTAAGGACTAGTTGAACATGTGTTTTTCCATGAAGGACTTTGGTGGAAGAACCTACATCATTGAGATCAATATTCTTTCAAATATATCCAATAGGTTTATTACAATATATCATAATATATAAATTCACTATATACTGAATAGATTTCGTATAGGACAATCTAACATGTGATTAGTTCTAGTTTCAAATTGGATTCATCTCTCCAAAAAATGATTCCTCAATGGGAAAGATAGAGGATTGGTTGCATCGTTTACATATTTTTGATAGGATCAAGTATGTATTCTATGTTATGTACCAGAAATGATGTTTCTTATTATATATTCCTAGAAATATGGTATCAAGAAGATCCAAAATAAGAGCATTGGGATATTGTTAAGTCCATACTTATATATTTAAGTCATACTAAGGATACATTCCTGGTATATGGAGGATAAAATGATATAGTAATCATGGCATATACATATTCTATTTTCCAAACTGATTAAGGTGACATGATATTGAAATTATGATATATATTCACACTCAATAGAGGATCTACGAGATGGAAGAGAACAAAGCAGCTAGTTATGCCTAATTATATAGTGGAGTTTAAATATATTATAGTTTATGATCAAGATAATGAAGTATTTTAAATTTTAAAATTTATCTAGGAGATTTAAGTGGTTCCTAGTAGTGAAAATCCTATCACATTATATTGTGATAACACTAGAGTGGTGGATCTCATAAAGGATCCATGGTATCACTAAAGGAAGAACATACTCTAAAACATTCATCCCTTGAAATTTTTTTCTCAATTCCATGATTTCATGTTGAGTAGAGTAACCATAAATGAGAATATGGTAGAACAATTGAATAAATACTTATATCAATAAAATTATAAATATCGTTTCAATGCTAAAATGATTAAATCGATGGTAGTCATATTTAATGCATGTGGAAGTATGTTCGAGTTGGTGGTTCCCTGAAAACAACTCCCCATGTACATTCTAGTACATTTTATATTCATGGTATTTGAATATAATATAATCTCTTATCACAGATTAATTATTATATTATTTTATTTTGTATGTGATAATGTTATAATGTTAGTTTCCACATTAATATTATATAGTTGTTCTCTACTATGATGAGATAATTTAGATGATATGGTAGTATTACTTAAAACCATATTCTATGGTCAGATTATATTTTCTAATGGGTCATAGATGATATAGGCTATTATGGAAAGGACCCTCTGAATATATTTATACAAATTCTCATGGTTTTATCATATAGTAATATCCAATAACATAGGTAATTAGAATGGACCGACCAATATAAATTACACATATTTCATGTGTAATTTAATATTCCCTTCTAAAATCCTTTGAATATTAGGCTATTATTAATGTGTTTCATGTATATCATTCTTAGATGTATTTTATAAGAATTTATTATAATTTTCACAGTAAATTGGGATAAATTGGGTGCCTCAAGAGTGACATAGAGTTAATAAATAGCACGATAGTGTATGTTTCCCTTTCGTTGGTAGTGAATATATCAGGAACCTTGATGGAATAGAACAACATAATTAGATCCATTTACATGGTGGTTAATGAATGTCCCTAGTCCCATAGTTCCATATAAATTGATTTGAACATATAGGTTGACATCACAAGCTATGAAACCTTTTTAACAAAAGATATTATGTCAAAGACATTATACTACAAAATAAGGGTTCATAGGAGATTTAATGCCATTGAATCATTAACTATTGTCACTATAGGTTCCTTGGTGTGTTACTAGGTGTGAACCATGGTTATTAAGTGATTTAGTTTAATTCCACCATTAAAATGGCCTAGAGGGTCATACATAATGTTTATCAAAGTAAATCAATTAAATTTTATATTATTTTAACATGTAGAATATAATATTACTCTAAAGACTGAGGAATATTATTTAATGATTCATATTTTATGATTATAAGTAATTATTTATCGATATATTAAATAGATATATTTATATAATTAAATAAATATTTTTTATAAAAGACCCGTTAAATAATGAAGAGCATGAGCAGATTGAGTTAACTTCTAGTGAGAATGGAATAACATTTGAATAAATATTAATTTATTTATCTAGTATAAATAATATTTAATTAATCCTTCGGTTATGTTGATGTGAATTAAATAATAATATTGTTATCATTATTTTGACATGGGGTATAAAACAGGATAAAAAAAATATTATAGGGGGTTTGTGAAAATAATAATGTGACCCTTGATCTAAAAATACATGATTATGTAATTATTTAAAACGAAATTGTATTTGCATAACAATTATTTTGAAAATAATCTAGATCTCTAGAGAAATATATCGACCCATAGTTATTCTCAAGAATGGTCTAATTTACTTTATCATTAGCAATCATACTCCATCCTCTCCAGCTATGAGAGAAATAAGAAAATATAGTAGGCCCTATTGGTATCCTAATATGTGATCACCAAGGATTGATAAAAGGCATAAAGACATTCACACTAAAATCCAAAAAACACTTCCATATTTTGTAGAGATTATGGGGAACATGTTCTTTTCCACTGGAGAGAATCTTCCCTTGATTCCTCCTTTACAATGATGATTCAAGAAGAAGTTTTAACTATATTTAACAATGAAAAAAAACATACAAGATGTGGTAACTCTTCATATATAAAAAATAATTATAAATTGCATGTGATATCTTATCTTCATGGATTTTAAGAACACATTTTATCTATAACTGAGGTAAAATTATAAGAAATTGGTGAAACATTTATTGGGTGTGAGCCTGATTGCTTACTCTATGCCCCAGAACCTTCCAATAAAAAAATAATTTTTTTTATCTATTTTAAAAAATATAAAATTCCATTTAATTTTTTCCCTCTTAACATAATGAATTTTGCGCACAAAATTATCACTTTCTAACATAGAAAAAATGTTATTTCCTAATGTTTTTCATAAAATATATTATTAGAATACATTATGGAAAAAATCAAAATCTTAATGATTTCTTAAAAAACATGAAAATTTAAATTTAAATTTTTAATGTAAAATAGTTATGATTATTTTATAAAATTATTTTATTACCTTATAAAATATAAATATTTCCATAAAAACCATTTATAAGAATATAATTGGCATGTCTGTACCTTGGGAAATTATCTTCACATCACTCTTACAATCACTGTTAGAATCACCCTTATAATAGAGTAACCCACCCGGTTAATTAAAAATTCATCATATGAGTAACTTAAAAAATTTTAACTCCATAAACTTTATAGGAGTAACATATAAGTAGTTAACTTCATCAAATTTATATGAGTAACTTATAAATAGTTAACTTCATCCACATTACCCAATGCATTGGCAGTCTAAAACAAACCCACATTTCATCATAAAAAATGTTTAAGAATAATAAAATGAATTAATAAAATAAAATCATTCATTTTCATCACAACACTAATAATAATATGAATTTGTTCCCCTAATAAAAATCACTTTCAGTTATCTCATAAAAATAATAAGAAATAACGATTTATTTTGATAATATTTTAAAAACATATAACTCATTGAAAACATAGAATATGATATTCATTGAAAACCCATAGATATTTATATAATAATATTAGTAACAAATAAAATTTATGAAGGTACTAAAAGACATCATTCAATAAACATTAAAAACATTATTTTGGACTTTTTATAGAATGTGAAAAATATCATGCACATAAAACTTGGATATGATTCCATTTTGAACAATTATAAAGAATGAAAAAGTATTTAAAAATTTCCATTAAGAATATATTTATTTAAAAATAATTTTTTTGATACATTTATTGAAAATAAATTTGGAAGAGGAAGAGTATATATCATTAAAAACACAGTATTAGAGAAAAATATATTATAACTTTAGTACTTTTTTAATCTCAGGGATATGAATTGAGAAACAATTAAATGAATTTTTATACCACATTAATTTAATAAAATTAAAGATAAAATACATCCATATGATATTTCATAAATTACAAAAACTACAACATTTTTTGAAAACATAAAAACTATCAAAGAAGTGAAATTGAGATGAGAAATCCATTACCCTCACTCCTGACTCATAATGTACGTCTTCTACCTTTTAGAATAATTATAAAATATTTATTTTTATAATAAAGTTTTTCACATTCCTTCCATTATCACATATTATATTTATTTTATTTTTTATCTTGATTTATTTAATTATGAAATAATTTATATTCATATCATATGTTTTCTAGTCATTCATTCAGAAAAACTTCAGTGTGTTCACCATGTTTGTAATTATATAGCTATTCATGAAGGTAAATTTCATATTTTTTTAGTTTATATACTCTTTTTTATATTATTAAATGTTCCCTATAGCCTGAATAAGGTTTCATGAGAATTTGGAGCTTTTTCGAAACCCTGGCCTCCAAAAATTGGAATATGAAAGTGTGTTTCATAGTTAGTACTAACTATGTATCCTTACCTTACATGACACTTTTTTATAGAACAATAACACATGGTATTTTTGAAACTATGAAATTCAGGATATACACCCATGTGGGATTGTAAACTTTTGTGATAGAAGATTTTCACATGGCTTGTGCACAGTTAGCCAAACCATGCACTGAGCTCATGTGAGTGGGGTTTAAGGGTAGTGTCTTATGCACAGTCAGCACATGGTTTGGAAAACCTAGCAACCAAACCGTGAAACCTAATTTTCTGGGGTGAATTTAAATCTTTGGCCATAATTAATCCAAAAACCTCACCCCTATTTTCCTTTTCTCATTTTCAGCGATAAGAGCCTTTTGCCTTCCTCTATGAGCTCTTCGTTCACCACAACTAGGGATTGAGATAAATCCTCAATCTAATCACTAATTCAACTTCTATTTGTGTTTTTGGATTCTTCTAGGTAATATCTTCAATCCTTAGTATAACTTATTCATTATTATTTCTACCAGTGACAATATTTTTGTGCTAGATCATTTTCTCTATTTCTAGGGCATTTGAATATTTTTTTTCTTCATTCTTCTTTGGATCAAAGTTTGATGTTGGAAAAGTAGTCATCCAAAAAACTAAGGTGGGTGGTTTATTAATTTTTTCATAATGTTTATGTGTTTTTATATATTTCTTTATGTTTCATATTCCATAAAATTTCTTAAAATGGTTTAAATGTTGTTCTTGTTTATTTAATAAATTAAACCATATATAGACACTTTGGTATAACTGTATTAAATGGTATTATGATTCCTACAAAATATGAAACCACACCTTAGGGTGTGTTGGATGAATTTAATTCTTTTATATAATTTTTTTATTGAACAACGAACCATCAAAGTGTTTTTATTGACAATGGAATTTAAATACCCTACCTTAATAATCAAATTGGTCAATTTAAATAAATAATAATAGGAAGAAATTTCAACAAAGTGTTGTATATTAATATTTACATGGTTTATATAATTGTGACTCCAAAAGATATATTGGAAATGTATATTATAACTATTTAGAGGTAAACCCTCACTATTAATGTTAAGAGTATACTAATACTACTGGATGGTGAACATCTATTAAAGGTTATGTTGAGAATGGAAATTTTCCCTCCCTTATGTTGGGATTTGGGTATGATTTCTCACACAGTTATACTTTTTTTGGACTATTGTAATGATGTTACATGTTACTATTCCTTATTTCTTGGGAATGAAAACCCACCCCACCATCTCAAGTTAGGGGAAAGATGTATCACATTCATATGAGGTTATGAAATTTTCCCCTTGTTAGAGCTATTGGTACATTAGGCTAGTTATGGATGCTTGAGTTATTCCCCATATCTTTCTTGCACCTAGTATCCATGTATATGGCTCTAAATTGTTTTAGGTATAGTGTGTATATACATAATTACATATTATATTATATATATGATTATTATATATATGGTTACTGATCAGATATTCTCCAACCTATGCCGAATCAGGTAGAGCCAGCTAGGTGTCCTATACGAACCTAAGCGAGCAATTCATTACCATTCCACCACTCCTTATTAATCATTTACCTAAAATTTGTTATTCTATGTACACTGGATGGATTATTTGTTAACATCATTAGTGGTGGCCTATTGAGTTTATATCACAACCTAATTGTGCTACCTTTGGAACCTAATTATACTTCATGTCTATAAGAATGGATAAGGGTATACACCCTGCTAAAAATACCTGATCTGTTTTACTTATATCTTAGAACATAGGAGATGATTAAAAAGTGTATACTCATGATGCTAGTGGAGTATTCTTTTTGACATTTTTGTATTTTTTATAGTATTTTGTACATGTATGTCCCCTGTATCCTGTATTTCCGTATTTATATATTTGTATCCCATGGAATCATGTATATGACTCATCCTATGTGTATTTGATTACTATTTTTGTTTCTTGTTGTTTTCTTCTCCATAGTTGATTATTATTTTGTTCCCATTGTGTCATCTGTTATATTACACTATTACTATTTCTATTATTTATATTATCCACTCTTCCACTATTGTATGAGGTAGAGTCTCCCCATAGTACCACCATAGACCCTCAATGCTATTTAGTAGACTGTAGTATATGGGGGTGTACTTGAGGCTATGTGACCCACTATCTTTGGGCACCATTTTATGGGATCCCGGGTTTGGATTTTTCAATGTGGAATCATTTTTTTTCATTTTGTCTTTCTATTTTCGTAATATATAAGAGACTAGTATGAAATGGAATTTAGTAATTAGTCTGTTCCTGAGAGTAGATGAACCATGTATAGGGGAAACCCAAATTACATGGGATGGGTTATTTTTAAACTAATTTTTTCCTGTTACAGTTGATTCAGTTTTACCATTGGGTGACACACATGTTTTGTGAAATTACTAAGATTTATAATAATATCGTTATATATTTCCTTTATTTATCATACTTAGTCATGAAATTAGAATCCCCTGCATCATCATATGCACATTAGGATTGATTTTGCATGATTTTTTCCATGTCGCATCTACTTTCTATGTGAACTTTCCATGTTCATATAGTTATTTCCTAGATCATTATATATGTAATATGGTAATTATTCTTGAATCCATAATATAATTGGATTAATTAAAGTGGATGCATCAATCTAAATGGTTTTTTCCAACATAGATTGATGATGACATATTAATTGTCCGATTAAACCATGTTGGGGGGTTATGGACCCAGGGGTTCTATGGACCATAGCCAATGTTAGTAGATTAGACTGATTGAATTACAATGTATATTTATTGATCAACTGTATCTATAACAACTAAATTGTGATTCATGTAATAAAATCATTATAAATTATATATTGCATTATGGTACTAGATGTAAATGTCAAGGTCCAGTTAAATGACATGCCAATTTCAATTTTTAAGGAGCATGACTATTATAGAATTGGAAATAGTGACGAACCAATATGGATAATGATATATATAACTGCTTATATAAAATATTTTGAACTAAACCAAAAACAATCCTCTAAAAGAAAGGTTACCACTAAATGGGATGTCAATTAAAAATGTAAAGGTGGTTTACTATATACATAACAATTGATACTCCATATACCAGAACCCTCTATCATGTGACATGTGACGTAGACTAAAACTTGGACATAATAGTGGGTAGTTGGGGTACCTCTTATATTCTTGTGAAATTTTATGGTTTTTTATTTACAACATAGACCTTTCTTTTTAAGTAGAGAGAGAGATGTAATCCTTTTTAATAGATGGTAGTGTACCTGTCTTGTTGACTATATGAAATTATTTCAGCAGTTAAAATTACTTTCTAACAAATGTGTTTAGCATTGTAGAATCATTCCTCCTTGAATGAATCAAGTAATGCACCAGGTAGGTGGTGAAAACCATGCCATTGAGGTGGTGGGCCTGATCCTATAGGGATAACTCATGTACTTACAACTATAGGACTACCTATTATTTTGGATATGGTCACTGACACCTAGTTTTCAGAGAGATTTTTCCCGATGATGTAATCCATGAAAGTTGTTTCCCGACCTACCCTGAAAATGACATAGTTGACTCAAGAGTTCCAACAACAGCATCTTCCCACCTTTTTAGGGGATGATGTACCTCATACTATAGATTCAACACTTGAGTCCATGATTTATATTTTTTTCATCTAGATATGCCTCCAAAGTAGAGGTCAAGATCAGTACTTTTATGCTATGAAGTTCTACCAAGCGATTATGGGATGTCATTACCAAGGTCGTTCGACATCGAGTCATGATTTGGGTAGACTTCTTGGTGATATTTTATGATTTTTTATTTCCTAGAACACTGAAGTCTTTCCGGGCTAGAGAATTTACAAACCTACTATATGGATCCATGTCTATAATGGAGTATTATACTCTCTATACTAAGATATATTGGTTTTTATCAACCTTATTAGTTTATGAACTCATGATAGAAACGAAATTAAAAGATGGTCTATTATATGCCATCAAACACGCGTCAATGTATTTTGACTAATGACTATTTTTGAGATAGTCAACCATGCCCTAATTACTGATATTAATCTAAGGGGGGTTCATTATAAGAACTAGGGTGGTTCAAAACCAAGACCTATTAGTGTTTCTTCTAATGGTTAATAGTGACATTTCAAGGTTTATCATGGGGTAGCAGCAGTCAAACAGATCATACTGATAGATTCCTTATATGTAACCAACGCGGAAAGATGAGACACACAAATCTTCATCTATATGAGATCCAATGGAGTGTAGAGGTTGTAGAAGGATAGTCCATATCCATCACTTCTTCAAGACTTTTCATCCAATGCCTAGAAATAGGGGATATACACCTACTACACATTCTAGAGTTGGATCTATAGTATCCTTTCAAGAAGGCAGATGGAATACCAATGGCTACATAGGCCGAGGTGATTGTTAAGGGAGAGGAATTAGAAAAAGGACATGTAATGCTGGTAGTGTAGGCCTGCTCAGGGTGGTCAAGTTGTGACTCGGAGACATGGTACGGGCTAGTAACATGTAGTGAAACCTATTCTATAGAAGAATAGCATCATACCATTTACTATTAAAGGTAATACTATAGTATCCTCTACACTAGTGTCTATTTTATTTTACATAGGTGAATCACACACTTTTTTATCTAAGGAAGTTAAGGATAGTATTTGGTTGAAGATATGGTATTACTATGGAATTATGAAACATAATACCTCATTTATTATTCTATCATAGAGTGTTATCCAATGTAAGGATTTTCCCCTTGATATATGAGGATATATCTTCAAGTTCAATATTTTCATCCTTAATATGATAGGGTTTGATTTAATTATCATAATGGACTTGTTAGTTCCCTATTGAGACCATACAAACTATTATCACCAGAGGGTGAAGTTTCAATCATCATAGGGAAGTAGACATAACCAGAAGGGATAATGATATGTTCATGTGTCTCAATATGGACCGGAGCATCATGGTCTTGGATGATTGACAATATATCTTTCTTGGATCCCCTTGGATGATCAAGAGTTACGACTAGTTGTTTTCCCTCTTATGGGGGATCATTTTAGGGACGTTATCTGAGACATTTTTATGGGCTACCTATAGTGATAGAGGTAGAATTCAGGACTGATCTAGTTCAAGGAACTACACCAATGTCTATACATCCATATAAGATGGTGTTTATGGAGCTTCTGGAGATGAAGAAACAGTTGGAATACTTATTGGATAAAGGATTTATCTGACCTAACACCTCTCTATGGTGTTCACTTGCCCTTTTTGTAAATAAGGCAGATGGTGTCCTCAATATTTTCATTGATTTTAGTCTGTTGAACCACCTTACGACAATGAATCGATATCCACCACCTCAAACAGAGGACCTATTTGATTACAACTGAGGAATGAGAGTTTTATCAATGATTTATTTGAGTTTAGAATATCATTAAGTTCATTTCAAATATTCATACATATGTTTTACAACATTATGAATCAAGTATTATATTTATGAGTATATAGTGACGATGTTAGGTCTCATGAAAATGTTATTTTCTTTTTCTAGAACTAATGAATTAGGTTTTAAACTTATATCTAGATTCATTCATGGTAGTATTTGTGGATGATATATTAGTGAATTATCATTGCTAACATGAACATTCATAGTATATTGAAATCATACTGAATACACTGAGCGAGAACCATATTTATGAAATGATCACTAAAATATATTTTTGGATCAACAAGGTTCACTTCCCGATCATTATGATCTCTGATGCAAGCATTTTAGCATAACTAGATAAGGAGATATCTGTAGTTTCCTAAGAAAATACAAAGAAATTATATATATATATATATATATATAGATTCATGTGGATAGATAGATATTATATAGACTTCATCCAGGATTTCTCACACCTAGAAGCTCCTCTTATGGACTTGACTATGATGGGTGTAAAATATTTAAGGTAATCAGCGCGTGAAAGAGCCTTTTAAATGTTAAAAGGCCATTTGAATTCAACACTGATCCTAATTAATCCAGATCCTAGAATAATATACAAAATTTATTATGACACATTAGGTACTAAGCTGTGGGTAGTTCTGATATAGGATAAGTGATTCATAGTATATGGGTCTTGTTAGTTGAGGCCTCAAAAGTGAAATTAACCGATGCACAAACTCAAGCTATATATTGCAGTTCATGATTTATTCTATTTGTGACATTTTTTACTTGGGGAATTTTTTTTGGTATTCAATGATCACAAAATAATCAAGTACATCTTTATACCATGTAATCTCAATATCTGAAAGTGTTGATGGGTTGAATACCTTCAATCCTCTGATTTTTAGCTTTCTTGCGCACCTAAAAAAGAAAATGCTATAGATAATTCTCTGAGTATGATGACTTGGACATAAGTATTTTAGGAGGATAGTGGAGAGTGGAAGATCATGACCTTATTTTCAGAGATGCACATTATGGTTCAAGAGGATCATGGGAGGATTATCCTATTAGCCTTAGTAGTTACCTCTACTCTTATGAAACCGGTGACAATAAATTAAGTATTAGATCCCTAAGGATTAGTCCTAAGAGAAATTATCTCAGTTGTTGATTTATCTTATAGTTGAATCATGGACGAGGATGAGACCTTATTCTTTTATGGGCATGTTTGGATCTCAATAGACATTTGAGAGGAGGTGATGTAGGAATTTCATGTCTCAATCTAAGTAGTACATCTTAATACCAAAAATATGTACCAAGACTTATGTATCTTGTATTAGTGGATTGGTATGAAATGGGAGATAGATATATTTATCACTTGGTGTTCCACCTATCAAAAGGTGAAGGTAGAACATCACCAAATGGTAAGATTTTTACAGCCATTTTCCATTTCTGACAGGAAATCATATGTTGTTTCCAAGATGTTCATGACTATTTTACCTGGGCCAACTTGTGTAAATTAAATAGTTTGGGAAGTCATATATCATTTGATGAATGTTTCACACTTATTACATGTTCAAGATTCATTCTTGGTTAATGATCTAGGAATTCTATATATCATGGATATTTTATGCCTTCCCGGAGATCCGTGATCTATTGTATCTGAAATGGATGTTCACATTTCATCAAAATTATAGAAAGGGTTGTAGAAGGCCATGGGCACACAAGAGATTTTAATCAAGGACTATCACTGTCATACCAATGGAGATATAGAGCATACTATTTTCATTATAGATGACATGATTCGTGCATATCTCCTTAAATTCGGGGGTTCTTTGGGGAAACACATACCCTTAGTTGTTTTTCCTTATAATTATAGATTCTAGGTTACCATAAAAATGGAACCTTATGAAGCCTTATATGCTATGCCTTTTTGATCACCTATGTGATGGTTAAAGGTAGGGGAGGTAGATTTTCATGGACAATATCTTGTATAGGATACTTCAAAGTATTTCTAGTTAATCAGGAAGCACATGTTGATAACATAGTCTAGACAACAGTCATATGCCAACCACTACTGATGACTTGTTGCTTTTGAGGTCATGAACTGGGTTTTCCAATGTGTTTCTCCCATCTTGCCCCATTAATGAAATCATAGAAAAGAAAATATTTCACCTCAATTCATTGTGACCTTTATTGTTTTTGAAAAAATCAAATTAGAACCTTATTGGATAGTACTTCCTCAAAGATATCAGCCTATGTGTTTTTTCATTCATGTATCCCACCTTTTTCGGTATTATCTAGACTAGATGTAGGTTTTACATCTTGAAGGGGCTAAGTTGGTTGAGGACATTTACATAGGTGAGTATCAAGTCCATATCATGGATCTTATTAAGATGTAACTCTGAGGTAGGTTAGTTTCATTATTATGTGTGCTATGGAAGCATAAATGACTAAAAGACGAGTCACGTGAGTAGTAAGAAAATGTTCTAGCCCAGTGGATAGAGATTTTCTAAGATGATTCCTCTTTACCCTAAAGAGGCTAAACTAAGGATGAGTATCTTTAAGGAGGTGAGGTTGTAACGAACCATCTTTTCATGAATGTACACCTCATTTGTTTTTTATTTTAAAATCTTGATTATCTTCATGAACATGAACTATGGCTAAATAAAGGTTTTGGGAGAATCTAGGTCTTGTTCATATATCATATCTCATTGAATTGGATAAATAGAGTGGGCCCCAAGGTTATCACATGGTAGGTACTAACCATGTGGCTTACTGGTAAAGGGAACCTATGTACAGTAGGAGGCCACACAATTTCTTTTGAAATCATGGGACAGAGGTCGTATGGCTATATGAGATTGCAATGGTTTGTGAAAAAGAATTTTTTTCACATATTACAAATAGTTATCAAAACTATTCCCCTTGACCATGTAGGCGGGGTTCAATGGAAATGGATTATCCACGATTGGTGTATGGTTTGGCCAACCATGAGACCCAATTTTAAGGGTCATCATACCATTTTTCTCTTAATTATTCTAAAAATATCACCCACACTTTTCCTTTTCTCATTTAAAACAATATGATCTTTCTTCCTTCTCCCATGATCACTCCCTTAACCTCACCTAGGGATTGGGATAACTCCTCAATCTAGTCTCTGATTCAACTTCCTATTTATATTTTTCACGGTAATCTCTATAATCCTTAGGCTTGTTTAATCATTATTCTTTCTATAGATGATGTTAGTATTTTGAAGGATCATTTTACCTATTTATAGGGAATTTTATACATTATAATTTGATTATTTTCTTCTTCAAATCAAAGGTAAATGATGAATGAGTGGCCATCCATAGACCTAAGGTAGGTTGTTTAGTAATTTTCCCTCAATGTTAAAGTGTTTTTATAGATTTAAACAATATGTTTCATGTCATACAAATCTATGCAATGCTTTAAATTGCGTTCTTCCATATTTAATCAATTAAACCATATTTATACACTCTCATACACCCATATTAAATGGTTATAGTTTTTTACCACTTGGAAACCACCCCTTTAGGTGTGTTGGATGAATTTTCTTATTTTATATAAATTTTTTATTGAATAAAGCACCTTATAAGTGTTTGGATTTACCCTGGAATTTAATATCCATACCTTTATAATCAAATTTCTTAATTTAAATAAATTATAATAGGTGGAAAGGCTATACCAAGTGTTTCATATATATATTTACATGATTTATAATATTTTGAATCACATGGATAGATTGGGACTACTGATTATAAGTGTTTAGAGGTAAACCCTCAATATTGTTATTAAGAGTATACCATCACTATGGGATATTGAACAACTGTTATGGATTATTTTGAGAATGGTATTTCATGCTCTATTACATTGGGTGGTAAGCATGATATCTCACACTTTTATAATTTTATTTGGATGATAGGCATGGTGCTACATGTTCTTGTGCTTTGGGTGCTGGGCATGATGACTCACCCCACCATCTCAAGTAATGTGAAATATGTCTTTCATTTGTATGAGATTATAGGATTTTCCCCTTGTTGGAGCTATATGATTATTACACTATTTATGGATGCCTCAATTATTCATTGGGTCCAGCTAGCACCTAGTATCCATGTATATAGCTCTAAACATCCTAATTTATAGTGTTCATATACATGTATATATATTATATACATATATATATAATTAATATATATGTGGTTATTGATCTGACATACAGTGACCTATGATAAAGTATATATAGCCATCAATGTGTATTATAAGAACCTGATAAGGCTATTTTTTATAATTCCAGTATTATTTTTTATTCATTTATCTGCACATGACTATATTATGTACACTAACAGAACTATTTATAGACATTTTTTGTGTTGGACTACTGAATTTATCTCACACCCTACTCAGGCCGACATTAGTACCTGGGTAGACATTATATAAGTAGGAAGGGATAAGGGAAAGCACCCTACTACATTTTCTTGATCTATTTTACTTATACCTTGAAGCATGGGAGCATAAGACCGAGCATATACTCATGATGCTAGTAGAGCGATCTTTTGGACATTTTGTATTTTTGTATAGCATGTTGTATATGCATGTCCCATGTATCTCCTATTTCCCTTTTTTTGTATATCATCATCCCATTATAGCATCATGTATATGATCGATCCTATAGGATTGTGATTACTAATTTTATTTCTTGTTGTTTACACTTCTGTAGTAGATTACAATTTCGTTTCCACTATTCCATCTATTATATTAATCTTATAATATATATTTTTATTTATCTTATATATTTTTCAAATATGATACGAGGGAATAGTATCACCACTTTACCACCTAAGACCCTCATTTCTAATCAGTAACCTCTGGCATATGGGGAGTCTCTCTTGAGGTTATGTGACCCACTGACTTAGGGAACCATTTTCATAGATTTCAGGTAAGGATGTTACTATTTTCAAATGGTTCATTGATTCATAATTTAAAAAATAATTTGAACACTATAATTATAAATTTTATACATTAAATATAATTTTAAAAACATTAATCTAATATAGAGATGAAAGAAGGGATAATTCATTAATTAATAATGTAGTATACTTGTATAAATGAGCTATGCTTTTATTTTTATAATTGATGAAAATAGAATATTTTATATATGTATTTATCTTTATAAAATTGTAATAATATAATATTTATAATATTTATTCATTAAATTCATCCTTATTACCATTCATGTAAGATGTTAGTGAAAAATGAAATGCATAGTACATGAAGGCAGTGGTCATCATGTATGCACAATCGATGTTTTTATTTTATGATGGATGAGAGGGTAAAAAAGGAAGATAATATGTTATCTTTATAGAATAATAATTATGTCATAAATATAATACATATATGTATATATATCTATTAAATTAGACATTATAACTTGACATGTGAGGTAGTGATGTAAAAATAAATTCATCACTACATGGAAATGGTGATCTACATGTGTTTAGGAGTAATGTTTTCCTTTTTTGACAGACTGAAAGGTGGTAGAAAATAGTTCTTCCATAAGTATAATAAAATTTAATTATATTATATATAATAATTTAATTATATTAAAAAGGTTATAATAGGGTTTAATTTTTTATGAGAATAAATAAAATTGAAGGAATTCAGTTAGAGCTTATAACAACTCTATGGATATCTTCATTTAGCTTGCACATTATCACTTATAAGATTAATATTTTGAGAATAACAAGACATATGAAAAATGGAGAATAAATTTTGGTAGTGATTTTAGTAGTTATGGGAAAAACGTGGGTGCTCAATATGTGTGCATGAGTGAGGAGAGTAGGTTCACTTTTTCAAATGAGTGGAGTTGTACCCTTCTAAATTTTAGGAGAATTAAAATATAATTAATTTATTTCTCATAAAAAGTGGCTCACATTTAGTCTAATTTAAATTATTGGACAAGTAATGGTATAAATACAATCATATATCAAAATATATATAAGTTTTAGAGATACTTTATGCCTTATCATTCAGTTTCACCCTCGCTTTAACCCTTCTAACCCTTACCATGTTGACAAACTTTTACCTTGGTAAATATTCATTATGACTAAAAATGAAATGAATTGTTTTTTATATAATTTGAATATTATGATTCCAAATATATAATTCATTTTATATGAATTAATTTCAATAAGTGATGAAAATAATTTTTAATATAAGTTCACAAAATGCAAGGGAAAACAGTTTTTAGAAAAATATTATTTTTATGAAAAAAATAATGTTACAAAAAATTGAAGGGTAATTTTGATTTTGAAGAAATTAATTAGATTATTTTTAATAAAATTAGACATATTTTAATTTTAATCCAAATAAAAACTGAATGTAAATTTGTTAATAATTTATTAAAAAATACCAAAAAATAGTATTAATTGAAAAAACAATTCTTTCATTTCTAAATTTTTAAACACTAATAAGTTAATAATTATATCTATAAATTAATATAATTACTTATAAAATATATATTTACTCAAAAATAATTTTATTATTTTTCAAGTATTTCTATATCAGTATACTAATACAAAATTTTAAGTATTGTCAGAATCGTTATTTTTCACCATTGACCCAAAAATCAACCTTTTAAAAAATCATAAAATAAAACTAATATAATTTAGGAATGATGAATTAAAAAATGAATTTAATTTCTTCAAATTAATATTCTAAAATTAATAAATTTATCTTTTAAATTAATATACAAAATTAAAGAGATAAATATTAGAAAATCCACGAGCCGGTTAAAGTCGATCCTAATAAAAATAAATAAAGAAAATGAAAAGTGTCAAGCGTACAAGGGAATATTAAATAAATGAGTGTGCATCACCCCACACCTATCTGCCTCCACTAGTGAGGCATAATAATCTGGGGTTGTTAATGACCACATTTCTCCTGTATCATTGAGCGCCTGCTTTGCCAACGCATCTGCCACCTGATTGGCCTCTCGATAGACATGTGAGACCTCCACCCGTATCTGAGAAATCTCACTAAGGCAGACCACACACTACGATAGCACACACCAAGGGACCAGGCGCGTCTTGGTGCTCAAGGCATGAACCGCGGTCTGAGAATCAGATTCAATCCATATATGATTCAAATTAAAACAGACAGCGTACCTGATGGAATATATCATTGCCCAAAGTTCAGCTTCAAAAGTGGTACCAATTCCAACAGCGCGGTGGAAGCATCCTTAAACAAACCCACGGTAGGTGCGGAACACTCCTCCACAACCCGATGGGCCTGGAGCGCCCAACGCAGCCCCATCAACATTTACATTTAGGCAAGGTCCGATGGGTGGGATCCATCAGATATAATTTAGCATCTGAGGCTTGCGTGGACACCCTGAAACACCAAGAATTCACAGAATTTAAAGATCCTCAACTGCATTAGGCATTGCGCCATCCTGCACAAGATAAGCAGCATACACATCTCTATGAATGGCCATCATTCCCTATAGAACAGTGGGGCGCACACCAGTGAATACAGCCTCATTCTGGGCTTCCTAAAGTGTTGTAATTGTAGCCGAAATAGCAGCTAAAAATAGATTATATATATGGTCACTAAATCTGCTATGAGAAGCAGCATATAACATTTGGATAACTGGTCCACAGGTGCTAATAGCCACCCCAAACACAGAGCTATGGTATTCCCACAACTGTTTTGCATGAGAACAACCCATAAAGATATTATGAACAGAATCCTCATCATTTATACACATAGAGCACATGGAGGCCATCTGAAACCTATCCCTCTTGAGAGCATTAGTTGTGGGTATGCAATTTTTCTAGACCCGCCAAATTAGAGAAAATATGGAGGGTCTAATAAATCGCTCTCTGAATTTCATCAGCCAGGAGGGTGTAAGGGATTGGCCCCCATAGAGGATCGTGTAGTAATCCCTGCTATTGAATTTCCCAGTTCTTCTATGCATCCAGATTAGTGTATCCTATTACATAAAGACATAGTCATTGATTTCATTCTCCACCTGCACAGGAACACTAAAAGTAGTAGTTTGTATCTATGAGAGGATGTTGGAGATTGAAAAATTGACTGGCTCATGTGTCACATTTAAGTCACAAAGAGGCTATGTGAGCCACTTTTTTCTCCAACAATTTAGTGTGGAATCCCTGCAAACCACCCATCGGGTATCATGCATGATTCTGACATATGCCTTCATGATAACGACCCAAATCGATGAGGCAAGGTTCCATTTGTATCCATTTAAGAGCCTCCTTGTGATTCTGTTTGAGAGAAAATCATCATCAGCTTCTTGAGAGATCAAGTTCAAGGTGAACTTCCCAATCAATCCATCATTAAATATCCAGAGATCCTTGATTCCTAGGCCCCACAGCTCCACAGGCTTGATGCACTCCTTCCATGCCACTGTAACTAGCTTCCTCTCATGTGGTGACCCCGTCCATATGAAATTTCGTACCATTCTCTAAAGTTCCTTGAGAAGTCCCCTCGGCCATTGATATATAGAGAAGGAGTAGACAAAATTCAATATGATTACTGAGTTCACAAGGCAGACCCTCCCCTCCTGGGACATAGTTTTCCCATTCCAGCTGGCCATCTGATGAAAAATTCCAGTAGAGATTCCTTCCAAGTACTGTCTTTTCACTTTTCCCCAAAACAATGGGACCCCAATGTATTGGAAAGGTAAGGCACCCCTCCTCACACCATGAAGTCTGACAATTCTATTCTGTTTTCCAACTGGAATTCCATTTCCAAAAACAATGGAAGATTTTTGCCAACTAATGGCTTGTCCGGAAACCTCCTCATAATGACTGAAAAGTGATTTAATGGATAAGATGGTTTTCCTTGACGCCTGACCAAGAAGCAAGATGTCATCAGCATACAGTAAATGAGATGGGGCATGCTCACTCACGCCGGAACTCATTCATTTATAAAGTCCCCTTTGGGAAAGATCATTCATTCACCTACTGAAGTAGTCATCTGCCATGGAAAAAAGGAGACCAGAGAGTGGGTCACTTTCCGCACCCCCCTGGTGCAAGGAAAGAAGCCCCTCGGGGCACCATTGACAAGAACAGATAACCTGGAAGACTCCAAAATGACACAGATCAGATTAATGAATCCATTTGAGAAGCCATAAATTCTATTAAAATGAAGGAGAAATCTCCACTTAAGGGTGTCAAAATCCTTGGATATATCAATTTTTATGGAAAAATTTCAATCCATTGTCATCCTTCACATAAAATTGGCACACTCAGAGGCCATAAAAAGGCACATTTGGATGCTCCTCCCAGGGACAAATCAAAATTGATTCAGAGTGATTATTCCATTAACCAACCCACTCATCCTGTTCACCAAAACCTTTCTAATAAGTTTGGGTATTGTGTTACCAAGAGCAACCAGTCTGGTGTCCTTGATGTCAAGAGCATTCTCTGCCTTGGGGATAAGAGCAATGAAACATGAATTCATTCCATGGGGCATATATGAGTGTGATAAGAAATCCTTGATTCCCTGCACAATGTCATTCTGCAGGATGTGCCAACAGAACATAAAAAATTTATTTCTGAACCCATCAGGACCTGGGGAACTCTCAATATTGAGAGATACGAGGGCGGGTCTAATCACTTCTTTGCATGGGGGAGAAAGTAGAATCCGATTCAAGTTATCATCAATACAAGGGCTGATGTTATCAACCATGCGGTGGATGTTGGACTACCCATTATAGGAATATATTCCTTTGAAGTATTCAGCGACGACCAAGGAAATATCCTTTTCTTCACTGTAGAGGTTCCCATAAATTCTGATCACCCTATTCCCTACATGCGCCTCTTTTCCATATGTAGTCTGATGAAATGCTTGGATTTTCTATCCCCATCTGTTAACCATTTCACATTAAGTTGATTTTTAACTAGCCTTTCCTTTATCACTATGAGGTCATCTAGCCTATTATGGGCTGTTATTTCCTCTCTGGATACGGTAGGATGTTGATCCTGACAAATCTGAATCCTGGACAGCTCCTCCTCTGCCTTCCTGATATCCTCATCAAATTTTGAAAATATTTTTTACTCCATTCTCTTAGTAACCCCTTAAGATGTTTTAGTTTCATAAAAAGTCACTGAAGAGGAATCCCAATGATTTCATAATTCCATGCCTCCAAGACAATCTCCCTATATCCTGTAGTCACAAGCCATTCGTTGTTGAATTTGAAGGGAATAGGGGATGACCTTGTGATCTATGTATTGAAATCAATAACCACCAGGTTGTGGTCTGAATGATGCTTAGGGAGTGTGAATCCAGAAACTCCATGAGTCATATCATGATCACCAATACAAACAAAACATCTATCAGGATTTCTTGCTTTATGCCCCTACCATATGTACCTGCACCATGTAAAATCTGAACCTGCTATGGTAACTCGTTCCTGATTGCAGTAGTCAATACATTCAGAAAATTCAGCAGCAGCAACCCTATTGATGATTGGTCCAGTTTTCTCTTTAGGATTCCGCACTGTGTTGAAATCACCAATCACCACCCATTTTTGCTCCATATTCCTAGAAGTTGCTTTAATTTTCACCCATAATTACCTCCTCTTTATATAAGATTTGGAGGCATAGACAAAAGAGACTGATAAATCATGTCCAGCAAAAATGTAGTTAATCAAGACACTTTGATTCCCATTGGCACAAGAGGTGATCTTAATTTCATCATGCCTTAACACCCATAAGTGGTCTATATGAGATGCAAGCTGGTTATTAGAGATAAAGTTGTATCCAAGAGAGTCCTATTTGAATCCTTTCTAATTTTCAAAGAGGATTTTTGGCTCAGCAATGCTGACAAGCATCGGTTTGTAGGTCATGAGATAATGTCAAAGGACCCTGACTGTGTGGGAGTTACCCAGCCCTTGACCATTCAAATAGAGTATCCTAATTTTTTTCTGGCCATGGCTCTGGTCAGAGGCCCCCCTTTCCTTTCCACTGGCACCTGTTTCTGCTTTTTCTTCCCCTGACCACTCTGCCCTTGTTGTCCAGGGCCAGTGATGTTCTAAGGGTCCTTGGTCACCTAGCATGTCCCACTGTCCCCATCCTTCATTGGTGCATGAATAGACTTTTTCTCCAAACCTGGACCAGCTGAAGCCCGATCTGCACCTCGGTTCCCCTTCATCAACTTGTCCTTACTGCTATCATACACATGCCCACTCAGTTCATCACTATCATAGCCGCTGGATGAAACCACATTCACTTCTGGGAATGTTGTGTCTTAATTGCTCCTAACACCATTTTCATCCATCAGTCGCCCATCTGATCCATCCCTGGATGCAGCAACACCACCACCTGCAACAGGCATAATAGGTTTATTAATACCTTCCACCTCATCAGCCCATAAATGGCCAACAAGGGGCATAAAGGTATTCCCATATTTGAGAGGGGTCATTGCCAATTGAAAACCTTCTTCGGGCAGCCTTGGAGGAGGAGATTTGGATGAAATACCCTCCTAGATCAGAAGTTGGATAGCAGCCCGAACCTCTGCCAACTCCTTCAAATTCTGCTAGATTGGTTAATTTGTCCCCCGACACATCAGGTGCATCCATATTTGCAGTAGCACACTGAGGTAAGGTGTTCGGCCCGACAACCAGCATACCACTACAGGAAGGATGTGCTGCCAGACTCTCCTCAACTCTGCCCTCCCCACCGCATGCAGATCGATCTTGTACTCCATTGCTAGGCATGTCATTCTCGCTGGTAGCAGATGAAGATCCCCTCGTATTCAGCGCCTCATTCTTCCCAGGTCCAATTACTTGGCCATCATCCTTGCTCTCATAGGTCTTCAGAGGATTTTTCTCCTTCCCCTTCCTCCTTCTGCACATGCTCCCTTCATGACCTTTCATCTTGAAAACATTGCATTCCTTGTCTCGCTTATACTACGATGTCATATGCCCAAAGAATAAGCAGCTCATACCAAACATGGGTTTCCTTTCATAAAAGATATCAAGCTTCATGCTATCATCCCTTGTTGTAAGAATTACCTCTTCAACCAGCATGCTCGACATGTCCACTTCCACCAATATTCTCGCATAGTGTCCAAGACTCGGATTATCTGTCTATCGATCCATGCGAATGGGGTTTCCAACAAAGGAAGCAATGTCCCAGAGGATCCTTGGGTCTCAATTTAGCCAATTTAGCTTGTAAATTTGGATCCATGACTGCGTATGAGTGTTTCGAACATTCATGGGGTCAAAATTGCGGTCCCATTTCTGCACATTCAGAAAACCAGGATTCAGAGAGACCATGCCCTTGCTCCATGCTTTCTGCTTACCTTCATCTGTGGGGAAGACCACATGGTAATAGCCCCTTCCCATGGCATTCATTCTCAAGTCATAAAATCCACAAACCTCCATGACCCTCTTAGTCAGATCCTGAAATTTCCATAGACGCTCGCCCTTCGGAGTAATGACCCTCACGATAATTGAATACCGACAGAGACTTACCCGTTCCTCAATTGCCTCCTGATTGGAAACAACATGGGAAATCCTCCCCTTCCTTATCACTCTCCCAGGTGGGGGGTGCTTCGAAATCCGAGAAGGATGGTCCCGCCGCATTGCGCACCACATCCGAAAAATCCCTATTAATCCTCGTAGGTTCTTTTGAAGAGAACACATTGACATTCTCACCCTTCTTTGAAATTGAGAACATCTCTTTATGACTGATCGGCTCAACGCATGGCCTCTCATCACCAGCATTATCTGTGCACGTCCCCTGGTTGGGATTCGAGGCGTCATCTTCATCATCAGGCTTAGGGTTTCCACCCGGTTCCCTTTGTACCATCTGGTCTTAAAAAGATAAATAACTTTTATAGAAAACCTACCTTTTAAAAAATTAATCTTTCTTAACCTTATTTAACATAATTCACAAATGATTGTTAATTTTTTTGTTCTAAAATTTTATATTTATAATTTTTTGATAATTACCATTTTTTTAATAATATACTAATATTTCTATCTCGAAGCTCTATTTATTGAATGCTATTCAACAATATATTTACTTAATGTACTTCACACTAAAACCTTTAGGTGTTACACTAATCAATAATAAAAAAATATTTTAAATAACAATGAATTTAATAATGAGGTAATAATTTTATTATTATTTACTATTTTTAATTTGATTATTTTTAATTAAATTATAATTTAAATTATTAATTAGTATTAATTACATTAAAAATTGGATAATAGTGGGTCCAAATAAAGAAATATCAACTTGAACATTTTGATTAATTAATTAATCAAATAATTAATTTTAATTATAAATTGAATAATTATATATAAAAATGTAATTATTTTAATTTAATTTATTTGTTTTTTATATTTGAAAAGTATACCATTGAGAAATAATTTATAAATTTAATTAAAATTTAATTAAAATTGTTATTAAAATTAAAGAGTAATATATTTATAAGCAGATAAATTTAGTTACAAACATAAAATATAATATTATAATTTTTTAGTAGTACTAGACGTAGTATTATTATCATTTTATAATGAGTATGTTGTTTATGAGCATGGGTCTTTGGCTATTCTTGGATATGATAATGGAGAAAAGTATTTCTAGGGTTCTTGATTTTCAATTGTGTTTAAGTATGTTTCTAGATTTAACATTGAATAGGTATTCATTGGAAGAAGTGGTCACCCTAAGTATATGTATTTTGTTGAATCAATAAAAAATTATATGTGTTCAAAGACTAGGACAGATGTGGGGAGGTCATTGGCTTCTTTTAAGGATTTGTCTATAAGAAGGATTCGTAATTAGGGTTCCACAACTCATGTGGTTACAAAAAATTTAAATGATTACATAGAATCTAGAATTATAAAGGAATTAATTATTAACTATGCATTTCCTTCCAAAAGGGGTGAATTCATGCTGGCATTTGTATATAACAGGTAGATTTTCGAATATTTAGTTCATTTTTAATTGCAGATGTATCCCTCTGGGTGGTAGTTTTCTATATTATCTTTTCAATTTTATATATTTTAATCTAAGGATATGGATCTTTGATTAAATATATTTTCAACAGGACTCATATTACATTCACTAATTGAATTCATACTTTAATCCTTCCACTGTCAAAAGTACATATTTGAACGTTTTGAATAAGATTCATGTTCGAATTGGGTTCTATTACACTTTATAATTCTTTATAATATTTATGATGTTGTTAGGGTTCCATTATAGATGGATAAATAAATATATATTATCTAGTTAAGAAATATTTAAAGGATTCTAGTTGAGATTAACTTGATTGATACCATTATTGAATTTCTAATTTTATCCACTAATAAAAATTATATTAGTTTGAAAATAGATTTTAAGAATCCTCCAAATTTTTTGGGGATTGTATTTTTATCTTTCTCTTGTTAGGCCAATTCTAATGAAATATGATTTTTGGTTCCTAATCTATGAAAGGGAATGTGGATTTAGATTTAAAAAGGACCACTTTGTAAGATGGTGTTTCATTTTAGACTATTGGTGGCACTTTTGGTGATGATCATTGGCTTGATTACTAGGAGTGTCATGAAATTGTGGTTAGTGTTATATTATATGAGAATGGACTAAAAGCATCATTTTATAAGGCACTAATATTTGATAAAACTATATTTATGAGTATTTTTTATGTAATGTTGGATTTGGATCAAATTTTATAGGACAAAGAGGATTCTCTGACTTGAAATTACTATGTTCCAAGTATTGGACTTCCTTTGTGGATAGTTTTTAATTGGGGGTAAGAGCATGAGTAAGGTATTGGCATCCATATTGATTCCAATATTTAGTATCATACCAATTTGAAAATGAAGTGTACTATAATCCATGGTTGGTGGTCTCACATTGAACATGGAGGGGGATATCTTATTAGGATTTCTTATAAATATTATTGTGATGAATGGTTTTGGTTGTGGTTATGAGGAGAAAAACTCTAAGATGTATTCATAAGTTTATATTTATTTTTAATTGGTATGGGAGAAGAATTTTTTAGTATCATGTGGGAATAAAGGAAAGAAGAAGATTAAATTTTATTCTTTATTGACACTAAATCAAAAAAAGGATATAGTATGGAAAGGGTGGGTGTGGATTCTGTAGCTCTTATCTACATGATTGTAGATTCATTTATGTTCATTATGAAAATCATAGATTATCATTTTCTTACTACTTATATCTAGTTGGTGGATAATTGTGGTCAAATAAATAACATGTAATACCAAAACCTATCATTCATAAATATTACATATTAATATATCAATATTCATTAAATAAAATAATTATCCATGCTGGAATCTATTAGGTCTAGTTCCTTTGGAAACATAGAGACTTTAACATATGGTCTATAAATGATCTATTTCATTTCAAACTTAGTTATTATTTACAAGAAGACTTATTAGAAATATAATACATAATACCTTTCATCATAACCTTTTAAAACTAAATATAATAAATGTTGAGCCCAAATGATCAGTATGGGTAAAAAGGGTTTATATCAACAAATCATGATCTTAATTAAGAGAAAATGAGAATAACATTTGAAAATCCTACCTCACATATCATAGATCATAAAGATGATTCATGGTATAAATATTATCAGTTCATAAGATATGAATAATAATTGAATAAAATAAAATGATCCATGGGAACATAACATTGGCATAAAATATATATTTATGGCATATAAATATTCATATAAAATCATTCACTTAGTAGTCAAAGATCATTTATAAAACAATAAAAGTAGAATGGTATTAATCCCTAAACCATTATAATAGTTAAGGTTCATTACCAAGACTATAATAGTGTTAATATTCCCTTACTGAAATGGGTTCTCTCCTCATTCTAGTCATGTTTATCTAATGAGATATAGTTCTTTATGCATTGTATTATAAGGAGATATAGGTAACAAAAATAACATAATCCACACATTTGTGTGAAAAAAGAATATAAAACATTCCTAATTTCATAAACCATGAAATGAAATGGGCTTCATAAACTGTTCATCTTAACATTACATGTGGAAAATAAATATGTTTCGTTATATTTTAATTATTCCATCAAAGCATATCCTATGTAAAATCGAAGTATTTTTATAATCATTTTATCGTGGTATTACCCACGAATAATAAATTAGTTTCATAAAAAATATTTTCATCATAAATATAAACCATTCAAATAAAGAATAAAAATTGTATCCTTTGATATTATCCATAGTAAATCAAAAGTAACATAAAAGGATTTCATCCTAGATGAAAAATTATTTTGAAAGAGAAATCACATGGAACATTTCTTGAGGAAAATATCCTTTCTTTCAAAATAATTTTTTTTAAAAAAATTAATAAAATAATAGGGAAATAATTTTCATTGAAAATAACATTGAAAACATATAAAGTATGATTCATTTAGAATAATGGTCATGAAGTTAGTGAATTCCATTCATGTCATACATGTTAAAACAATTATTCCTTTCACATTTTTAGTAAAATCTAAATGAGCCATGTTTGGAAAAAACATGAAGATTGATTTAATTTTTTTTATAAAAAGTAAAAAAATGGGTAAATTTTTTTTAATATTTGAATTAAATAATTTTAACTACATTTTTTAAATTTATTTTAGAAAATATGGTTATGGAAGAAAAAGTTGTTTCGACCGAAGGGATAAAAAATACTACTTTTCTTCAAGTAATTATTTTGAACTCCCGAGTACATAAGAAGGGAAAATGAAGGGAAAATTTATTCAGAATATGTAACCATAGGATATAAATATTCATGAATTTATTTATATATTTATCATACATTTTTATCATCAGAAACTTAATCATATATAGTCCCAATAAACATTGAGATTATATCTCCTTAACACTTTTGTTACATTGAATTATAAGCCCCATAAATGAATAACATTAAATTAAAAATAAACTATAATTATAATAAATAAATTCCTGAAATTACATGTCAAAGGGGGTGTATATACACCTCATAAAATAATAAAGGTGAATAACATGAAATATGCTCAAATAAAGAAAATTGAGACAAAAATACCTTACCACAAGTCTTGTTTTATTAATACACATTAACAATAATTGTATAATAAACAAAATTATATTATAAATCTATTAAATAACAATACTTTTATAAATAATATAGTTTAAAATTTATTTATGACCTTTTATTACAATTTTATTCACTATTCCATGTTAAAGTCATGCTTCCGGCAATAACTGCTTTTTTTGTATGTTTTGATTTTCCATTTTTTACCTTCACTATTTGAGAATGGTTCAATAATATCCTTAATTTAAACCCTTATATAAATATCATATATATTTATTATATATGTATTTATAGTGATCCATTAAAGTTAGTTGTAGAAAATTAAATACACGGTTCATGAAGACTGTAAGTTGTATATATACAGTAATCCTGTTTCCATTTTCTCAATGGATTGAATGAAATAAATTTAGATAATATATCATCATTATAGAACCATTTTAATAACATATTTTTAATATATTTTTATTTAACCTATCCTTATTAACTTACAATTATATTGTGAATAAATCACATCGCTTCGTGATGTGGTACCATGTACACATGAATGATGTTATCATATACCCATAGAATAGAAAGTATGAAGGTGTGTGTGATATAATAATTACAGAAGTATAAAAAATCATACATAAAATACATAAAAATTTAATTTATCATTATTTCCATCAATGAGGTGTGGTTATTGAAAATGAATAACATCGGTTCGTGAGGATGCAATTCACCATACACAAGAATGAACATTTCGTATCCCATTTTATAGAAGAGGACATGGATATAAGTTAATAAATTAAAATAGTACACATCTAATTATATGAATTTTATTGGTGTTATTATATCATAAAAATACAATAACATTTTAAGGATTTGTAATAAGAAATAAAACAAAAACAAAAGTTGAAGAATTTACCTCTTCTTTAGAGAGCCACTTTAAGATTATACCTAAATCATTCTTTAGAGGTATTCCAAAAAAAATAGGAATTATAAAATGAGAGTAGGGAATTAAGGAATTTATTTTGGTACGTATGTTTTTATCCAAATGTTTTTTTAAATGTGAATGAGAGAGGATAGGTAATGTCCATTTATAAGTGGGGTGAGTGGTACATTAGTAATTTTGAAAAGAAAAAGTATCCCCTCAATTTTATCATTAAATAAGGCTCCAAAATGGACCATTATAGGTCCTAGAAAAAATGAAGTCAAATTATGGATCTAAAATAGGTTTTTCATATGTTTTGGGACATTTTTATCCCTTATCATTTTAGTTTAACACCTAGAAAACCCATTTTTATCTTAACAGTGGTAAATAATTTTTAGTTTTTTTTTCTATTAATTATGGTCAAAAATTAAATTCAACATTTTATAAAATAAACATTATTTTGATAATAAATATATAATCCATTTCTCCAAATTCCATTAATAGGAGTGGATAATATTAATTTAAAATTAAATAAATAGAGGCGATGAAAAAACATGTTTTCAAATAGAAAATTTTCATAACTAGAAAAAAAAATTATAAAACAAAACAATATGAAATTGATTACAATGAAAAAATATGATTAATATATAAAAAATTGAAATAATTTTAATTTTAACACCATTTACAATAAATTAATCATAAATATTATTTAAATTAGAAAGTAATTTTCAATAAAAACTAGTAATATTTCCTATTCATCAAAAAATTATACAATTTAAAAAACAAAGCCAAAAATTTACCCTAATATAATTTAGGATGATGATATTACAAATGATTTTTTTATTAAATTATTTTTCTAAAGGTTTAAAAAATAAATTTTACCATTATTCACTAATAGAAATAAAAAACCATTTTTTTGAGAAAATAGTATTTTCCAAACATATAAAAACTTATTGAAAATTAAGTAATTTTATATCAATATATTTTATTTTTATAAAAAAAGTATAATTAAAAATTTGTTATTACTATTTGTATCTCTATGTTTAAATTATTTTTTATAATGGTCATGTTTAAATAATAATATTAATAATGTATAATGGTTTGTTATAACTCAGTGTCACATGTAACGTAAGCTAATCTATGTGTTACGTGTAATACTAGCTATCAATGAAATTTAATTTATTTCAAAAATATCACAAACACATAGGGTGTTATTTTTATCCCCACTTAAAATATTTTTCCCCTCAAAATGTTTTCAATTTGATACAAATATATGAGGGTACTTATACATCATCATATCCTTAAGTTCCCATGAAACTTCTTACAAATTGTGGTTTTGTAACCAAACATTAACCAGGTTAATTGTATTTTTTCATAGAACATTATCTATTAAATCTAGAATATACACTATTTATTCCTCATTTGAATGATCATACTCTAGTGGTATGACCTCTTAGTTCAATACATGTGAAGGATCATGTATTTACTTCTCAAGAGATATATATGGAACACATCATGAATAAGGGTGAGATTTGGTGAAGTATTTAAATGATAAACTATAGTCCTAATGAGATCAAGAAATTAAAAGGTCTCATATACTTAGGGAATAGTTTTCCATAATTTTCAAATATTTTTACCCTCTTCCATGGAGAAATTCTTAGAAACACCTTTTGAACAACTCCAAATTTTGGATCACACTGATGATTATTAGTATAACTGTTTTTTGACATTGTGATTCCTTATGTGTTGTCACATGAATCTATAATTTTATTATATTTCTTCATCTTTATCATGTACCAATATATTTATTTCTCTGACTCCATTCTTGTACATTGGACTTCTATAATTATTTCCATAAAGGATTGTGTTGATTCCAAATTATGTTAAAATAATGTGAAAAATATATCAACATTTCCTTTAGGGTATGAATTCTTTTGTTGGACTCACCATCTAGTTAAGGATTATACATAGTGATAAAATTTAACTCCCCATCAAGATCTTTCTGAAAACTTCACCAGATATTTGAGGTCATCCTCATATCCCGATCAGAAACAATGGAATGTGTTACTCAATGAAACCATAACACTTAATGTATATCCTAGAATTTTTTTAGATAGAGAAATGTTTTCTAATTTTAATGAAATGTGCTTACTTATAATTATGATCTACTACAAGCCATATAGACTCATTCCCATTATATTTTTTGGGGAGTCCAATGAAAAAATCCATAGTGACATGTTCCCATTTCCATTATAGTATGGGTAATGATATAACATCTCCATAGACTATTTATTTTCATAATTAACTTTCTTACATAAAAATCACCATGATACAAAATCTATGATATCACTCTTCATGCAATCCAATAAGAAATACTATTTTAAATATCTACACAACTTCGTACCACTATGATGAATATATAATGAATAACTATGAACTTCCTCTAACAACTAATTATTCTAATATAGTTTTGAAATAAAAAATACATGGTTCCTAATCCTTGTCATTTCATCATGGTAAAACATACACAATGAAATACTTCTAACTATTTTAAACTCTATATATTCATTTTGTGCCTCTTTATTTTTCACATGGATATATGGTTGATCATTAAATAAAAAAAGATATGATTTCTCCCCTTCCATGAGTATTTATATATCCATTATTTTAAAGTCCAAAAGTATTAAAACTTTTGTGATTATAATTATTTATAATATATCATTATAATTTCAACTTAACAAATCAACCACCATGTTCAAATTACTAAGGGGGTAATATATTGAGAAATAATAACATTAATTAGCTTCAACCATCATTTCTATATTATAATCTTCTCGTTATGTGTGAATATATACTTTATTTTTTTATTTCTATATATATCTCACTTATTTCCATAAAGATAATTCCTTCATATACTTAATTCAAGAATTACTTAAGAAAACTCCAAATCATGAGTTGTAAAATTTTTCTCATGAACCTTTAATTGTAATTAAGTCTAAGATATAACCAGTCATTATGCACAATAATAAAACCCTAAAACTTCTTGGATGAATCTCTATAGATTATAAACCCTTATCCACTGTACATTAATTTAAGAACAGAAACACTGAGTAAGCTTCTCTTCAGATCCCTAATATTTTTTTTCGCATTAATATATATAAAGGAATTTGGCTCCCTTCCTAGGCAACTTGGTGAGTGGATTAGATGCTATTAATATATTATCTGAAAATCATCGATAATACCCAAAAAACTGACAAAACTAGGGATCTTATCCATTGGGGTTGGTCGGGGCCAATATTCTATAGCCTATGTCATTGATGGATCTACCAATATACCCTCTCTTGATATTATATGACCCAAAAATGATATTTGTTTCATACAAAATTCACACTTTCTAAAATTTTCATATATTTTCTCCTTTTATAGAGTTTCATTAAAATTATCAGATGAAATGAATTCTCTTCCTTTATATTTGAATAGATAATAATATCATCTATAAAATAATACCACAAACTGATCATGTTAATCCTTAAAGACTATATTCATTAAATATATGAATATAGATGAGGTATTGGTAAAATTTAATGGAATAAATATATAATTATAGTTTTCATCTCTTATACAAAATTAGTTCATGGTTATATCCTTCTTATTAACATTCAATTGATAATATCTAGAATGAAGGTCAATATTTGAAACGTATTGAGCATCACTTAGTTGATAAATTATCTCACTAGAACGTGGTAAAGAATACTTTTCCTTGACAATGATATTTTTTATCCCCCATTAATAAATACAATGTTTCATTAATCTATATTTATTTTTAATAATAGGAACAAGTGAACCACAAGGTGACACACTTAACCAAATTAATGCCTTATTAAGGTTATCCAAGTTTTTATTTTTTAATTATTATAAATCAATCATGGACATTGAATAGAAATTATGTAAAGTAGACCTAAAAAATGTATGAGTTATATTGAGATCTCAAATTCACATTTTTTTGGAAGGCTAGGAAACTCTTCTATAATGACATATAAAAACTCCCTCATGATAGGCACATCATCAGTGTTGTGTTTCTCTAGAATTATTTAAGATAAAATCTTCAATTGAATAGGAATGAAAAATAGTACAATGGATATGATTTCCATCACAAGTTAATATTTATCATCACATTGCTATAAGATCAATGGTTGGTTTGTAATATAAAACATGACTTCCCTTTATTGACAATTAATGTGGGAATTATTTTGATAAATCCAATCCATTTTTATGATGAAATTAAATTCAAATAGAGGAAGAATTGATAGATTTTCAGAGATAACATTATCACAAACATCGATTGTAGAGGACTCATATACTTGAGATATGATTATCTTACCATTATGAGTTTTTAATGTTAATTCTATATCTAATAGTTTTCGTGGAATGTCATACCCTTAAAAAATTACTTTCAAAAAAAGAATGTGTATATTGAAATTCAAATAAAAAATTATCTGTTCTAGAGTGGATTTTAAGTACAACTTTCATTATATTGTTATTTTACCCCTCATCAAAAATAGTGATCACATTATATATCTATTTTTCTCTTAGATTAAGAGGTTTGTGATGACGATCATCATCAATAACCTTTGGACTTGGGAATTGGTTAGCACAATTCTCATACTCCTTGCATTTGGAACACTAGAGTGTGGGTGGTGCATCATGTGGATCTCTATCTCTATTTTAATCATTAGCTTACATCTTCCCACCACATATGTATTTTATTTCCTAATAAACTTCCTTTATACAAATAAAAAATATACTAGTCCGCTTAATATAATTTTCCCCGTGTTTCCTTTAAAACTTCATGTATGAACGAAACCTCATCTTCTTTTCTCTATGGTTTTTAGATTTTCCTCTGTACTCTATCTTCATTTTATTTTCAAAACCATGAGATTGATGGGTATATCTAATCACTATTTATACCTTGAGAACATATATAAGGATTTATTCATAGTTGATGAAGTCTCTTAGGGATAGCACTATTCAGAGACTTGGTTTTAATCCAATGAAGAATCGATCAACCTTAATTTCATGTTGGTTGATAGTGTGAGAATCATACCTCAAAATTCTTATAAAATATTCACTTTATTTCCAACATATTTATTATCCTTATGATTTTGCTGAAGTAATTTATTCTTTATTCTTTTATGTAGAATATGATTGAAGTTATTATTGAAAAATAAGCTCTTAAACTCATTTCACTCCATGGAGTCAATTTTATCATATTACCTTTTATTCATAAAGAAATTACACCATTTTTCTACTTAGCCTTCCAAATGATTGAAAAAAAAAATGATTTTTTCATGTTATGACCACTGGATAATAGAAAATATACTTTTAGTGGTAATAATCCATTTATCAACAACTATCATATCAATTAAACCATTAAATGAAGGTGGATAAGACCTCATGAAGGACTCAATAGAATTTTTTTCCCACCTTTTTTCATGTAAATGTTTATCATGATTCATGACTTGAGAAATTTCTATGAGAAGAGAAATGATATTTTAATTCCAACTCCCATAACATTTGGCTAATTATGAGGATAATCATTTCACTGACCATCACACTAAACATTAGCATGATTCCTTCAGGTTCCATCCATTTAGTAAAACCAAAATCATTGTTTAAGTAAAAATAATCATAGTAGGGAACCAATAATCAAGAATGTTCACTTATAGGATCTAGAAATAATGATATATTATTTATAATACAAGACACCTGAGGTTCATACTAGGTCATTCGTGGTCATTATTCAAATCCATCATGATGGTTCATAAAGTGTTTGTGAATTTCCAAAGTATATCCCTGAGGATTGTGGAACGAGGTGTGTAGAAAGGGCCATTATTGTGCACCGGGTGATAATGGAGTACAACTCAGTGCACCCTTTCCAGAGTTCTTACCCCATGGTACCTCTATGCTGAATCCATATCCAATTATAGTATTCATACATGAATGTAATATCTTATAAACCACTTGATCTAACCATTATCGAAATTTTAAAACATTTTCCTATAAATTTACTCATCCTTATTATTATCTATATACATATCCTTTGAGATCTCACAAATATTTTCTCATCCTAGTTAACAATGGTTAAGTACACCTTGAAATAATAAACATAGTAAATAACCAAAAAATTTATACATGAATACTACATTTAATATATTAATATTAATTACAAAACAAAATGATACATTCCAAAATCATTTAGTTTTTAGGCTTTTAGAAACATGGACACCTAAAAAACTTGTTCGTAACTGATATAGATCATATCCTAGTCTCTTATTCATAATTATAAAACATAATATAAATATCATATATAAGACCTTTCATCATGACTTGGGGAAAGGAAACATGAGAAAGGGTGACCTCAGATGCTCAGTATGGTTAAACAAGGGAGATATCAACATATCAATAGAATAAGGGTATGAGAATATAAAAATAACATCTGAAAATCATAACCTAAAAATCATAGATCATAAAAATGAGTCATGGAATAAATCATGGTATTTTATAATACATAAATAATAAAGTAATCATAGAACAAAATCCATAAGATCATATCATTTCCATAAGATAAATATTTTTGGCATACATAGAAGCATAAAAAATCATTTAGTTAGAAGTAAATGATCATTTGAAAAATATCAGAGTATATTATAATTACTCCCCAAACCATCATATTTTTCATGTTTCACTAATGATAATATCATAGTGGAAACTGTATTGAATTGGGTTCACTCTCCATTCCATCTGGGTTTGTCTCACGTGGTATTAATGTTTACCCAATGAATTTTAGGGAGATATAGGTCTCAACTATTACATAATTGAAACATTATTTATATCATAACCCATGAAAATAAATGGGTTTCAAAAAATTTCCTCAAAACATAACCTATTGAAAATAAATATGTTTCCAAATTATTTCAACATTTCATTAACGAATAACCCATGGAAACATATGAGGGTTTCATAAGAATTTTATCATTGTACAACTTGTGGAAGAGAAATGAGATTCATGAAAATAATTTCATAATTAATATAAACCATTTAGATAAATATTAAGAATGTTTTCCCTTAACCGTGTCCCCAAATAAATATAAACAACATCAAAGGATTTCATCTTATATAAAAAACATTTTGAAATAAAAATCACTTGAAACATTTTTTGAGGAAAATATAATTTAATTTAAAATCTCATTTCTAAAATTAAAATTTCATAAAATATCCTAGAAATCCATTTCATTCAAAATAAATATGAAAAATAATAAATTAATATTCCCTAAAAAACAATGGTCATCATGTTAGGAAATTCCATTCTTGTTCCATACATTAAAACAATGACTCCTTTCTCATTATCAATAATCCAAATGGGCCTTGGATGGAAAATGACATTAAGATTCATTTTGAAAATTCTTTCAAAATTCAAACATGGATAAAAATTTCTTTAAGAAATAATTTTAATAATTTTAATATATTACAGATTTTTTAGTAAATAATGTGTTTGAAGAAATAAGGGTTTCGACTAAAGAGATAAATAAAGATGATTTTTCATATAAGAATAATTTTGAAATCTTGAGTATATATAGAGAGGAAAATGAATTTAAAAAACTATATTCTAAAGAGAAAGTGATAGGATAAAAAAATTAAAATGTTCTAGATAGATTTATCATAACTATTCATCATAGGAATCATATCTATAATCAATCCTGGTAAATGATGAGTTCATCTCATAAAACTCTTACCAATTTTGTAACATTAAATCATAAGACCCACGAAATAATAAAATTAAATTAAATTTAAATTATAATTAAAATAAATAAATTCAATATATTATATATTAAATGGCCTGTATATACACCTCATGAAAGAAAATAGTTGCATAACAAGATGTATGTCTCAATGAAGGAAAATCGAATCAATAATCTCTCACCATAAGTCTTGACTCCTTTCATACACCTTTATAACAACTATATAGTATTTATAAGTTTATTATAAATAAATTATAGAAATAGAAAATTTATATATCGACCATAAATTATTTACTTATGAACTTTCATAACCTATTTATTAAAAATTCCATGTTAAAGTCACATATTGGAAAATAATTGTTTTTTTGTGTATATGTTTTTATTTTTTTATTTTAGATATTCATAATTGGATTATTGTTTCATAATATATATAATGTTAACCATTGTATAAATATGATATATATTCATTATATATGTATTTATAGTGATCCATAAAATATATATATATATATATATATATATATAATTAATTAAATACATCATTCATGAAGACGGTAGGCTATATGTACGAAAGAATATTGTTTACGTTTTTTTGACAAATTGAATGAAAAAAAGGTTGATAATATATTAAAATTACATAATATTTTTTTATATCACATATATCACATATTTTCATTGAACCCATCCTTATTACATTCCATGTAAATTATGAACGAATCACATTGCTATGTGAGGCGGTAGTCCACTGTACACACAAGCAACATTATCGTATTCCCATGAAGTTGAAGGTAATAATTTTTAGGTGATATAACAATTCAATAATTATAATAATATCATATATATATATATCACATATAAGAATTTAATAAATCATTCTATATTACTGTGAGAATTGGTGAAGGGAAACGAATAACATCGGTTTATGAGGCGGTAGTCTACTGTACACATGAATGATTATTTCATATCCCAATTGATAGAGGATGAGATGGATATTGGTTATTCCATTAACATAATAACATATCATTATATGGGATATATTGTTTATTATATATAACCATAATAGAAGATGATTTTATATATGTTGAAGAATAAGTAAAATAAAAATGTATGTTTAAGAACATACCTCTTCTTCGGAGAGCCTCTTGTTGTTAACAGATAAATACTTATTAGTATATATACCTTACCAGAATAAGGATTTTAAGATGATGTGGGGTATTAAGAAAAGCATTTTTTGGAAATATTCAAATCAAATATTTTTTGATGTTTTAAGAGGAGATGATATTGAGTGGCATTTTATATGTGAGGTAAGTGACACACTTACTATTTTTGAATAGAAAAAGTGAACCCGCATTTCTATCATTCCAAAAGGCACAAAAATGGACCATTAAAAAACATAGAATTTATTCGGTATAAATATTTCCAAAAATTTGGTTTTGGACAATTTTTTTTATGTATATCCTTTATCACTTTAGTTTAACCCCCTTTCAAACCCATTTTCACCATAATAATGGTAAATAATGTTTACTACTTTTTCTATTCATCATGGTAAAAAATTATGTTTAATTTATCAAATAATATAAATTATTCAGATTAGAAAACTAGAATCCTTTTTTCCAAATTAAATTCACAAAAGTGGTATAATTTAATTTAATATTAATCTCAAAGATGTGATGATAAAGCGGGTCATCAAAGAGAACATTTTCCAAGGGAGATAAATTTTTAATATGATAATAAAAAATGAAATTGATTCTAATGAAATAAATTTTATTAATAAATATATAATTTTACTAATTTTACTATTAAACCCATTTTAAAACAAAAATTACCCTTATAAATTATTTAAATTAGAATATATTTTTCAATAAAAACTAAAATTTTTCCCTATTCATAGAATATTTAATATTTTTAGAAAAAACAAAAAAAATCAACTAAAGATAATTTTGACATCATAATTTCAAAAATAATATTTATATTATCAATTTTTTATCTAATTTTTATTAAAATTATTCTTATTTTTCTTCAAAAAAATAAATGGATAATTATTTCTTTAGAAAATAGTATTTTCTAAACATATAAAGTGTTTACCAAAAATTAAGTAATTTTTTATAAATATGATTTCTATATATATAATAATTCTACTTAATATTTAAAAATTATTTATTACTATTCATATCACTAATTTAACAGATAGTTTATAATATTCATGTTCAAAAAAATAATATTAATAACATTTTATGGTTTGTTATAATTAATGTCATATGTAATAAAAGTTAAGATCACTATTTCATGCAACACATGATATTAAAGAAATTTAATTTATTCAAAAAATAGTAATTCATTAAAACTCAAGGTGTTGCATAAATTAAGTAGGTCAGGTATAGTTATTGGGCCCACTACCACTAAAAATTCACTAAAGGAAGTCTAGGTTATGGATAGCTAACTAGGTGATTGGGAGTGGGCTCAAGATGGACAATTTTTGGGTTCAAATACTAAAGAATCAATTTTTGATGTTATTAAAGATCCATAAAAAAAATTATGATATAGAAGGTGGGTTTATGGCTCATGGAATCATTTCTTGGGTAATAGGGATTATTCTCACAAAATATTGTCTATCCATTGGAAAAATTAATAATTAAAGTTGGAATATTTTACTACTTAAGGAAATACAAGGGAGGGTAATCTTGGAGCATTCTCAAATAGATCTCCTCATGTCACCCAAAAATACCTAACTATGTGGATCATAATTAATTATTCTTTTGAGTATTTAGAGGTTGTGGTTTCATATAGAAAATATGATAGAAAATTTGAAATACTGCAATTATAGGTTGTAGAAATCTAGTAAATTTCATCAAACATTTAGGTATATTTGTATGCCAATAATTGAAATCTGTAATAACGAGTCCCTTAGAGGTGGGGCCATCACCCAAGAGGATGACATCCAAGGGGTAGAATTCAATTTCAAAACACGATTATGAGATCTGAACTCATCATTAAAAGTAATCATATAATATGTGACTAATTGAAAATTTTTAGATTGTTTCTAGTTATTTTTCTAAACTTTTATTAGATTTTTCTGATATTTACATTATTATATTAAATTTTTTAATATAATTGGGTGGTTTTTTTCTTCGGGGGGAAATGATAAATTAGAGAAAATGAAAATTATTCATTATAAAGGAGAAAATACCTCTAATAAAATTATATAGCCAAACCTGATTATTACAATCAATGATTCAAACAAAAAAATGATTATAAATCTAATTCCCAACTCCTCTAATAGTTTAAAATATATAGTAGAATAAAGAGTTCCATCATATCTCTAATATTCTTCTCAATATATCCAAACAACTGAGAATGTTCATCTGATTTGAAAATAAAATCATTAATAACCTTGAAATTGTATTTTATAATGACTTTGTTCTAACCCTATTCAGAATAAAACTTAAAAAACAATAGAATAATATAGTCCTCAACAACTAAAACACACTAAATATGGAAAAAATATATAGAGAGATTTGTAGTATCCAATCCATGATAAACTAGAGTATCTAGATCGATACCTTCCTTATTTTATCCATCTAGTATGTATCATCAATAACATTAAGAATAATTAGACTAGGGGAAACCCTATCCAAGGATATTTATCACTAATATTACCAAAAACATGTTTTGAGTTCCAATTGAAATCTATTAAGACGTGTTTTCAACAAAAAATGGTTTTTATGATCAACCGATTTAAAAAAGTTCTTATTTCGATAATCCCAAATCATCCAAATAACTAAGAAGAGGTTATAAAATGTTTGAACAGGGAGTTAAGAGACCAAATTTACTATATTATATGGGAAATAAACAAAACCTTCAATGACCTCCTTGGAATTATCAAGCCAAAATTTTCAAAGGCCTTGGGAACCAAGATAATTTAGAATTTCATGATAATTTGATTCGATTTAGTTGAAAAAAGGGAGCACAAAGGTAATATTTTTAATTTCAATTGAATAAAGACTTCTTATAGGGATAACCCCTAAATATATATTCCACGAAAAATGACATTTTAAGTGAGACTGAAGACTAGTGTAGGTACTTCCAAGGTTATGATACCAAAGAGGGAGGGGATACAAGGATAATTCTATAGACTTATTGGAAAGAATAAGAACCAAATGCATCCATACACGAGCACTACTGATCTCAAACTATCCTACTGAAATATGAATGTTTAGAATAATATCATGGTTCTTATCACTAAACCATGAATCTACCTTAAAAAATAATCCCTCACAATTATCATTAAAAACATCTCAATCCATGGAATTATCTTATCCTGCAATAGGTAACAATTTTCACCTTAAGATATAATGATCAAAAATAAAAGTGTCACTAAAAATATTAACCCTCTATCCATCACCAATTCTCTAATAGAGAATAATATTCCAAATCCCACTATATAAAAATAATATATTGTATAAAAAACTCATCCTTATCCCCGAGCATGAATTCATAAAATCAAAATGAGGAAAATAATTTTAATATATATTATTGGAACTAAATGAATTAGGGTTTTTTTTAAAAATTCATATTCTTAGGTAATTAGAAAATAATTATTAAAGGATCTTATGTTATTGAATCTGAACCCCCCATAATCATATTTTACATAAATTATTCACTTCCACCGAGTACAATTTATTTTTTCCAATCATTATATCCCCACTAAAAAGAAACCAATAGATAATTTAACTAGTTAATAATTTCACCTAGGAACTGAAAAATAGACATGAAATATGTGGGTATAGATTTGGAAACTGCATAAAAATAATCAATTTCCCTTCTTCAGAAACATTAATTCAATACAATACTAAATATTTATATAAATTTAATAAATAATATTAAATAATACTACTTTATTTTATATTTCAAAGAGCATTAGTGGTTTAATGTATTTTTGGTGTTTACCCACCACTTGGAATCCACATAAACCTTGATGCTCATATTTTATATAAGGATAGGCGAATCTACTAAATGATATTTAAGATATAGATATATATATATATATTAACTGATCAGAATCTATTTCATTAATGAATAAAATATTTCTGAGGGAATGACATTCCTCTAAAGTAGATCAAGTAAATAATTGGCTATCATCTACAAACATCAAATGTGAGATATTAGGATTCACTTATATAATTTTTCACTATGAATCAGATTATTCTTTACCACACATATGATAAGATTAGAGAAAACATAATCCCCAAGGATAATTAGGTACTCAGAAATAGGATATCCCGGATAATCTCAAGATAATTAAAAAATCTTTGTGTAAGATTTTTATTACCCCGATCTTGAGAGAAACTAAGAAAACACAATGAATAATGACATACAAACATTTGTTATAGAATCTCATCTAAAAAATTACATAGAAAATAAAAGTATTTTTCAACACTGTCATATGTATTATTAATATCCAATTTCAAAGACATGAAACCAATTTTAGATATATAAAAGGACTTTATTGAGTGAAAAATATCATGGGAAATAACGGTATTATCTCAGATGAGCCTTTTTGTCACAATGGTAATTTGATATTATATATATTGGATGGAAAAAACAATTAATCTTATTGATAATAATTTTCATTACAATATTATATGTCCCATTATAAAGGATACTTGGCATATATTATGGAACTATTGAAGGAATTATTACTTTTGGAATCACAGTGATTAGGTTTTCATTAATTTAATTGAAGAAATCACAAACTATTCATAATTTATTCATGAACTATATGATCACAAGACCCAAAAATATACCAAAAAATATTGGAGAAAAGGTCATGGAATCCATTTGGTTTAGAGGCCTTTTAAGAATATTTATAAAAGATACAAGTATACCACCTCAATAGTGGTGTCCTTTGTATGATCAATATTCATAGAATCTGTCACTAGTGGAGAGATATAGGATGGAAACACAATGTAGATAAAATAACCCCTTGAAGAATATAGATTGTGAAATAATATAAAAATAATATCCAAGATTTCACTCTCCCAAAAAGTCAATCCTACTTCAAGAATATCTAATTTATAAATAATTTTCTTCCTTTATATTGATTAAGACTTTGGGTGAAAATATTAAGTATTTTGGTCTCCTTATATAAAGTGTGATAACTTTCCTTCATCACCCAAAAACACTCTTTATTTTTAAATATTAGTTTCAAAATATATTTTAAGTGATAAAATTGGAGATATCATAGGATTATAATAAAAAGATAATAGAACACATTTATATTCTTCTCAATATAGTCAATATTAAAAATAAAATTATAATATTTAGCGAAACTTTATTAAATAAGGCCAACATCAACCATTAAAATTTAGAGAAAAAAATAGCATTACATGAATTCCATGCTGATCTTACCATACATTCACAGTATTCCTCCTTTGTTTACATGTTTTAAAATCCAGAAAAAAAGTCTAATTTGAACAGTCCTATATCCTTAGTTAATTGTGATAATAATAGGATAGTGGGCGTAATAAATAGTGAATATTTGGGATACCTAAAACAAGAGAAAAATATATGTCCCCAGATAACACCCTATAAATCTAACAAGTCATTTACAAATCTAGTTTCACTATAACTTTCCCTGAAACCAAGTGAATTGATTTCCTTTGAAGCACAAATTAGACAACCCTATATACCTCTCAATATCCTAAAACTCTTCCAAGATGGGTTGAGGTATAAAATCACCACATTCTTTTTCTCTATAGATAATAATTTCACTAAATTCCCCCCAAATAAAAAATGCCTTGAAATTTTATTTACCAAAAACTTTATTAGGTCCCATGAGTTTTATTTATCCACCTGGTTGGTCCATATATAGAATCCCAAGAAGAACCATCAAAAAATTCCTTTATGATAGATGGAAGTGGAAATATGATTCTGAGTGAAATATTAAAAAAAACATTTTCAACAATCTAGAAAAGGTATATCCCATCTAGTTTGTATCTCCACCCAACATGAATTTTTATATACTCTATATATTAATTCTTTTATAGGTTTCTCCAATATTTTCCTTTTCTTCTGGTTTATATTTTATTATTTTTAATTTTTAAAAAATTTGTTTCCAGACTAATCATATGATTAGATTTCAATAAATTAAATTTTTTTCATCTGTATCTTTAATGAATTTGATCTAATTCTATTTAAAAATTTTACTTATTTACTAGACCATATCTGATGTAGTTTTTATGGTTTCATTGAAATCTCAATTACCTTTCCTATTCCTCAACATACTTTTATTTTTTGAAATTCATAGGTACTGAATCCGTGGAGTTATATTTATTTGAATACTTTTATTTGTAAATATTCTTATATATGTCTATATAATTCATTTTTTCCTTCATTGTATTCTTCATCATTTTTTTGGATAAAAAATATGAAAACAATTTACCACCTCAAGAGACTATATAGTGATCCAGAATTATCATTAACTTAATGAGAATTTTGTATTTGAAATTCCATGTTATTGTAAATCCTCAAATGGTTCAGGAGATTCATTTATAGAGCACCAAATATTTTCCTAGTGTGGTCTTATATTCCAATACTATATCATATTATAAGAACATGATAAGAATAGACCACTTATAAGGTTTTGACGGTTTATTTACATAATATTGTGATATATTTATAGATCCATTCCATAGCTTTCAAGAAGATAAATGAAACTCTCATTTTTTATTTCTAATGTTTTTGGTTCAATTAATATAACTCAGTTTATAACAATTAGCTTGTGAAATGTTATTTCTAATTTATTCCCAAATATTCTCTCCCAATTCTTGAGAAAAATACTTCCATCTGTTGTCTCTAAGAATCACTGTGTTTTTTTACCTTATAGAATTTTCAAAAATAACACCATTATTTCACATAAAGTCTTTCATTCTAGAAAAATATAGTCAACTTATAAAAATGAATATTTTTTTTATAGAAAATGGTCTTGATGAAATATTATAAAATATAATAATATATTTTCTTGGAATCAGTGATGTCAAATAGATGGTTTGGTATTAAATGGGTTGAGGTGATCATGGAATGTATTACTTTTATTTTATTTTAAATCATGGTTAATAGTGATCTCATTAGAGATTTTTTCTTGAAAAGAGTCTTACAAAAGGAAGATAATATTTCTCCATTATTATTCCATCTTATAGTAAATGGATTTTCATATCATTTTTTTAAGTCTAAGGAAGGGGGTCTTATCCATGATTCCCGGGTTGGTCATAAAGGTGTTCATATCTTTAATTTATTTTTCACTGAAGATTGTATTCTTTTTTAGAGACAACTATAACAATAACTCTACAAAATTATGAAAAATATTAATTCTTATGAGAGAGAATCTTGTCGGCACATCATTTTTTCTCAATTAAGGATGTCTTTTGGTTGGGGAGTGACATATGGAAAGAAATACTAGATTTATAATTTATGTGGGATTCATATTATTAAAATCAATAAGATATAATTAGTCCCCTATAACAATTTTGGATACTATAAAAAAGATGTTTTCTCTTTATATTTGGTGGAGTTAATTCAAAAATTCAAAGATTGGTTAAGAAGAAGATTTATAGGGCCCGAAATGAGGTACCCCTTAAAGTAGTGGCTTAAGATATTCCTTCCCATGTGATGACCTCATCCAGAAACCCTAATTTGTTTTCTGTAAGCTCTATATAGAATTTTCTAATTTTAAGTGGGGTTGAGGCATTATAAAGAAAATATTAAAGTGCCATATATATGAGGATATCTATGATACGAAGGATTGAAGTGGAATGTGAATTAAGGATTTTGATTCATTCAACAATTCTTTGCTAGTGAATCAATGGTACATGCTACTTCAGTCTCCCAATATCCTATGTGTAAAAAATAATAAGGAAAAATATTACATACAGTTCAATTTGTTATCTTATATCCTAGGGGATATGATGACCTTTTTATAAAGAAGTCTTTGGTGTTCCATCGGTATTTTGAATATCATTATTTATTAGTGGGTCACTAGAGGTGATAAGGTTTATATTTCGAAGGATGTGTAGATGTAAAATATTACCGGTTTTAAACCCACATCTCAACCTATTAATGTACAAGAGGATTTTTTAGTTATAGAATTGTGAAATGATGACTTGATTTGTTGGGATCATCAAAATGTTGATCTCTAGTTTAATTCTTCTCATGATAAGGCTCTCCCGAAAATACCATTAGCTTATAAAGATGGTATGTATAAATTTTGATAGATTTTTTGAAGATATGGGTGTTATTCAATGTGGTATTTGTATATATGTACTTAGTAAAATGGATACTCTCTCTGGTATTCTTTTTAGAAGCATCTTTAAAATCTAAAGGTTCCTCAAAAAAGGAAACTATTCTTTCAAATGATCTGTTGGGGAATAATTTCAATGTATTATATTATAGTTAGAAATCATATTTTTATAATCGGTTATGTCCACTTTATGGGGTTGAATTTTAGATATCCTTAAGAACCTTTTCCTCATGTTCTTGAACTTCTCATTTATGGTGGTTGGGTGTAGTGCACTTTCTTGATTGAAAGGGGAGTCTTGGTGATTCTAAGTTGGTGCTCTCTAAGTGTATTGAATCCATTACAACCCAAGAGGTTTCCTATCATTTTATTTTATCTTCGATTATATGGTTTCACTATAATGAGTTTGTGTTTGATTGGGTCTTGAATGAAGATGTGATTTGTCTATATAAATCCGGAACCTAATTAATATTTTGGGGTCATTCACTAGTGACTCATTGAACCCTCGTATAAATAACTTATCATTAAAATTATTTTTTCTATCTTTGGGATCTCTCAAGGTGCATATATATACTATTGTGCATGGTGAGTTTGTTATTGGTATGAGGGTGGTCATCTGTGATTACGTGGGGTCCATTATTGCAGCCCTGTATCCCATGATCATGGAAATATGGATCCTGAGTGTATCCTAATATATATATATCCTTTAAGGTTTTAAAATTTATCATTTTGATAGGCTAGAAGGATCTTGTTATTGAATTTTATTTCAAAGTAATTATCAAATAACTTGATGATTTAGAGGTGGTATGGAAATATTGTGGGTCTATTTTTGATTATATCTGATGGTTGGAATCTATAGTTTCATTATGTGTGTTATCATTCCATATAAGAAAAGGGAATATTGTGGCTCAATTTCATTCTTTATTGAGAGGTCCAAAATATTCTTTTCATTTGTTTTCTTCCTTCCCTTGGGATCATTGTAATATTTCCTCTACTTATTTATATCATTTTCTTTTTGGATTTTAAAAAAACCCATAAACAAATAAGTTGTCCATGTATCTCAATAGGAAAATTACATCGAAAACCCTTCATAAAGACCAAACCAATCATATAACATAATTTCAACATGGTTTAAAAAAGTGAAAACATATCTATGAAGTATATTGAGCGCCAAAAATGAGAGATAAAACTATTTGTGGATTTTTGATCTCGTGATAGTTTTTAGATAAGTGATTAATTATTTTACATTGGCTAGAAGATTGTGATAAACCAATATAGGCCAATCCAAAAAATGTTGATGAGGCTTATGATATAAATACCCTGATGAATCCACTAATTAGACTAACTAAATGTAAACCCATTGAGAAGATGATGCAGCTAATATGATGAAGAAAATATAAACCTGGTGAAGCTAGATGAATACACCAATATAATGAAGATCTTGATCTAAAAATGATCAGACAAAGTAGATCTGAACCCAATGAAACCACTATTCTAATAGAGCATATGAACCATTAATCTAACGTAGATCTAAACCCTATTAAGCATATATAATGAACTCAATGAATTAGATATGCACCTAATGTGCCAAGGTAATTATACAAAAGAACAATGACTATCTTCCAAAAAAGAAAAAGATGAATGTGTAGAAAAAAAATCTAGAGAGATATAATCTAACTAATAAAATGAAGAAACAAACCACCAGTAGGTGGAAAAAGAGGGAAAAACCCTAGAAGAAGAATCTCGTAAAAGAGTGAAAAAAATACCATGGGTATAATATATTTTATATCATGTACATGGGTCATTTATTTTTGGATGATGAGGCTAGTATGTCATGTCTTTCCACATCATCCTCTCTTGTACCTATTCTCCTTTTCCCTATAACAGTGATATTGTATTTACAAACTAGACTTTTCATGTTTTTCTAAATTATATATATATATATTAAAAATATACTAAAATTGGATCTATTTTGGATTTTTAGACCAAAACCATGACCCCAATTTTATTGAAAAGAAGAAATAATACAAGGGTGGAAACATGTAAATCATATCATAGACTGTATATAACAAAAAATAAATAATTAAAGAAAAATATAATTCCTTCCAGTACATATAGATCCAAAATTCCTTGGATTGATTCCTCTACCATTTAGATATTTTCCTCTTCACCACATCTTAACCACTCACGAAGCCTAATATTCTTTATATGTTGATGATAAATAAGAGACCCTCAAATTGGATAAGATCATGAATTTAAACAATATATATCGAAATTCCATCCCAATTTTTCCAGGGAATCCATCTTCAATGTTAATTGATAGAAGCTTTTGAACAACTACATAGTCATTAAAGCCAAGAAAATTTGGCTCCATCAATGAGTAGATAGCTCCATGATGAAAGAAATACTATTTTTAAGCTTCATTATTATGTCCTTCTATATTCCATCACCTTTACTAGTCCTCTGAAGGTATTATACTAGAGTATATTTCCCCAACAATGTAAAAATATTTGTCCAAGGATTTCCCAAAATAGATATATTCATTTTTTATTAGGTCATTAATGTAAGATGGAAATGACCACTTCACATTCTCACCATAATTTTGTTGGGTGGGAGTATACAATGATTGGATACCTGAGAGATCATCCTACCATTGAGTGATTGAAACCATGAGATGTTGAGAATCAATACCATATGTGTTTTGGATTTTTGATGGATGCCCAATTGAGATCCCATTCCATCAAATTAAATTTTATTACCTATTAAATCCATTTATAAGACCATTTAATCATGATTTAAATACTCTTAAAATGACTCTTGAGAAGCCTCTTGATCAATGGATTGGCCATCTATCAATGTCTCATCATTTCTTGAATTTTTCACCTGAAGTTCACCCAAGAATCCTCCTCTAGTGTTCCCAAGAACATTCCCTCTAACTTCATGGACAATAACCTCATCAAGAATCTTAACATCATTACCCATGTTTAACACACCCACTGCATATGAATCCAAAACCCCCATGACATCATCTACATGTACATCACATGCCTTCTCCTCCTCCACAATCTCAACACATGTTCTACTCTGATGCCTACTACTATACTGGCGAGTACCAATTCCATCCATTAAATCATACGTAATATAATATCCATTTCAGTAATCACCTATATCAATATTAGCAACACCACCCGACTTATGAAATGATTGACTTCCAGTTTCATTCGCATTCATTTTGGATAGATTATTCACTCCATTCTGATTCATGGCCTTGTCAGCCCCTTCCATTCCTATGGAGGCATTTTCTCCACCCTTCTGATATTTTAAAATCATAAAGAATTATCATACCCACACAGAGAGTAGAAGGCACAAACAACCATTTTTTACAACTGGTCATATCATGACTGAAAACCTTACATATGAATCAAAAACATGGTAATTTTTAACATTCAATTCTCAGGTCTAATTCATCATCAAAAATGGAAAGAAATTCTCTTTCAACAAGAACATAACACAAATTAATATATATTAATAATCATAAATAATGAAAAAATATTACATTTTTGGTTTCCTTGTCCAATTTGATCGGGAAATTAATATATATTACAATATCATAAGTAAATTTTGGTTTCCATAAAATCAAATTAAGACAAAAAAACTTGACCCATACCTAAACTGATGAGCGGCCAACCTCTTGTGGGTTGACTTTGTGATCCCACTCATGAATATGGAGGAATCTCAGTTTGAGAAATATCAAACCAAAACCCCAAGCCCACATCTTCAAAATTACATAATAAAATTGCACATGGAACAAATCAATTCCCTGTGATATGCATCACCAGTTTTCAAAGCCTAAAATATTAGAGAGTCATTCAGTCAAATCATCAGCCTTCTATAGTGTCGAACCTCTTGGTAAAATCAAATTCCCAATGATTGAATGTTTCCAAATTTTGAGTTATTCTAAGACATCCATTTGGTTAACCCTCACATGGGTGACATTTTATTCCTGATTGATACCACTGACCATGGATCCTTTGAGCGGAGAGATGTGATTGTGAGAAGTGACCTAAGCCAAAGAAACTATTTCCTTCCTTCTACCCTAGAGATCCAGGCCTTCCATTGTAACACCCACATACCTATGGGAATTTAACTATTCATGTGCAAGGATATTGGTAGTGGAATAAATAGATAGAGATTCCATGGATAATACCTAATCTCTATGAAGACAGATTCTATGAATCTCCCACATACCCATATTTTTATATTAAAAATATAATTTAAAATTTATTTCGAATACTTGTAGAATATTGAAAGAAGAACAATTATTTCATTATAATCATTAAATATAATTATATATATTAATGGAAAATATATTACCATCTATAATATAATTAAAAATTCAATTGATATATTTAAAATAATTTCTTCAAATATTAATAATTTTAAAAATTGTAATTAAAATTAATTTTTAAAGAAATATTACTTTTTAAATATAGCTATTTGGTATTGTGTTGGATCCAAATTAATAAAATTTTGTGTGTATTTATTATTTTTTAGTTTATTTCACCACTCTTTTGATATAATAAATTAAAATTATTATTAAAAATAAAAATATTTATTTTTTTCTATATTACAATTTATTAGATATTTTTCAATTCTATAAAATTATCCCAATTCCATATTTTTTAGAATGAATTTCAAATTGGTCATTTTTGTGAAGTGAATTTCTTAGAGTAATTAAATATTCCATTGAAAAACTCATTTCTCATTTTTCATTTTCATTTTTATCTGCCTACTTTTAACTCCATCATTCAAAACTGGTCATAATTGGTTAGATCTTTAGAATTTTAACCACACATAAATATTAATATAATAAAATATATTTAAATTTTAATCCCTTCCATATTTTCTAATTTTTCAATATATATTATATATTCTAAATGATTTCTATAAATATAAACGTTCCATTAAATTAAAAGCTTATTATTAGACTAATTCTAAAACTATTTAATTAAAAAATAGAATGGATTTTTTATTTAGTTTTAAATAGTAATTCATTTTGTAGTTTCATAGTTAGAAAAATATATTATTCAATAATTAAATATAATTTTTAAGAAAGGTTTTTATTTTTAATAAGTATTCATATGGTATTGAAATTATGATAAAAGATTGATTTTTTTATTATTTTTTATTTTGTTTATATTTTATGGAATTAAGTTATTTTTTCTCTTTGATAAAAAATATTTCCTTATTATTTTTCATATTTCAACCTTTTTATTTCATACTTTATCATTTTACTTTCAAGTGACTAGATAAATCATTTCTTTTTAGGTTTTTGTAATAATAAGATTGATAATTGATTGTTGCTAATGTTTCTTGTAAAAAAATCATTTCGGTATATGTTTAAATTATTTATCAAAATTCATTGTGAAGAAGAAATAATTATTTCACACTTTTAATATATTTAATTCTGCATTGAAGGAGTTAAACTATTTCTTGGGTTTACTATGTTGTCTACAAAAAATGTTGGAACAATATCTCACTTTTGATTTATTTAATAATCTAAACTTTTACATTTAATTTTTTTTAAGGTCATAGATATTACAATAAAAGGAAACAACACACACCCATGAGCTAGAAAGAAGAGGTCACACCATTCTCCAAGGGTTTAACCATTCCACAAGTATCCCATTAATAATATTAATAAAATGTATAATCACAAATTAATGTAATTTAATTGATAGTAATCAATAATAAAAATAATGTAAATAATTCCTTAAAAAATACTGTAAATAATAAGGTTAATAATAATGTGTTAATAATAATAATTAGTTATATTGTTATATATAATTTCGTAATAATTTTTTCATTATTAAATTAGTAATTAAAATGTTAATTATTATTATTTAAATTAAAAATTATATACTTAGTTAAATTATTGTTTACATTACTAATAATGATTTATTATTATTAATTAAATTGTTATTAGTCATTATTAATTGTATTGATATTTATTAAATAATTCATAATATATGATATCATCACGTGAAGAAAATGTATCCTAAATAAAATAATCGTTACACGATTCATAGGACAAGAGTTTTATATATATCTATTTCATAAATACACTGAAAATTTGGAGGAACACCATCAAACCTAGTAAAGAAATTTCAAGAAAAAACCTTATTCGCTTGAGCATCCCCTAGGACATAGAATTTCATAGAAAATATTAGTGACTATCATGTTAATTAAATTGGTATTAATAACTATCATAAATTATTTTATTATAAATTACATTAGTAATTTTTATTAGTTACATTATTATTATTTGTCCACTTTATTTGGTTTGGGTGGTTTGGGAAGTGTGGGATTTGTGTGTCTATCTCATGGTTAAGCCTTGGACTGTGTATATTTTCTACATTTTCATGAATTTTAAACCAAAATTGAATATAATTTTTTATTACTAATTACATTTTTATTAAATTTTATTATTATTTATTATACTTATAGGGGATAATTAAAACTAAACAAGAATCGCATTAAGATGGGTTCAACACTCTTCTTTTCCTATTAGGTCAAGACCATTGTGGAAGGTGTTGTTTTGGTCTTGATCAGATCTATGTGGGGATTTATGGAGCTTTGACAACACATGGTGTTCACATCAGAGATGATCGACGTCGCGGTTCATTGCGGTATGGAATCCATTCCTGCGACTGCCAAAGAATTTCCCTTAAGGGTTTCTAGGGAATGTGGGTCTTTTGCTGAGGACCTTTATATGGAGTGACCTATAAATGATGGACCAGAGGTGTCAGATTCAACTGTAACTCTAATGTAATCTAGCAAAGGTAAGATCTCATAATTTGTTAATAATAGAGACTTCAATGAATGTATGGATTCTTATAGGTTTTTGCTGATTGCATGGATGATTTTGGAAAAGGGTGGTAAACCTATGACTGTGGAAGGCATAAAAGGTAAGATGAGTGGAATCTGGGGTTTGATTGCTAAAAATTCATTCCCATTAGTAAGTGATACTTTCATTTAATATTTCAATGTAAATCCCAGAATTTTATGGTATGGTAATCTAGTTTCATTAACTAAAATCCAAGTATTCGGAGAATTTTTGAATTGAATTTAAGTTTTAACCCACTTCCTCAAAAACACATAAATTCTCAGGTTTGGGTCAGAATTCATGGCCTCCATTAGGTTTTCTAGCACCCACAAATCTTGAAGAACATTTTCTACTATATCAGGCTGCCTTTCGATATTGATAACAACACCATTGAAGGAAAATTTGGTTTTTACGTTTGGGTTTTGGTAGATCTTAACTTCTCAACACCCAATCTAAATTATGTTTTTCTCATTATGAATAGTAAAAAGATTAAGATTGAGATTGAATACAAAATCTTTTTGGAATTGTGAAAATTGTTTATGTTTTTTGGGCATGATATTACTCAATGCTGATAGGTTCATAAGATCATGTCCCATCCACCCAAAGGTGTAGTGTGGGAATTGAAGAGAGGAGAGGACTCATACTAGGGTTTTTTCTAAGGATGATAAAGAAGAGACCTCATTTGAACCTCGTATCCCAACAGGTATGGGAAAGGAAAGTGGGGCCACTCTAATTGAGTATGGCACCCAATTGAGTGGTAGCACTAATTTTGAGAAGCTCGTGAGTGATACTACTACCCGGTATTTCGATAATTTTTTGGCTGATTCACATCCTATAATAGTTCATCAAGGACCCTATCCTAGATAATTTGCTGCAAGTCTTGGAAATAAATCTTTCCTACATCCCGCTCGTGAAGGGAATGTGTAGGGACATGCATCCTTTATCCAACATGAAATTATTATGAGCATGTGGTTACTAATAACAAATGTGATGCTCAGGTTATAGATAATATGCAATTGGATTAAGAAGAATTATTGATCACCTCTTTTGATCACAAATGGAAGAATAAAAAGTGATGTTGAATCTTGTGTTTAGATTAAACCATCCAAAGAGGTTGAGGAAATTAGTTGGGACACCCTTGTTGAGGATTTCTTGGATGGATAAGGAGGGTGAAGTACTAACATTATTAGAAAGTCTGATATTTTCAATAGCTCCAAAAGTAAAGAGTTATTCAGTGAAGAATTTATAAGTGTCTATGGCGTTCTCTTGATTTATGCAAGCTCTTTAGGCGCTGAGACTAAATCGATCATAGAGGGATCAAGTCTAGAAGAGGATCCAATCCCATCAAATGAAAATGATGGTGAATGGAAGCACCCCAAAACATAGAGGTGGGGCCATCATCTAGGGAGGTTGATGACTGATCACATAGATGATTACCTTTTGTTTTATGGTGTATTTTTTACATGTTCTAAATCCTCATCTCCTTACCCCTCATACCTTTTGACTTTTATGTTCAATAAATTTCATAATAATGGGTTCATAACCTAAGGTTCGTACCATTATGAGTATTTCCTTTGGGTATTGGATGCTCCACTTCCCTCTTATCATCTCTTGAAGAACTGCAAATTCCTCTAGATATGCTCCATCTGTTATTAATTTATTGGCAGATAGAAATATTTGTTGATTTTTTTAGTGCATGTTTATTTGAATTTATGCTTTTTAATTTGTTTGATACAACATATATTTCATTATATAAGTTAGTTCTAATTAAAATTTTCATTATATTATTTTTTTACTGGCTAGTAGAAAAGGATTATGTTATCCATGTGATGATATATTTCTTAATTTTTTTTAACAAAAAATGTTTTATAATTTTTGATTGATGTTATTGGGGATTATTAGTACATTTTCATTTAGAAAATTGTAAATGTATTATATTTCAAAAATTTAAATTTAATCATGATTTTTGTTGTTTTTGTCATATTTTTAAGGTAATTTTTCATTACCTAGCCCAAGAGACCCCACCAAACTTAACCTGACCAACCTCAGGTCGGGTTAGATTAGGTAATTACGAGAGAATTTTAATTACCTAACCAAACCCAAACAGTCCTCTTTTGAGTGGTTTGGTTGAAAAATTTGTGAAAACGTAACACATCCTATCCAATATACACCCCTACTCCATGGCATGGCGTCCCCTCCTTCTGTCTCCACGTTCTGCACCATGCCAGGGTGTGTTGCAGTTCCACACAACCAGACCTGTAGAACTCTTATTGAATATCCAAAGGGGTTCCACCATTCACATGAAAAGGTTGTGGTTCCCTATGTTCCAACCAATCGATGTCATTATGGAACTCAATGGAGCCCATGGTGGTGAAACAATCCCCATGTATCTGACAGAGGTGTCACATATAGAACCCTAGAGTGCACCTCAAGTATACCATAGATCTATTCCTGGAGATCACCACAATTCACATAACATTCTCCTGAAGCTTTATCCAATTAGTTTAGATACAATATCGCATCATGAAATATGAGCGGGTGGGGGTGGATTGAATTACATGAAATTTCCCAATAACTCCCGAGACATTATCCCACCAAATTCCTTCCATCACCAACCACCACGCTCCAAGCTAGCACTCATCACATTACTACCATGCATCATCCTTTATCATGTTATTCCATCATCCTTCCAATTTGACGACCCTCATAAAAGATTTCAAATTATTCTAGAGTCGTAGAGTCCCAATGACTAAAATCCCATTAATTATGATGATTATTGTTTCCAAAAATACCCCCACTATAATACATACTATAATACCTTAACTCCTGTAGTTCCACAGTACTGTTAGAGTACCATTAAAGTTTATGTTGGGCCAAATTTGATCTGGGGTTTTGATGAAGGATTTTATGAGACATTACCACTCAAGAAAACCCTACAGTGCACATTATTATTAATCTTAATTTCATTAATAATGATGAAAATAATAATTAATTATTATATTAATAATTATTTTTTAATAATATTATTATTAATTAAAATTTTATTAATGATATTAAATTAGAAAAGTACAACTATAAAATTTTAGTGAAATATATTTAAATAATAATCTCGTTGAAAATTTAATTAAAAAAATATAATTAAAAATTTACTTTTAAAAATTTAGTTGAAAATTCCCCTTGGAAAAATTAGTCAAAAATTAAATAGTTAAATTATAGTGGAAAATTCAATTATAAAATATACTAAACATTTATTTTTTAAAATATAGAAGTATAATTTAATTAGAAAAACGTATTGAATTTTTTCACAAAAAAAATAATATTGGAAAATTCCATATGAAAATGTAAGTGAAATATTCAATTAAAAACTAATTTGTATGATTCTACTAAAAAGTCATAATTAAAAACTCCACTAAAGAAAAAATATTTTTTATTTTATATTATAATTTACACTATCTTTTTACCTTATACTTTTTAAATTTCATTTATTAGCTATTTTTGCAATGGACTAAAAACAATTTTTTTAAAAATGATTTATTTTTTATTTAATAAGTCGTAAAAATATTATGTTGATATAAAAAACTAAAAAAATGATTAAAATTAAAAAAATATTTCAAATGAAATTTTATGATATTCAAATAAATTATGTGTCCTGAAGGTAATAATTATCTGAAATTGTTTTATTTTTTACAAATGAATAAAAAGTGTAATTTTATAAAATTGACATTGATTCTTTCAAATTCAAAGACAAAATTTTTTTAAAACATAAAAGATATTATTTCTATTAAAAATATATTTTTTTCATATTAAAAAAATGAATCCTTTTACAAAAATATGTATTTTTGAAATACTATGAATGTAAATTTTGATTTTATAATTGATTGACAATTACGCTTTTTTAAAACAAAATTTTTCAAAAAAATTCCCGAAATCACATTTTTTATAAATATAAAATATATAATATCTTTTAAAAATATTACATATTTAGTTATGTAATAAAGATATTGTATGGATATAAAATTTTATTAGATTTTGATATATAAAAATAATTTATTACTATCTTTAAAATGATAAAAAATATATAATTTTTCAAAACATAAATTAGTATTTATAATTTTCTAAATTTTCGCTAAAACACTTTTTATTTAACATATGATTATTATTTCATTTAGAATATTATTGTTTTTAAAATATATTGATCTCATTACGAATACTATTGTTAAATGATTTTTTTCATTAAGAATATTTTCTTTAAAAAATCATTTAACAATAATCTTATTTTCAATTAATTATTCCATTTAGTATTCTTATTATTTAACAATAATATTGATCTCATTAAGAATACTATATGAAAATATGCATATTGTTAAATGATTTTTTCATTTTGATTAATTGTTTATTTTTTTAAAGACCTAAAATGTTTTTATGCATAAAATCAATATAACAACATGAAGCCATATATGGTATGAAATGAACTATATATACATGGGGTGAGTATATACATACCATGTAAAAATTTCCCTAAAGTATTATATATAAATTATATAAAATAATATACCTATCATGCTATTTTTAAATACATGTTTGAAAATATTTTTTTTAAATTTAGTGAAAAAAGAACCAATGAGATATTTCAATTAATTATTTAATTTAAATGTAATCAACCCATGAAAGTTTATTTAAAAATATACATGTATATATTTTTATACATGAATATAAAATTAAAATATATATAAAGGTTATTATCAATACATTATGGGATATAACTTTTTTACTAAAGTAAGAAATACCTAGAGTCTTCTCATAAAACATATGTATATCTAATTTCACACAAAATACACTACACATACTCCAACAATGAACTAGTATGAGGATCCTAATAAGGATTAACCGATATAAATCATCCATTAGTCATAGTTTCCCCATACACTAGCATAGTCCCATGAATGGTTGAAAAAGTGACATCCATGTGATATAATTTTATTATGCACTAGACTGGGCCCATGGCAGGCTAATGATCTACCAGGGAGAGTAACCTCAAAACCTATAATGGGTACATATTGTAGGTTTCATCTCATCTATCAAGATTCCCCATATTATGTATCATAACCATGGGTTATAAGTAATTCAAAAATAAAATTGAAAAAATAAACAATTAATCAAAATGAAAAAATCATTTAACAATATGAATATTTTCACATAGAAATTTCCCATAATGAAAATATACCTCATATATAGAAATAATTACATATTACACTATTCTTTTATGATTTATCACCATTTATATGATTAAGAATGCATATATTTGTGTTTTTCAACAAATGGAATATAATTTAAAGTTCATATTTAAATATATGATAATAATTATCGATAATAAAAACACCGCATTAATATTTAAAGCATTTTTAAAAAACATATTATTTATTCATGATGAATTTCATCTAAATCTTACCTGAAAAACATTCAATTATTTTATTGTAGAATTATATTGTATTTTTTCCACAAACACCATGCATGCATCGTTAATATAAGTTCATAAAAAATTATTTTATAACATTTTTACTCTATGATGAGACATTAATATATGAAAAATGTAATTATAGTTATATAACATGAAAATATGTATTATATATAGAATTTATATCATTAAACATATAATTATATACAAACAATAACTAATGAAAAAAATAAACTTTTAAAAGAGGCCTATAACCCCCAACCTTGACAAGTTAATGGAAGAAAATGACCATCAAAATGATGGAATGGAAATTATTAAACACACCTAATAACCCATATGTTGAATTATATGTTGGGAAAATTTATGACTCTGAAATCAAAGGAAATGAAGTGGGAATCCACTCTAGGTACATTATATATCCATCAAACCTCAATGCCTTAATTAGATTTACAAGAACAGGAACTATAATTTTTTTTGAGATGAAAGAAATATTAAATCTCACTGAAATACTAAAAGATTCAAAATAATTTTAGTCAAAAAATTAATCATAATAAATTTTTAATTAATAATATAAATAATAATAAAAAAAAATTAAGTAGTCATTTTAATGTTATTTATAATAATTATTACCACTGTTATGTAACCAATGAATAATTATATTTTTAATATAAATTATTTTAAGCAACACTACATTCCCATTATCTTTTTTGGTTTGGATTTTAAAGGAATTATGAAAAACCAAAACATAAAAAATTTACATTTCCTCAAAGTTTACTTTATTCCACAAAAAACGTTATTATGTTTATAATCATATTTAATTCATGATACTTTTTCTCTATTCAATATGTTCCACCATTGACCTTACTAAAATTCCATTCACATACCTAGGAACTATGAAAAACATTTTAAACTATGGTATTAGTAAAAAAAATATCAATAAGTTATAATTATTTTAACATATTAGAATTTAGAAATCCATGAAAACCCCTATAAATATTTCCATTTTCACATATTAAACTTTGAGCTCAATTTAATAACCTATGTATATATAAAAATAACTCTATTAATATTTTTTATCATGAAACATCTTATAAGAATTCATAAAATAAAAGTCATATCCAAGAGGATTTCTTGAAACAAAGGAAAAAATTTCCATTAAAGAAAAAAAATTATCTAAAAAGTTCATTAACATTATGTAAATTATTTTACTAATTTATAAAATGAAAATATTTCAATAAAAATAATTTTAAAGTATAAAATAAATTTTTTGGCACCCTAGGACATTATCTTCACATCTCTCTTACAATAAAACTTATAATTGAATAACCATCCTAGTTAATTCAAAAAAATTTATTATAGTAACTTATAAAAAATTTAAATCCATACACATCATAGGTTTAAATTATAAATAGTTAACCTTATCCACTTCCTAGCAGTAACTTAAAATATTATCTATGTGAAAATTACACAATGCATTGGAGGGTTACAATGGACCCACCCTTTATCATAAATAATTTCGAAGAATAATAAAATGAATAAAAAAATATTTATTATCATTTTCTTCAAACAAATCATTAAAATTGGAATTTCCAACCTTGTGAAAGATAAAATTTAGTTATATTATAAAAATGATAAGTTATACATTTTTTTTAAAATAATTTAAAAAGAAAAAATTCAAAAAAAATGGGAATATTGTCTTAATTTTAAGATAATTATCATAGTACTTAAAAAATAAATTTGGAAATTCATAACCAATAACATTATTTTTATATTTTATGTAGAGGGTATTACAAACCTCAAACAATACACACACCCCTAGAACCCCAATGGTTCATGCCTTATCCATCCCCATAATAAATGGAAGTCATCAATTTAGCATTTATTTTTACATATTAATTTGACAATGTCTCTTATAAATGTGGCCCAAGATCCTCCAAATAATATGGATGAAGGTTTATATTAGTAGTCATGTGATACTATGAGAACTAGTATTTAATGTCACTTTGACCCTACTTCCAGAATTATCACACCCTGTTCCTCCATCATACCATTATAGGTAACCATTTTATTCCAAAATAAAGACCCATGTTAGTTATGGGTTGGTTGATGGCTTCTAATTCACCATTTACTCTTACAGACCTCCCACCCTATTATTTTAAATACATATATTCCAAAATATTTGTCTATTTATTATATTTTTATTCTCAAACAATCCACATTCTTTTTCTAATGAATTTTTTATAAGTGAAATTTGGTGAAGAGTTTATATTTCCATAAGTACTATTTCATTAAAAAATTATACTTCAATCTACAATATTTTGAGATTGAAATAAATTTTTCTTTGGAAAGTATCATTAGATCATGAAAAAAATTATATGAGTTGTCATGATGGATGATTCATCTCAAAATAAAAATATCATAAGCCCAGTCAAATTATCCTAAATGATGAAATTATATTATGATTAGACTCCAGAATTAAAAAAATATGGTATAGTAAAATATCATACAATATTCTCACATTAGTGAATTATTATACAACACATTGACAAATATCCTACGAAAGAATATAAATCCTATCATAATTAGAATATGAATATTCAAAGACTTAAGCATTAAATATGTGGTAAATTATTTTATCCCATTAGAAAATAATATCTTAAATGCTATATTTTAAAAAAATTAATTTATCATAAAAATAAAAAAATATCATATGCATTCTATAATTATTCTACAACCAAAGAAATTTTTTTGTAGAATAATATTTTTATATTATTTCATGGATATATAATATATTAAAATGCAAAAAAAACTAATAATTGAGTAATTCATTAAAATTTAAAAAATTATTACGAGGCTCAAGATATATTTCAAAGGAAACAAGATGACCTATGAAAAAAATAAGTTTTCTCTATGTAAAAATACAATTTAATTGTGAAATAATCTTACTGAACTATAAAGTCTTACAATCAGAAAAAAATCTATAAGATCAAAATTGTTATGTAAAAATTATTATGAAGATAAATAATTATAAAGGTGAGTATTTTTCCAATAGTTACTTAAATTATCTTAGAAGTTGTTAAATTCTCTTTATTCCAACAAAATTCTACACTTACCATTTTTTTCCAATGGTAGTCTTACTAAATGAGAAAAGGGTGAATTGAATAAGGTTTCTAATTTTTTGAAAGCTTATAGTTTCAAGGAAGGACAAACATGAGGTAAACGATTACCTTGGTGTTTTCTTTTTTCATTGTTGGTCACATGAAAAGGAAATATTGATTCATTGTAAAACAATATATATATATATGTATATATATATATATATTATCACAATAAATTGAAATGAGGAGAGTTTGAGTTCAAATTTATGTAAATATGTTAATGTGATTCTACAAATCTCTCATGTGAACCACTTTCTCTATTTTTTAAACCATTCTAGTTGCATGAATGAAAATGAATATATATTTCTATTGCGACTTCATTATTAATTTTTGAAATGGAAGAACCACTACTCTAGAAAATTAAAGTTAAATTCTATCTCATGTGGTCTTAATTTGAATTTCTTACAATATATTACATTTGAGATAAATAGTAATTTTCTATTAAAATTTTATCAAATTGATGATTTAGTGAAATTTGTTTTAATCTGGGTTATATTTTTCATTTTTGTGATTTTTTGAGTTAAATAGGATTTTTTGGGTTTTAATTGAATAAATGTTCTATGAATAAATAGTTTTGTAATTTTTATAACATCTTATTGGAATATTAATAAGGGGGTTTTTATTAATGAATTTATTTCAAGATGTTTTTTTTGTTGTTCTAAATTTGATTTTATTTTTATTGAAATTATTTAAATTATATAATTAATTATTGGAATTAATTTTTCATATTCTAAATAATTGAGGTATTCATGGACTCAATTTTTTGAAAATTTTATTTCATTTTTTGAAGGATAAAATTTCACTTTCTTCATTTTTATTATAAAGTTTAATACTTACACTAAAAGTGGATACATGATGTTCTTTAAAATTATTGATAAACCTATAATGGCCTAGGAATTAAGTTATGAAATTATGAGCTACAATCACTTATACGGCTATGCGTGAGGGGAACAGAACTTACCTTAGAATAAATTATAAAATATATTCATGATTTTTTGAAAAGTTTCACCTACACATAACCTAAAACATGCATAAAGCATCTTGGGTCCCTTGAGTGACTGTAACGAGAAGAACAAACCAATGTTTTAAGCTTCCACTTGTGTAGTGAGAAACTGATTATAATCCTATTAATAAAATACCTTATGGAATCACCCAAAGAACTCATTAAAAGTAACTATATCCATATCCAATACCTACCACATTTTTTTATAAACTGACAGTACATAATGAACATGTAAACCTACCATGATTTTTGTTGTTGATCGAGCATAAGTTCTCACACCATTACCAATGGGTTGAAGCGAAATTTATTTAAGTGGATTATTACTAAATGAATATTATTCCAAGACAATTTGATGTAAACTAACTATAGATATACATCAAAAACTATACACACTACAATGATAACTAATTGGGAAAAAATAGGATAGTTGTAGTAGGAAAATAGTGTACAATCTGAGTTTCATAATTTATGGGTTTTACACATGTAAATTGATTTTGGAGATTTGATGTTGTATAGGTTCATATGGTGAGGTTTAACGAGTCTAGGGAAGATGTATTTTTTATTCAGATTCGTCATTGGAATTTCTAATTCATTGAATATTTTCTCACTCCATTTTACAGTGTAGTAGAGTACAAAGTGGTGGAAGGGATGGAGTGGGTTTTTATGGGGATGTTGAGGCTATTAAAGAAAAAGTAGTTCTTTGTGATTTCATGGTGGGAATTTTTTTCTTATACATTATTCCACTTATAGGTATTAACTTGATGATGGATATGTGGAACATGATGATACCCTTGGTTTCACCATTAATTTAATTTCTTTCTATATGTAAGATATCATTTGGATTTAAGAAGATCATGCACTGTAATAAACCAACAATGATTAGCCTATTTTTACGAAGATGCATGATCGTGATATTTTTTTGAAGCCAACTGCCCTATAAAGTAGTAGAATAATTCATATAAAGATTTTCTAAATGTTAATATACCCATTCTTAAAAATGGATGAAGGTTTATGAAAACTGAATGAATTTGAGGATCATCCTCGTATTTTTTATTGTTATCATAGATAATTGAAGAAAAAAAAGAACAAGTGATTTTTATCTGCTACACATATAAGGGTAAAAGATTGTTTTTCAAAAAGGGAAAAAGATAAAAATAAATAATTTAATTATGGCTACCTTTTAATTCCAATCAAACCAAGATGAAGTTTGAGTTCTGAAACTTTTATTCAGAGGACCTTCTTGAAGTTTCTTGAGGAATCCAATATGGATTAATCAAGCCCAAAACATTTCCATGATCATTATTTTTCTATTTATAATGGAATACACAATGTTTTATTGAAATTTTCATAGTCTCTTAAGTCAAGTCACAAGAAAGAAATTTATTAAGGAGAAGGTGGTCATATTGAAGCCTTTGAGTTAAATGTAAATTCCAATGATAAGGCCAATTATTGTGTTGATGATTTATGTCGCATATTTAAGAAAAAAATTCATTTCTCAGAAAGGGAGACACATGAGGATCGATTCCTATGTATTGTTTTCAAGGACTCCCAATTGTGAGAGAAATAAATAATGAACCTAGTAGTATAAGAGTGACTAGATTTAAGATAGAAGATACATAAGAGAGAAACTCTTTTTATATTTATTTTCTCTTTATATTATTGACTAAAATTAAATCATTTAAAATATTGAATATAAAATTAATTCCTTGTTAAATTTTTATAGGGGAATAAAATTGATTGGAATTTTTTTAACATAGTTCTTGAAAATCCCACTTGAATGAAATAATAATTTCTAATATAATAAGTATAAATTTTAATTTATGTGAATTAGTGATGATTTATCTATATTGAAATACTATCTACTTGATTAGAATTAATATTATATTTTAGTGACATAATAAATTTTGATGAAAGTTCTATTCCATTGAAATATATGAATATTTTCATTAAAGGATAAAGGGTATAGTTGATAAAAATTTGAAATTAATAATTAATAAGTTGATTATTTTAATAAATTGATCAATATTTATTTAAAATTGTTTTTGTAAGCTTCATTGTGCCAGAATGATAGGTTTTTATAAAATTAAACTAGATAGTTGAGTTTCCCTAGTCTATCAATTAACTAGTTCTTGTTATTTTTATTATTACTATTATTCCTAAGTAATTACAATATAATTATATCCATTCATTATTCATCATCCATACTTTGTAGACAACTTCTACATATTTTTTTCTTCTTTTTTGTGCAAGGGTTTTTATTGGTCTGTACACATCAGATTTAAATATCCATGTGGTTAAATATGGTATCACCTCTATCTAAGTAGTGTAATGATTTCAATTTGGTGTATTCTAATGAAAATTTCACTAAATATTGATGTCATTACCTAGGAAGGATTTATGAAAAAAAGTGAAACTTATAAAATTACTAAATACCTAAAAAAACTATTAAAAAACCATGAAACATAAAAAGTAAAAAACTGAAATATTATGTTTGTTGTTTTTAAAATACTTATGTATTTTTTATGCACACATGGATTAATATAAGAAATGTAGATCCATAATAACTGGGAATCAAAATATATTCCACTTATCTTAAAAAACTAAATATGAAAATAATGGTAGATCTTCTAAAGAGATTTTCTAAAATCATTACAAATATTATTTAATCAGAACATATCCAAAAAATATTTAGTGGCTTAGGTTGAGAGTTTATACTATACCTCAAGGGTATAGAAATCCATCATCCATTAGGATTTCCCAAAAATACATAAATTATGTATTGAAACATTATAATCTATCACTATTGAAAAAATATAAAGGAATACCTTATAAGGACTCATTTTCATTCATTATAGATTTCTATAACACTATATAAAAATTTCCTCTTCAAGGGTATAGTGAAGATAAACTAAACATTATGGGTTTCCCTTTTTATTTAATGGAAAATTAATGAAACTAGTTCCGAGAATTATATGAGAATATTTTAAAAAATTGGGAATGTTTTTATAAATCTTTTTACAATGTTTTATCTTAATAGGTTAAAAGGTAAGTTTTAGAAAAAATTACATGTTTCTTACAAGAGGATGGAAATGCTTTCAATGAGACCTATGATAGGTTTAAAAACATTATTAGGTTTTTTTTCCATTACAAGCTTCTCATTAATATATTTATGGATGTTATTTGTGAGTGGTTGTTATGCTTGATTCAAAATATAATAGATTAATTAGATGGTGGTAATTATGCTAAAAAAATAGATAAAGAGATGAGGTAAATCATTAATTCCCTTAATTAAAATTTTTATCCAAAGGATTCTTGAAGGAATAGAGTGACTATGAGAGATTTTAATACTATCCCATGAGTGCAATTTTAATCTCATATTTGTCAAATAAAATACCAAATTCAATATTTAATGAAATATAATTACACTAATTATTTTTTACATATTGTGGGTGAAAATAAATATCAAATCTTTAGAGAACAACATCAATATTGTGGGATCTTTGGTCATTCCCATAACTATTGTCCTTACATTAACATGTTTATATAGATACCAAAACATTTTATATTTTCTATCTATGGTCTAGTGTTTCATGTTTGGGATTATAAATTTTAAAATAATAATGATTTTTTCTAGAATATTTATCTTAATATATCTTTGACTGAATGAGGAATATTTGGACAACCCACTTCAAGTCAGTTTCAAAATAGACCAAGATCACCCTTTCAAAAAGAACCAAAATTAAAGTCATCGAATTCACAAGATTAACTAAGGGGTATGTTTAACCGATGGTTAGGAATTTTTGATTCACAATATTCTAAACTAGGAACCCAAAAATATGATATTAAACCAAAGATACATAATATTGATCTTAAATAGGGGAAATGAGCTATTTGTTTAACTTTTAAATATTAGGGAAGACTTCCAATAACATAGAATATAAATCCAAAATTTAATGGTTGTTACCATTATAAGGGGACTGAAATATCATGGGTAAGATATATGTGACCCTTAACTTATTGAAAGTGAAAATCTAAAACAAATTTGTAATAAAAGTCTAAAAAATCATAAATATATAATTTTGGATAGATATAAATAATCTAATAAAAATATTATTTTTTCACATATTAAATAGTCTGAAAAGGAGATAAAAGTCTTAGAAAATACAGTAAACTAAAAGTGTCAAATAAACCTAAATGTATTCAAATATTTTAGAATTTGTATATAAAAATCTCTTTTCCTCTATGTATTAATAAAAACAATCATGAGATTAAATTTATAAAATTTCTTGAGATATTTAAAAATCCTCACATTAATATATCATACCTTCAAAAATATATTCATGTTTTATAATATTTGTAAATTCATTAGAAAGTTGATTGAAATAAAAAAAATTATTGAATTTTATTTGTACAATTTAACTGAGGAATGTAGTGATGTAGTTTATAATATGATCTATACAATCTAAAAGAGATGGTGGTTTTTTGATTCCATGAACTATTTAAATAGTATATATTTTAAATGCCTTTGTGACCTTGGTTTTATTATCAAACTTATGCCTTACTCACTATTTATAAAGATAATATTAGGATATTGGATTCAAACCACTATGGTTTTGGAATTAGATAACCGATCTATCCCACACTGTATAGTAAGAGTTTATGATTAGATTATAAGAGTATGGAAATTGTTCTTACCATTTTATTTTATTATCCTTCATATAGAATGTGATAAGTAAGTCTCTATCATCCTATGTAGGATCATACCTTCCATTATAGGTGTAATAATTAATATTTAAAAGAGAAAATTAATTTTTATATCGGGTGAGAAAAATGATGTGATTAATGTTTTTGAAAAATGTAAAGTGTCATCACATCTTAGAAACTATTTTAATGAAAAGATGCATGGGTCTAAGTAAATATATGATGAAATAGAAGAAGACATTTTAAGAATGATTAATGATATAAATCAAGAATCTTAACCTACAAAAACTTTTATGGGAATATGTTTTAGAAAATAGGTAGATACATGAGATGCTTTTGAGTGCAACTTTTTTGAAAACCTTAAACAGTTTGATGAAGAAAATATTTTAAAACCAAATCTGTAAACTAGTCTAAAATTTATATCAAATATTGAAAATAGTTAGGACCTATTTTTCATTATCTCCCATTCATTTTTAGGATTCATGTTGAGGACTTATGGCCACATGGACCTAACTTTATAACTTCTAATGAATAAACACCAGTTTTAGTGCATGAACCTATTCCTTATCATCATAAATTTTATATTTTTGGAGAAAATTGAGCTATTCAAGTCATTATTTCATTAAAACTAGAAAATAATCATGAGGTAAAATTTTTATAGGTGTTGAAAAATACAAAAAACGAAATAGGAAAGACTATTTCCCATATTAAAGGAATAATATCATCATATATCATGTATATGAAACCCATGGAACCTTTCCAAAATCTCAAAGATAAAGTATAATGAATAAATAATTCCAACATGAATGATTTCATTAAATAATAGGTAAAAATTATTATTGATGATGGAAGGATTTATCCCATATCTGATAACCCCTGGGTTAGTTTGGTCCTAGTAGTTAAAAAATTGATGTTTCAAAATTTTTATCAATGAAAAAATGATAAGAATCAGTTTAAAAAAGAATATAATTAGAGAGTCTGCATATACAATAAAATATCAATTCTACAACTTTGAAAGAAAATTTTCTGATTCTACTCTTATATAAAATTCTTTATAGGCTTTTAGGAATGAGTTATTATATATTTTGAATGGTTATTCTTGTTATAAAAAAATTACTATAGCCATAGAATATTAGGATAAAATGTTCACATGCTCATTTGGGGGATTTTTATACTCGTTAATACATTTTGGGTTTTTTGTGCCCTTTCTTCCTTTCAAAAGTGCGTGATTCCTATATTTTTATACATTTTATAGATTACTATTGAAGTATTCATGGATTATTTTCTTATTGTTCGTTTCAATTTTCAAATATATTTTAAAAATATGAAAATTGTGTTATATTAGTGTCTAAAAACCAATTTGGTTGTCAAATGGGTTATGTGACAATTATAGTCACTAAAAGTGTTGTATTATGCCATAATGTGTCAGATAGGGGTATTGAGTTACATAATTCCAAGTCTAATTTTATTCAAAATTTACCCCTATTAGATAATTTGAAAGGTATTAGAATTTTTTTGGGTCTTGCTGGTTTCTACTAGAGGTTTATTAATGATTTTAAATGATCAAAAGACCATTTTACTAACTTATTGTTGCAAAAAATACATTTATTTTTTATTAAACTCTCTTATAATTATTTAATCATCCTAAAAAACATTCTTTATAACCCATCATTACTTCTTCGAAATAGATACTTACTTCAAAGGTTACTTATGATTCAAGTGACATTGGAGTAATAACTATTTTAAGCTAGGGGAAAGTTATTATGTAAAATTCATTGTATTACTCTTGTAGACTTCATAATGATACTCAAATTAATTATACACTAATTGGGAATGAACATTTTATAATGGTTTTCTCTTTTCAAATGTTTAGAAAATATTTTATAGGGTCAAAATTCATTAGTTCCACTAACCATTCAGACATCAAATACCTACTATCCCAAAAAGAGGCTAAACAAAGGATGATGAGATGGGTACTGGTGTTAATATAATTCCACATTAAAATCAAATAAAATAAATAAGCTAAGGATGTTGTTTCTGATCACCGATATAGGTTCCTCTATACTCAAAATGAGGAAACTATTGTGAGTAATTCTTTATTTATAGACAAGAAAAATATCTCTATATATTTTAGAAAATATCTATGGTATTCTGATTTTTTAGTTTCTTAGCTGCTGGAACTGTTCAAATAGACATTTATCAAAAATGGGTGAAAAAATTATTTTTGATCATATATATTGTTTTTATTTGACCCTTTACTATTCAAGTTATATTCTAATGGTATTGTGAGGATTTGAGTGCCCAAGAAAGAGATTATACCTATTATACATATTTTCCATTCATTATCTTATAGAAGAAATAATGTGTGTGAGAGAACTTCTTGAAAGGGTTTTTAGTTTCATTTATACAATCCTACAGTTTTCAAGGATTCTAAATTTTTTTGTTGGATGTGACCGATTTCAATGACTTGGTAATGTGGTTAGCAAGCATTAAAATTCTTAGTAGGGTATTTTGGATGTTTAATATTTTTATGATTGAGGTATATACTATTTGGGACCTTTTCCTTCATCATATTGGAATGATTACATCATATTTTCTATAGAATTTTGTTTCAAAATTGGTTGAGGAACCAACATTACCAAAAAAATTAGATTGTAATGTGATTAAATTAATCAAAATATGTGTTTTTAAAGTTTCTTCATGCCTAAAGAATTATTAAGTGGAAATTATGATCACTTTAAAATATTAAAATTCAAATAATTTTATAGTAAAGTGTGGATGTATGCACAAGAATGATACAAGCAATCATCTATAGTCAAGTAAATAATATGAAATATCTAAAAGGAAATTAAAATATTTTTTGGAGACAATGTCATATATCTCTAGATAATATTGGTCATTAAAATTGGATGATTCATTATAGTCTTATATGAATTATTTAAAAACTCCAATAGTTATGCCTCCATATAGGAATAATTTTTTAATGTATTCTCATTTTCTAGTAGAACTATATTACTATTTCTTTTAGGAAGTGATGGCCAGGAATTTGGATTTTAGGTTTTCTTGTGAAAGAAAGATCCTTGAGTTGACTGATTTAAACAAAATCCGTATAAAATATTATGAGAATTATAGTATTCAAAAATTATGAATAAAATATTTTATTCATTCCATAATTCAAAATATCTATGTTAAATTGGGTCAAAAAGTTCTACTTTTAACTATATTATTAATATTTTTCTAGCTAAATTATAACCAAGTGTGGTGACCTCTTTACTATTCCTTGATTTATTATGAATGGGGTAAATTGAGTTAGTTGTATAGAAGAATTAACTTTTATTGTTTATTATTCAAAGGTTTAAACACTATTTTGAGCGGTCACATAATGTGTTGGCTGCAATCTATTTTTCTAAAATTTAAACACCCACTATGTAAAGCTAAGCACTTAAATCTCAATGCTACATGGTATTAAACCAATGGTATAATTAATTTTTATTTGCTTATCTAAATAAAAAATAATTACTTACTTTCTGCCTTGATTTCAAAAAATTTCTTATTCATTGCGAATTTCATTATACAGTCCTATTGTCACAAGTGATTAAAAAGTTCATGTGGTAGGTAATTTGACCATAATTATTGACCTAATGTAATCTTAGGAAACTACACCAATTTTTCAACCTACTATTAGGATCTTTATGGTCATTTTACATACCATGAGAATTCGCTAAGATACTATGGATGAAACATTAACTGATCTCCAATGCCAAATTGAGTTTAAAGCCCGATCATACTTAATTCACTCTTCTACGAAAATTGTCTAGTTTTTTTAATTTATGAAATATTTATTAATGAATATTATATTGACCTTTTGAGAATTTAGGAGCATCGAATTTATATCTAATTAACTTCACTCAACACATAGATGATTAGTACTTATAAATCAATATAAATGAGTAATGATTCTAGTGACCTGAGGTGCAATTTTTATTTTCCATTACTAATATTCAACACATCCATTGTTTCATTATGTGTGATATCAAGTGTTTTGAAAACTACTAAGATTATTTTTAATTCCAGTGAAACTATATTTTTATTTCTATTTCCTAGGAAAATTTATGTTTTATTAACGGATTTTTTTTTCTAAAACAACTAACAAACATTATAATGTTACTAATTCATTATTATAAAAAAATTTGTTACCTCAATTAATTAAATGTATATACATATTTTAAACGCATTTTGAAATATTCTGAAGCTTATAGATAATAATTTTAAAATCACATGTGACTCTTGAGCAAGCTTTAGGACTTATTATTTTAAACTTTTTTTGAATGAATCTATGTTAAGTGTTTATTACACCTTGAATTTCAATAATGTGGACATTGTTGGATTTTAATTGTTTGAGGGATGGGTCTAAATTGTGATAAATTTTAATTCCTTGATAACTTATCAAAAATCCACACATTGTTTTCATAAGTATATTTTCAAGTTTCAATAAATTTTTTTCAATGGTTTAAATTTGTTTTGATGATTGAATTCATTATAGGAACATTTATGAAGTTAATTCTTTACTACCCCATGGATTAAATTGATTTATCCATTAATCTTCCTTATTGTAAAAAAATTTATTTAGTAAAATATTTGATAAATGATAAAAAATTATACTTATCATTGAAATGTTTGAACTTTGATTTAAAATAATTAAATATTCATTCAAATATATTAAGAAAATAAAATCTTAATTCATGGTGAGCCTTTATTATTTCATTATTTCGTTATTTTATCCTTTATGTTATTGGATGGGTTATATATTCTGCCTTGTAATTATTAATATTTCGCAAAAAAATATAATGTCTATTTTTTTGGCTTCTTTTTTGAGTATGTTCTATTAGAGGTAAAAAGACGTTTGGAAATTCATTTTAATGAATTTTTTATGTTTTAATTCATTTTAAAATATATAAAGGCCAATATTTTTTCAAAAACCAGAATACAATTTTTAACTAAAAACATTTAATTTTTTGAGGGTAAATTCATTCTCTTTTGGATGATAATCCATGGGGGAAACTTATTTTCAATAAAAATGTGGAAATATATTATTTCAATATTGATATTCATTTTATTCTGGTGAACATAACTATGATATTTCATGAGGTTAATAAATTAATTATGTGTTATAGAATTTTTTGTTTCATTAATATTAATTTTTCTTCCACATCCTCCTTTTGAAATTAACAGTGAATTATTTTGAAAATGTTCTTAACATTTCGATTTACTAAATTTTATATTTATGTGAATTTTATTTTTATTTTTATGATTTTTTGAGATAATTTGGAATTTTCATACTTTAATTTATTAAATTTTAGGTGCATCAATATTTTCAGAAATATTTAAAACATTTTATTGGAATATAAATAGCTGGATATTTAATTTAATAAATTATTACAACATGTTTTTTATTTTTTTTGGATGTTTCGAATTTATTTATATATTATTTAATTATTTCAATTTAAATGTTCTCTATTAGAATAAGATTTTTTATTCAAAAAAATGGGTTATTCATTGACTCAAATTTTCAACAATTTTATTTCATTTTTTAATGGATATAATTTCCATTTTTCATTTCAATTTGAAAATGTAATAATTACATAAAAAGTTTTTATATAAAGTTAATGTGAAAAATTCTATATCAACCTACTATTCCCTAGGAATTAAGATTCTACATAAAGGACAATTTCACTAAAGGTACAAAGTGTGATTAAAATAGAGCTACTAATACAAATATTAAACTAACCACAAGAGGGAATGAAACATTACACCATGAACTTAACTTACCACAAGAAACAAACATGTTTTGTAAATTGATTTCCTATATAGAAGAGAACCTACCAAAATTTGAAGCTACCTCAAGGGTACTAAGAAAATAATTGTAACTATATAAACAACATGCTATATGGAATCACTACACGAAATCACCCCAAGTTGTCACATGAACATCTCAAACCTAATGCATGTGTTTTCTGAACAGAATATGCCCGATGAAAATCTCAAACTTCCTTTCCTATTATTTTCGATCAACTAAAAGTGACTAAACGTTTGAAAATATTTTGAAGAAATATTGAAACTGACCATAGTTTATTGAAAAAATATTGATCCAATATAATTTTATATAAACTAAACATGAAGATGTATCTCTAGTTATACTCACAATAATGATAAAGGATTGATACCGACATGACTGATAAAAATAAGAGAATAGTGTATGATTCTTTTTCTAGATTTTTGGGGCCACTCATATAGAAACCAAAATTAGAGTGTTGATCATTGATGGGTTTGTATAATGAAATTTAGAAAGGCTAGTTATGGAATATTTTCAGATCTTATTCGAAATTGATGTTTCCAATTCATTTACTATGGGATAACCCATTTTCTAGTATGGTGGAGCACAACATGGCGGTGGAGGGTCAGGTTATTCTGATAGAGAAGTCAAGGATCATCCAACCAAAGTGGTGTTGTGTAATTTTTTTATGGGATGATTTTGATTTCTTTTATATTTTTCACTTTGAATCTCTTATATTTTTTATGATTATGGTGACATTAGTGATTCTATTTTTTTATCATTAACTTATATGTTTGATACATTTATTGTCTTCATTGAAATTCCCCTAGGAAGTTCATTCACTATAAACAACCAAGCTAGATCAAATGAGTTTTTTGAAGATACATTTGTTTGGGGATTCTTTTTTGAAGTTGAGATATTTTTTGTTTGAGCATTTTCCAATATGAAATAGAATAATACATCTTAGGAATTAATAATTATTAATGAACCTAGGTTAAAGTGATTTAAATTTTTCGAACAATGAACAAATTTTATGATCAACCAATATGTTTTGATTGTTAACATATAGGATTAAAGAAAAAAACACATGTTTGGTGTCGATTATCTGAACACTTAATGGTCAATGATTGCATTTCAAAGGGAAAAAATGGTAAATATTATTAGAAAAATTATCAGTGCCCTTATTTTATAATCGAACTAAGATAAAGTTTTATTTCAATAAATACTTTTATAGAGAACTTATTAACATTTTATTAGGAAACTAATAGGGATGAATCTATCCAAAAACATGTTTAAGATCAATATTTTTTTCGTTGTAATATAAAATATGTTATTTTAATGGAATTGTCAAGGGAGCATCACTCAAGTCACTTGAATGTAATTTTTTTAGGAGAAGGTAACTCTATGGATACCATTGATTCAAAGATAAATGTAAAGGATGGGGAATCTAACTGTGATTTTGAGTTATGATCATATTTATTGAGTAAATTCTTATATCCAAAAATAGTACACATTTTTATTGTTTTGTGGATAATTTTTTTCTAGGTCTTTTAGGACTGTGAGAAACATGGAGAGAACCAGGCAGCCTAAAGGAGACTAGAAATAGGGAAAATATCCATAGATTAGTATATAATTTTCATATTGATTTTTTCTTTATTTTTTTACTAAAACGATTTCATTTAAAATGTGATTCTAATAATTTATTCTGGAAGAATTTCCCAAGTGGAATAAAATTTACAATATATAGTTTTAATTCATTCTTGAAAAATCTTCTAGAATGTTACCATCATTTATACTCTAAAAAGCAAAAAAAATAAATTATATAGAATTAATTATGACTATTATTTATTGATATATTTTCTATATTCATATATATTTCATTATATTTAGGAGTGACACATTGGAATTCGATGATAGTTCCATTCTAGTTAAAATTGATTAAAAAATTTCTGAAAGGTTGAGTGAGATAATTGATAAACTTTGAACTTTATCTTTTATAGGGTGGTCAGTTGATAAAACTAACCAATATTTATTCCCAATCTAATTCATAATATTTTTTATCCATGAAATAGGAATTTTTATTAAATTTAACAATCCATTAGGTTTCTCCTTCTCCAAATATATAATAATTTTTGTGCTCTATTTCATAATGTTATTGTTATGTAATTATAATAGCATTGTATCAATTAAATCTTCATCATCCATACTTAGTACAGAGTTTATTGATGTGTTCTTTATTTTGTTTTGTTAATTTTAGTTTTTTTGGTTTATAAACAATATATTTCACCTTCCATGTGGTTTGATACCCTATCACCACCAGCTAAGTAGTATTATGTTTTAAATTTGGTGTAATAATGTTAAGTTTTCAGCATTATATCTCTAGTAATTATTCATTATTTTTCATTTTTTATTTCAAACATCTAATAAACCTAAAATACATTATTTATCACCATATATATTTAATTTAATCTCTATTTTATGAGTTTTCAAAGGTAACAGATAGGTCTTAGGAATGGTTATCTTAGTGAAAGATCTTTTATCCTTTATTAGATGTTATAGTTTCTTGAAATAAATTATCATGGTCCCCAAAAAATGAGTTAAATAGTTAAAGTTACCAAAATCAATGATAGATCATTGGTGGAGTGGACTAGGGGATCATTGTGCCTCGAACCACTATTAATATATAGTGTCATACTTTTTTCATTTTCTTTATTTTCTTGTTCATATCTGTTTGAGAAGAGTGGGAAAAAATTTAATATGTTTTTAATGGGTGACTTATATTTGGGGTTACATTTTAAAAAAAAAATTCACCCACCCCCTTATGGATACACTAGGAGACCTTAACCGAACTATAATTGGAATAAAAAACTAAATTTTGAGTTCTCATCCATTACCAGTTGTATTCTAAAGATCAATTTCTATGTGATTAAAATGGATGAATCTAAAGATAGTGTGTCTAGGATTACTATGTTGTACATAAATATAAAATATAATGGCTTCTAGAAATCTCACAATATCACTTACCTAAATATAATTAGATTGAAATTGTACGTAAAAGTTAGAAAGTTGAATGAAATTCCTAATGGTGAACTAGGGACTTGTGATGCTATAGGATAAGATGTATATGACCATAAATCAATTTCCTATAATGCTATTATTTGAGGATTAGGTCTTAATTTTTTTAACCATGTATCAGAATGTTTTCAAGATTATTAAATTTGTTATACTATTTATGTTTCTTATGAAGGTAATCACAATTTTATACAATGGAGTTATAACACGGCTAAGCATAAATCTGATAATTTATGTTCATGATGGAGAAAATATCATTGAAATGAATATAAAGATTATAGAGATAGTAATTGATTTTGTTTCATTGGGAATAATTATTCCTAAACTATGATAACAATTAATGTTGTAAGAGTATTTCAATCTATATTTAATGTAATCCTTTCTCCCTTATGTCAACCGAATCAGGTATAGAATATAATGATAAAATACCTAATTCAATCTCTAATGATTTATGAGGAAGAGATTCATGTAGAGACTAATGATAAAAATATAGTCAAAATAGGAAATATTATTTTTAATTATTAACATTTAAATATAATAAAACCAAAGGTAAATCATATTCGGACTGATATTATGATGATATTTTTCTAGTTTTGAATCTGATTATGAACTTTCTCAATTTTCCAAGAAATCCAAAACAAAGTTACAAAAAGAGAAGAGGATTAAATAAATCCATTAACAATCATAATAATATTTATTTAAAATAAAACGAATTTAAATCCATTGAATTTATGAATCTCAAGCATATCAATCCGATGGATCCCCATCTAAATGATAGGAAGAAATATGAGAAAACGTTTAACTGAAAATATTTTTATAAAATGAAAGATAAGAATTCTACAATGCCTACATGGAGTGATTATGAAGACTCTAGTGGTGATTAATGTTTTAACTCACAATATGGTATATTAAGTCAAAATACTAACAAGTTATTCATGGCTCATATATAATATATATAACATTTTTATTAATATTCTAATAAATCTAAATCTGATATTTAAAATTGTGCTTATGAGAAAATAAATGAGTAATATTCTATGTTAGAAGAGCACTGTTAATCCTTAAATAAGATGAATATGGCTCTAAATAAATCATATGACTCTTTAACTAATAAAAATTAGATTTCACAACACATATTTCTGAATGAAAATCCAAACTAGATAATACCTATTTTATTAATGTTGTTTATGACCACAAGATAAGAGAATTGAAAGAGGAATTCAAATATTAAAAATATGTTTCTAGTTTTATTACTATGGGGGATAATTATATCAATCAAAATCCTAGTAATAATAAATGAAATGAATCTAAATAAGGCATAGGTAGTATTATTGAAAAACCTATGATTTTTACGAATTATTTTGTGACTAGTTCAAAAAATAGAGACATCACTAATATAATTTTTTCCACTATTAAATGAATGCATATAATTTATATTATGTTTAGTTAATAAATCCTCTGATATTAAGTTTAAAGAAAAAATTTATTTCTATATATTTATTTACATCTAAATCTATAATGTTTGGATATTTTATAAATAATATATAAATTTTGATTACCCAATATTTCACATCAATCGATGTTGAACCCAAGAGAATTATTGTACTCAAGAACATTATTTTCAAAAAAACATTTCTATATAAAAAATCCCTGGGAACAAAAATAAAAAAAAAGTTTATTGAAATTTTTTATTCAATACATATGAGTTAATTTTTTTCCAACTTATACTCACTATCTATGATTAATGGAGGCTATAAGTTTTTTTGCTGAAAATTATAAAGGAATGTTTATTGAAGCTAGATCCTCTGGAGACCCAAATTTTTATTCTCATCAAAAATTTACTTTCTATTCATATCATAATTAACAATCGAATAAATATTTATCAACTATGTGACGATGAATTTTATATTGATTTTTCTAGTAATATAGGTTCTATTGTTAAAGATAAAATGTTAAAATTTAGAAAACCAATAAGTGATAATGTCTAAAATCTATACCATCATTATCAATCTAAATAAAAAGTAAATTATTTGAATACTAAAATTAATGAATGTTGAATTTGGAATTGAATTATTGAGAATTATAATATTTATTACATGAGAAATTCTTCTTAGAATTTTTTTTTATTTTCCAAAACATTTTTTAGACAAAAATAAACTATGTGATCTATGTTAAATTTGAAATCAACCCAAATCAATATAAATTTCAATTAAAGTGGTTTCAAATTCTAAATAGCTATAACATATTCACACAGATATATATATATATATATATTACCTCTAGAATTTAAATCCTATGAGAAAAAATAATTTTTTAATATTTTAGTTGATTATTTTTATTTATTTACACGGGTTAATTTTGTAAGAAATAAGAGAAAATCCTGTACTATTTTTATAAATTTAAAAAATAATGTAAGAAATGAAATTCATGATAAATTTGTATCATTTAGAAGTTTACATGAGGTAGGTTTTGAGAATAATAAATTCAATTAAATTCTGATATAACATTTCAGGAAACATACCATATCTTACCTAAAGAATCCTTAATATAATTGTGTTATAATATTGAATAATTGAACATTGTAGTAAATTTTAATTAAACTTTTATGTTAATATAGCATGCCCACATATTTTTGGGTGAAGGTGTTAACAAAACATTTTACCTCATAAGACAAATTCTAATAAATATTTTCATATAGAAAACACTCTATGACTTGCAAAACAATAGAAAACTGAAAGTTGAATAATTTAATGTTTTTTATGTAATGTTTACATGTTAAAAAACATGTATAATATTTTTGACTTAGACCTAAAGGATAATGAAGGAATATTTCCAGGTTATTATATTACTTCCAAAAACCTAAAGAGTTTTTTATGAATAAGTTAATGATTTTCTAAGAATCTACATATTTAAGGTTTGATTAAAATAACCCCTTAAAGAATACAAATCATTCAAATAAATGTACTATGTTACTCTATAGAAAATCTAATATTGAGGCCACTTTTTGATAATAAAAATGATGATAATCAAGAATATGATATTGTAAAATATAATCATAAAATAATTGAATATGATGAACCAGATAGTGTGCTACCTATATATCCTTGAACCCTGAGAAAAAATCCTTAAATATCATAAGAAACCTATTTAAAGGTTTTAGAACTAAAATAAATATTGGAAAACTTTTAGGGTTTTCTAATTTCTTATACAACTTGAAACTAAAACCACATAATAATACTTATGTAATTAGAGGCGGATATTAGTAATTCAAAATTAATTAAATTTTTTTAATGGAATGGGGTATATTAATTAGTTTATAGTCCTTATGTTTCTCTTATTACTAGAACTATGTCAGAATTTTAAAATAATTAGATGATCATGGTCTTATAACTACAAATAATGTTAAAATAGTTCTTAAATATTATAACCACCATGATGATAGAATAGACTATGAATACAATTTTCCCTTGTAGCTAGATTAAAATATATTATAATACTTCTAAAATATTAATCTAATATGAATTTTAAATTATTTCAGATTGATGTAGAATCTACTTTTATAATTTCATATTTAATGGAGGATGTTTATATTGAGAAAACTCCCTATTCTAAAACTCCATGTTTCCCAAATTCAATTTTCAAATATACTAGAGCCCTATATGGTCTTAAATAATAACTTAAATCTTGGTATGAAAGGTTTTGTTCATTTATTTTTTCAAATTATTTTTCTGTAGAACTGGAGGACCCTGCTCTCTTTAAGAAAACCTCATAAAAATATATTTTTTAGTTCAAACATATGTTGATAATGTAATTTAGGGTTATAGAAATCAGTATCAATGTAATTAAATTTCAAATATTCTTTAAAAATAATTTAAAATCAGTATGATGGGAGAAAATAATTTCTTTCCTGGATTTAAAATATATCAATGATATTTTTGAAATGGCTTAAATAGAATAGAATGCATATATAAATTACTAAAAATTTTAATTGAAAACAATAAAGTAGATGAAACTCCCATGAGTTCAAAAATTAACATTATTTAGATAAACCTAGTAAGAAATTTTAAAATTATTTATAAATAGAAATTATTGGATGCATTTAATATCTAATTTAAAATAGGAAAAACATTATGTTTTATGTATTCTTATGGATTATATTCTTGGAAAATCCTAAATATTATAATTTTAGTTCTCCCAAAATGAATGTAAGATATTTCTAGTAATTATATATTTATATTTAATTTTTTAATAAATCATCATTGATTGATTTAATTTTGTACTATTATTTAATTTAATATTTGGATGTTGACTTTGGTGGTTGTAGGCTAGGACAGAATATTACCTCAATAAATATTCACTTCAATGGTAAATATTTAGTGTCAAGGTTGAGTAAAAAGAAACACTCAGTTACACTATCAACTACTGATGATGGGTAAATTTTCAATGGTAGTTGTTATAGTCAGATATTATAGATGAGAGAGACATATGTGGATTTTGAAATCAATTATGATCAAGTACTGATAAAATGTTATTACCCATCTATTATCAAAATTTCAATAAATCCTATAAGACATTCCAAGGCTATGAAATAGATCTAAATAATTATTTCTTAAGGTATTATATACAAAAATTGATATGTCTTTTGAATTACATAGTAATAAATTCTAACTCAAAGATTTATTTAAAAAAATACTGATTGAAAGATTGGATGTTATTAAAATTAATTCTGGATTTTTTTATTCCAAATGAATTTATTCTATTTCATAATTTTTTCCATGTAATAATTTACATCATTTCAGTATTATGTATTTAATAATATTAAATAACTATGTGTTATTTCCACTAATTTCATTTGTGATTTATTTTAAAAAAATACTTTTCTTGTCAAAAAGTTCCATACAATTTATCTATGTTTATAGTATTAATTACTTCATCATGTAACTCTCAATGACTCTTCTAATTCCCTATGAGAGAATATGTTTTTATCATAATCATTAAAATTTTGAAAACATTAGAGTCTCTCCTATTTTAAATTCAAAACCTTATTTCCCTTACCTACCCCTTCAAACATCAAAACTCAGTTCATCAAATCAATAATTGAAAATTTTAAAAGTGTATTTTATAATTATTTAAGAGGGATGATGGTGGATAAAGTGTCACATATGTTGCCGAGTGTACAATCTATTGATTTCAATTGGTTGGACCACAGAAATTTGTTTCTAATGAATATTATAAACTTCCATATATGGTAATTTTTCATTTAATGAGAAAGAGATTGATTTATTCTATAAAAATGGTGTTTGATAATTTTAGGAAAATTTTGAGTTTACTTTCAATGATACTAAAGACTTGGTCTTCTTGAGGTTGAATGAAAATAACTTCTCAATATTGCTTCTTATCTATCTAATGTTTTTTAATACCCCCATAAAGGATTTTATGAGTTCATCTCATCTTTGGTCAATATAGATGGTTTATTCCGTATAGAGTTTCCTGTATCTATTTATAAATTCAATTGTTGGTGGGAATCTCATTCATTAAAAAGAGGATAATAGAAATGTTTTAGTAAATTATTTCAAACCTGGGATTTTCTAGAGAAATTGTGAGTGTGATATAGTTTTTGTCCATAACATCTATCTATTATAGAACTTGTTATTACAAAATAACATTAATCTAACTTTATATATTATTATATATATAAAACTTGAAAATAAATTATCTTGTAACTTAAATCCTTTTTTAGAATTATCACTCTCAAGTCTTAATGATTGTATAATGAGTTAATTAATGTGATAGAATACAAATGTCTTGTATTGAACACCTTTAGAGATTGAGTCCTTAATAATATTTTAAACTAATGGAATTGTTTGTGGAAGGAGCTTATGATCATTTTGGATGAAAGTAAATCTATATTGAACCCTACTAATGTTAAGGGGTATAGTTATTTTGTAGATAACATTTTCATAATTTCTGAGGTTGGAATTTTAGGCATTCGTATTGAAGTTTCCTTATAAGATGAAATTGATAATGATCCTATTTTTGTAATAAAAAGTGTAAGGATAGTAATTTACATTGGGATTCATTCATATATTTTTCTTTCTTCAATGGTTTAAGATGAAATTATTGTTTAAGGTGCAATCAAATAAGAGTAATAAATTACTCTAGTATAACATGTTTTTATTGTTATAGTCACGAAATTTTATCATCAGACTAGAATCAATGTACCTAATTATGGTGTTGTGACACTTTAGGATCCTAATGTGGTAATACCTTCTGATATTTCTTTTTGAGGCTGGGATAATAAGAAGAAAGTTGTTCTTGGTTCGCTAATATATCTTGCTAGATTCGACTTATATCCTAAAATTTGAGGTTTGGTTATTGTGAATTTTGGTGATAATCTACTCTCACCTTTTATAGTGTTTTATTTTAATTTTTTATAGTGATTTTCGCTTGGATAGTTTTGTATATTAAATTTTTTCCCTACGAACAACTGAGAGTTAAGGCTAAAAATGTTTGTTTTCTTAATACATAGATTATTGGCTTAGAAGAGGAAGATAATGAAGCAGTGAATCTATTAATGAAAGTGTTCCCTGTTAAACTATTTGATGAACAAGAAGAATAATAGAATGAATAATGATATTTAACAACTCCAATTTTCTAAAATTACTAAATTTAATAGTACATTTCATGCCATTATAGCTAAGAGATTTTCAATGGTCAATATTTTGAATGATGAACTTGTAATGTAAAATATGATATTCAAGAAACTAAAGAAAATATTAGAGCCTTTACAGTTGACATTGATTCAAAGAGAATTATGGATTTCATAAAAAATGTGACTATTCTATAATTTCAGTACATTATGATAATCCCAATTAGAAAACTAACTCTTATTGAAACTGTTTATTTAGATTAACCATGTACTTCTTATACACCAGGATCAATAGAGGATAAGATAATAGATTTTTTGGCATCTTCTTATTATTTTAATGAAAATATTACCTTTGTGAAATGTGATTCTATATATTTAGAGAATTATCAATAAGTTAAAAGGGATCTAACTGATAAAATCAAGGAAAGTAAGGTATATATTATTGTTGATGTTTATATGACAATGAAATATCACACTGAATATAGTGCTTTTAATATAGAATTTTTTTCATTCAAAAGAAAAATTTATAAAAGGGCCATGATGTTTTAGAGTTATTTCTAGGAATAATATAGAATGTTTTTTCTTCATATTAATGATAATTTTAAGATCATATCCACCGAGTTGAAAAAATAATAAAAACTCTTGAGAAATATATCTCTTCAGATTTTGGTGAATCTTATATGGAGGATTCTAACCAAGAAGTTCGCATACAGAAAGACACATATAAATGTAAAAAGTTAGTTCTTCCTAGTACCCCATATTCTATGAGTGTATCATCTGTAGGATCTAAGATATTTTATGATTCCCATGCTGAACTACTTCAGGCTCTTTTGAGATGCATTTCTCCAAAAAATGATTTTCAAGTAGCTCACTAAGTTTTGAGTCCAATGGTTTGGATAGGTAATAGATTCATTATAGAATTTTATGGATAGAAAATGATAAAATTGGTGTATATGTGTGTAGATGAACTATTTTAGATGAGAGGAAAATGATATATCCATCCTTCCCTTATTAAAAAATATTCCTCCACCATTTAGAATATATACAATATCTTTGATGATTCCACCTTTTAGAAGAATATAAATCATATTTTTTTAGAGAATACTATTGGATATGATCTAAATAACCCCTTTATCCAAAACCTCTTTTACTAACTCTCCCATGTATGATTTTTCTAAGGATATTGAAATACATAATGATATCATAACTAATACAAGATGAACCTATGGGTGAGATAGACTTGGTATTGGAAAATATTATTGTTTATAAAAAAATAAATGGTGAGATTCAATATGAGGACCCTTCATGCATGGATGACCACCTATAATATCATTAAATTCCAATTTATTAAAAGAAACCACCTCTTAAACCTAATCCCACCAAGTCACAACATTCCCCAATTCTAATCTTGATATAAAAGAAAAAAATATATAATTATAAATAATTTTTCTAAATTATCATGGAAATTTTGATCTTCTCCATTTCAATGTTATATTCTTGGTTCCTTTAATTACATTTAATATAAAAGGTTAATTATTTATTTCATCATAGATTATTATTTTCTTCTACCATTTTAATTCATTATTGTATCTCTATTCACTTGAGTTTTTTAAGACAAACCTGCATTTTATTACACAATTAAACTTAATTTATTACATAAAAATCGTTTAATAAAATATAGAAGATCAAGTGGTCTAGTGTATTTTGGTCTTAATATAATTAAATAACAACTTAAAACATGAAAAACAACATCTTCATTGAAAACTTCCTTTACATGACCACTATATTACCTCGTACTTATCATTGCATGGGATAACCGGAGGATATGCATAAAAAAGGATGAGATATAAATCCCAGTAAGGGAATAATTATTGACTAACATGAGGAATAAAATACATGTTAGAAAATAGGCATATCAATATAGGACAAGAGAAGCATAAACATAAAGTCATGACAAATCATGATAATCATAACATGGAAATGTGGCAACATCACTTAACATGGAATTAGCATGAGGCAAGACTCATTGCGCATGGGGCATGAGTAAACCATCATTTCACATGAAGCACGAGTTAAACCTCATTGCACTTGACTTAGCATGAGTAAACTCCCATTTCACATGACGTATCATGATACTATACTTTACCCAATGCATTGGAGCGCTATTAGGGCCCACCATTCTTAAACATTTCATTTCATGCATTAGTGTGCCACATGGATCATAAAACATTGAATCATTCAATATAATCATTTATTACACTGTAAAATAATGTGGAATACATACATGAAACTATTTAAAAAATAAGTAAGTGTTCATAAAGGTGAATACCCTTGATAGATAAATGGGCATGGTATTCCATACACAATGACTTTGCCTTGAAAAAATGTGGTGCAATTTCGGCAGCATAATAGAGTGACATAAGAACTCATAAAAAATGGTTGATGAGATAGAAATAGGTGTCTCATCATATTTAAATGACATGTACATTAAGGGGTCATATAGATACATATCCCAACAAATGTAATGTAATTTAGATACATGATACAAAAGAATTGCTTGAATGTAAATGAGGAGAGAGAATTTCTTTCGGGATTTCGGCATAGTAACATGTGTACATGGGAGGCATTTAATGAGAGTTAAATGGGTATCCCATCATTAAAAAATAAATATGGAAGAATGGGGGAGATGAAAAACCATACCTCAACATTTATAATTGAAACAAAAAGGTCATACCAACATTAAGAAAATTGGACAAAAATGATAAAGGAAGAAAAACCTTTACTTGAAAGTGTGCATCCAAAGGCTTGATAGAGTCTTGAGAGAGTCTTATTGGGTTCTTGGGGCACCTTTTAAGGATTATAGATAGAGTATGGAAGAGGTTGGATGAACTAAAAAGTCTTTTAGTGAGGAGGAAGTGGGAGCTTGGGTGGGTGTATATACGAAAGGTGAGGGAACTCTTTATTATTTAGGTTTGGGACCCTCACATTAATCTAATCCAAACCACAAAAAAACCCATGGTTTTTTCTCGTGGTTTTTGGAAAAGGGAATTGAAAAAAAATATTTTATAAGGCCAAATTCCAAACTTCTTAAAATAATGGGGTTTCTTTTATGGAGGTGAGTCACACTCTGAAGGAAGACAATTTAAAAAGACAAAATGTTTAATAAGTCTTGAGGGGTCCACTAAAGCTTTGTAAAATCAATCAAAAAAACCCAAAACCACATAATTTTAATTTTAAAACATATATTGGCCGAACATAAAGTTTATAGTATTTTATTACATCATTATTGGGTCATTATGATGTCATAAAACACATTATATATTTAAAAGATATTTAATTTTTTCCCAAAAAATTGACTGTGTCAGAAACTTATGAAAAAATCACCATTGGATAATTTCAACATCATGATTCCAAAAATAATATTAATTTTATATAATTTTTTTTTCTAAATATGTTAATTTTCACTTTTAAAATAAAAACTGTCATTTATCTGGAATTTATGGGTTTTGACAAAAATGGATTTCAAACCATAATAAAAATTACAATTGCCTTCATAAAACTATACGAACATTTATATTTAATAGAAATTAATTTAATAATAATAATAATAATAATATTTTATAAAAATATTATTTAATTCAAAAATCCATTAATTCATCAAAATATATTTCTTAGTTGAACATTATCTAAAAATATTCTTTTTGATTTAAAAACTATTTACAAGGTAACAACAATAAGATGAAAGTATATTAATTATTATATACAAAAATAATGTACATAACTATAGTGCTAATGTCTTGTTACATAACCCCTTATAACATTTCTCGGGTGGTAATCTCTATCAAATTCCACTTCTCTCATAGGCGGTCATATTCGAGCCTAACATATTCAAGATCAGCTTGGGCTTGGTCAAGAGAGAATCCCAAAGAATCAACCTCCTTTGTGAGCTCTGAAAAATGGGATTCGTATGGGGGACGTCTACTGGATGAGGTCATCGCTTCCTCTGTCTAAGTAAATTGGATTTTTCAAAGCCCTATATTTATACTAATCAGGTGATCACTGTTCAACTAATATATTAGCAACTGTCACAATTACTAATAGTATTTTAAAATCCAAAAACATAAAACCATATAAGTTGACATTTTATATAAATATTTTACAGAACGATACATTTAATAAGATTAAGAGGTATTTCAATTTATGAATGTTTGTGTCATTACAATATCCCCCCTTAAAAAATTTCTCCCTCAAAATTTTCTTTTCCTTCACTAAAATAGATGTGGGTAACTCTACTTCATTATTTCCTCTGATTCCCATGTTGCTTCTTTAAACTTTTTTTTTCACAAAACCATGATGAGGGGCATTGTATTATTTCATAGAACTTTTTCTCTATGATCTAAGATCTTCCCTAGTTGATCCTCATAAGAAAGATCATCCTATAACTATACCACCTCTATAGAGAGTACATGTAAAGGGTCCAGTATGTACTTCCTTAAGAGGTATACATGAAAGAAATCAAGTACTTTGGCCATAGTAGGTGGAAGTGCTAGTTGATAGGTCACATCCCTGACACGATCAAGAATCTCCAAGGGTCCGATGTACCATGAACATAAATTCCCTTTCTTTCCAAACCACATGAACTTATTCCATGGAGATATGCATATAAATACCATGTCTCCAACTTTAAACTCAAGTTATCATTGATAGTTATCTGCATAACTCTTCTCTCAACTCTGGGTTGCCTTTATATGCTTCTGAATAGTTTTCACCTTCTCTACCTTTTCTTCGACCATTTCTGGTCCAAGCAGCTTTTTCTCATCGACCTCATCCCAACACACCGGTGTTCTTCACCTTTTCCCATAAAGGTCTTCATATGGTTCCATTTGGATAATCTAGTGGAAACTGTTGTTATAAGATAACTCAAATAGAGGAAGATGTTGATTCCATCCTCCTTTAAAGTCCATTGAGCATCCTCTCAATATATCTTCAAGTGTTTGGATAGTCTGCTCAGATTGGCCATCAGTTTGAGGATGATAGGCCATACTGAATTTCAGTTCAGTATTCTGAGAATGTTGAAGACACTTCCAAAAAAAGGAGGTGAATCATGGATCTCAATTAGACATAATAGATAGTGGTACTCTATGAAGCCTTACCACTTCCATAATATATATTCCTGCCAGTTTATCCAATGAGAAATCCTCCGGAATAGCAATGAAGTATTCAACCTTTGTAATACTATCCATAACCACCCAAATTTCATTGTTGTCATTGGATGTCTTTGGAAGTCCAGTGATAAAGTCCATGGTGATGTTCTCCCATTTCCATTATGGTATGGGCAATGGTTGCATCATCCCCTTAGACTTCTGCCTCTTTTCCTTCACTTGTTGACAAACCGGGCACTTTGATGTATATTAAGTGATCTCTTTCTTCATATTATACCACCAATAATTCTCTCGAATATCTCGATACATCTTTTTGTTTCTGGGGTGAATAGAGAAATTTTAACTATGTGCATCATCCAAAAAATCCTTCTTCAACTCCGGACTTGATGGAACACATAGTCATTTCCCAAATCACACAATTCCTTCTTCATTAACATTAAACTCTGAGGATTTCCCTTTTCCGATAGCTTCTACTATTTCCTGAATTCCCACATCATCATTTTGAGCATCCTTTAACCTTTCCAACAGAGACAGTTGAGAAATCATTTGTGAAAGGATTGATTATGTTCCATTCATTAGGATTCCCATGTCCATATTCATCAAATATAAGAAAATTGGATCCTTTTCAATTCTCATCAATGATAGAATCCTTGGGTCCTTTCTACTTAAGGAATCCACCACCTTGTTCTCTTTACTAGGTTGGTAATGGATATATCAGTCATAGTATTTGATCGGCTCTAACCATCTTCATTGGTGCATGTTCAACTCTTTCTGTGTGAATATATACATAAGGATTTTGTGGTCCATATATATTTTACACTTCTCTATAAAAAGATGATTCCACCAAATTTTCAATGAGAATATCATTACAGCAAACGTGAGGCCATGTTTTTTATAGTTATGTTCATGAACTTTCAATTTCCTTGAATAATAGGCAATTAATTTGTCATTTTTCATCAACACACATCCTAGGCCCTTCTTCGAAGCATCACTGAATAACACAAAATGTTCTCCAATTGTGGGTAAAGTGAGAACAGGCGCAGCGATAAGCCTCATTTTCAACTCCTTGAAGCTTTATTCACATTCATCACTCTAAGAAAACATTACTCCCTTCCGATTTAGCTTGGTAAGAGGGTTGTACAATCATGATAAATTTCTCACAAATCGTCGATAATATCGATCTAATCCAAAGAAGCTACGGATATCCATTACCGATGTTGGCCCCGACCATCCCTCAATTGCATCTTTTTTGGAGGGATCCACAGATATCCCATTGCTTGTGATCATATGGCCTAAGAATGAGACCCCATTCAAATATAACTCACACTTGTTGTACTTTTTAGAGAGCTTCTCAATTCACATGGTCTCTAGTATAGTTCTTAGATGCTCCTCATTATCCTCCTTGGTTTTAGATTATATCAAAATATCATCTATAAAGACAACCAAAAATTTGTTGAGGTAATCTATAAAGACTCTATTCAACAATTCCATGTAGATTTCTGGAATATTAGTGAGTCCAAAAGGAATTACTATGAATTCATAGTGCTCGTATCTTGTACGAAAAGCAGTCTTGGATATATATTCCTTCTTCACCCTTACATGATAATATCCCGACCACAAATCCACCTTGGAGAAGTATTTTTATAAAAACATCTGATTGAACAAGTCATCAATTTGTCAGAGATGATAATTTTTCATTATCATGATTTTGTTGAGCTCACAATTATCGATGCAAAGGAGCATTGACCCATCATTATTCTTGATGAAGAGGACTGGTGCACCCCATGGTGAAGCACTTGGGCATATAATCCCTTTATCCAGATTATCCTGGAGTTATTTCTTACGATCCTCAAGCTCACCAACAACCATTCTATATGGAGTATTGGATATTTTCAATTCCCCAAGTATAAGATCAATTGAGAATTCAACATATCTTCTATGAGGAAAACCTGAAAATTCCTCGGGAAACACTTCAGAGAATTCCCTCACAATAGGCATGTCTTCTAGGATGGTTTCCTCCTGAAACTCAATCATCTGAGCCAGATACGTGTGGTCATAGGGTAGTAATATCCACTCTTGATATGACAGATCTAATTAAGTTTATTCTTCTTCCTTTAACATGTAAATAATTTGGGGTAGGTTCTCTACATGGAGAGCGATTTCCCTCTCACAACAATTTATGTTGGCTCTATATAAGGAAAGTTAATGCAAGAGAAAAATTGCATCAAATTCCACCAGAGGGAATTTGATGAGGTTCTATGGGATGTTTAATCCACAGATTATCATTGGGGAGGAGTTATACTCATGGTATGTAATGATTGCACCATTTTTCATACTCACCGACATCTTCACATCCAAGATTTGTGGTGGTGCTAAGATTGCTCTACTAAACATTCGAGATATAAAAGAATGTATAGAACCTAAATCGAAAAGTACGTTAGATATTCTTGAATTAATAACTATCATACCTATCACCACTTTTTTTTCAGGGTTCACTTCGATATTAATGATAGAGAAAGCTCGCCCTTGCTACCTTGGAGGTTGTTGGTTTCCTCTGAAAACCCATGGCTTAGGGCACTGATTTGCAAGATGACCTGGTTCTTTGTCATTGTAGAAATGAACCACATGCCGAGGTTCGAACGGAGCATTCCACTCCTCTTTTGCAGCCTCATGTCTTTCTTGCTGACTGTTAATAGCTTGGTACCCTTCTCTTCTACACCTAAAGCATTTCCTCATACCCTTCAGGCAATTTCCAGGGTGCTTCTTTTCACACCTTTGGAAATTTGGGTGCTGGATATTCTTAGCACCGTTGGATTTATCCATTGAACTTCCATAATTGAAGTACACCATATGATTCTTATCCTTATGATACCCATGAGATTCTCCAACCTCTATTTCGACCTTGGGAGCACATCATACAATTTCCTCATAGTTTTCGAAGTCACAGATCACCAGCACTTTCCGCAGGCTAGGTTTTAGCCCACTTAAGAGGCGATCAACCTTGAATTCATGGGTAACGACAAAGCTGGAGGCGTATCATGCAAGGCTTGTGAAGTTTTCCCCGCATGCTCCGACAGATTTTTCATCTTTTTTCTTGAGGTAAAGGAAGTCCCTTTCCATCTTATGCCGGAGGGTGCATGGAAAATATTTATCGAAAAACATCTTTTGGAAGTCATTCCATTCCAATTCCTCGATCTCTTCCTCAGGCTTTGTATTTTTGATCAACGTCCACCATTGATCATCATCACCATCCATATGATAAGCATCCAAGAGAACCTTCTCTTATTTAGAACATTGAAGTATGAAAAATATATTTTCAATGGAGTTGATCCATTGTTCTGTGATTGAGGGATCAGATGATCCATTAAAAGTAGGAGGCCTTTTTCTCATGAAGCACTCAATAGAGACTTGTTATTTGGGGGGGGGAGGGGTGAACGTTCATCTTGTCCCATGTATCTATTCAAATCTTGAGTTAGGTGAGAGAGAATCGTGACAAAGTTCATGATTCCCACTCCCATTAGATTGGAATCTCATTAGTACAGTCAATACATTGATCTTCACATCTGTTGTCAGCCCGAGTCCTCCTATTACCATCCATTGACTGGAATAAATGGAAATTTTGGGGTAACACATAAAGGGTAATACAAGGAAAAAACTAATGACATATAAATATGTTTTATTTCCTTAATATATGAATCTATTGGCTTCAGTTTATGTTATCCATGATCTACTTTCTAACATATATTCTTATGGAATTTTTTTTGTCCCTTAATAATTGTTCATACTAAGCTTGTGAATTTACAAAATCATATCCCTTATGAGTATCGTAACCAAGAGTGCATAAAAGCCCATTTTCGTGCACTAGTTCTCGTTCGATCTTAGCACAAAGTGGTGTTTTTAGGTTTTACCCCTAGGATAAATCTGTGCCAGAGCCACCTCTAACTACTCGTATCCAGATAGGGATGTATTTTCGTGATAAATTACTTACTCACTACTCGCCAAAACATAGGGATGTTTTTATTATACATAGTCTTGTCTCTAAGGCTTTACTAGGGTTTTCTAATCATAATCCCCAAAATAACTATACCAATCCTCTGATACCAACTATGACAACCCTACTTTTTATTACACAATTAAATATAATTTTTTACATAAACTTCATTTGATACAACATAGAAGATCGAGAGTTCTAGTGTCTTTGGGTCTTAGGATAATTACATAATAACTTAAAACATGAAAAAAAATCTTTATTGAAAACATTCTTTACACAACCACTACATTCCCTCGTACTTATCATTGCATGGGATAACCTGAGGACATGCATAAGAAAATGGCGAGCTATAAAGCCTAGTAAGGGAATAATCATGGAATAACATTAGGAATACAATACATGTTAGACAATAGTAATATCAAAAGAGAACAATAAAAGCATAAACATAAAGTCATGATAAAGCATGATAATCATAACATGGAAATGTGGCAACATCACTTAACATGGAATTAGCATGTGCCAATGCTCATTGCACATGGAGCATGAGTAAACACTAATTACAATGGAAGCATGAGTAAACCCTCATTGAACTTGAATTATCCTGAGTAAACACCCATTGCACATGTAGTATCATGATACTATACGTTACCCAATGCATTAGAGTTCTATCAGGGTGCACCTTTCTTAAATATTTCATTTCATGCATAAGTTGGCCACATAGATCATAAATATTGTATCATTCAACATTATCATTTATTACATGATAAAATAATGTTGAATACATACATGAAACTCTTTAAACAATAAGTAAATGTGCATAAAGGTGAATACCCTTGATAGTTAAATGGGCATGTTATTCACTACACAATGACTTTGGCTTGGAAAAGCGCGGTTCAATTTCGGCAGCATAACGACGTCACATAAGAACTCATAAAAAATGGTTGATGAGAGAGAAATTGGTGTATTTTCATATTTAAATGACATGGAAAGTAAGGGGGTCATATAAATACATGTACCAACAAATTTAATGGAATTTAGATTCATGATACAAAATAATTGCTTGAATGTAAATGAGGAGAGAGAAATTCTTTTTGGAATTCCGGCATAGTAACGGGTGTACATGGGAGGAATTTAATGAGAGAGAAATGGGTATCCCATCATTAAAACATAAATATGGCAACATGGGGAAGGCGTGAAACCATACCTCAACATTTATAATTGAAATTAAAAGGCCATAACAACATCAAGAAAATTGGACAAAAATGAGAAAGGAAGAAAAACCCTTACTTGGAAGTGTACTTCCAAAGGATTGAGAGAGGATTGAGAGAGTCTTATTGGGACCTTGGGAAACCTTGGGAGGATTATAGAGAGAGTATTGTAGAGTTTAGATGAACTCCAAAGGCATTTAATGAGGAGGAAGTCGGTGCTTGGGTGGGTTTATATAGGAAATGTGAGTGAATTCTTTATTATTTAGGTTTGAGATCCTCGCATTAAACTAATCTAAACCACAAACCAGCCCATGGTTTTTGCCAATTTTTATGGAAAAGGGATGTGGAAAATATATTTTATAAGGCCAAAGTCCTAACTTTTTAAAATAACGGGTTTTCTTATGAGGAGATGAGTCACACTCCCAAGGAAAACAATATAAAAATACAAAATGTTTAATAAGTCTTGAAGGGTCCACTAATGCTTTGTAAAACAAATAAAACAAATCCAAAATTACATTATTATAATGGTAATAAATATATTGGCCGAACATAAAGTTTATATTATTTTATTACATCCCTATTGGGTCATTAGGATGTCATAAAACACATTATATATTTAAACGGTATCTAATTTTTACCCAAAACTTTCACTGTGTCAGAAAATTATGAAAACTTCACTGTTGGATAATTTCAACATCCTAATTCCATAAATAATATTCATTTTATCGAAATAATTTTTTCAATATGTTAATTTTTACTTTTAAAATAAAAACCGACATCTCTCTAAAATTCATGGGTTTTGACAAAAAATGGCTTTCAATCCTTAATAAAAATGACAATTGCATTCATAAAATTATCTGATCATTTATATTTAATAAAAATTAATTTAATAATAATAATAATATTTTATTAAAATATTATTTAATTAAAAAATCCATTAATTCATCAAAATACATTTATTAGTTGAACATCAACTAAAAATACTCTTTTTGCTTTAAAAACTATTTACACTCTAACAATAATAAGATAAAAGTTTATTGATTACTATATACAAAAATAATTTATATAACATTAGTGCTAAGTTCTTGTTACATAACCATTTATAACAACCGCATAAGACCAAATAGTATGGTGTGCGATGGTGACAGACTCTTGGGGGCGCTTGTATAATATTGCTCAGGTGGTAGTCTCTGTCAACTTCTTATTCTCTCATAGGCGGTCCCCCTTGAGTATAACATATTCAATATAAGCCTGTGCTTGGTCAAGAGCGAAGCCCAAAGACGCAACCTAATTTCAGAGCTCTGAAAAATGGGCTTCATATGTGGAACATCTACTGGATGAGGCCATCACTTCCTTTGTCTGAGTAAATTGCATTTGTTAAAGCCTTGTATTTATACTAATATTGTGATCACTGTTCAACAGTTATATTAGCAATAGTCACAATTAGTAATAGTATTTTAAAATCAAAAAACATAAAAACAACTAAATTTACCTTTTATGTAAACATTTTACATAAAGAGACATTTAATTAGATCAAGAGGGATTTCCATTAATGAATGTTTGGGTTGTTACATTTTTATTCTCAAAATTTATATCTAATATGTGATATATTTAATGTGTTTTATCTAAATAATTTAGTATTTCATTTTTAACATCCCAAAAGGGGGATATGAAATGAGAAATGTGAAAGAAATTATCCAAAAGTGTGAAAATATTTGTAATAGTTGGTGTTTAACTTCTCATTGGTTTTTTTACCATAAAACTAGGGGATATTTTTAGATATAATTTGTTTTTTCAATCTCTAAAATTTTTTTATATGATTTGATTATCAAAACATTAGAATTTGTTTTATGAATGAATTTATCATAAGTGATTTTAAGAGAAGAAATTCTGTTTTTTAATATTATTTCTTTTCAAATATCTATTTTAATCTTGTGATCTTTTGATTTTTGAAGAAATTGTTTGAGGCAAATATCATATGAATATGTAAATATCATACGAACATTCATGATGGAAGGTTTATCTCATAATGAAAATATCATATGAATAGTCAATTTATCCTAGATGTTAAAATTTTCAAATGATCAAAACCTATAAATCAGAAATATATAAATATATAATATCATACTAGATTCTATCATTATTGAATAATAATACCATGGATGTATAAATAAAAAAACCAAAACAAAAAATGGGAATTATCCCAAAAAATGAAAAATACTTAAGCACCAGAAATGTAGTAAATTATTTTTATTCAAGAAGTAGAGAAATTCATATACACTATATTTTCAATATAGTCATTTTTCATACAAATATTAAATATTGTATACATTATTGAACAACCCTACAGCCATATAAGATAGCTTAGGAAATATTATTTCCAAATTATTTCATGATGATGTATTATCTTACGATGAAAAACAACATATGTGACTGAAGAATTATTTTAAATGTGATATGTCTTATGAGACTCTATATATCTTTCAAAAGTAAAATTATCCTATAAGGTAGAATATTCTTTATCTAAAGTGAATGTTATATGAACTATTAATTTCACTTGAAATTTTCTATTGTTTTATGATTAAAAGATAATCTATATAGTAAATTGAGTCATAATGAAATGTATTAAAAATATGATGACCTAAGAATCTAGGTATTTTTCCAATATTTATTTATATTTTGAAATAAATTTTTTCCATTTTTGTATACAGAGAAAATTCTACACCAACCATTTTTATTTTCAAACGTGATCTTGATGAATAAGTAAATGGTTATTTAAATAATGTTTATAATTATAAGAAAACTATTATTCCAAGGTATACTGAAGTGTCAATCAATGTATTCATCTATGTTTGGTATTTTTTTGATGGTCATAAAAAAACGTCATTGATGATTTTAGAAGTAATATAAACACACACACACACACACAAATATATATATATTATCTAAACCATTTTATATAAAAAGAGTTTGAATTTAAATATATTACGACATGTTGTTAAGATTTAACAACTCTTCCATGGAAAATATTTGTTCTATATTTTTGTATTATTATTAATAAAAAATCAAAGGAAAATATCTATTATTTTTGTGTATTATGAATTATTTTATATATATAAAGATCCTTTAGAGCTACACTGTGAAGTTATATTCTTTATCAATGAATTTTCCTCTTCATCCATCAATTTCTGATTGAAATTTTTTATTCAACCCATAATACATTGTTTGTCTCTATCTTTTTAAAGTTTAAACTCTTTTTATGATTGTGACAATACCATGGATAAGTCTTATAAAGTTATTTCCAAGTTAAATATCCTTGTAAATTTGTAACAAGATTCAATTTTTCTCATTGAACTATCCTAGTTCTTATAAAAAAGAATGTATAGTAAAAATAACAAATCTAATTAAAGAAAAAATGGTGGAGTCCATAGGGGATCTTTGTAACATAGACCATACTATACATCTCATGATTCATGCTTCATTCCTTTTTTTATACTCCATATCCATTTGAGAAGAGTGGGAAATATTAGAATAAGTTTTCAAAGATGGATATATATTTTGTCTAAAATTTATAAGAACTCAATTAACCCCCTCTCACTCTTGATCATCATGAAATACTCTCATAAAAACACTAATGACACTTACATATAATCCCATTGTGCTTCAATCTAGTTGCATCAGGTTGTATACCTAGTTATATCAATATTGGATCCACCAATCATATTGTTATGTTTCTTCCTTCTAGTAACCATTTCATTATTCTTCCCACCATTACGTCATTGAAGGGAACCCCTCCATCCCACATAAAATATTTGAGTAAGTAGTGGGTCATATGATAAGTTCTATAAAACTCAATGCTCTATAGAGCCACCTACCTAGTGACACATGTGAGTTTTCATCTAACGGAACCTTCCTAGCCAAGTCACTATGTCATTGTAGTCCCATTATATCACCGAGATGCTCAACATTAGTGGCTGAAAGGACCAATGCTCCAAAATCCAAAATACATAACAATGATCCAAGATAAACATAACTTAAATACTAAATTAACTTAATAATATTGATAAAATACCCCAAAAAATCACACAACTGAAGGACTGAATGGTTGAGTGTCATGGGGATTAGGCACATAACCATACTAATCCTCAATTATTTCTCTATAATAAAATACCCCTAGACTCACACTGAGATATTTCACAATTTATACATATGTTTATTTCTTGGGTAAAGGAAAACATAAGAAAGGGATGAGATCAAATTCTCTGTAAGGTAAAACCTAAAAACAAGTCATCTATTTTAATATCATAAGAAAATCTATAAACATGGGAAGGAAAGAAATATAAAAAAAAGATAATGGGATCATAAATGAAAATAATAAACCATGACTGATCATTTAGGATCACAACATAAAAACATAATAACAAATAAAGGTCATAAAAACATGGCTCTAAAACACATAAAAAAATAAAAAATAATTAAATCATAATATATGTTAAAAACATCTTTAGAACATGGAACATCATAAAAAATTTCATATCTTAGAAATAAATAATATCTTGGGGAAAATAAGTATCATAAACATAAGATTAAAAAATAAAGTGAAAAAATATATTGTCATCATATTCACACACTAAATTATGATCAAATATTTATACATTTCATTCACACAAAAATCTAGATAAAAAATATTCATGTATATCATTCACACAAAAAAATATTGAAAAATACTTCCCAAATCACATTCATCCAAAAAACATTATAAAAAATATTCTTGAATAACATTAACACAACAAAATTATTATTAATGATTCTTGTATTTAATTTACCCAATATTTAATCATCTCATGGGACCTAAAACCCTAAAAAATTAATTTTAGGAAGAAATGAGTCCTCATTAACCATCATCTTTATATATTTATTACACATAAAAATAAAATAATTCATCTTATTATAAATAACACATTGAAATGATATGGGTTTCATAAAATTTTCAAATTCTATCACCTAAAAAATAATTATTTTTTTTACCAAAAATATGATCACCTAAAATGATTATTTAAAAATATAACAGATATGGTTTTTTAGGAACCAAAAATTAATTTGGGAAAAATACTTTAGAAATTGAATAGAGATAAAAAAAGAATTTTTATTAAGTTGTGTTTCTTAATTTCATCTTTAAAAGATGTAGTTTTCATGTCACCATCTAAAAAAATATTCCATGAAAATAAAAAAAGTAAACATTTCTTCCAAAAAAATACTAGTAAAGATACATTGAAAATAAATAAATAATATGTGAAAATGTGAAGTACAATAGAAAAACATCATTGAAAATTAAATCATTCGAAATATTTGAAAATTCCTTTATTGAAAACCCACATCACTAAAAGCATGGTGAAATTTTTATTTTAAAGTAAATGTAATGTTGAGAGAGGATCATTGTAGTTTAAAAATAAATTTAGTTTCTACTAGGGAAATTAAATTAATGGGGGATGTAAGAACATGGATATAGAAGAAAAATCCACAAAAAATTGTATATATTCATAAAAAATATATATTCAAGAAACAAGAGAATAATAATGGAATAATTTTTTTTGTGAAATAAGATTTACCTAGAAAATAAAGTGGAAATACAACATAACATCCTCATAGGTTAGAACTAATCAATTCTGAAAGATAATAGTCTATTTAAAGTTATTATAACTAAAGAAAATTATTTTAGTCATTGAAACCCATTTCAGATTGAGTAATATTTTAATCAAAACCCCATGAAATAGATAGGGATTGATATTAGAGTGCAAATAACATGAAAAAATGGAATTCATGAAATTTTATATACTATAGGCAGTGTATGCACCATTTAAATGAAATTTGGCATGAAAAGGAAAATTTCTCTCAAATAAATAATTTTTTTCAAGAAATCCATACATTATTCATGATTGGTTCTGTGCACATGCCTCACATTGTAAGATGCATGTTCTTCTCATAGAGATCTCCTTTGAATTTATGGACATAAAAAAATTTGAAGACACTATGGTCTTATGTATGAATAAATTCTTTTAGGAGAGGTAGTTTTGGAAATGTTTCATGGGAAATTCAAATGGTAATTTTATCCATGGATCGATAGAATTGATTTACTTTTGTAAGTTTAGAAAATGAAACTTTTAGGAATAACCTTTACACTTACAAGATATCATTACACTATTCTATGTAAAGTGCCTAAAATATTTAGTAATAATGGATTGTAGGTGGGATTGGGTTGATAAATTCGCAACCAACAATTTCTACACATGTTTTAAACATGTTCTATGTCTTTTTGAAATGTTTTTACATTTTTACATTTTTATTTTTTATTTGGTAACTAGTTTTTATCTATGTAATTAATATTTTATTTAAAAATATATGTTGACCCCTATTAAAAAATTAATAATTTTTGAGCCTAAACTAAATTTCCACCTTTTCTAATTAAATTTATAAATATGAGAAAATAATATTTAAAATTAAAATGTACAATTTAAAAAAATAGTTTTGTTAGAAAAATTTCATTACGAGTATGAGTTTTTAGTCTTATTTAGTATTTATTAAAAATTTAATTATGTTAATGTAATTTTGTATAGGTTAAAAAATAAAATTTTAGTCATTATTTAAACTAGATCATTTTAATTTATTTGTTAAAAATTACAAGATATGAATAAAAGTATTCATTTTAAAAAAAACCGTTTCACCATTATTGTAGAGACCCAAAGCTTGAAGTACATGGACACTACATTACATTAGCGGAATACTTAGTACATAACAAAAACACACACACAAGGACCGTAATAGTTTAGTGTCTTTGGAAACTCGGAATATAATCTTCTAATCAAGGTGAAAGATCTTCAACATCTCCCATAAAGATATTCCCTTTTTTTTCTTACCTAAAACCTTTATTTATATCCCTGGGAAAAGAAAACATAAAAGGGTGAGCTCAAATGCTCAGTAAGGGTAAACAAAAGAAATATCAATCACATCATATTCACAAGAACATAACATTTTGGAAATCTTAACCTGCAAAAAAGATCATAATATCATAACATGGAATAAATCATAGTAGTGAAATGTAATCCCAATAATCATAACATAAAACATGAAACTTTGTGTCATACACACATAATCATAGAGAATCATTTCTGATTAGTCAAGACTCATTGCCAAGACTATCTTAGTGGACAAACTCCCTTTCTGAACCGAGTTCACTCCTCATTTCAGTCCTATTTCACTGAACCGGTTTAACCTGCCATTCCAGCCATGTCTATCTCATGAGATAAAAAATATTTACCCAATGCATTGGAGGGAGATATAGGTCCCACACATCTCATAATGATACCATTCTTATGTGTGCCACAAAATAATAAACTATACATCATAGCATAACCCATGTAATAAAAATGGGAATCATTAAAAATTGTGACATCATAAAACAATTCATATAAGATAAAAGAATTCATAAAAATAATTCCATCACAACATAATCAAATCAAAGTAATAATAGGGATAGAAACATAACCCTTTATTATCTTAGATGAAAATTAATTTTGATAAAATACTTCAACTCCATTCTTGAGGAAAATATCCTTTCTACTTCAAAAACACTTTTCATTTCTTAACATATCATACAATTCTAAACTAAAAGAAGTTGATTAAAAATAAACTTGAAAACTTTTAAAGGAACCTTCTAGGAAATAATGTTTTAAAAATACATTCACTTCTTATAAGCTAAAAAAACCATTCTTCTCGTACTTTTGTCAGAAAAGTCAAAAAGTACCTCGTACGAAAAAACGACAAAAGATTCATTTCATATCTTTTACTAAAAACTCACCGATGGGTAAAATTGGATTTAAACAATTTTAGGTGGATGGAAATAATATTAAATATTGAGGAAACATGTATGTGGATGATAAAATACACCCCAGTAAATTCCAAAGTATAAACAATCTCAGAAAAAAAGAGATTGTGATATTTTCCCTTACCTTAGGTCTGATTTGCTTGGTAAGTGTCCAAACCTCCTGTATAATGATTTAAATAATGTCATTTCCTTATTCCAGAATCATACTCATTGTTATGATATCATATATGGTTCACATATGACGTTATTTTACCCGTTCTTTTGTAAATTCCATGTTTAAGAGCGTTTTGGGTAAAATCATTTCATTTGTCGTCCGTGTTTTGACATGTAATTATTCGTATGATTACTGAGATCATGATTACTTAATTCCAGAATATAAAACATGATTTATATATAATATATATTCAGAATAAACATATATATAATAGATCAGTAAATGGAAAGAAATACACCGTTTATGGAGACGGTAGACCATACGTACGCATGAACGTTGTTTTCGTTTCCTTATTGAGTTGAATGGAATTAAGTAGATGACATAAATATATATACACATAAATCCAATATCATTATTATTTCATATATTTCATGATTACTTATTATATATACTTTATAATCATTCATGAATGGTTAATGTGAAGAATGAATCTCATCACGTCACGGAGACGGTAGTCCGTACGTACACACGAGCGATGATATCGTTCTCATGATCGTGGAATTGTATTGGAGTGTATGAATACTATTTTAGAATTAATAATACTTTAAAATAATCATATATAGTTGTTTATTTTCACCATTATACCCATCCATGTAAGGTGGTGGTGGAAAATAGATTACACCACGGCGTGGAGACGGTATTCCGTACGTACGCACGCGCGGTGATTTAATTTTCAGTAGGATGGATAGGTGTTGAAATAGGGTTGTTTAATACTTATAATAACATATAATTATATGAGTGATACTGATTTTATTACTTCAAAATGAAACAACCTAATAAGAAGAAGTGGAAGAAGAAATAAAGTTGAAAGAATCGGTAACGGACATTACCTCTTCTTTGAAGCGCCTCATTGAGATCTCCTTTTAGGGCACTAAAATTGGTCTTTGAGGAAGACAAGAACCTCTAGGATGTAGCTATGGAAGTGGAGAAGAGAATTGGGCAGGGTTTGGCCGAGCTTGAATGCTCAATGTGGTGTAAGTAAGAGAGGGAGTAGGTGCCCTTTTATAAGGCAGGAAAGGGGCACCTTTGGAATAACTAAAAATATTATTTTATTATAAAGGAAAATTCGGTTTTAAATCGCTCCAAATTGATTTATTTCGAATCTAAGGTGGGGATGGGTAGAAATCCTATTATCTAATAGAAATTATACAAGTTTAGGTTTCTATTTTAACCTTATCATTTAGATTTAACATTAAGTTAAATAATTTTACTTTTATCGTGTCTTTTTGTGTTCTTATACTATAAGGTTAATTAACAAACTATAATCAGAAAAAAGAACCCCAAGTTGTTTATTATTAATATATATAACCTTATCTAAGTCATTTGGCCATACATTAGATTTTTAGGAATAAAATAACAATTAATAATATAATATTGTTTTTAAAAACCTTTTTATGTCAATTTTGACACTTTTTAGTAATTTATTTTTTTGAAACTCATAACAGAATGATTAGTTCGGAAAAAGTTAATTAAATTAGTAATAACATGTCATATTATCCTATAAAATTAGTGGAATTCATAAAAAGTCTCAAATTACACTTATGTGGGTATTTATAACATCAATTATGTCAATATTTCATTAATAAGAAAATTACTGCATCATCTTTGTGTCATAAATAAATTAACTTATATAAAGTCTAAAAATTACAAATAAAATATCATTATGTAGTTAATCGTTTTAGCTTTCTAATGAATATTTATAGTAGAATTTTTCTTACGTATAACCCTATATTAAAAATGATTTAGTTATTAAACTTTGATTTTAACTATTTTAACACTTCTTTAAATATATTAATAATAAATGTCATAATCTAATCCAAGTGGGCCTAAATGGTCATATTTTATTCCTAAGGTTTTTTTTAGTTGAATTTATCTTATCCAATAGAATTAGGACATGTGTTAGGGAAATAATAATAACATTTTTACCCTTAATTACCCTATTTACTATTAACCGTGGTAAATAAAAGTAAAAAGTTACTATACACCGAAAATTATTTTCATCTCATTGAACCACATTTTACTTACTGACATCAACCGTGTCTCTCGTATTTTTGAAATTCCACTCAAAGAAGTGGTAAAATTAAGTTTTATGAAAAATTCATTTTTCTTAACTACCACTTAGTGGTTTCACTATTCATCAAAAAATGAAAGTTTCCAAAAAAATACCAAAAATTAGGCCTAATCTATATTTGATATTATGAACTCAAAAATTATGTCTATTTTAAAAAATTCAAAACATATCAGTTGCATTAATTAATTTAAAAACTAATTCACATCGTCAAAACAAATAGCGTATTCTTTAGAGATAATAACTATCAAAAGATTGACACTTGTTTATGCCTGGTTTAAATGTGAAATTACATCCAATGAACAACATTGTATTAAATTGTAAAAATATATTCTAAATATACTTTAAAACCACTCAAATTAATAATTTATCACTATTAATTATTTCGATTGAAAATGTTGTTTTTAATTAAAATTTAGTAATTTCACTATTCATCAGAAAATGAAAGTTATCCGAAAAGTACCAAAATTTCAACCTAAGCTAATTTCGATATTCCAAATCCAAAAATGAAGTCCATTTTGAAAAATAAAATTTAAAAAATTTCAAAAAGTGGTTATTACTATTCATAACGGCTATTTTTAATAATATTTTAATAGCATATCATTGTTTAGTGAAACTCGGTATTGCGTACTACACACGCTATCGAGGAAGGTCGTGATTGCATGTAATGAAAGGAGAGTCAAGGATGCGTGTTGTGAAAGCTCCTTTTGGTGTAGCATACAACACAAGACATTAATGAAATTGAAAAGAATATTTTTCATAAAATCTCGGGGTGTTATATTCTACCCCCCTTAAAATGAATTTCGCCCTCGAAGCGTCGGGGTTATAAATGGTTTACTACTCAAAAGTTTATTAAATAGAAACCCACATCATAAAAAGAAATACCAAAACCAATATTTAAAAACAAAAGCATGAAATGTAACGGTTACCCAAATAAACTAATCACTGGGTTTCCACATAGGTGAAAATATGGATATGGAAGAGAAATATAACCATCATGTTCTGATGGAGAGTGGTAGAGAAGATGGCTATGGAAAAGACAGCAATCACAAAGCCATAAATTTGTGATGATCTAAGGTACCATCTGATTGATCAGATATAAGAGCACTAGGACAACATTTTTTGTTTTCAAGATCATTTCCCTAAAGTTGATGAAATTGGAATTAGAAGAAATACTTTAGTGATTTTGGTATAGTCTCACCGTTGGTCGTTCTTTGGACAATTTCCACTTCATCTCTTAAATAAATGAAGTTGAATTTGTCATTCGTGATGTGTTAGCAGATCATGTGATAGAATGATGGGTCATTCCATCTGTTTCAAATAAAAGGTTAGCAAAAGTTATCAAATATACATAAGTCCATCTATGGTGAGATTACTCATATATGATTCCTAAAATGGACTTATACTTCTTATATTATATTTCTTAATACAATAAAACTAGTTTATACTAAACAGGAACTTCCTGTAGGGCAGTGGTAGGTGATAAAGGCCAGTCACACTTCGATTGTGGGTTCTATTCCCACAGCCTTGTCCAACGCGATGGGCTGTCGCCCGTCCTGCAGGTTGTCCTTTTCCTAAAGCTATATTACTATAACATCCCATCAATAATATCGAAAAAAGTTCTATCCTAACTTATGTCCAACATAATCCATTCCAATCTTTAGGCTTATCTAAAATACTTCGGTACAAGCTCAGAGTATAAAGAAAATTATTACTTGAAATGTCACATAACAATCATGTGAATGCCATCATTTATCCCCCATATATCATAAGATATATCTTGTTGGTCAAATTACAAACATGTGAATACCTTAATCATGTATACCCATTGAACCTTAGTGAAAACATGAATGCAGTCAAAAGTTAACTCTTTCCACATACCAAAATCCGAAAATTCTATATACTCAAACCATGATATAACCTTCTCCTTATATTAGTCATGAGCTCATGAATACGTTCAAACATTACATTTTCTCGTTTTCCGTTCATTATGGGCGTATCATCTTTTTTTTCCAAAAATATCTCCATCACATTATATGGTTACCGGTACCATTGAAAACCACAATAGACCAATACATAAATATTTCAATATTCCATGATACTATATACAATATTATTTTGGAATCCCATCACATAAACACTTAATCATTCCACCACATTGTTGTCATATTCAACATCGCCAATAATGATCGCATGTGACTTCCTTTTGTCCTTTGCCTTAAGTGGATGCTCATGTAGATCATCACTAACCCTTGGATTAGGGCATTTATTAGCATAATTCCACATTTCCTTGCACTTGAAGCATTGAAGTGTTGTTGGAGCGTTATCTGCAGTATTTTCTTTATTCACACCATTAGAAACCCTTTTTCCATTACTTCAACACTCAGATACTCGATGAACTTCTTTTACACACTTAAAACATTTTCTAGTCACTTTAAGACAATCTCCACCATGCTTCTTTCCACACTTTGAGCATAAGGAAACATTCATCTTCTTTTCACCATTATTCTGGGATTTCTCCTTGAACTCCATCTTTCATTTCTTATCAAAACTATGAGATGGATAAGTAACACCAACTTCCATTTCTACCTTGATAGCACAACGCACACTTTCTTCATAGCTACTGAAGTCTCTTATTGCTAATGCCTTTCGAAGGTCTGGTTTTAAGCCACTGAAGAATCGATCAACTTTACTTTCAGGTTGGATGATAAATCCAGATGCATACCTTGCAAGCCTTGTAAAATTCGCTTCTTATATACCAACAGATTCATCATCCTTTTGCTTAGTTTAAGTAACTCCTTCTCCATCTTTGATTGAAGAATACGAGGGAAGTACTTATTGAAAAATAAGTTCTTGAACTCGTCCCATTCCATGGACTACATTTCATCTCTTGGCCTCGTATTCTTGATAAGATTCCACCATTGATCAGCTTCACCTTCAAAACGATATACTGCTAAGATGACTTTATCATGTTCAGACCATTGAAGAACTAAAAATATCTTTTCAGTGGTACTGATCCATTGTTCAGCAACAAGTGGATCAGAAGACCCATAGAAAGAAGGTAGACGTTGCCTCATGAAGGACTCAATAGAATATTATTCCCTTATCTGCTCATTTGGAAGTCCAGAATGATTCATAGCTTGTGTAAGTATAGCAATAAGATTTTTCACTCCATCTCCCATAACATTTGTTTGTTCAGGAGGACAATCATTGCATTGTCCATTACATTGATCAACACGGTTCCTTCGGGTTCCAGCCATCTTCTAAAACCCAAAAAAAATAGTGTGAGAGGTAAAAATCACACTAGGGAAAACAATAAAATAAAGGGGGAGTACCTTAGATATCTAACATCTTAAGGTTTAATTCTAAGATGGTTAGCGCAATTCTAGGACTATAACGTATACTTAACCTTAGGGACATCCCTAGACATACCTTAGAAATATCTCTAGGGATCTCACTAAAGTTCTCACATCCTAGTTTCCAAAGGTTGACTAAACTTTTCCTCTGATACCAACTGTAGAGACCCAAAGCTTGACGTACATGGACATTACATTCCTTTTTCTGAATACTTATTACATAACAAAAACACACACACAAGGACCGTAATAGTTTAGTGTCTTTGGAAACTCGGAATATAATATTCTAATCGTGGTGAAAGATCTTCAACATCTTCCATAAAGATCTTCCCTTTTTTTATTACCTAAAACCTTTATTTATATCCCAGGGAAAAGAAAACATAAAATGGTGAGCTCAAATGCTCAGTAAGGGTAAACAAAAGAAATATCAATCACATCATATTCATAAGAAAATAACATTTTGGAAATCTTAACTTGCAAAAAAGATCATAATATCATAATATGGAATAAATTATAGTAGTGAAATGTAATCCCAATAATCATAACATAAAATAGGAATCATTGTGGAATACACACATAATCATAGAGAATCATTTCTTATTAGTCAAGACTCATTTCCAAGACTATCTTAGTGGACAAAGTCCCTTTCTGAACCGAGTTCACTCCTCGTTTCAGTCCTGTTTCACTAAACCGGTTTAGCCTGCCGTTCCAGCCATGTCTATCTCATGAGATATAAAATCATTACCCAATGCATTGGAGGTAGATATAGGTCCCACCCATCTCATAATGATACCATTATTATGTGTTCCACAAAATCATAAACCATACATCATAGTATAACCCATGTAATAAAAATGGGAATCTTTAAACATAGTGACATCATAAAACAATTCATATAAGATTAAAGAATTCATAAAAATAATTCCATCACAACATAATCAAATCAATGTAATAATAGGGATAGAAACAGAACCCTTTATTATCTTATATGGAAAATAATTTTGATAAAACACTTCAACTCCATTCTTGAGGAAAATATCCTTTCTACTTCAAAAACACTTTTCATTTCTTAACATGTCATACAATTATAAACTAAAAGAAGTTGATTAAAAACAAACTTGAAAACTTTTAAAGGAAGCTTCTTGTAAATAATGTTTTAAAAATCCATTCATTTTGTATAAGTTTAAAAAAAATTCTTCTAGTACTTTTTTTGGAAAAGTCAAAAAGTACCTCGTACGAAAAAATGACAAAAGATTCCTTTCATATCTTTTACTAAAAACTCACCGAAGGGTAAAATTGGATTTAAACAATTGTAGGTGGATGGAAATAATATTAAATATTGAGGAAACATGGATGTGGATGATAAAATACACCCAAGTAAATTCCAAAGTATAAACAATCTCTGATAAAAAGGAGATTGTGATATTTTCCCTTACCTTAGGTCCGATTTGCTTTGTAAGTGTCCGAACCTCCTGTATAATGATTTAAATAATGTCATTGACTTATTCCAGAATCATACTCATTGTTATGATATCATATATGGTTCGCTTATGACTTTATTTTACCCGTTCTTTTGTAAATTCCATGTTAAAGAGCGTTTTTGGTAAAATCGTTTCATTTGTCGTCCGTGTTTTGACTTATAATTATTCATATGATTAATTAGATCATGATTACTTAATTCCAGAATATAAAACATGATTTATATATAATATATATTCAGAATAAACATATATATAATAGATCAGTAAATTTAAAGAAATACACCGTTCATGGAGACGGTAGGCCGTATGTACGCATGAACGCTGTTTTCGTTTCCTTATTGAGTTGAATGGAATTAAGTAGATGAAATACATATATATAAACATAAATACAGTATCATTATTATGTCATAAATTTCACGATTACTTATTATATATACTTTATAATCATTCATGAATGGTTAACGTGGAGAATGAATCTCATCACGTCGTGGAGATGGTAGTCTGTACGTACGCACGAGCGATGATATCGTTCTCATGATCGTGTAATTGTATTGGAGTGTATGAATACTATTTCAGAATTAATAAAACTTTACAATAATTATATATTGTTGTTTATTTTCACCATTATACCCATCCATGTAAGCTGGTGGTGGAAAATAGATTACACCACGGCGTGGAGACTGTATTCCGTACGTACGCACGCGCGGTGATTTCATTTTCCGTAGGATGGATAGATGGTGAAATAGGGTTGTTTCATACTTATAATAACATATCAGTATATGATTGATACTTATTTTATTACTTCAAAATGAAACAACCTAAGAAGAAGAAGTGGAAGAAGAAATAATGTTGAAAGAATCGGTAACGGACATTACCTCTTCTTTGAAGCGCCTCTTTGAGATCTCCTTTTAGGGCACTAAAAGCGGTCATTGAGGAAGACCAGATCCTCTAGGATGTACCTATGGAAGTGGAGAAGAGAATTTAGCAGGGTTTGGCCGAGCTTGAAGGCTCAAAGTGGTGTGAGGAAGAGAGGGAGGAGGTGCCCTTTTATACGGGAGGAGAGGGGCACCTTTGGAATAACTAAAAATATTATTTTATTATAAAGCCAAATTCGGTTTTAAATATCTCAAAATTGATTTATTTATAATCTAAGGTGGGTATGGGTCGCAATAATCTTATGTAATAAAATTTAGACAAGTTTAGGTTCCTATTTTAACCCTATCATTTAGATTTAACATTAAGTTAAATAATTTTACTTTTACCGTGTCTTCTTGTGTTCTTATACTATAAGGTTAATAAACTTACTATAATCAGTAAAACGAACCCCAAGTTGTTTATTATTAATATATATAACATTATCTAAGTCATTTGGCCGAACATTAGATTTTTAGGAATAAAATAACAATTAATAATATAATATTTGTTTTAAAAACTTTTTTATGTCAATTTTGACAGTATTTAGTAATTGATTTTTGTGAAACTCATAACAGATTTATTAGTTATAAAAATGTTAATTAAATCAATACTAACATGTCATATTATCCTATAAAATTAGTTTAATTCATAAAAAGTTTCAAATTACATTTATTTTGGTATTTATAACATCAATTCTATCAATATTTCATTAATCAGATAATTACTGCATCATCTTTGTGTCATAAATAAATTAACTTATTTAAAGTCTAAAAATTACAAATAAAATTTAATTATGTATGAAATCTTTTTATATTTCTAATGAATATTTATAGTCTAATTTTTCTTATGTATAAACCTATATTAAAAATTATTTAGTTATTAAACCTTGATTTTAACTATTTTAACCATTCTTTAAATAAATTAATAATAAATGTCCTAATCTAATCCAAGTGGGACTAAATGGATATATTTTATTCTTAAGGTTTTTTGGTCTAATTTCACTTATCCAATATAATTAGGACATGTGTTAGGGAAATAATAATAACATTTTTACCCTTAATTACCCTATTTACTTTTAACTGTGGTAAATAAAAGTAAAAAGATACTATTCACCAAAAATTATTTTCATCTCATTGAACCAAATTTTACTTACTGACATAAACTGTGTCTCTAGGATTTTGGAAATTCCATTCATAGAAGTGGTAAAATTATGTTTTATGAAAAATTCATTTTTCTTAACTACCACTTAGTGGTTTCACTATTCATCAAAAAATGAAAGTTTCTAGAAAAATACAAATAATTAGGCCTAATCTATATTTGATATTATGAACTAAAAAATTATGTCTATTTTACCAAATTCAAAACATATCAGTTTCATTAATTAATTTAAAAATTAATTCCCGTCGTCAAAAAAAATAGCGTATTCTTAAGAGATAATAACTATCAAAAGATTGACACTTGTTTATGTCTGGTTTAAATGTGAAATTACATCCAATGACAACATTGTATTAAATTGTAAAAATATATTCTAAATATACTTTAAAACCGCTCAAATTAATAATTTATCACTATTAATTATTTCGATTAAAAAGGTTGTTTTTAATTAAAATTTAGTAATTTTCACTATTCATCAGAAAATGAAAGTTATCCAAAAAGTACAAAAATTTCACCCTAAGCTAATTTTGATATTCTGAATCCAAAAATGAATTACATTTTGAAAAATAAAATTTAAAAAATTTCAAAAAGTGGTTATTACTATTCATAACGGCTATTTTTAATAATATTTTAGTAGAATATCGTTGTTTAGTGAAACTCAGTATTGCGTACTACACACGCCATCGAGGAAGGTCAAAATTGTGTGTAATGAAACGTGAGTCAAGGATGCATGTTGTGAAAGTTACTTTTGGTGTAGCGTACAACACAAGACATTAATGAAATTGAAAAAAGAATATTTTTCATAAAATCTCGGGGTGTTACATTCTACCCCCCTAAAAATGAATTTCACCCTCGAAATTCGTCGGGGTTATAAATGGTTTACTACTCGAAAGTTTATTTAATAGAAACCCAAATCATAAAAAGAAATACCAAAACCAATATTTAAAAACAAAATCATGAAATGTAACAGTTACCCAAATAAACTAATCACTGGGTTTCCATATAGATGAAAATATGGATATGGAAGAGAAATCTAACCATCATGTTCTGATGCAGAGTGGTAGAGAGCATGGATATGGAAAAGCCAACAATCACAAAGCCATAAATTTGTGACGATCTAAGGTACCATCTGATTCATCAGATATAAGAGCACTAGGACAACATTTTTGGTTTTCAAGATCATTTCCCTAAAGTTGATGAAATTGGAATTAGAAGAAATACTTTCGTGATTTTGGTATAGTCTCACCGTTGGTCGTTCTTTGGACAATTTCCACTTCATATCTTAATGAAATGAAGTTGAATTTGTCATTCGTGATGTGTTAGCAGATCATGTGATAGAATGATGGGTCATTCCATCTGTTTCAAATAAAAGGTTATCAAAAGTTATGAAATATACATAAGTCCATCTATGATGAGATTAATCATATATGGTTCCTAAAATGGACTTATACTTCTTATATTATACTTCTTAATATAATAAAACTAGTTTCTACTAAATAGGGACTTCTTGTAGGCTAGTGGTAGGTGATAAAGTCCAGTCACACTTCGATTGTGGGTTCTATTCCCACAGCCTTCTCCGACGCGATGGGCTGTCGCCCGTCCTGCAGGTTGTCCTTTTTCTAAAGATACATTACTGTAAAATCCCATCAATAATATCGAAAAAAGTTCCATCCTAACTTATGTCCAACATAATCCATTCCAATCTTTAGGCTTATCTAAAATACTTCGGTCCAAGCTCAAAGTATAAAGAAAATTATTACTTGAAATGTCACATAACAATCACGTGAATGCCATCATTTATCCCCCATATATCATAAGATATATCTTGTTGGTCAAATTACAAACATGTGAATACCTTAATCATGTATACCCATTGAACCTTAGTGAAAACATGAATGCATTCAAAAGTTAACTCTTTCCACATACCAAAATCCAAAAATTCTATATACTCAAACCATGATATAACCTTCTCCTTATATTATTCATGAGCTCATGAATACGTTCAAACATTTCATTTTCTCGTTTTCCGTTCATTATGGGTGTATCATCTTTTTTTTCCAAAAATATCTGCATCACATTCTATAGTTACCAGTACCATTGAAAACCACAATATACCAATACATAAATATTCCAATATTCCATGATACTATATACAACATTATTTTGGAATCACATCACATAAACACTTAATCATTGCACCACATTGTTGTCATATTCAAAATCGCCAATAGTGATCGCATGTGACTTCCCTTTGTCCTTTGCCTTAAGTGGTTGCTCATGTCGATCATCACTAACCCTTGGATTAGGGAATTTATTAGCATAATGCCCCATTTCCTTGCACTTGAATCATTGAAGAGTTGTTGGTGCGTTCTCTACAGTGTTTTCTTTATTCACACCATTAGAAACCCTTTTTCCATTACTTAGACACTCAGCTACTCGATGACCTTATTTTCCACACTTAAAACATTTTCTAGTCCCTTCAAGACAATCTCCACCATGCTTCTTTCCACACTTTGAGCATAAGGAAACATTCATCATCTTTTCACCATTATTCTGAGATTTCTCCTTGAACTCCATCTTTCGTTTCTTGTCAAAACTATGAGATGGATAAGTAACACCATCTTCCATTTCTACCTTGATAGCATAACACACAATTTCATCATAGCTACTGAAGTCTCTTATAGCTAATTCCCTTAGAAGGTTTGGTTTTAAGCAACTGAAGAATCGATCAACTTTACTTTCAGGTTGGATGATAAATCCGGATGCATACCTTGCAAGCCGTGTAAAATTCACTTCGTATATACCAACAGATTGATCATCCTTTTGCTTTAGTTCAAGAAACTTCTTCTCCATCTTTGTTCGAATAATACGAGGTAAGTACTAATTGAAAAATTAGTTATTGAACTCATCCCATTCCATGGACTCAATTTCATCTCTTGGCCTCGTATTCTTGATAAGATTCCACCATTGATCAGCTTCACCTTCCAAACGATATACTACTAAGATGAATTTATCATGTTCAGAACATTGAAGAACTGAAAATATCTTTTTAGTGGTACTGATCCATTTTTCAGCAACAAGTGGATCAGAAGACCCACTAAAAGAAGGTGGGCGTTGCCTCATGAAGGACTCAATAGAATATTGTTCCCTTCTCTTCTCATTTGGAAGTCCAGAATGATTCATAGCTTGTGTAAGTATAACAATAAGATTTTCACTCTATCTCCCATAACATTTGTTTGTTCAAGAGGACAATCATTGCATTGTCCATTACATTGATCAACACGGTTCCTTTGGGTTCCAGCCATCATCTAAAACCTAAAAAGAATAGTGTGAGAGGTAAAAATCACACTAGGTAAAACAATGTAATAAAGGGGGAGTACCTTCAATATCTAAAATCTTAGGTTTAATTCTAAAATGGTAGCGCAATTCTAGAACTATAACGTATACTTAACCTTAGGGACATCCCTAGACATACCTTAGAAATATCTCTAGGGATCTCACTAAAGTTCTCACATCCTAGTTTCCAATGGTTGACTAAACCATTCCTCTGATACCAACTGTAGAGACCCAAAGCTTGACGTGCATGGACATTACATTAATTTTGCGGAATACTTATTACATAACAAAGACACACACACAAGGACCGTAATAGTTTAGTGTCTTTGGAAACTCGGAATATAATATTCTAATCGTGGTGAAAGATCTTCAACATCTCCCATAAAGATCTTTCCTTTTTTTCTTACCTAAAACCATTCTTTATATACTAGGGAAAAGAAAACATAAAATGGTGAGCTCAAATGCTCAGTAAGGGTAAACAAAAGAAATATCAATAACATCATATTCATAAGAACATAACATTTTGGAAATCTTAACCTGAAAAAAAGATCATAATATCATAACATGGAATAAATCATAGTAGTGAAATGTAATCCCAATAATCATATCATAAAACATGAAACTTTTTTGCATACACACATAATCATAGAGAATCATTTCTTATTAGTCAATACTCATTGCCAAGACTATATTAGTGGACAAAGTCCCTTTCTGAACCGAGTTCACTCCTCGTTTCAGTCCTGTTTCACTGAACTGGTTTAACCTGCCGTTCCAGCCATGTCAATCTCATGAGATATAAAATCTTTACCCAATTAATTGGAGGGAGATATAGGTCCCACCCATCTCATAATGATACCATTCTTATTTGTGCCACAAAATCATAAACTATACATCATAGCATAACCCATGTAATAAAAATGGGAATCTTTAAACATCGTGACATCATAAAACAATTCATATAAGATAAAAGAATTCATAAAAATAATTCCATCACAAAATAATCAAATCAATTTAATAATAGGGATAGAAACAGAACCCTTTATTATCTTAGATGGAAAATAATTTTGATAAAACACTTCAACTCCATTCTTGAGGAAAATATCCTTTCTACTTCAAAAACAATTTTCATTTCTTAACATGTCATACAATTCTAAACTAAAATAAGTTGATCAAAAATAAACTTGAAAAATTTTAAAGGAAGCTTCTTGGAAATAATATTTTAAAAATCCATTCATGTCGTATATGTTAAAAAAACATTCTTCTCATACTTTTGTCGGAAAAGTCAAAAAGTACCTCGTACGAAAAAATGCCAAAAGATTCCTTTCATATCTTTTACTAAAAACTCCCCAAAGGGTAAAATTGGATTTAAAAAATTTTAGGTGGATGGAAATAATATTACATATTGATTAAACATTGATGTGGATGATAAAATACACCCCAGTAAATTCCAAAGTATAAACAATCTCAGATAAAAAGGAGATTGTGATATTTTCCCTTACCTTAGGTCTGATTTGCTTCATAAGTGTACGAAACTCCTGTATAATGATTTAAATAATGTCATTGACTTATTACAGAATCATACTCATTGTTATGATATCATATATGGTTCACTAATGACTTTATTTTACCCGTTCTTTTCTAAATTCCATGTTAAAGAGTGTTTTGGGTAAAATCGTTTCATTTGTCGTCTGTGTTTTGACTTGTAATTATTCATATGATCACTTAGATCATGATTACTTAATTCCAGAATATAAAACATGATTTATATATAATATATATTCAGAATAAACATATATATAATAGATCAGTAAATGGAAAGAAATACACCGTTCATGGAGACAGTAGGTCATACGTACGCATGAACGTTGTTTTCATTTCCTTATTGAGTGCAATTCAATTAAGTAGATGAAATACATATATATAAACATAAATCTAGTATCATTGTTATGTCATATATTTCATGATTACTTATTATATATACTTTATAATCATTCATGAATGGTTAACGTGGAGAATGAATCTCATCACGTCGTGGAGACGGTAGTCCGTACGTACGCACGAGCGATGATATCATTCTCATGATCATGGAATTGTATTGGAGTGTATGAATACTAATTCAGAATTAATAACACTTTAAAATAATCATATATAGTTGTTTATTTGCACCATTATACCCATCCATGTAAGGTGGTGGTGGAAAATAGATTACACCACGTCGTGGAGACGTTATTCCGTACGTACGCATGCGCGGTGATTTCGTTTTCTGTAGGATGGATAGATGGTGAAATAGGGTTGTTTCATACTTATAATAACATATCAGTATATGATTGATACTGATTTTATTACTTCAAAATGAAACAACCTAAGAAGAAGACGTGGAAGAAGAAATAAAGTTGAAATAATCGGTAACGGACATTACCTCTTCTTTGAAGCGCCTCTTTGAGATCTCCTTTTAGGGCACTAAAATTGGTCTTTGAGGAAGACCAGAACCTCTAGGATGTATCTATGGAAGTGGAGAAGAGAATTTGTCAGGGGTTGGCCGAGCATGAAGGCTCAAAGTGGTGTGAGGGAGAGAGGGAGGAGGTGCCCTTTTATAATGGAGGAGAGGGGCACCTTTGGAATAACTTAAAATATTATTTTATTATAAAGCCAAATTCGGTTTTAAATAGCTCCAAATTGATTTATTTATAAGCTAAGGTGGGGATGGGTCTAAATCCTCTTATCCAATATAATTTAGACAAGTTTAGGTTCCTATTTTAACCTTATCATTTATATTTAATAATAAGTTAAATAATTTTACTTTTACCATGTCTTCTTGTGTTCTTATACTATAAGGTTAATAAACTTACTATAATCAGCCAAACGAACCCCAAGTTGTTTATTATTAATATATATAACATTAACTCAGTCATTTGGCTGAACATTAGATTTTTAGGAATAAAATAACAATTAATAATATAATATTTTTTTTAAAAACGTTTTTATGTCAATTTTGACACTATTTAGTAATTGATTTTTGTGAAACTCATACCAGAATGATTAGTTATACAAAAGTTAATTAAATAAATACTAACATGTCATATTATCCTAGAAAATTAGTGCAATTATTAAAAAGTCTCAAATTACATTTATTTGGGTATTTATAACATCAATTATGTCAATATTTCATTAATAGCTTTATAATGAATATTTATAGTCGAATTGTTCTTATGTATAACCCTATATTAAAAATGATTTAGTTATTAAACTTTGATTTTAACTATTTTAACCCTTCTTTAAATAAATTAATAATAAATGTCCTAATCTAATCCATGTGGGCCTAAATGGTCATATTTTATTTCTAAGGTTGTTTTTGGTCGAATTTCACTTATCCAATATAATTAGGACATGTTTTAGGGAAATAATTATAACATTTTTACCCTTAATTACCCTATTTACTTTTAACCGTGGTAAATAAAAGTAAAAAGTTACTATTCACCAAAAATTATTTTCATCTCATTCAACCACATTTTACTTACTGACATCAACCGTGTCTCTCAGATTTTTTAAATTCCACTCACAGAATTGGTAAAATTAAGTTTTATAAAAAAATCATTTTTCTTAACTACCACTTAGTGGTTTCACTATTCATCAAAAAATGAAAGTTTCCAGAAAAATACCAAAAATTAGGCCTAAGATATATTTGATATTATGAACTCAAAAATGATGTCTATTTTACCAAATTCAAAATATATCAGTTGCATTAATTAATTTAAAAATTAATTCTCGTCGTCAAAACAAATAGCGTATTCTTAAGAGATAATAACTATCAAAAGATTGACACTTGTTTATGTCTGGTTTAAATGTGAAATTACATCCAATGAACAACATTGTATTAAATTGTAAAAATATATTCTAAATATACTTTAAAACCACTCAAATTAATAATTTATCACTATTAATTATTTCGATTAAAATGGTTGTTTTTAATTAAAATTTAGTAATTTTCACTATTCATCAGAAAATGAAAGTTATCCGAAAAGTACCAAAATTTCACGCTAAGATAATTTCCATATTACAAATCCAAAAATGAAGTCCATTTTGAAAAATAAAATTTAAAAAATTTCAAAAAGTGGTTATTACTATTCATAACGTCTATTTTTAATAATATTTTAATAGCATATCGTTGTTTAGTGAAACTCGGTATTGCGTACTACACACGCTATCGAGGAAGGTCGTGATTGCGTGTAATGCAAGGAAAGTCAAGGATGCGTGTTGTGCAAGATCCTTTTGGTGTAGCGTACACCACAAGACATTAATGAAATTGAAAAGAATATTTTTCATAAAATCTCGGGGTGTTGCAATTATCATGGAAATTAACATTAATCTTACTAATATAATAATTATACTTCCAAATGGAATTGAACTTTTTAACTAATATTAACATATTGAAATGAAATAGGAAATTATATTTTCATATTTAGTTTCTAAAAGAGATAAAGATTAATTTTTAATATAATCATGTAAAAATTGTTCTTAGTTTGAAATATTTATTGCGTTCCAAAAAATTTAAACAAGTGTTTTATATAATAATCAGATTATTATTAAGTTATTTAAATTAATATATATATATATATATATATATATATTTATTTATATAGAATTTTTTTCTTAAACATAAATTTCATTCTTTTGTAATTACTGTTATAATTTTTCATAATTAGTGTATTTACAATTCAATTAAAAATTATTTATTTTTGAAAAATCTAGAGAATTCATCTTAAGAAAATATTGATATAAAAAATCCAAAAATGTGGTTACTTGTTTCAAATTAAAATTAAAAAATTAAAAAAATCATAAAATAAATATTTAATAAAATCATAAAATATAATGAAAATCTATTTTTATTAGAAACTGGAAAATCCAAATATTAAATATTTTTATTATTTTTTGTACCAATTAACAACTAATTTTAGTAACCAATTATTTATATAAACCATAATTTATCATAATTAAGAATTAATTTCTTAAAATAAAAAATAATATGACATAAAAGGTAATTTTTTAAAAACAATTCTAAACAATATATGAACTTATTAGTCATTTTAGGTAAAATAATTGAATTTAATTCATATAAAGAGTATCCTTTATTTCCATTCTAATAATATTTCATATATGGGTTACTCGTACTCATTCCTACAAATTCAAAAACTATATTTTAACAGTAAACCATAAATATTAATATTTTATCTAAATATATCATGGTTTTATTTATGTTTCGATTTCCAGGTGCAGAAAACTATCGAACACATTGAGTCATTTAAAGGTAATCATATATTAATATCTTTGGGTTTCACATACATGTTTTCAAGTCCCAAAGTAGTTAAATAGTACCACTTTCATCGTACAGTTACAAGAATACTCATATAGTACCTACTACACCACAACTATAATACCTAAAGATATCTTTCCCCCTCTCTAATTATAACCTTGGTTTTCTTATCTAATATTTTTTAATTATGAACAAATTATTATATTTCATTTAATATATCATCCGTGAGATTGATATTTTTTATTTACATGAAAAAATAATTATTCACTGTATTACATTTATAAATACATGTTTAGACATTTAAAACTTTTTTAAAAAAATTTACTACATAGATCTTTTATTTTTCATTATAACAATAAAATATTATAATGTAAATATTATATTCAATAATAAAATTTTAATAACAATTTTTGGGGCACTTTTCGAATGATATTTGGTGTAAATTTTTAGTTAACAATAATTATTATTTTAATCCCATGAAGAGAGGGTAATTCACTTTCTCACCACATTGCATGGATTAGGATTTCACCTAATATTTATATTTGGATTAATTGTGTGACCCTTGTTTTTATCCTTTTATATTGTAGGATTATGATTTTTATTGGGAAGAGATTTCATTTGTTTCAATAAATAACTATATTTTTTTGAACCAATAAGTCCAGCCGGAAGAAAACCTTCTGACCATTTATTAAGAATGAAAAGATAGAGGAGAGTGGAAAATGGGGACAAACAAGAAAAATTTCCCTCATCCATAATAAAATAGGTCTACATACCATAGTATAACATATCATTTCCATAAATAAATTTTAATATTATTTAATAACAAAATTTACCATATTTATTATCATATAAATGTAGTCATAAACATTAAATATTATAATATTATAATAATTGTTTATACACACACACACACACACTAGAAATATAATTAAAAATATTTATATTACTATGATAGTATTATAATAAGGGTAATATCATCTTTATAATCATTTTATTTAATAAAAAATATAATATAATTTGATATATTTATCAAATTATTTTTAATATATAAATTTAAATTAAATGGTAATGTTATTTATTTTAAGATAAAATCATCTGATTATTATAATGGTACTAATTTCTCTTAGTTATTATTTTGTAAAAAATACTATTACATTAAAAAACATACAATAGGTTTTTTAACCTCTATTATAATTTATTAACAATAACTATTTTTAGTTTTTAATATAATTAAAATAATTATTTAACACTTAATGTTATCATTTAATATTTCATGTTATTAGTTAAACCAATTCTAAATTAAATATTATTAAATAGTTGGGAGTTTACATGGCTGCTAAAGTCACCCCATAATTTAATATCTTACTAAGGTACAAATCCTTGAAAACCCTTTAATAGGGGATTTACCTAGCCATTTTACTCATTAAAAATTAGACCAAACCATGGTTATAAACAATGAAATCAAATAGTAGGAGGAATAAAGGGAGTACAATGAGATTGGGTGAATTAAAGTGGCGCGATTAGCCATGTGACACTGCATAGCGATACACAGGTTTCGTCGAGTGGGTTGATCAAAAGAGTGATGGGTGTGTTGGAACCCATCAACTATCCCTCTACCCACTCATATTCATAATGTTGGATATAGGGGTTCCCTTCCACAATTTGATGGAGGGAAGCATGACACAACGATTTCTAGCAAGGTGTGGTGTGACATGTCAATTATTGACACAAGCATCTCATGTGATGAAACAACATGATTGGAAGGTGTCGTGACATGGGTACATGTAGGAATCACTAGTCAGGTATCATGAAAGATTGACGGGGGGATTGGATTCTATCTACTAGCCTTTTAGCCACATGAATTTCTTAGGTGGAACCCAATAGTGACATACTACATCATGATGGAGGGAAACACAATGTGACCATGATCTTAAGGGTAGGCATGGTGTAATGATTACTGATAAATCATAATGAAAGGCTTATAATATAATCAATCAGCTCATTTTATTTAGGGGAATTTGGGACACAATTAGTTGGGCCATCAGGCCATTGAGATCTTGGTATTTCATGCATCCTATATGTAATACAATATATCCTTTAGTTGTCTACCAATCCTTGGGGTATGGTTGAGGCTTCACCCATTTTAATTTTTGGGTATGTTTATATTTTTGTTTTTTATTCTCTTTTACCTAATATATATTATTTTATAAAAATATGATATATATATATATATATAATTAAAAAAATATTTAGAGTACTATGAGATATGTTAAATAAGGGTGATTTTATCATTATAATCAATAAATTCAAGTATAATTCTAATATAATTAGATATTTTAGTACACCAACCATATTTTCATTTATATTCCACCAGACCTAGCTTGCCACAAGGCTTGAAGGGCATTCTCAATCCGCACCGGATTGAAACTAGTTTTTAGGCACCACAAGAATTCCTTTAGGTATTATTTCACCAAAACGAGAGATAAAAGAACCTATAAATCTATTGAGAGTCTAGAATAGACCACCCATAAATTGGTTATCTATGAAATATCAAACATATAAGTGTCTAAAATAATAGAAATATATAATGGGTCATAAGAATAAACACTGATTCAACCCATTTGTATGAATATAAAACAACATCAATGAAAACAATGATACAACATGGTATAAATTGATACATAGGTAATAGCTAAAATAATTTACAAGCAATGTTGTCCTAGCTGATACAACACTAAAAAATTAACAAATAACCTCAACCAACTTGATCCAAGCCTGGGACCAACTCTATGAAACATCTAGTTACTCACTAACACCCAATTTACCCCACATCATCCTGAAGAACAAAACATAAATTCATCTAAAAACATAGAACATAAAAAATATAATTTTGATAAAATAACCTCATAGGTCTGTAACCTCAAAGATAGTGAATTTTGTTTAATTAGTAAATTAATTAATTATAGTTTTAAATTATAACTACAAAGTAATATTTCATGCATTATTAGGTGAAAACTACTAAAATCTTATAAAAATAATCCATAATGTTCCACATTGTTTTATTAAACTAAAAGCACACTCTTTGAAAACATTTCCACTAGATTAGTCCATTTTTGAACATCTTACCCACTAACACATCTAAAAAAGAAACCATTTCTTTATTAAATGATGACATTAAATTTATAAAAATTTAACTGGTTGAATCCCCATTCAACTATAAACAACCATTTTTAAATAAACATTAAAACCAAAAAATATGATTACTTATTTCAAAATAGGGTTTCCAAACATAATTGAGTAACATTTTACAAAGAAAATGACTAAACACACAAGGGTTAATCATAACAATGTTGGTGCCAAAAGTCATAAGGAATATAATTAATTAAATTAGTATGTGGTTCCACAATAATAAAAGTAGTGGAAATAAAACAAATAAAAATAAGATCAAAACTCATAACATCAAACTATGATAAAGAAAACTTTTGTTCTGTGGGTTCTAACCAAGGTTTTTTAACATGATACTTATCTAAAATTATCAATTTCACCGACTGACCAACTATTAGAATATGTTGATTCCAAAAAAAAATAAATCTAGCTGCCTCACACAAGGCCTCATTGAAAATGTAACACACTCATAGAGTTATTTTTTCTCAAAAATAATAGGGACACTAGAAGTGTGTACACTAACTAGTGTAGTATATTAATTAACCAGCCACATAGAATTCAGGTTCCCATAACCAAAAAATATGTGAGAAGAGTTAACATTCAATCCAAGATTAACATATAAGGAATAAGCAACCACTCTTCCCCAAATCCAAAAAACTACCAGTGTATATATTCACATATCTCATACATTCATGGAACAAAGAATAGAATTACTAGAAAAGGGAAGAAACATGCATCCCAAAATGATAAACAACCCCACAAATGGGTAAATAATTTTTAGGGAATCAAGGGGGTTTTCATAAAAATATTTTTTAAACCAATGTTCCTACAATGAAATTTTGATAAAACATGGATCAAAATATTAGAACATTTTCACATTTCCTTAAAAAACAATATAGGTATCCTTAAAGACCCATTGAAATCTTGAACATAATTAAAACAATTCAAATCCATTCATTAAAAAAGGGTCTTGCACCTGTAAATCCAAAAAAATGTCAAATCCCATCAATTTCCACCAAAACATCTTAAGGTTACCTTATGTAATTTTCACAAGTGGTTAACCACTGAATCTTTTCAAAACAACATTTGAAGTTCAATAAAGAACCCTTTCTAAATTGCTTTGAGCTCAACACCTCACTTTAAAATAATTCGACAATAAAACATAGTTTTAAATCTGTAAAAACCAAAACCATATAAAAATCCAACAAATAATATCAAAACAATTTTCTAAATACTCATATTAATTTAGTATATTAATATAAAATAAAAACATTCAATTTCAAAAAATAAAACAAGTGATTAAAAATAGAAACTGTTTTCTAAAGATCAAAATTGAAATAGTTTTAAATGATCACATGGATATCACATATATTAATAGTTTAAACAAAAATATAATTACCAATAATAACCACACATTTGAATTAACAATGATGCAATTTCATAGAAAAAACTAGTTTGAATAATTAGAAACCAAACTGAAACATCTGACCATCAATGGAGACCATCTGAACATATAAGAAAACCTCTTATACATCTATAAATAAACTCAAACCTTATATAGAACCATCCCAAGAAAAATACCAAGATTATATATTGATTATTTTTTTGGAGGAAAAATAAACCTTGGGAATAAGGAATAAAAAATAATTTTGGATAAATGGGGGAAAATAAGCTTAGAGACTCTTGAAAATCACTAAAAATGAACATGAATTGAACAAGGGATGTGGTATAATATCCTTGGTATCCCAATGTTTGGTCAATGAATATTGGGGAAGAATGGGATAAAAACTCTTTGAATTCAAATATTTTATTTTGGTAAAATATCATTTTAATTGATTTTGGGCTTGTTGAAATGTTTGGTCACATTATTTTCAAAACTATGTGTTATCTATGCACTAGAAACTGCATATTCCAAAAATTATTTTCTTGGTTTCTAGGATGCTCCAAATTGATAGCTAATCATTTTAGAATCCATTAATAATATATCTATATCCATGATACAACCTTTTATATAGAGACTACATAGTTACTCCAAACCTTGTGGGTATGCAACACCCATATATCCTATAAAAATATAAAATTTCATCCAAAAAACAACCAATACCAATTAAATCCAATGATAGAATAAAATAAAGTAAGAAAATCACTAATGTTACATGTGGGTGTCACAATTCTTCTCACCATAACACTTTATGCCCTGAAGAATACCATAGTTGAAAAAAATGATAGAAAATGGAAGACCATAAAATACTGAGCCAAAGAGAGACTCTCCACATTCTCTATCCTCAATACCCAAAAGCCAAGATCCTCAAAAATTATTAAAGAAATAATATATAAAAATATACAAACATCTCCATGCACAACTAAAATAAGGATCATGAAATAAGAGTTATAAAGAGCTAGCATGACCTAACATAGTCTCCCCCAATAATTATAATTCCTCTAACATGGTTTCTTTGCAGAAAAATACAGAGAGACAACTCATCAAAATATAAAGTAAATCATGAGAGAAACACATTGTCAAATAAAAATCACTTCCAAGTTGAATTTTTGAAGAACATATCACAAGCGGCCACAAAATAAATGTCACAAGCTCTAAACTCAAGCTATAACACACATAGATAACCATAGGTCATAAATTGGATCACCCTCACATAGTGAATACCAAATATTGATATATAGGAATAATCTAGTATAAAAATTCTATAGATGGAACACCCACCTTAGATATCCAATCTTTCCCCATGTAATTTATCATTTCTAACCAATACCCCCCCCCCCAAATCAACAGAAAAATTGGCTGCAAACCCCCACTCTCAAGAAACTTTTACACAAACAACAAGGCACAATAAACATCACTCACAATCAACTACAAAACAGAAAGTAAAATAGGAACCTAAACATCCAAATTCATTCACACAAGATATTTCATAAGAAAAAATCATTAAAAAACAAAATTCAAAGCCATCCGTATAAAGATCAAACTTGATACCTCTCCTAAAACCTCCTCTTTGAAAACATCCGAAGATGACCTAAAAACCCAAAATAGTGGAGAAATATAGTAGATTTAGAACATTATGGATTAAAATTCCCTTATTCCCTAAAATAGAGAAAAATTAGACACCTTTTCTTCCCATAAGAAGGACTCTTTACTTTTATCTTGGCCTCATAATTTTTATACTCTTTACTCATTGATTTACCAGTATTACCATTATATAGAACCAAGTAATCTTCCTATATCAATTTCATATACTATTCATTATCAACTGGAATGACCCCATTGAAAACCTCTTGAAAGGATGTCAAACTAGACACAAGTAAAACTAAACCAAAATATGACTGAATACCACATCTAATGAAATGAATTTCCCAAAATCATTGACAACCAACTCTATAGATAAGATGACCAACACTGAGAAGTGAAAATGTACTCCTTTATTGATCCCACACCCTGATGAAGGCTCACCAGATAAATAGCTCTATCTTCTTTCACACCCCCAGGAAAGAAACGCTGGATAAACAACATCCTAAGAAACTCCAATGACATACCTTCATGCATATAATAAGGTACCCTAGAATCTTACCCAACTCAGCTATAACCAATTATCAACCACACTATTTTTCATACCCAATAATATTTAGGAGTTTCGAGATAATTGAGGATCACATAAATCCTTTCTAACCACTTTAATACATCTATTAATCGATCATAACTATATAAATAAGAAAAATATGGTTCAAAAAGTTGGATATGGGGGCTGAGCATAAAGGAGGTTCTACATTAACCACTCCACTCATATCCTAAGAAGATTATGGAACTGAATACACTCTTGTAAACATTATTGGATTCATATAAAAAATAAATAATACATGAAAACATGGATTCATGTCTCAAAACATAAAATAATAAATCCCATCACACACTAGGGATCAAAACCAAAACATAAATATCTAAAACTATCACATCACATTCACTAAAGGAAAAAACATTTCTATTGAAATTACTAAAACATAAAAAAGAAATTTTGGAAATACCTTTTACCGATTAAAATTATTGAAAAATAAGCAAAACCAACCCCTGGAAAATAACTCAACCTTGATGGAACATGCATCTCTAAAAAACAAATAGAAAAATCCATTTAAAAATTTGATTCTGTTATTAAAACTAAATAATACTATGAAAGCCCATAAAAACTCACATTCCTTTTCAAAAAACCTTCTTATATTGTTTGAAAAATCCATTTTTTTAAATCTTTCATATTTGATAATTCCCAAAGGAACAAATATTAAACATCACATTTTCCCATTTAGATGTTTTTCATATGTCGCAAGGAAAACAACCCTTTTGTTAAAAATTTCATGAAAAATAAGGGGCCCTTATGTGTCCAATGATTTATAAAAAAATGTTTTGAAATTAAAAATATCACTTAAATCCCTCATTTTTAAAAACAAGGATTTAATATCAAGAGGAACTAAAGAACCACAAAACCTTTCAATCAAGGTCTAAAAAACCACATATAGTAGTAGTAAAATAGTCCTTAATCCACATATACTAAGAAATAATAAATTTATGAGATTTCTAGAACTAGATCGAGTAAAAAACTAAAATGGGGGAGAAATAGATCTATTTAAAGTTTGGATTCATAGATTGTGAAACCATGCATCAACACTACAATACAATCAATTATGGGTATATACATAAACCCACTATGATCTCAGTAGTTTCTCAAGCCATGTGAGCAAGCTATACAGATGTGGTTCACCTCACGTTTCACCCAAAAATCAAAGAAACAAATCTCAAAATCCGATTTACACTCAACCACGATCAAAACAAAATAAATTCACTTAAAAATAAAATAAAAAAACATAAAATAAAATAAAATTCGAAATTCAAAACCCAAATTCTTATGGAAGCTTGAGGCTCCAAATAATAAAAAGCTATCTAGACTCTCCTCACCCTTACCTATCAATACTTGACTGTCTTAATCTTCATTATACCAAGAAATAATAATATAAAATGAAGGATAATCAAGAAACGTATTCTCTCACCAAAAAACCAAAATCACGTATATCATTTTACAGTGGACTAACCTAGGATTCCATATACTTTTCACCCAATGCATCTTTCCATATGTATCAAAGGATGTCCCCGATCCCCATAGGCTTGCGACTAGTGCATCTACATCACAAGAAGACCTTTGGGAAGGATTTCACCAAAATCAGAGATAATAGGTCATGGAATATCTATTGAGTGTCTGGTATAGACCTTCCTTAAATTATACTTCTATGAAATATCCAACATATACGTATCCAATTTAGAAGAACAATCCAACCATGTCATAACTAACAACAAAGACCCCACCCATTTTCATGAATATAAGATGTCATTTCAAGACAAAAAAAATAAAGTATTACAAAATTGGATAATGATTAATGAACGTAAATAATTTACAAAAATGGTTTTCTTGGATAATACAAAAAAACCAAAACTAAAAATAACATGACCAAACTGATTCCACCTCCTTAGAACCACCATTTTTCTCACAACCACCCAACTCACCCAATGTCAACATCGATAAAAACACGAATATTTCCGAAAACATGGAACCTGAAATATATATTAATGATTACAAAATACTAGTAGGTCTCCTGACACTGATAATATGAAATTTTATTCATAATTATATTCTTAAAGTTTACTTTGAAAATATAACTAGAATATAGACTTTCAAGAATAAGCATGACCAAACAACAATCATTTCAATAAATACATTTCAAAACTTTCCACATTGTATAAATTAATGTAAAACCTGTAATTTTAAAACATTTCTGTCATCATTCGAAATTTTTAAACCATACACCCATTAATAATTCTGGAACCCATTTATTTTATTCAGTTGAAAACAATAAATTTATAAAAATTTAACTAGATAAAATCCCCATTAAATAAAAACAACAATTTTGAAATATACTTTGAAAATCCCACACACATGTATTTATTTCCAAATGGGTTTTCCAAACTACTATTAAAACAATGTCACAAAGAAAACAACCCAACATACAATATTTTATCATAACAAAGAATGAACTACAAGTAACAAGGCATAGAAATTTGAAAAAATGGTATAGTTATACAATAATAAAATCAAAATAAATGATAAAAAAACAAGTACAAGAGGAAAACCCAAATGTTCTCCACTGACCAATTTAATGAATGTATCATGGGCTCTAACTATGGATCCCTAATGTGAGATGTTTCAATCATTATCAATTTCACAAACAGACTAACTGACAAAAAATGTTGCATCAAAAACACAAGCCATACAACTATCCCATACAAAGACTCATTGAAAAAATGCACACCCCACATATTCCTAGTGACATTTATGACTAGAGGGATGTTATGCGTGTGTGCACCAACTAGTGTAACATAAGAATGTACCTCCCACAAAGTACCTTGGTTCCCATGTCAAATAACGATGTTGTATGAGTGAAAATTTAATCCAAGATTAACATACAAGGAATAATAAATAAATCTCCCTCGCCTCAAACATCCTCATAATTTATATCCCAATATATCTCATATATCCATAGAATAAACAAGTAAATTCCCATACATGGAGACCCAAAAGAATCACATAATGCTAAATACCCAAGATAAGGGTTAAAACATTCAAGGGGAAATTAAAAACAGGTCTTCATGACATTTCATTTAAACCAAAGCACCAACTTGTTGTTTAAAATAAATCATGGCTCATAATTTCATTCCCTTTTCAAATTTCATAAAACACTAACTTAGGAAGTCTTAATAATCCATTTAAATCACACAAACCAACAAAACTATTCAAATCTACCCTTTAAAACATTGGCCTTCCTTCTTGAAATTTAAAACAAGGCCAAATTACATCAATTTCAAAAAATATATTTTTTAAGGCTACCTTAAGGAATTTTGAGAAGGGGTAAAACTCACAGTCATTTCAAACCATCACTTGAAATTATGTAAGGAACTCCCCTTTTTAATAACATTAAGATTAACACCCAAATTTTGAAAAACTTCCACCTTAAATCATAGTTTTCACCCATTTAATGACAAAACCAAATCAAATTCTAATTAGAACCATTAAAACCGCATCAAAAAGACTCATGGGAATTTCACATTTTCTGAGGAAAAAATGATTCTATATCAAACATGTAAAAAATGAATTAAAAAAGATAGACCCTTCATTCCAAGATCAAAGCACATGGAAATGGTTTTAAATAATCACTTGGATATCACATATATTCATAATATAAACACTTATTTAGACCCTGAGATTAAAATCATTATGACTTATGAGCCTAAGATACCTGGTTATTTACTTGTACGATTTTAAAATATTTATATATATATATATATTCCAGATCAAATAAACTGAGATGAAATTTCATTCCAAGGCTCGGTGTTCCCGGAATGAATGTTATAAAAATATTAAATATATTTTATATTAAGCAGACATGGTAATTAAATAAAATATGATAAAAATTAAAATAATGATAAAATAAAAAATATGAGGCCATAGTTGAGTATGGAACCCGGTTCTTACAGTAGGAGTGATATAAAATAGGTTAGATTGGGGTGTTCAGACTCCTTGGTCGTTGGTGGTACATTCAGTAGATTGATTAGTTATTAAATTAATTAATTCATTCAATTAACCTAAATGAACAATAAATAATAAAAATTCCATGGATAATCCTATGTTGTTTTCCACGGAAATGTAAGTGTATTTTAAATCTTATACATCCACCTTAATTTGAAAATCACGTCACACGATAACAAAATGTCAGATTGGAGCAGACCGAGATGTAGTGAATACAATGACATCCTTAAATCATTGAAGAATGAATTATTTAATAAATAATGATACAATATATAGGAAGGAATCTTTAATTTGATGTTTACACACTTTTTGAATAAACTCAATGTTCATATGGATCTCTTCTATAGATCTATGACAATTGTGGATTGATCATGCACCCGTGTAATTAAATAATAATAATTTTCAATTGTTTTCTATCCATGGATGCCCATTATTGATCATTAGACAATATTACTTATCCAATGATGTTTGAAAAAAATTATTGTGTTTTTCTACCTCATTTTTTTCAATTTCATCAATTGTTGGGCCTCATAGTCCTGTTTTGACATTGTCGAGAAGTACCGAGCCCAATTAGACCCCCGGAATAGCAATGATTTCATGAATTAGGAATGATTGATTAAGAAAGGATATATATGTTATTTATATGAATATTAAATGATCTTTTCAATGATATGAATCTAGATCATTGATGGTGGATGTATTGGTGGTGTATGTGTTGAATGGTGAAAACCCCAACACTCCACCATAATCCTATTTCCAACAAACGACGTATAAAAATGATATATCCGCACTACATCCACTATTTTCATACAAATATAAAGAAAAAAATAAATGTGGAGGGATAATATTCAAGGTGTGTATATTGTCTCTTAGAAACATTGAAAACACTAACTATAACACCCTGAGTATTGAAAAGAGAAAACTTATTTCGATAGCGTATGTGGTACGCTACATCGAACCCAAACAAACAATAATTATTTAAATACGATTCTTTTATCCTTTCCATTAAATTTTTAATTATTATTAATATTAAAAACATATATATATATATATATGATATATGTTGATAAATGCTTTATAAATAATCAATCAATTTTTGTTAATGAATTTTGTTTTTTCTATAACATGTTTTCTTCAAAACTGTTTTTTATTTTTTATAATTATTATAATTATTTTCTATATCATTTAGAAAATTTATTTGATAAAATAAAATTCATCTTTTATATCATCACATTAAAATTAACATTAGGTGTAATTTTGGGTTTCTTTGAAAAATACATATTTTTTTAAATAGTAAAAAAATGCCATTTTAAGTAAAATTGTCATTTATTTTTATAAATGAAATAATTTAAAAAAAACATCTTAAATTCATTTAAATGTAAAATAATTATTATTTATCTATATTTAATTAAAATAATTACATTTATATCATCTTTTTGTAGGATTTTAATTCAACATTATTTTTTGGATTATAAACGCATTTTTTCTAAAAAGTATTTTAAAATTCATAAGGATTCTCCATTAAATTATTTAAAATATCCCCTTAAGAGAAATTATTTTTAAAAAGTATTATATATTATATATCTATATTTATGTATTTAAATTCACATAATTAGTATTACAAGTTATATAGTTATAGTGAAACCATCATTTCCTTAAAAAAAATATTTTTTAGAAAACCACTTTCCATCATTCTTAGAGGATCAATATTAAATCATTCTAACTATGTGAATGTATTTTATAAAATGGATTCCATATATGGAAAATTCTTAATTCATATTAGATAATAAGGTCAACAAAATTTTTGAACAATACGAATTACAACTATAGTAAATATTAATTACTATTGTAAAAAGAAAAATATGTTAATTAAGGGTAAAAATACTTTAACAAAGACTAGAAGAAAAGAAACCCTAATAGTGTGAATATTCATATTTTATTTTCATTAAAATAAATAATTTATTTTTTCCCTAATTTTTTAATTTAAAATTGATTAATTAATAAATTTTATAAAAAAATATTATAACTATTATGAAATTTCAATTAAAACATTTATATTGTTTAATTAATGGATTTTTGAAATAAATAATATTTTAATAAAATTTTAATATTAATTAATTTTTATTAAATATAAATGACCAAATAATTTTAATGAGGTAAAATGAGATTTTTTTGGGTTCAAAAACTGCTAATATAAAAAACCCTTCTGTTTCGCACAGAATCCGGGGATGACCTCCTGGACGGGAGATTCAAACGTTCCGATCGGTTTCTAATGGGTTTGTTCGTAGAACCGGAAACATCCAATGATTCCACATCCGTTTGGACCTACTTTCCAAAGGCAGGCGCTCATTAGCTTGTGGGCTAATGAGACTTAGTAATTTGCATTGGTCGAGAGGACGAGAGGTTGGACTCATCACACCTTTTTGAAGGAAATTATTGTCTACTCTGGGACTCTCTTTATAGATTTAAGTTATGTTCGTGAATCCTTATTACATTACCAAGTATAAAATGAGCTTTCCTTTAGTTTTAACAATCAATGATTAAATATGCAAGAAATTTAGAGAATCTTTTATATGTATTCAAGGTTCTTCATCAATAGAGAATCATCTATATCTATTTAGAGATTCTTGGTCAATGGTATCCTTCAAAACATTTATATAAAAGTCTCTTTGGTCATTATGATGACCAGGATGGTTTTAAAGCCACTCAGTGGGGCACTTGAAGTTTATCGTCATTCAGAAGGACAAAGATTATTTCAAAGTTGGGATCGAACCCATAAATGGGCTACCTACGTATCCTTTGTTTTGGAAAAGGAATCAGAACCCACGTAGTTCGAGTAATGGAGTATGATGTTTATGATTGATGGCTCAAAGAAGAATGTCATAATTACTTTTACACTCTAAGCTCACGTGAGTCATGCTCGGTGTGAGAAACAAGAGGTATTGGTAAAAATTAGACAATTGTGCCATGAAAGATGCAATCATAAGAAATTGTTTGGGGCCTATGTATGTATGACTGCCCAAAATAGATGAAGGTTTAGGATTTACTTTTAGGGAGAAAATCCAGGAACAGGGTCCATAAAGATATATGTGCTTTATGGATATTTGAATACTCTAATCTTGGGGCTTACTCCTAAGGAGGATGCCGAAGTTAGGAGGGGACTTATGATTGGGTTTTACTCCTGAAAAGGAAACCCAAATCAAAGGTAAATTATGACTGGTTAAGATAATTTTAAGGGGGCTTGAGGTTTACTCCTAAAAAGGAAAACCCAAGATTATGACTGGGACTTACTCCTAAAAAAGGAGGCCCAGGTTATGACTGAGTCTTATTCCTGAAAAGGAGACCCAGGTTAGGGGACTTGGGGCTTACTCCTGAAAAGGAAGCCCAAGATTATGGCAGAGTCTTATTCCTGAAAAGGAGACCCAGGTTAGGGATTAAGGTTTGGGGCTTACTCCTGAAAAGGAATCCCAAAATTAGAGGACTTGATTGGGGCTTACTCCTGAGGAGGATGCCCAAAATAAGAGGATTTATAACTGGGGATTAGTCCTGAAAAGGAGACCCAGGTTAGGATTCTCTCATCTTAAAGGATGAGGTTGAATGAATGAACTCTCCATATTTAATGACATAAGGATATTTAAATCACTAGACTTTGAGAGATATTCCACAGAATTCCTTTTAGATAAGGAAGTCAAATCAAGAAATCATGCCATAAATGGCATTGAAGAGTGTCTTGAAGACTGAATCTTGAAAAGGAAAGGTGTGATGGCTTAAGAGGGGTAAAAAATGGGCAATATGGTCACCCAAAAAGATAGGGGCGCACAAGTCTTGCAGGGCGCGCAAGTATTCCGTGGGCGCGCAAGTATGGTCACGCAGGTATACCTGCGCGGCACATGGTGTACTTGCGCGATTTTCAACCAGCATTGAAATACTTGAGCGACTCTTTTTTAAACCCTTTAGAATTTTCTTGAGGTTCTTCCAGAAAAGGGACGCGCAAGTTATATTGAAGGAAATAAGTCGGCGTGCAAGTGTTTGATAAGTTTCAACACTTAGGCCTTCCTTCTTCTCTTTAGATCTTCCGTTCTAGGTAAGAAATTACCTTAGAAGTGTTCCGGAAGCTTTGAGAAGAGACTTGGGCGTCGGGAGCTTCAATCCGAGTTTCTGGAAAAAGATCCTCTCGAATGGGGGGCCCACAGGGTCTATTTATAGGCAAAAAAGGACCCCGGGCGGTTACCACTTAGGTCGCGCAAGTCACTTGCGCGACCAAGAGCGGCGCGCAAGTGTACTTGCGCGGCAGTGGTATAACTTGTGCGGTGGATTTGCTGTTGATCCTTTGTTCATGCCTTTGTCGATTTTTGATGTTTTCTTCAAAGGATGAATCACTTTTAGCTTAGATATTCCCTTTTCCGATCTTTAGATTCGGTGACGAAAGGAGCGTCAACAAAAGCCCCCCCTCAGAGTTGGATCCGGAGAGAAATGATGATTTGACTCTGAGGAAATCGAATCCCTCCAAAGGAAAAGGGAGGCGCGCAAGTCTTCAGCGCACAGAGGGCGGTGCGCAAGTTTGCGTCGCGCAGGCCTTAAGCACTCTGGGTGAGGCGCGCAGATAGGCTTCCTGGCCTATAAATACACGGCCTCACCTCCGTACAAGTATCCGGATTTCCGGACTTCATACCTTCTCGAGCTCTCGCCGCGCAGGTCACTTAAGCCGCGCAAGTTGCTCTGTTTTCTAGTGTTTTCCTTGATGTCGCGCTTCTGTAAAGGTATTTGTACTTGCATTCTTTTCACTACCTGCTTCAAATTTACTTAAGCCAATGGGCCTAGTAAGTATAGTTTGATTTTTACTAGGATTATTACAAATAATCCTACAAACTTTGAACCTTTTAATTGCTCAATATTACCTAAATCATACAAAAACAAATGTATATTTAGTGAGCTGGAACTTGACTTTTATTCAGAGTTCCTTTGTCTTTTGTGGGCAGTTTAAAGTCATGCATGCCGGACATAAAGGGGCTAATGTTTAAGGTCGAAATAGCTTTGACCAAAATGGATTAAAATTGATTCAATTCCTTGACAATTTATCTGAAAACAAATTACCAAACTCAATTATGAGAGAAAATATGTAAACTATGGCTTAAGAATATTTGAATCTGAGGAATGATATGAAAAAGAGCTAAAAGGCATTAGAAGAAGTAGTTTCCAAGAATGAAGTTACTATTATTTAACAAAACCTGTTAGGGGGTTGAAATATGCAGGGCCACCTATGGGCATTGGCTGCATGGTTAAATAAATAGTATCTTTTGGCTGACAAGTCTGTTATGTGGACTGTTTATGCAAGGCCACCTATGGGCATGTGCTGCATAGTCAGACGAAAGAACTCTTAGAAATTTACTTTCCTAGTGCTAAAAGCCAGCGAAAGTTTATGGAGATTCAAATTTTCTAAAGTATAGAGTTTGTTGCATGGAAAGAGGTACTTGAATATGGAGAAGATATTTCCGAACAAAAATATCGAAGAACTGGATGAATATCACTCCTACGAAGGTCTGACCCAAACGTAGGGAAGAAGAATAAACCATAGACTTGAATACTTTCAGATCATGAAAAAGGATATGGGACAAATATATTAAGGATGGCTATTTTTTTCGGATTCCTACATACTGTCGTTTAAGACAAATAAGGACAAAAGAGGCATTCTTCCCAAGAATGAAGTTACCATTATTTAACAAACCCGTTAGGGGGTTGAAATATGCAGGGCCACCTAAGGGCATTGGCTGCATGGTCAAATAAATAGTATCTTTTGGCTGACAAGTCTGTTATGTGGACAGTTTATGCAAGGCCACCTATGGGCACGTGCTGCATAGTCAGGCAAAAGAATTCTCAGAAGTTTGACATTTTTGTGATTAGAAGTCATGAAAAGGGTTATGAAGATATGAAAATATTTAATGTTAGGATTATAACACATAAAGATGGGTATTGTCCAATGTATATAGAGATACATAGGTCAATGATAACCATAATCATGTTGTGGATGGGTCCTGAATTGAAACTTGGACTTCACTACGTATCTCATAAGAATGAGAATCAAGCCATACGTGTAACGACCCAAAGTTTCATTAATGGAAAATCCCTCTTGATCCAGTTAAATGTTTCTTTATGAAAAATGTTTTTATAAGATGTCAACTTCTTTAAGTTTTACGTTAAGATTTGTGACCGTTACTTTTATAGCCGTTGAACAGTGATCATCTGGGTAGTTTAAATATAAGGCTTTAACGAACAAATTTTCTACTCAGACAAAGGAAGCAATGGCCTCATCCAGTAGAATTGCCCCTTACGAAGCCCATTTTTTGGAGCTCGGAAAGGAGGTGGCGTCTTTGGTCTTTGCCCTTGACCAAGCCCAAGCTGAGCTTCATCAAGTCAAGCTCGAACGTGATCGTCTACGGGAAAAATGGAAGTTGATAGAGATCACCACTCGAGCGATGTTATCCGAGCAACCCCAAGAGTCTGTCCCCATCGCACACCTTACCCTTAGGTCTTATGCGGCTATTTTAAGGGGTTATGTAACAAATAAGTAGCACCATGTTCATGTACATTATTTTTGTATATACTAATGAATATAATTTCTAGTCATTTTTGATGCATTGTAATTAGTTTTTAAAGTATAAATGATGTTTTTAGTTATTATTTAATTAAGAATTATATTTTATTAAATTAAAGGATTTTTGAATTAAATAATATTTTAATAAAATATTATTATTAATATTAAATTAATTTTTATTAAATATAAATGATCTTATAATTTTATGAATGCAATTAAAATTTTTATTAAGGTTTGAAAGCCATTTCTGTCAAAACCCGTGAATTTTTTATAAATGTCGGTTTTTATTTTAAAAGTGAAAATTCACATATTTAGAAAATTATTTAGATAAAATAAATATTATTTTTGGAATCAGGACGTCGAAATTATGCAACGGTGATTTTTTCATAATTTTCTGAGACAGTCAAATTTTTGGGTAAAAATTAAATACCATTTAAATATATAATGTGTTTTATGACATCATAATGACCCAATGGTGATGTAATAAAATACCATAATCCTTATGTTCGGCCAATATATGTTTTATCATTAAAATAATGAGGTTTTGGGTTTGTTTGACTCACTTTTCAAAGCATTAATGGAGCCCTCAAGACTTATTCAACACTTTGCCTTTTTAAATTAATTTCCATGGGAGTGTGACTCACCTCCACATAAGCAACCCTAATTTTTTAATAAGTTCGGACCTTGGCCTTGTAAAATATTGTTTTCCTCTTTCCTTTTCCAGAAACCATGGGCAAATACCATGGGATGGTTTGTGGTTTGGATTATTTTAATATAAGGGGTCCCAAACCTAAATAATAAAGAATTCTCTCACCTTTCCTATATAAACCCACCCAAGCTTCCACTTCCTCCTCACTCAAAGCCCTTGAAGTTCGTCCAACCTCTTCCCTACTCTCTCTAGAATCCTCCCAAGGTGCCCCAAGCTCCCAAGAAGCCTCTCACAAGCCTCTCTCTAGGCTTTGGAAGCACACTTCCAAGTAAGGGTTTTTCTTCCTTTCTCATTTTTGTCAATTTTCTTTAAGTTGTATTGCCCTTTTAATTTCATTTATGAATGTTGGGGTATGGTTTCACACCTCTCCCATACTGCCCTCTTATTGTTTGAATGATGGGAGACCCCTTTCTCTCTCATTAAATGCCTCCCATGTACACCCGTTACTATGCCGAAATTCCGAAAGGAACCTTTTTCTCCTCTTCTATATTCAAGCAATACTTTTGTATCATGAATCTAAATTCCTTTTCAATTGTTTGGACATGTATCTATATGACCTTCTTACTTTCCATTACATGTAAATATGATGAGGAACCCCTTTCTCTCTCATCAGCCTTTTTTATGAATTCTTATGTCACGCTGTTACGCTGCCGAAATCACACCGATTTTCTAAGCCAATATCATTGTGTAGTGAATACCATGCCCATTTCTCCATCAAGGGTATTCACCTTTATGCACGTTTAATTATTTATTGTAAAGTTTCATGTATGAATTCCACATTCCTTTATCGTGGAATAAATGATTATGTTTTATGAATCCATGTTTTATGATCCATGTGGCACACTTATGCATGAAATGAAATGTTTAAGAAGGGTGCGCCCTGATAGCGCTCCAATGCATTGGGTAAAGTATAGTATCATGATACGTCATGTGAAATGAGTGTTGACTCATGCTAATTCAAGTGCAACGAGGGTTTACTCGTGCTTCAAGTGCAATGAGGGTTTACTCATGCTCCATGTGCAATGAGCCTTGGCTCATGCTAATTCAATGTTAAGTGTTGTTGCCACATTTCCATGTTATGATTATCATGTTTTATCATGCCTTTATGTTCATGTCTCTCTTATTCTCTATTTATATGCCTATTGCCTAACATGTTTTGTACTCCTCATGTTATTCATTGTGTACTCCCTTACTGGGCTTTATAGCTCACCCTTTTCTTATGCATGTCCTCAGGTTATCCCATGCAATGCTAAGTACGAAGGAATGTAGTGGTCATGTAAAGGAAGTTTTCAATAAGGATGTTGTATTGCAGGTTTAAAGTTTTTATGTAATGATCCTAAGCCCCAAAGACACTAAACCTCTCGATCTTCTTTGTTGTATCAAGTGAAGTTTTATGTAATAAAGCATGTTTAAGTTGTAATAAAAAGCAGGGTTGTCATAGTTGGTATCAAAGGATAGGTTTCGTTATTTTTGGGATTAGGAAACCCTAGTAAAGCCTTAGATACAAGACTAATCATAATAAAAACATCCCTAAGTTTTGGTAAATACTAAGTAAGTGGTTTATCAAACAAATACATCCCTGTCTGGATACGAGCAGGTAGAGGCGGCTCTGGCACAGATGTATCCTAGGGGTAAAACCCGAAAACACCGCTTTGAGCTAGACTCGAACGGGAACTGGTGCACGACAATGGGCCTTGCTGCACTCTTGGTTACGACACTCCCGGGGGATATGTTTTGATAAATTCACAATCTTAGTATGAACCCTTATTAAGGGAAAAATTCCCCTAAGGATATATGTTAGAAGGAAGATCATGAAAATCCTGGATTGAATCCTATAGACTCATGAGTTAAAGAGATTAAAGTTTATTTATAAGTCATCAACTTTTGTCTTTGGATTACCCTTTATGTGTTACCGCTAACTTTCCTTTTATTCCAGCCAATGGCCGGTAATAGGAGAACTCGGGCTAACAACCGTTGTGAAGATCAGTGTGATGATTGTACTTATGAGATGCCCAATCCAATGGGAGCGGGAATCGCGAACTTTTTCACGCTTCTCTCTCAGCTAACTCAAGTTTTGAATAGAAACACTGGTCAAGAGGAACGTTCAACCCCCCCTAAGAAAGAACAAGTCACTATTGAAAGCTTCATGAGACAAAGGCCTCCTACTTTTAGTGGATCATCCGATCCCACGATTGCTGAACAATGGATCAACTCCATTGAAAAGATATTCTCCATCCTCCAATGCTCTGAAAAAGAGAAGGTTCTCCTGGCGGCTTATCGTATGGAGGGTGAAGCTGATCAATGGTGGACGTTGATCAAAAATACGAAGCCTGAGGAGGAGATTGAGGCTTTGGAATGGAAGGTATTCCGGAAGATGTTTTTTGATAAATATTTTCCACGCACCCTCCGTCTTAAGATGGAAAGGGACTTCCTTTCCCTCAAGCAGAAAGATGAGGAATCTGTGGGAGCGTACGAGGAAAACTTCACAAGGCTTGCACGATACGCTTCCAGCTTTGTCGTTACCCCCGAATGCAAGGTTGGCCGCTTCTTTGGTGGGCTGAAGCCTAGCTTGCGGAAAGCATTAGCGATCCGTGACTTCGACAGCTATGAGGAAATTGTCCGATGTGCCCTCAAGGTTGAAATGGAGATCAGAGAATCACAGGGGTATCATGGGGACAAGAAGCGGAAGGTGGACTTCAATGCTGGTGGTCCGATGGATAAATCCAACGGCGCTAAGAAATTCCAGCACCCCACTTGCCAAAAGTGTGGAAAAAAGCACCCTGGAAATTGCCTTAGGGGGACAAGAAAATGCTTCAAGTGTGGAAGAGAAGGGCACCTAGCTGTTAACTGTCAGCAAGAAGGACCCGCGGCTGCGACGGAGGGGAGGAACGCTCCGTTCGAACCTCAACGCGTTGTTCAATGCTTCAAATGCAAAGAACCGGGTCATTTTGCGAATCAGTGCCCTAATCCAAGGGTTATCGGAGGCAATCAACAACCTACAAGACAGCAAGGAAGATCTTTTGCCATCACTTCTGCCGAAGTGAACCCCGACAACGAAGTGGTGACAGGTACGCTAGTTATTCATTCAAGAATAGCGAACGTACTTTTTGATTCAGGTTCTATGCATTCTTTTATATCTCAAAAGTTTAGTAGAACAATCCCTGCACCACCACAAATCATGGAAGTAAAGATGTCGGTGAGTACGGCAAATGGGGCAATCATTGCATCCCATGAGTATAAGTCCTCCCCTGTTATAATCTGTGGATTGAATTTCCCGTCGAACCTCGTCATACTCCCTTTGGTGGAATTTGATGCAATTCTTGGCATGGATTGGATTTCCTTATATAGAGCCAACATAAATTGTCGGGAGAGGGAAATCACACTCCATATGGAGAATCGACCCCCGATTCTTTACAAGTGTCAGGAGGAAGATGAATCTCCTTTAGCTCCATCATCTCAAGCATGGATATTACTGCCTTATGAGCACGCATATCTGGCTCAGATGATTGAGTCCAAGGAAGAAACCACCCTTGAAGAAATGCCTATTGTGAGGGAATTCGCTGAAGTATTTCCCGAGGAACTTCCTGGTCTTCCTCCAAGAAGAGATGTTGAGTTCTCAATTGAACTTATACCTGGGGCGCTACCAATATCCAAGACTCCATATAGAATGGCTGTGGTTGATCTTGAAGAACTGAAGAAACAACTACAGGAGAATCTAGATAAAGGGTTTATACGCCCAAGTGCATCACCATGGGGTGCACCAGTCCTCTTCGTCAAGAAGAAGGATGGGTCAATGCGGCTTTGCATCGATTATCGTGAACTTAACAAAATCACGATAAAGAAAAAGTATCCTCTCCCAAGAATCGATGACTTGTTTGATCAGCTGCGTGGAGCACAATACTTCTCCAAGGTCGACTTGCGGTCGGGATATTATCAAGTAAGGGTGAAGAAGGAAGATATCCCCAAGACTGCTTTTCGTACAAGGTACGGGCACTATGAATTCATAGTAATTCCTTTTGGACTCACCAATGCTCCAACAATATTCATGGACTTGATGAATAGAGTCTTTAGAGATTACCTAGATAAATTCGTGGTAGTCTTTATAGATGATATTCTAATATACTCCAAAACCAAGGAGGACCATGAGGAGCATTTAAGAACTGTACTGGAGACTTTGCGCAAGGAGAAGCTCTATGACAAGTACAGCAAGTGTGAGTTCTGGTTGAAGGAGGTCTCATTCTTGGGCCATATCATCACAAGCAATGGGATATCTGTGGACCCCTCCAAAACAGATGCAATTGAGGGATGGCCGAGGCCAACATCGGTAACTGATATCCATAGCATCTTGGGGTTAGCTGGATATTATCGACGATTTGTGAGAAACTTCTCACGATTGTCCAACCCTCTTACCAAGATAACTCGAAAGGGAGTAAAGTTTGCTTGGAGTGATGAATGCGAAGAAAGATTCAAGGAGTTGAAAAGGAGGCTTATCACTGCACCTGTGCTCACTTTACCCACAAGTGGGGAGCTTTTTGTGGTATTCAGTGATGCTTCGAAGAAGGGCTTAGGATGTGTGCTGATGCAGAATGATAAAGTGATATCCTATGCCTCAAGACAGTTGAAAATCCATGAGCGAAACTATCCAACGCATGATCTGGAGTTGGCGGCGGTGATCTTTGCCTTGAAAATCTGGCGGCATTATCTCTATGGAGAGAAATGTGAGATATATACTGACCACAAGAGTCTTAAATATATATTCACACAGAAAGAGCTTAATATGCGCCAGAGAAGATGGATAGAGCTCATAAAGGATTATGACTGTTCAATACATTACCACCCTGGGAAGGCGAACAAGGTAGCGGATGCCCTAAGTAAAAAGGATCCAGCAATTCTATCAATGATGAGAATTGAGAAGGATCCAATCTTCTTAGACTTGATGAAGATGGACGTGGGAATTATAAAGGAGGGAACATCATCAATCCTTTCACAAATGATTGCTCAACCATCTCTTTTGGAAAGGTTAAAGGATGCTCAAAAGGATGATGCGAGAATCCAAGAAAAAGTGGAAGCTATCAAAAAGGTAAAATCCTCAGAGTTTAATGTTAATGAAGAAGGAATTGTGCGGTTTGGGAAAAGACTATGTGTCCCATCATGTTCGGAGCTGAAGAAGGAACTTTTGGATGATGCACATAGTTAAAATTTCTCTATTCACCCAGGGAGCACAAAGATGTATCGAGATCTCCGAGAAAACTTTTGGTGGGATAATATGAAGAAGGAGATCGCCGAATATACATCAAAGTGCCTTGTGTGTCAGCAAGTGAAGGCAGAGAGGCAGAAGTCTAAGGGGATGATGCAACCATTGCCCATACCAGAATGGAAATGGGAGAACATCACCATGGACTTCGTCACTGGACTTCCAAGGACATCCAAAAGCAACAATGCAATCTGGGTTATTGTGGATCGTCTTACAAAGACTGCACACTTCATCGCTATTCGAGAGGATTTCTCTTTGGATCAACTGGAACAGATATATATCAGGGAAGTGGTACGGTTGCATGGAGTACCACTATCTATTGTGTCTGACCGAGATCCAAGATTTACCTCTAAGTTTTGGAAGAGTCTTCAACATGCTCTGAATACTAAACTGAACTTCAGTACGGCCTATCATCCTCAAACTGATGGCCAATCCGAGCGGACTATCCAAACACTTGAGGATATGTTGAGAGCGTGCTCAATGGACTTTAAAGGAGGATGGGATCAACATCTTCCTCTAGTTGAGTTCTCTTATAATAATAGTTTCCACTCGAGCATCTAAATGGCACCATATGAAGCCCTGTATGGGAAAAGGTGAAGAACACCGGCATGTTGGGATGAGGTCGGTGAACGTAAGCTGCTTGGACCAGAAATGGTCGAAGAAATGGTGGAGAAGGTGAAAACCATTCAGCAGCATATCAAGGCAGCCCAAAGTCGACAGAAGAGTTATGCAGATAATCGTCGACGAGACCTTGAGTTTAAAGTCGGAGACATGGTGTTTTTACGCATATCTCTGTGGAAGAAGGTCATGAGGTTTGGAAAGAAAGGGAAGTTAAGTCCAAGGTACATCGGCCCATTCGAGATTCTTGATCGTGTTGGGGCTGTGGCCTATCGACTAGCACTTCCACCTACTATGGCCAAGGTGCATGATGTCTTCCATGTATCCCTCTTAAGGAAGTACATACCAGACCCTTCACATGTACTCTCTTCCGAGGTGGTACAATTAGAAGACGATCTTTCTTATGAGGAGCAACCAGTGAAGATCTTAGATCGTAGAGAAAAAGTTCTACGAAATAAGACAATGCCCCTTGTCAAGGTGTTGTGGAGAAACCACAAGTTTGAAGAAGCAACTTGGGAGTCGGAGGATATGATGAAGCTAAGTTACCCACATTTGTTTTAGTGTGGGAAAAGGAAAATTTCGAGGGCGAAATTTCTTAAGGGGGGAATGTTGTAACGACCCAAAGTTTCATTAATGGAAAATCCCTGTTGATCCAGTTAAATGTTTCTTTATGAAAAATGTTTTTATAAGATTTCAACTTCTTTCAGTTTTATGTTAAGATTTGTGACCGTTACTTTTATAGCCGTTGAACAGTGATCATCTGGGTAGTTTAAATATAAGGCTTTAACGAACCAATTTTCTACTCAGACAAAGGAAGCAATGGCCTCATCCAGTAGAATTGCCCCTTACGAAGCCCATTTGTCGGAGCTCGGAAAGGAGGTGGCATCTTTGGGCTTTGCCCTTGACCAAGCCCAAGCTGAGCTTCATCAAGTCAAGCTCGAACGTGATCGTCTACGGGAAAAATGGAAGTTGATAGAGATCACCACTCGAGCGATGTTATCCGAGCAACCCCAAGAGTCTGTCACCATCGCACACCTTACCCTTAGGTCTTATGCAGCTATTTTAAGGGGTTATGTAACAAATAAGTAGCACCATGTTCATGTACATTATTTTTGTATATAATAATGAATATAATTTCTAGTCATTTTTGATGCATTGTAATTAGTTTTTAAAGTACAAATGATGTTTTTAGTTATTATTTAATTAAGAATTATATTTTATTAAATTAAAGGATTTTTGAATTAAATAATATTTTAATAAAATATTATTATTAATATTAAATTAATTTTTATTAAATATAAATGATCTTATAATTTTATGAATGCAATTAAAATTTTTATTAAGGTTTGAAAGCCATTTCTGTCAAAACCCGTGAATTTTTTATAAATGTCGGTTTTTATTTTAAAAGTGAAAATTCACATATTTAGAAAATTATTTAGAGAAAATAAATATTATTTTTGGAATCAGGACGTCGAAATTATCCAACGGTGATTTTTTCATAATTTTCTGAGACAGTCAAATTTTTGGGTAAAAATTAAATACCATTTAAATATATAATGTGTTTTATGACATCATAATGACCCAATGGTGTTGTAATAAAATACCATAATCCTTATGTTCGGCCAATATGTGTTTTATCATTAAAATAATGAGGTTTTGGGTTTGTTTGACTCACTTTTCAAAGCATTAATGGAGCCCTCAAGACTTATTCAACACTTTGCCTTTTTAAATTAATTTCCATGGGAGTGTGACTCACCTCCACATAAGAAACCCTAATTTTTTAATAAGTTCGGACCTTGGCCTTGTAAAATATTGTTTTCCTCTTTCCTTTTCCAGAAACCATGGGCAAATACCATGGGATGGTTTGTGGTTTGGATTATTTTAATATAAGGGGTCCCAAACCTAAATAATAAAGAATTCTCTCACCTTTCCTATATAAACCCACCCAAGCTCCCACTTCCTCCTCACTCAAAGCCCTTGAAGTTCGTCCAACCTCTGCCCTACTCTCTCTAGAATCCTCCCAAGGTGCCCCAAGCTCCCAAGAAGCCTCTCACAAGCCTCTCTCTAGGCTTTGTAAGCACACTTCCAAGTAAGGGTTTTTCTTCCTTTCTCATTTTTGTCAATTTTCTTTAAGTTGTATTGCCCTTTTAATTTCATTTATGAATGTTGGGGTATGGTTTCGCACCTCTCCCATACTTCCCTCTTATTGTTTGAATGATGGGAGACCCCTTTTCTCTCATTAAATGCCTCCCATGTACACCCGTTACTATGCCGAAATTCCGAAAGGAACCCTTTTCTCCTCTTCTATATTCAAGCAATACTTTTGTATCATGAATCTAAATTCCTTTTCAATTGTTGGGATATGTATATATATGACCTTCTTACTGTCCATTACATGTAAATATGATGAGGAACCCCTTTCTCTCTCATAAGCCTTTTTTATGAATTCTTATGTCACGCCGTTACGCTGCCGAAATCACACCGATTTTCTAAGCCAATATCATTGTGTAGTGAATACCATGCCCATTTCTCCATCAAGGGTATTCACCTTTATGCACGTTTACTTATTGATTGTAAAGTTTCATGTATGAATTCCACATTACTTTATCGTGGAATAAATGATTATGTTTTATGAATCCATGTTTTATGATCCATGTGGCACACTTATGCATGAAATGAAATGTTTAAGAAGGGTGCGCCCTGATAGCGCTCCAATGCATTGGGTAAAGTATAGTATCATGATACGTCATGTGCAATGGGTGTTGACTCATTCTAATTCAAGTGCAACGAGGGTTTACTCGTGTTTCAAGTGCAATGAGGGTTTACTCATGCTCCATGTGTAATGAGCCTTGGCTCATGCTAATTCAATGTTAAGTGTTGTTGCCACATTTCCATGTTATGATTATCATGATTTATCATGCCTTTATGTTCATGTCTCTCTTATGCTCTATTGATATGCCTATTGCCTAACATGTTTTGTACTCCTCATGTTATTCATTGTGTACTCCCTTACTGGGCTTTATAGCTCACCCTTTTCTTATGCATGTCCTCAGGTTATCCCATGCAATGCTAAGTACGAAGGAATGTAGTGGTCATGTAAAGGAAGTTTTCAATAAGGATGTTGTATTGCAAGTTTAAAGTTTTTATGTAATGATCCTAAGCCCCAAAGACACTAAACCTCTCGATCTTTTTTGTTGTATCAAGTGAAGTTTTATGTAATAAAGCATGTTTAAGTTGTAATAAAAAGCAGGGTTGTCATAATACGTAGTTCTTGAAATGCAGTTTAACGTCGTGCATGACGAAAGTATGAGTGATCTTAGTTTAGGGTCATAGAATTCGGACCATAATAATGAATACACAGTGTGTGTTTTCATGAGGACTTTTCAGCCAAGGGACTGAAAGTGAAATTTGGGGTTAGGCCCCAAAGACTTGGGACTGGATTCGAGGGACACTCGAATGTTCCTACGTATCCCATAAGGATGGGAATCAAGTCCACGTAGTTCTAGAAATGCCCTTTGTACAAATTTGGTTCGTACATGTGAAGGGTGAAAGGGGACTTTAGTGCAATGATGGTTTAACCTAAAAAAGTTTAGGCATTACCATGTATGCATGTAGTCTTTTGAAAATGAAAACCATGATTGAAAAATCAATGTCAATAATAGTTCTCTCTCAAATGAGAAAATCAAAGAATATTGTAGTTTATTGTCATACCGGACAAAAGTGTTGTATAGTTTAACGTCATATAACAAGGACGAAATTGAATCAATGTAAAGATATTGATTCCAGGGGTGGTTTCACAAATCAACATCATATGAGATGGTGGTGAACCGATGTGAAGAGATTGTTTTTGGGCTTGAACCCTGGGAGGTTGCCTACATACCCAGCCTGGAGGGCAAGGATCAAAGTCCGTGTAGTTCAATTAAAGAATGAATTAATGATCAAGTTGTTCTTGTGGACAATGATCTAATAAAAAATATTGTTGGGACTTACACATGGTTAGTGGCCCAAAGGGAGTGTTATGGTTGATGTTCGCTCTAAGCTCACGTGAGTCATACTCGGTGTGAGAAACAAGAGGTAATAACAACCTTAACGATGTACAGTTTAATGTCATGTAGGACATAAAAAAGGGACTATGCAGTTTAAAGTCTTGCAGTTAGGACTATTGGTGCTGCACAGTTTAGTGTCATGTAGCAGGGACAAAATACAGTTTAATGTCATGTAGGACCTATCAAGGATTTTCTGTACAGTTTAGCGTCATGTAGTTAGGACGATGGGGATAAAATAGTTTAACGTCATATTGGACAAAAGGGGGACTGTGCAGTTTAATGTCATGCCGTAAGGACAAAATAACACACCATTTATGTCATGTTGGATGAAAGTGCGAATAGTTTAAGGTCATATGCATGGACCGTGGATGGTGCAGTTTAATGTCATGCTGGACCTTTGATGATTATATAGTTTAACGTCTTTCCGGACGTGAGGGACTTTTATACAGTTTAGCGTCATGTAGTTAGGACGTCACAGTTTAACATCTTGCTGGACATAAGGGATTTTCAAATAGTTTATGGTCATATACATGGACCAGGGATGATGCAGTTTATGGTCATGCTGGACGGTTTATGGAACTTTTTCACAGTTTAATGTCATGTGGGACGAAGTTGCAGTTTAAAGTCATACTGGACCATTGCTGTATAGTTTTAATGTCATATAGCAAGGACGAACTGGTGCTGTACACTTTAAAGTCATGTAGCTAGGACTAAGGTGAACCAATACAAGGATATCAGTTCTGGGGACTTTTTACAGTTTATCGTCATGCTGGACGTTGGAAGTGCCACACAGTTTAATGTCATGTTGCTAGGACATAATATAGTTTAATGTCATTTCAGACAAAATATAGTTTAATGTCATCTCGGACAAAATATGGAACTTCTGTACAGTTTAATGTCATGTAGATAGGACATAATACAGTTTAGTGTCATGTAGGACAATATCATGAACCAATGTGATTGTTTTGGATCTGGGAACAATATTTTGTGTTTATACAAAATACTTCTTCAGAAATCTAGCATTAGTTGGAGTCGTGATGTGTTCTCCATCCATTGAGATTAGAGAATATGCTCCATTGGAGTAGACCTTATGTATTGAATAAGGTCCTTCCCATTTTGGTTCAAGCTTGGGAGGCTTCTTTCCTGGTATCATTGGTGCTCTGAGAACCAATACCAATTCTCCCTAAATGAATGAACGAAGACGAACTTTTTTGTTAAAAGCTCGTGCTATTCGATTCTGATAGATTTCCAAGTGGTGCAAAGTGCACAATCTTTTTTCATCTAACTGTTCCAATTCATTCAACCGCTTTTGGGATTGCTCATCCATAGATAATTGATCACAAATGGCTATTCTGAGTGAGGGAAATTGAACTTCAATTGGCAAGACTGCTTCTGTTCCATATACCAATGAATATGGAGTTGACCGCGTTGCATTGCGAGTGGTAGTCCGATAAGCCCATAAAGCATGAAAGAGTTTATCAGGCCATGACCTCTTATCTTTATCCACCATCTTTTGCAGTATATTTGAAAGAGTCTTGTTGAAGGCCTCTATCTGGCCATTAGCCGCTGCATGATATCGAGATGAATGGTTGGACTTAATGTTGTATTCTTGATACAATTTCTTTACCTCAGAAGAACAGAAGTTGGTGCCATTTTCCGTCAATATGGTATGAGGGACACCAAATCTAGTAATGATGTTAGACTTGATGAAGCTAACAATTCATTTAGAACTAACTTCTTTGAGAGGTACTGCCTCTGCCCATTTGGAAAAGAAATCAGTAGTAGTAAGAATGTACTTAAACTGCTTGGCCGTAGCTGAAGGGTAAGGTCCCACCACATCCATTCCCCATGTGGAAAATGGCCATGAGTATTTAGCTGTATGAAGCAACTCTGGAGGTTTATGAATGAAGTTGGCATATACTTGGCATGAATGACACTTCTTTGTGAAATTAACACAATCTTGTATCATTGAAGGCCAAAAGTATCCAAGCCTTCGAATTTGATCAGACAGTCTATGTCCAGACTGGTGGGCACCACAAACTCCTACATGCACTTCTTTTATGACAGCCATTGTCTCTTCACCATCAATACATCTGAAGAGAACTCCATCAAAACCACGTTTGTAGAGAATTTTCTCGAGGTGGTTTGGGCTATCATAAACAGTAAAATTGACCACACGTCGCCGAATTTGTTCTTTCTCGGCTCTATCAGGTGGAAGTGTTCCATTTTGAAGGTATTCCCTGATAGGTGACATCCATCCTGTAGTATGACCATATGGTTCAGGAATGGGACTAGTTTCATTAATTTCCTCTGTTCTGACTTGAACATAAGGTGAAATTGCACGAAGGTGGGCAATACAGATGGTTGTCTCGTCCCGATTTGAATCTGCTAAAGCTGTGGCTATATTAGCTAGTGCATCATCTTGAGCATTTTGTGATCTTGGGACATAAGAAAATGTCGGTTCTGAAGGGAATTCCGACATTAACTCTCTGACGTAATCATACAAAGGGATTAATTCTTCTTTTCTGATGGCATAATCCCCATTGACTTGTTTGATTACCAGGTCTGAATCACCTTTCACCTTTAAGTGATTCACTTGTTCTTGAAGCGCTAATTCCAATCCTGTAATGAGAGCTTGGTATTCAGCTTCATTATTGGTACCACCTTCCCACAACAAAAAGGAATAAGGTAACACTGCCTTATCTGGAGAAATGAGCACAATTCTTAAACCAACTTTTTTGAATTTAGGATTTTCCATTTTCTTCCCTGTTGGACTTCTAGAAGCACCATCAAAATACATTTCCCATGTTTGAGGACTCTCTTGAATAGAGAAAAATTCCACATCAGGGAGTTCGATATCTGAATACGTGTCTTCCACTGAAGGATGTTCATCCAGGAAATCAGCCAGATCTTGGCCCTTAATTGCCTTTTGAGACACATACTGAATGTCGAACTGCTGTAGAATAACAGCCCACCTTGCCAGACGTCCTGTAAGCATTGGACGACTAAGGATGAATTTGAGCGGATTATTACGAGACACCAATTGGACCTCATGATGTTGCAGGTAGTGTCTCCGTTTCTGAACTGCAAAGATTAATGCTAGGTAGCACTTTTCAATACTTGAATACCGGGTTTCTGCTTCAAGCATAGTTCTACTGAGATAGTAGAGACTATTTTCATTCCCAGCATCATTCTTTTGAGCGAGAAAGGCACCCAATGATCGCTCTAAAGCTGTCACATAGAGAATAAGCGGTCTACCCTCAACAGGTGGCATGAGTACTGGTGGACTTAAGAGGTATTTCTTGAGAACATCAAATGCCTCTTGACATTCTTCAGTCCATTGGTAAGTGACTCCTTTCTTCAATAATTTGGTAAAGGGTAAACTTTTGCCTGCCAAATTGGCGATGAAACGCCGAATATAGGCTAAGTGTCCTTGAAGTCCTCTTAATTCTTTCAAATTCTGAGGAGGTGACATACCAAGGATTGATTTGGTCTTCTCAGTATTGACTTCAATACCACGATGGCGTACAACAAAGCCGAGGAATTTTCCTGAGGTTGCCCCAAAAGCACATTTTAAGGGGTTCATCTTCAAACTATGTTGTCGAAGCTTGTGGAATATGACTTCCAAATCAGCCAAGTGATTAGAACGTTGTTTGGATTTAACCACCAAATCATCTACATAGAATTCAACAAACTTCACTAAAAGAGGTTTGAAGATACGATGCATGACGCGTTGATATGTTGAACCTGCATTCTTTAAACCAAAGGGCATCACCCGGTAACAAAACACACCTTGAGGAGCTCTGAAGGCTGTATATTCCTCATCTTCTGGGGCCATTCGGATTTGATTATATCCAGAATATCCATCCATGAAAGAAAGTACTTCATAGCCAGCCGTCGCATTAATTAAGAGTTCTGTAATCGGAACTGGGAAATCATCTTTAGGACAATACCGATTAAGATCTCTGAAATCAATGCAAACCCTAATTTGTCCATTCTTCTTCTTTACAGGGACAATATTAGCCAACCACTTGGGATATTGAACTTCTCTGATGAAGTTAGCTTTGATAAGCTTATCCACTTCAGCCTCAATTTTGGAAGCATAGGTTGGGTGTGTTCTTCTTGCGTCTTGCTTGAATCCTCGGTGTTCTTTTGGTAAACCCAAATGATGAGTAGCAACATCAGGATCAAGCCCAGGCATTTCTGTATAATTCCAAGAAAAAATATCTTTATTTTGCTGTAGAAAAGAAATATACATCTCTTGCTCTTCAAGGGTCATGGCTGCACTAATTAAAGTGGGGCGTGGATCTTTCTCTGTACCCAGATTTACTTCTCTGAGTTCATCCACAATGGTAGAGATACCCTCTTCAAATTATGGAGGAGCATCTCTAAGATCTTCCTCTTCCTCTTCATCATGTGTTATTTCTTCCATTTCTACTTGCAAAGTAGATGAAAAAACGAAATTCCCATGATCATAAGAGATGTCAAAATTTTCACATTTTGAAGAAGAAGCTTCCATTTCCGACCCTATTGATGATAAAGGGTCTTCTTTGGGAAATAAAGAGGAGATGATGGATTGAGAATCGACATCATTATTCACCTCTGGTGTTGCTATAACTTCTTCTGGCCTGATTAGTGAAGTATAGACTTGTTGGATTTCAGGAGACGAAATGAAAATGTCACCACTTATGCTTTCATCACTGCTTGGTAGGTTACCAATTTCTCCCATGTTGTCTGGATCGATCGCCGTAATTGACATTATGGATCTCTCCATAAGAGTATTTTGATTTGGGCCTATTTTGTCAATTTGACTGATAGGTAACACATAATCTGTACTCACATGTGAAAATGGATTTATTGGAATTTTTTCCAAACCATATGGAGCATTAACTTTGGTAATTTCCTTCATTGTAGATTTTTCTCTTCCCTTCATGTGATAAAATTCCACCTCAATGTATTGAGACTCACATGTCTTTAATGGGGCCTTATCACCATACAATGTTCCAACTTGACCATCGAAATAGTATTTGAGACATTGATGGTATGATGATGGAATAGTTGCATGCTGATGTAGCCAGGGTCTTCCAAGCAAGATATTGAAAGCTGAGTCTTGATCAACAATCATGAAATCCGAATTGGATACAAGATCTCCAAACTGAGTTCTGAGTGTAACTTCTCCCAGTGGTTCTTCTTCATTTTTATCATATCCTTTTAACATCATGGTAGAAGGAGGTAAATCAGATTCCGTGAGTCCCAATCGACGAAGTGTACGAATGGGCATGAGATTGACTCCTGAACCATTGTCAATGAAAGCTCTTCGAACATCTATACCATTGACTTTGCCAGATAAGTACAAAGGCTTTATGTGCCCATGCACAACATCATCTTCATATTTATCAGTAAAAGATATCACTGCATGGCATTCTGCAGGATTATTCTCTATGTGATAGATTTCAGCTGCAGCAATTTCAGCTTCAAACTCCTGAGGACTTGACAAAGCTTCGATGAGTGATTCCCGAAGATCTTTTGACAGATTCAAAGCATCCAAAATTGATAACTTGGCTGGTACTTGGGCCAAGTGTTTCAATATATCATACTTTTGATCTAGAGGTCTGCGTTTCCCAATAGGAATATGCGGTTTAGCAGGTACCTTAGAAGCAGATGCTTTGGAAGCTGATGCATCTTGTATTGAAGCTGGCAACATCCTTGGTTTTGGCAGATTAGACTGATTAGATCCATTTACTTTCTGAGATAAAGAAGATGGAACTTTTAATCGGTCTTCCAAAATAACGGTGTCAAAACCGAGTTGGCCATTGGTAGAAGAACTTGCTTGTTCTTTTTGAGCTCGCTGAAGGGCTCTACCACGAGTTTCTGCTGCATATACAGTGCTAGCAGGGGTAAAATTAGAGTAGTGGCTTTGGAAAGATCCACGTCTTCCCCTATATCCTGAACCTCTAGAACCTCTTCGGATTCCCTTATTTGATACAGGGAATTCAGGCTCATCAAGGCTGGAATATGGATCTGTTAATTGAATCATATTAACAGAACCAAAGATTAACTCTTCGTCTGATAAAGACTTTGCCTGGTTAGCCTGTTTAGGCTGTGCCGTTTGGTGGGACGGTGCCCGTGGCTTTGAAGTAGATGGCATGAAATCTGTCAGAGTCAAAGACAATTTAGGCTTTGATACATACTCATCTTCTCCTGATTCCTCTTTCTTCTTTGAATTGCGCTGCCCTTTTGAGGATTTGTCTTTTGATGGAGGCTTTACTGTAGCTTTTGTAGGAGACACAATTGGTTTCTTCAATTGTGTTCGCAAAATGGAATGGGTCCGATTGATTGTCTTTCTGACCATCCAATCATCATATTTTTTTCGCAGTTTTGCTTTTGACTTCCTGCCACTAGCCTCCTTCCTCTGGATCTGTAGCGGTAATACACGCTACATGAGCTGAAGAACCCTTCAATTTGACTTGTCCCAGGTCGACCATCTTTTGTAGGAGGTCTTTAAAGACAAAACACTCCTGGATGGGATGCCCCAACATTTGATGAAAGGGACAATAATTGGGACGGTCTTCATCTCCTTCCTTGTTTGGCCTCTTGGGCACTGGTAATTGAACCAAATTATTTTCCAGAGCTGAAATGAAGTAACCAGGAATTTTCTCACTTCGGAAAGAGTATTTTTTACTCTTCATATCCTCAAATTGTTTTCGTCGTTGATCTTTTTGAACATTTGGACGAAACAGCCTTTTTTGTTGGCATTCAGGAGGTGGAGCCCTTCGAGAAGATGAAGGTTTTGAAGTAGAAATAGGTACAGGTTCTTGTTTAAGCATAACTGTAGAAGTTTCTGCTTTACCCATTCTTCTTCCTGGAGCTGATGGAATTACACGAGATTTAACCTTACCCTGTATAAGGGAATCTTCAATCTGCTGAGCGATTGAAGTAAGGTCTCGAAACCCTCCTGTATATTTCACAGGGATCAATGGCGTGCGTAATTCGTCACGCAAATTTGCCACACATATTGGCAAAAATTCCTCCTAAGGGAGTGCTAAACTCAGGGAATACGTTAATCCCTTCCAACGAGAAATGAAATCAGAGACTCTTTCATTCTCCCTTTGCTTGCAGTTTGTAAGATCGAAAACTGTCGTTTTTGGCAAAGTTGAGCTAAACTGAAGAAGGAATTTTTGACGAAGATCCTCCCATCCGATGAATGACCGGGATTGAAAGCTTGTATACCAGACAAAAGATGGTCCTCGCAAGGTTCGCACGAAGCATCTGAGTTTCACTGTTTCTTGCTGCTCTGGAGATCCCATAATAGGATCACAACAAGACACGTAATGCGTCAAATGTTGTTCAGGGTCGTCTGATCCATTGAAAGTAGGGAAAACAGGGTTTCTAAAACTGGATGGAGGAGAAATTTAATCTACCCATTCAGGCTAAACTTTCTTTTCAGGTTGAACTTGCACCCGTTTCCCTTCCAGAGTTTCTAACCGAGCTGTTAATGACTCAATAGTAGTTATTTACTTTTGAGAAACATCAGGTTGAACTTGGTTTTGGGTAGGTGCAATGAATGGAGCTTGGACAGACGTGATGGTTGGTGCTGCAACTGATGGTAGTGCTGCCAACCATTGTTGCATTTGACCCGTAGGATTAGACCTCTGAGGGTGTACTGATAAAGGAGGATATTCCTGATCTATCTCAGTAGTTACAACAAATTCCTTCGGCTGTCGGACTTCATCATTCTTAAGAAGAAGACTACTCTGAAGTAGTTCTGCATTCAACCTTCTTAATTCTTTCATTTCTTCCTCCTGTTGTGCAAACCTTTGCTCTAATGAGAGCGATTGACCTCCTTCAGAGGAAGGGTGAGAAGTAACCTGATTCTTTCCTTTCCCCTTATTGGATCCTTTTTGGAGAGGGGGAAGTGGGTTACTTGAAGGAATACCCAGATTTTGGGTAATCCTTTGATTAAGTGTGCGCACACCTTCTTCATTTAGGTCTGTGTGCGCAACTTCTTGAGCAGGAACCTCTTCGTCTGATCCCTCTTATTGAGCCTCATCTGGTGAATCAGCAGCAACGGCATTAATGAAATTAATGGATGCATATTGCATGGAATCCTTTCTATCATCATTTCTGTGATATTGTCTTCTTCCATGTCCTTGATGAGACATGGCATTCCGTTGACTTGATCCCTCAGGAACTTCTTGGAGAACCGTCACTTGGAGAGAATCTCCTGATAGCTTGGCTCTTCGTTCCTCTTGAGGCTTATTCCCTAATCGAGAGAATACTGACTTTCTCTGAGGGAGGGATTGAGGATTTGAAAAAGTCCCTAGTCCAGTGGACTGGGGATGTTCCTGCTGCTTCCGCTCAACTCCTCGAATCCCATTTGTTGACTCTGAGGGTTGGGTTAGAGAAGTCCCCATTCTGACAAGCTGGGGTGTCTCTTAACATGCTATGTCTGAGATCTTCTTAAAATCTCTCTTGATCTTGCGAATCTTAGTTCGAAAATTAGATGGATGCATTAACATGTATCCACTTTTATCACCTGGTTCAACAGATCGTTGGATGATTTCGGAAACTTCTGTCATTTGATGACGTGTTTGCTCCAGACGAGAGGCTTGTGCAATATTATCGCCTGCTTGATGTAGGAGCAATTCAAAAACTTGTTCTCTATATACTTTATTTTGATAGGAACTAGTTGAATCATGTTCTTGAGCAAGATTTTGATTATGAACAAAGCCCATTGACTGTGGCCGGCCATGGGTAATAACATTGCATGAGACCATTTTCGGTGGGCTTTGCTGACCGAAAAGTACTGTGAAATGTAGTGCTCCGTGAACACCCCATCCTCTGATATGAACATCAGATGGAGCATTGGCAATTAACTGACGCAATTTTCTTAGTGCGCCAAGGCATGAACGTTGAAGGGTTCTCTGTTGCTTTTCAGCCTTCGGATACCGAGAGACTGATAGAGATGCCAAATCAATATGACGTTGTAGCCCTTCTATTATCTTAAGATGATTTTCATATTCATCGTAAGATATTACCTTCTTCTTTAATTGACAAAAAGTTTTCCATATGTTGAGACGAATATCATGGATTCCATCATCCGTCAACATCTTTGGAATGTCGTACTGGGAGTCAGCCAAAGGCCAAAACATGACTGGTACTTCACCTTTTTCCAGTTTTTTCCTCATGTTCAGCATTTCCTCTTTATCATTAAATGAAGATTCTTCTACCTGTTTGGACCAGAGTTGGTGTTTCCTTGTTGCTTCATCGGATTCAACAAGATTGGTAGAGAGATCACTATTCATGCTGGAAGATGAATGACCTAGGGATGGTTCGGAGAATAACCTGAACCCCAGGCTATCTTCTGATGGAGAAAGAGTTTCACCTGCCGATAGTAAAGCATCAGACATGTCTGGTTTTACGTTTGCAAGTGCCTCGAAGTAGGAGGGCTTTCACGTCACTACATTGCCTTCTGAAGAATTTTCGAGACAACGTGAATCACTACTGCAGAGAGGACTTTCGCAGCGAAGTTCATCACCATGAGGAGGACCATCATGATGGGTTACAGCAAAAGATGAAATCTCTTTCTCCTTGGTCTTCTGACCACACAGAGGGTTCCTGTGGCTCCCATCTGAAGAAGAAACTTCAATATTGACCGAACTTTCATGAAGCAAGTCTTCATGAGGAAGTGTCTGTTGAAGACCTTCAGAATTAATGATCCCGTTATTGGGAACTGAGGGAGTAGAATCTTGAATTCAGACAGACAAATGTCTGAGGGCTTCAAGAACTCCAGCATCGAGCAAGGCTTGGTTACAGATTGGCCTTTGATCTCCTGACTGTGTTGGGCGGATCTTTTTATTAGATGCCTTCTTACTCACTTTAGAAACCACTTGATGACGAAAGTGATTGCTCTGAGCAGGTGTATGTGCCTGATCAGGAAAGATGGTCAGGTTAGGCTGACGATCTCCACTCAAATCAGGTGTATGTGCCTAACTTGGTTGTCCGTATGATATGGGGGAGTATGCCCCATAACCCTGTTGGACTAGAACAGATGTGTGTGTCTGTTCCGGAGTGAATCGTTGATGTGTCACTCCATTGCTAGGGATAGATTTATGTGTCTGTCCCTGTGATGATGCTGAAGCTGTTATAATATCCTGGCAAGTATCCAGAATATGAGCAGGAATTTGCTTCTGCTCTTTCACCATTTACAAAATATGTTTGGTGACTTCAGCCGCCGGAACGGGGATATACGTCCATTCCGGGCTTGGAGTAGGTGTATGTGCCTGCTCCTGTCCTCCTTTTCCTGTCAGTGAATCCTGACAGTACTCAAGTGTGGAGGCAGAGAGTTGAGTCTGTCACCTGTTTATCGTCAGGGCTTTCCGACTGACTTCTCCGTGCGCTACCAAGCGAGACTATTGGTATGCTTGATTAGTATTAGCAGGTGTATGTGCCTGCTGATTACACTTCGCCAAACGTGGTTGACGAGATCCATCATATGTAGTCAGACGAGCCTGCTGACTAACTGGTGATGTATAAGCAGGTGTATGTTCCTGCCTATGGTACTCCGACGGAATTGTCTGGCGGGATTGGCGTGATGCTGCCAGACGAGTCTGCTGGACAGCGGAATTAAAACGGACAGGTGTGTATGTCTGCTCGTTGTTTTCCACCAAGTTAGGTTGGTGGAATTTTCCGGAGATGGCAGGGATGACAACCTGCCTATTGTTAACCGGATTCTGTATCTGGCGGTTCATCTTGCCTGCTCGGGTTCGAGGAACCTGAGCTGAATGCCTGGAGTCGGTACCCTCATCATGTTGAGGGCGCACTACCGCACGAGTATGGTGGCGATTGTTGATGGGAGCCCTCGGGAAGGACTCCTGTTTTTTTAAACTAAGGCCCTGAGGGACCTGCTCATTCACTTCCTCAGAGTAAGGGAGTGAATGGAAATTGCGTTCCGGGGATAACGACCCGAAACGGTTGGAGACGGTAGTCAGCACCGCCTGCTTCTTGATTGCTGGCCGCCGTTGTCCGGACGACCAGGTAGAGTTGTTAACTTGGAGGGCTTGACGAGCGGCCTCCAGAGTTGGGATAGTACCATTGCGACGGTACTCCTTAACCAGTGCATTAGAAACCCAGCGTTGAAGATGCTGAGTTGGTGATGTCATCCTCAGAGCGGACGACGTTCCAGCAGGAGTAGTAGCATTGGTTTTCACAGCAGCAGACCTCACAGTAGAGGTGTTTACAGCAACAGTATTCACAGGGGTGAATTTAAGGAAAGCCATTTTGCAGAAGATCTTGAGAAAAGAGTGCCTGTTCCATATAACAGACATAATCAAGATGAATCTGGCCACTGCATCTTTTGGATGAGCACATGTCAATGATTGCTTTTTTGGCTCAAGGGGCCTAACAAAAAAGAAGAACATCACTTTAACTTGGTTAAGGATTCATGTCGGGTTCACCATTTTTGGTTTCGCACGGAATCCGGGGATGACCTCCTGGACGGGAGATTCAAACGTTCCGATCGGTTTCTAACGGGTTTGTTCGTATAACTGGAAACATCCAATGATTCCACATCCGTTTGGACCTACTTTCCAAAGGTAGGCGCTCATTAGCTTGTGGGCTAATGAGGCATAGGAATTTGCATTGGTCGAGAGGATGGGAGGTCGGACTCATCACACCTTTTTGAGGGGAATTATTGTCTACTCCGGGACTCTCTTTATAGATTTAAGTTATGTTCGTGAATCCTTATTACATTACCAAGTATAAAATGAGGTTTCCTTTAGTTTTAACAATCAATGATTAAATATGCAAGAAATTTAGAGAATCTTTTATATGTATTCGAGGTTCTTCATCAATAGAGAATCATCTATATCTGTTTAGAGATTCTTGGTCAATGGTATCCTTCAAAACATTTATATAAAAGTCTCTTTGGTCATTATGATGACCAGGCTGGTTTTAAAGCCACTCAGTGGGGCACTTGAAGTTTATCGTCATTCAGAAGGACAGAGATTATTTCAAAGTTGGGATCGAACCCATAAACGGGCTACCTACGTATCCTTTGTTTTGGAAAAGGAATCAGAACCCACGTAGTTCGAGTAATGGAGTATGATGTTTATGATTGATGGCTCAAAGAAGAATGTCATAATTACTTTTACACTCTAAGATCACGTGAGTCATGCTCGGTGTGAGAAACAAGAGGTATTGGTAAAAATTAGACAATTGTGCCATGAAAGATGCAATCATAAGAAATTGTTTGGGGCTTATGTATGTATGACTGCCCAAAATAGATGAAGGATTAGGATTTAATTTTAGGGAGAAAATCCAGGAACAGGGTCCATAAAGGTATATGTGCTTTATAAAGATTTGAATACTCTAATATTGGGGCTTACTCCTAAGGAGGATTCCCAAGATAGGAGGGGACTTATGATTGAGTTTTACTCCTGAAAAGGAAACCCAAATCAAAGGTAAATTATGACTGGTTAAGAGAATTTTAAGGGGGCTTGAGGTTTACTCCTAAAAAGGAAAACCCAAGATTATGACTGGGAATTACTCCTAAAAAAGGAGGCCCAGGTTATGACTGAGTCTTATTCCTGAAAAGGAGACCCAGGTTAGGGGACTTGGGGCTTACTCCTGAAAAGGAAGCCCAAGGTTATGGCTGAGTCTTATTCCTGAAAAGGAGACCCAGGTTAGGGATTAAGGTTTGGGGCTTACTCCTGAAAAGGAAGCCCAAAATTAGAGGACTTGATTGGGGCTTACTCCTGAGGAGGATTCCCAAGTTAAGGAATTAAGGTTTGGGGCTTACTCCTGAGGAGGATGCCCAAAATAAGAGGATTTATAACTGGGGATTATTCTTGAAAAGGAGACCCAGGTTAGGATTCTCTCATCTTAAAGGATGAGGTTGAATGAATGAACTCTCCATATTTAATGACATAAGGATATTTAAATCACTAGAATTTGAGAGATATTCCACAGAATTCCTTTTAGATAAGGAATTCAAATCAAGAAATCATGCCATAAATGGCTTTGAAGAGTGTCTTGAAGACTGAATCTTGAAAAGGAAAGGTGTGATGGCTTAAGAGGGGTAAAAAAATGGGCAAGATGGGCACCCAAAAAGATAGGGGCGCGCAAGTCTTGCAGGGCGCGCAAGTATTCCGTGGGCGCGCAAGTATGGTCGCGCAGGTATACCTGCGCGGCACATGGTGTACTTGCGTGATTTTCAACCAGCATTGAAATACTTGAGCGACTCTTTTTTAAACCCTTTAGAATTTTCTTGAGGTTCTTCCAGAAAAGGGACGCGCAAGTTATATTGAAGGAAATAAGTCGGCGCGCAAGTGTTTGATAAGTTTCATAACTTAGGCCTTCCTTCTTCTCTTTAGATCTTCCGTTCTAGGTAATAAATTACCTTAGAAGTGTTCCGGAAGCTTTGAGAAGAGACTTGGGCGTCGGGAGCTTCAATCCGAGTTTCTGGAAAAAGATCCTCTCGAATGGGGGGCCCACAGGGTCTATTTATAGGCAAAAGAAGACCCCGGGCGGTTACCACTTAGGTCGCGCAAGTCACTTGCGTGACCAAGAGCGTCGCGCAAGTGTACTTGCGCGACAGTGGTATAACTTGCGCGGTGGATTTTTTGTTGATCCTTTGTTCATGCCTTTGTCGATTTTTGATGTTTTCTTCAAAGGATGAATCACTTTCAGCTTAGATATTCCCTTTTCCGGTCTTTACATTCTATGACGAAAGGAGCGTCAACACCTTCATTTCTAAATAACTATATATTATTATTTTAAAAGTGAAAATAAAAAATTTTAAAATATTATTTTGGTAAAATGAATATTGTTTTTTTAAGAATGATGAAATATTCCAATGGTTAATTTTTCTTATTTTTTTGAGACAATCAAATGTTCGGGAAAAAATAAATACCTTATAAATATATAGTGTGTATTATGACATCATAATGAATCTAATGTTATGTAATACATAAAATAACTTGTATACAAGACCAATTATGTGTTTTCCATTTAAAATAATATGAATTTATATGTATTTGATTAAATTTATAAATCCTTTATGAATCCTCCAAACCATTAATAAATTTTAAGGATTTAAAACCATTTCTTTAAGAGTATGAATCACTTCTACATAATAAAGGATATTATTTTATTATTTTAGGCCATTAAATTTATAAAAATAAAAACAAACACTCCCCTTTTGAATAAACCTTTTTATAAAATTATTTTAAGGTTTGTGGTTTTGGTTATTTTATTATATAGAGTTGAAAACATATATTACTGAAATAATAATGAATTCCCCACTCATTTACTATATAATCCCACCCAACCTCCATGTTCACTTCACTAAAAGTACTTTTATAAAGTCCTTACTCTTCCCTACCCTCATTATTATCCTTCAAAGGTGCCTCCATGCTCTCAAAATGTCCCCTCTATGCATTTCGAGTCACACACTCAAGTTAAGGGACCTTCCCATCCTCCTCTCAATTTAAGAACCTTCTTTGAAATTTTTATTTTTAATTTAAATTGGTTATATTTTTATTCACATATAAAAATTCCATTACTCTCTAATTTACATTATTTTAATTATATACCAATTATTCTCTACCATTATGACCCTTACCTGAGGCGTTATTGTTCCAAGATTTAGTAAGGGATTTCTCTCTTCTCATTTATATTCAAGAACCACTTTAATATTATTTATATTAGATTCAATTTGTGTTTTGTGTGTGTTTTAAAACAAAAATATTACATCAAATTTTATATATAAATGATGGTAGATCCATTTAACTCTCATTAATCTCGACCTTTTACCATTACATACTCCTGTTACCACGCTGAAGTTTATTAAGGGAACCTCTCACTCTCCTTTTTATTAAAGTTTCTTTATTATCTTAAGCCTTATAATTCATATTTTTAATTTTGTTATATGTCTTTCCATGTCCCAATTACTAAAAATTTTACTTCAGAAATATGATATACACATTTAACATTCATCAACAATTTTTTTTAATTTTTATGTGACACTATTATGCTACCATACTTTCACCACAATTTTCCATACCAAAAATATTTTGTAGTGAATACCATACATATTTTGTAGATACCCAAAGCTTGACGTACATAGACATTACATTACTTTTGCGGAATACTTAATACATAACAAACACTGACACCAAAAGTCCGTAATAGTGTAGTTCCTTTGGAAACTCAGAATATAATCTTCTAATTGCGGTGAAAGATCTTCAACATCTCCCATAAAGATCTTCACTTTTTTTTCTTACCTAAAACCTTTCTCTATATCCTGGGGAAAAGAAAACATAAAAGGGGTGAGCTAAAATTCCCATTAAGGGTAAACGTAGAGAACATAAAACAATCCATAAACATTTTAATCCAAAAACTTGAACATAAAATCTAAACATCAAAATCTTGAGCAAATACATGAATCTTGGAAGTACGTAAGGAATATATCATAAGGGAACATCAATCATGATAAAATAGCATGGGAATAAAACATGTAATTGTGGCAACAATTAAGCACATGTTATGATATCCATAGTATCCAAGGCATTGCATCCAAGACCATCTTAGTGGAAAAATTCACTTTCTAAATCGAGTTCACTCCTTGTTTCAGTCCTGTAACACTGAACCAGATTAACTTATCATTCAGCCAAGTCTATATCATGAGATATAAATCTTTACCCAATGCATTGGAGGGAGATATAGGTCCCACCCATCTCATAATGAAATAATTCTTACTTGTGCCACAAAATAAACTTAAAACATTCACCATAACCCAAAGAATAAAATGGGTTTCATAAACATCATCCCTTCATCTCATAATCAATATAAAACAAAATTACATTTCATCATAAGAAATGTGAAAACATGTAAATCATAGAGACATTATACTTGAATCATACACATATGAAATAATGTCATCTTAGATGGAAAAATGGTTTTGATAAAACACCTGAAATGAATTTTTGAGGAAAATATCCTTTCTTCTTCAAAATCAATTTCTTTTCACAAAACGACATGCAATTTTAAAAGAAAGAGATTTTGTTCGAAATAGTCATAAAATATTTTGGTGGAATCTTCATGAAAATAAGGCTTTATAAAACCGTGAAAATCCTTTCATTCCGTATAAGTTAAAAAACATTCTTCTCGTACTTTTTTCAGAAAACTCAAAAAGTACCTCGTAAAAGAAAGATTCTATACATACTATGTAGTAAAAGACAAAATGGGTAAAAAAGACATTAAACATACATGAAACCATTTTTATGAAGCATGGACAATGATGAGAATAATAACCCCAGTAAATACTTACAAATAAACAACCTCGGATAAGAATGACATTGGAATAATTATCCCTTACCTTTTGTCTGATATGCTTCGTATGTATCCGATCCTCCTCTTCTTTGAAGCGCCTTTTTGAAACCACCTCTTAGGGCACAGAGATTGGTCTTTGAAGAAGACCAGAACCTCTAAACTGTTTCTAGGGAAGTGGAGAAGAGAAATTGGTAGGGGTTGGCCGAGCTTGAAGGCTCAATGTGGTGTTAGGAAGAGAGGGAGGAGGTTCCCTTTTATAAGGGAGGAGAGGGGCACCTTTGGAATAACAAAAAATATTATTTTATTATAAAGTCATATTAGGTTTTTAATATATCCAAATTGAGTTATTTCTAAGCTAAGGTGGGTCTGGGTTGAAATCCTCTCATCCAATATAATTTATAAAAGTTTAGGTTTCTATTTTAACCTTATCATTTGGATTTAACTATAAGTTAAATAATTGTTCTTTTACCGTGTCTTCTTGTTTTCTTTCACGATAAGGTTAATAAACGTACGATAACAAGCCAAACTAACCCCAAGTTGTTTATGATTAATATATATAACCTTATCTATGTCATTCGTCTGAACCATAGATTTTAGAAATAAAATAACAATTAATAATATAATATTAGTTTTAAAAACTATTTTATTTCAATTTTGACACTATTTGGTAATTAAATTTTGTGAAAATCATAACAGAATGAATAGTTCGAAAGAAGTTAACTAAGTCAATACTAACATGTCATAGTAACCTATAAAATTAGTGTAATTCATAAAAATTCTCAAATTTCACTTATTTGGGTTTTTATAACATCAATTATGTCAATTTGTTATTAATAAGATAATTACTGAATCATCGTTGTGTCATAAATAAATTAATATATTTAAAGTATAAAAATTAAAAATAAAATACCATTATGTATTAAATCTTTTTAGATTTCTAATGAATATTTATAGTCGAATTTATCTTATGTATATCCCTATATTAAAAATGATTTAGTTATTAAACTTTCATTTTTACTATTTTAATCCGTCTTTAAATAAATTAATATTAAATGTCCTAATCTAATCCAAGTGGGCCTAAATTGTAATATTTTATTTATAAGGTTGTTTTTGGTCGAATTACACTTATCCAATAGAATTAGGACATGTGTTAGGGTAATAATAATATCATTTTTACCCTTAATTGTACTATTTACTTTTAACAGTGGTAAATTAAAGTAAAAAGTTACTATTCACCAAAAATTATTTCCATCTCATAGAACCACATTTTACTTACTGACATCAATCGTTTCTCTAGGATTTTTGAAATTCCATTCACAAAAGCGGTAAAATTATGTTGTATGTGAATTTGCAAATTCTCCTAGGAGGTGGGTAAAAGACGGTGAAAAGTTCAATAAATTTTTTATATATCTAAAATTATTATAAAATGACTACAATGACTTAAATTGAACTTATATAGGTATTCTGTCTCAATTTTGACTTAAAATAAATTTAAATAAAATAAATAATTATTTAAATAAAAAGTCAGTTTTTGAATAGTAATCTAGTGTTTTCACTATTCATAAAAAATTGAATGTTTTCAGAAAAATACCAAAAAATGACCCTAGGAAAATTTTGATATTATGAATCCAAAAATGAAGTCCATTTTCAAAAATAAAATTTATAAAATTTCAAAAAGTGGGTATTACTATTCATAACGGCTAGTTTTAATAATATTTTAATAGCATATCGTTGTTTAGTGAAACTCGATATTGTGTACAACACACGCTATCGTGGAAGGTCATGCTTGCATGTAATGAAATCCAAGTTAGGGATGCGTGTTTTGCAAGCTCCTTTTGGTGTATCATACAACACAAGACATTAATGAAAATAAAAAAAAAATTCATAAAATCTTGGGGTGTTACATTCTACCCCCCTTAAAATGAATTTCGCCCTCGAAATTCGTCAGGGTTATAAATGGTTTACTACTTGAAAGTTTCTTTAATAGAAACCCACATCGTAAAAAGGAATACAAAAACATAATTTTAAAAACTAATGTATGAAATGTAACGATTACCAAAATTAACTCATCACTGGGTTTCGATATAGGAGAACATAAGTTAAAATATGGATATGGAAGAAAAATCTAACCATCATGTTCTGATGGAGAGTGGTAGAGAACGTGGCTATGAAAAAGCCATCAATCACAGAGCCATAAATTTGTGATGATCTAAGGTACCATCTAATTCATCAGATATCAGAGCACTAGGACAACATTTTTGGTTTTCAATATCATTTCCCTAAAGTTGAAAATTTTGAATTAGAAGAAATACTTACTTGATTTTGGTACAATCTCACTGTTGTTCATGCTTTGACCAATTTACACTTCATATCTTAATGAAATGAAGTTTAATTTGTTATTCGTTAAGTGTTAACATATCATGTGATAGAATGATGGGCCATTCCATTTGTTTCAAAAAAATGGTTAGAAAAAGTTATCAAATATACATAAGTCCATATATGGTGAGGTTAATCGTATACAATTCCAAAAATGAACTTATACTTCATATATCATATCGCGTAATAAAATAAAACTAGTTTCTACTAACCAGGTACTTCCTGTAGGCCAGTGGTATGCGATAAAGGCCAGTCACACTTCAGTTGTGGGTTTGATTCCCACAGCCTTGTCCGACGTGATGGGCTGTCACCCCTCCTGCAGGTTGTCTTTATTCTAAAACTACATTACTATATCATCCCTTCAATAATATCAAAAAAAGTTATATCCTTAAATAATACTGACTTATTTCCAACATAATCCATTCCAATATTTAGGCTTATCTAAAATACTTCGGTCAAAGCTTGTAGTATAAAGAAAACAATTATGAGAAAGGTTATCTACCAAGAATTTGAATACAAGCATTTATCCCACATATATCATAAGATATATCTTGTCGGTTGTATTCCAAACACATGAATACCTTATTCATATATTCTCTTGAAACATAAATTACCATATAACCTTAGTGAAAACATGAATACTATCAAAAGGTAACTCTTTCCACATACCAAAATCCCAAAAATCTATATAATCAAACCATAACATCACTTAGTCCTTATATTAGTCATGAGCTCATGAATACAATCAAACATCTCATTATCTTCTTATCCCTTCATTATGTTCATATCATCTACTTTCCAAAAATATCTGAATAACCTTCCATGGTTACTGGCACCATTCATCATACACTTTCAAAACATAAGGAAAGACAACAGTGTAACAATACATAGATGTCTCTTTATTCCATAATACCATGAGATTACTTATACAACATTACACTTGATAAACATGTAATCATTCCACTACCTTCTTAAACCATTGACCGAGCATCAACAATTATTTCATCTCACATATCATTTGTAGTCTCTTCATCATCATAAACATAAATACTACCCATACGACCATACTGATTCTCTTCATGAGACTTTCCCTTAGGGAATTGGTTTGCATAATGCTCGTACATTCCACATTTAAAACATTTAACCATTGTTGATGTTATAGAAATACCATTATCCTCATCCATGGTGTTAACTGAACCTTTTCCTTTGCACTTACTGGCTTTGTGTTCTTCTTTTCCACACCCAAAGCATCTTCCAGTTCCTTTGAAACATTCTCCTTGATGCCTCTTCCCACATGATTTACATAGGGGAAATTGAACTTTCTTTCCTCTATGATCATCATGAAACTCCATCTTTCTCTTATTAGCCAAGTCAGGAATCTTACCAAATATGAGTTTATTGATAATATTACGAGATTGTAGATTCGGAATAATAATGATGTTTGGACTTCCAAATCCCATTTCATTTGGTTGCTCATGAAGAATATCATTCCATTGTCCATCATATCCTCCATTATCATGAATCATCTTGTTTTCAGCCATTTTCTAAAACCCAAAAAGAATAGTGTGAGAGGCAAATACCATGCTAGGGAAAACAAAATAATAAAGGGGGAGTGCATTCAATATCTTAACATATTGGGTTTAATTCTAAGATTGTTAGCACAATTCTAGTACTATAACCTATACGTATACTTAACCTGAGGGACATCCCTAGACATACCTTAGAAATATCTCTAGGGATCTTACTAAAGTTTTGGCATCCTAGTTTCCAAAGGTTAACTAAACATTTCCTCTAATACCAAATGTAGAGACCCGAATCTTGACGTACATGGACATTACATTACTTTTTCGGAATACTTAATACATAACAAACACAGACACCAAAGGACCGTAATAGTTTAGTGCCTTTGGAAACTCGGAATATAATCTTCTAATCGTGGTGAAAGATCTTCAACATCTCCCATAAAGATCTTCCCTTTTTTTTCTTACCTAAAACCTTTCCCTATATCCTAGGGAAAAGAAAACATAAAAATGGTGAGCTCAAATTCCCATTAAGTGTAAACATAGAGAATATAAAACAATCCATAAACATTTGAATTCAAAAACATGAACATAAAATCTAAACATCAAAATATTGAGCAAAGACATGAATCTTGGAAGTACGTAAGGCATATATCATAAGGGAACATCCATCATGATATAATAACATGGGAATAAAACATGTAATTGTGGCAACCATTAAGCACATGTTATGATTTCCATAGTGGCAAAGGCATTGCTGCCAAGACCATCTTAGTGGACAAAGTCCCTTTCCGAATCGAGTTCACTCCTAGTTTTAGTCCTGTAACAATGAACCGGATTAACTTACCATTCAGCCATGTCTATATCATGAGATATAAATCTTTACCCAATTAATTGGAGGGAGATATAGTTCCCACCCATCTCATAATGAAATCATTATTACTTGTTCCACAAAATAAACATAAAACATTCACCATAACCCAAAGAATAAAATGGGTTTCATAAACATCATCCCATCATCTCATAATCCATTTAAAACAAATGGACATTTCATCATAAGAAAAGTGAAACCATTTAAATCATAGATACATTATACTTGAATCATACACATAAGAAATAATGTCATCTGAGATGGAAAATGGTTTTGATAAAACACTTCAAATGAATTCTAGAGGAAAATATCCTTTCTTCTTCAAAATCAATTTATTTTCACAAAACGTCATGCAATTTTAAAAGAAAGAGATTTTGTTCGAAATAGTCCTGAAATATTTTGGAGGAAGCTTCATGAAAATAAGGCTTTATAAAACTGTGAAAATCCTTTCATTATGTATAAGTTAAAAAAACATTCTTCTCATACTTTTGCTGGAAAGGTCAAAAAGTACCTCGTAAAAGAAAGATTCCATACATACTATATAGTAAAAGTCAAAAATGGGTAAAAAGGACTTTAAACATACATGAAACCATTTTTATGAAACATGGAAATTGATGAGAACAATAAACCCAGTAAATACTTATGAATAAACAACCTCGGATAAGAATGAGATTGGAATAATTATCCCTTACCTTATGTCTAGTATGCTTCGTATGTATCCGAACCTCCTCTTATTTGAAACGCCTTTTTGAAACCACCTCTTAGGGCACTAATATTGGTATTTGAAGAAGACCAGAACCTCTAGGATGTTTCTAGGGAAGTGGATAAGAGAAATTGGCCGGGTTTGGCCGATCTTGAAGGCTCAAAGTGGTGTGAGGAAGAGAGGGAGGAGGTGCCCTTTTATAAGGGAGGAGAGGGGCACCTTTGGAATAACTAAAAATATTATTTTATTATAAAGTCATATTCGGTTATTAATAGCTCCAAATTTAGTTATTTTGAATCTAAGGTGTGGATGGGTCTAAATCATCTCATCGAATAGAATTTAGACATGTTTAGGTTTCTATTTTAACCTTATCATTTAGATTTATCTTTAAGTTAAATAATTTTTCTTTTACCGTGTCTTGTTATTTTCTTACACTACAAGGTTAATAAACTTACTATAACAAGCCAAACCAACCCCAAGATGTTTATGATTAATATATATAACCTTATCTAAGTCATTTTTCCGAACTATAGATTTTTAGGAATAAAATAACAATTAATAATATAATATTTGTTTTAAAAACTATTTTATGTCAATTTTGACACTTTTTGGTAATTGATTTTTGTGAAAATCATAACAGAATGAAAAGTTAAAAAAACATTAACTAAATCAATAATAACATGTCATATTAACCTATAAAATTAGTGTAATTCATAAAAAGTCTCAAATTACACTTATTTGGGTATTTATAACATCAATTATGTCAATATTTCATTAATAAGATAATTACTTCATCATCATTGTGTCATAAATAATTAAATTATTTAAAGTCTAAAAATTAAAAATAAATTACCATTATGTAGGAAATCTTTTTATCTTTCTAATTAATATTTATAGTCTAATTTATCTTATTTATAACTTTATATTAAAAATGATTTATTTATTAAACTTTGATTCTATCTATTTTAACCCTTCTATAAATAAATTAATATTAAATGTCCTAATCTAATCCAAGTGGGCCTAAATGGTCATATTTTATTCCTAAGGTTTTTTTTGGTCGAATTCCACTTATCCAATAGAATTAAGACATGTGTTTGGGTAATAATAATATCATTTTTAACCTTAATTACCCAATTTACTTTTAACCGTGGTAAATAAAAGTAAAAAGTTACTATTCACCAAAAATTATTTTCATCTCATTGAACCAAATTTACCTTACTGAAATCAACCGTGTCTCTCGGATTTTTGAAATTCCATTCTCAAAAGTTGTAAAATTATGTTTTATGTGAATTTGCAAATTCTCTTAGGAGGTGGGTAAAAGACAGTAAAAAGTTCAATAAAATTTTTATATATCTAAAATTATTATAAAATGACACCAATGACTTAAATTGAACTTATATAGGTATTATGTATCAATTTTGACTTAAAGTACATTTAAATAAAATAAATAATTATTTAAATAAAAACCTGGTTTTTGAATGGTAACACAGTGTTTACACTATTCATCAAAAATTGAAAGTTTTCAGTAAAATACCAAAAATTCACCCTAGGATAATTTTGATATTATGAATCCAAAAATTAAGTACATTTTCAAAAATAAAATTTATATATTTTCAATAAGTGGGTATTACTATTCATAACGGCTAGTTTTAATAATTTTTTAATAGCATATCGTTGTTTAGAGAAACTTGGTATTGCGTACAAAACACGCTATCGTGGAAGGTCGCCCTTGCGTGTAATGCAAGCCAAGTCAGGGATGCATGTTGTGCAAGATCCTTTTGGTGTAGCGTAAAACACAAGACATTAATGAAATTAAAAATAATATTTTTCATAAAATCTTGGGGTGTTGCATATTTCTTTTCAGGGGTGTTCACCTTTATACAATTCTAAGTATTTCAATTTGGACACAAATATTATTATTCCAAACTCCCTTTTTCATGGAGTAAAATATGATGATGAATGAATCCATGATTTATGATCTATATGGCACCCTTTTTCATGAGAATGAAACAAAAGTGATAGGTATGCCCGAAATTATATAGCACTTCAATGCATTGGGTAATATTTATTCTTAAGAGACTTCATGTTAGGAAATGGAGTTAACCTAATTTATTTTATGGGACTTTTATCTTCATTATTTCTTGTTAGTTATCCTTGACCTATGTGTATGATACATTTTTATGTTGTTTCTGCATTTTGAATGTATTTATGTAATATTGTTATATCATGCCTCATTGTTGATGTTTATGAGTATAAATCCTTTTAGGCCCCATTGATATACCTATTGTTAAAATTTTAATATTTTCTTCATCTTATTCAGTGTTTATTGCCTTATTGGCCTTTATTTTTTACCCCTTTCTTAGGTATGTCCCTAGGATATCCCATTCAGTTCTAATTACTTTGGAATAATATGAGCTTCTTAAGGAATTTATCAATAAATATTGTTATTTTCCTATTTTCAATTATTATATAATGTACCTAATTAATAAATACACTATACTTATCAATCCTTTAAGTTGTATTAATTGTAATATTATGTAATAAGTAATGCGTTAATGATAAATAAAGATCATGGTTGTTATAGTTGGTATAAAACCAAGAATTTAGTTATTTTTCTTATTAGGAATAGAAAACTCTAGTTAAAGTATCAGAGATAAAAATAAGTTTAAGAAAACATCCCTATATTTTGGTATGTATAGAGTGTGTTGTTTATAAAGAAAAGAAATCTTGGTCTGGATACTACAAGTGGATGTGGCTCTTTCACAGAAGTACATAGGGGTAAAACTCAAAAACACTGTGTTGAGATGGACATGACTAAGAACTAGTGCTAGAAAACATGGCATGTTCCACACCTAGTTTGACACTCTTAGGAGATATGATTTGGTAAATTCAAGAGCTCATGAAAAAAATTATCAAGGGAACAAGAATGTGCATAAGAGTATATGTTTGGGAATAGATAATCGATAAATTATATTGAATATTATAAATTATTTCATTAAGGAAGAATAATTCAGTTATAGTTTATCCAAGTAATGTTTTTCAATTATTGTTTATGTGTTTAATATATTAAAATTAGTCATTTTTAATTTAATCTATTGAATGGCTTAAAACAGAGAGAACTCAGTCAATAATCATTATGATGGGTAATGCGATAACTTCCCAAATGGGATACCTAACTTTATGGGTGATCAAGTAATATATATTGTGATAATGGGAAAATAGCAATAAAAAATCACAATTAAAAAGTAGAACATGGTTGAGAATCCAAATACATCAATGAAGAGGAGAATGAAGTATCAAGAAAGTTCATCTTATAAAGTTGATAATGGAAAGAAAATTTTATTTTTTATGTGTCAAAAATGTTGAAAGAGGCACAAATGGACATGTCACAAAGAGAATATGATACATTTAATGTATAGGAAGACATGGCATAATGTATACAATTTCCATGAAAAAATATATAATGTGATGGATAGAAATAAATTTAAATGTAAAGTTTTTTATACAATTTAATGTCATGAATGTGGAGAAATTGTGAATTATGCATGAAAATGATCTATTCTATGGATTTAGAAATATGATAAGAAACAATAATCTCCATAAACAAGGCAACAAGGAAATTAAAATGCTGATATGGATCATGATGATTCATGTACACATAATGAATAATCCAGAGAATTGTATTTCATATTTTATTTCAATTCATGACCCATTATAATTCTTTTAAGTTTTATAAGAACACTGAGTCCCCACCCAAAATGATTTAAAAACATCACAAAAAATATGACTATGTATAACATATTGATGTTAGTGGGAATGTTATTTTTGAAAATATTATTAGTCTTCTTTTAGGTTAATTTGATGTAATCATAGTTATGGAATGTTTTTTCTTTTATAAAGCCAATACAAATTTCTAAGAGAAGGAATTCAACATCTATACCTTGAGTTGCCCTTCGATTCTATAAAAGTTCAAGGAGGAGGTTAAATATTCTTTAGTATAAATATTATTTCACTTCAATTAAGAGTATATATGTCAATTTTTTTGGTATATGGATAAGATTTATGCTATGTAAATAATTGGATTTTAATTATTAATTTTATTTGTAGGGGTATTTGAGATTTATATTTTAAATTTAATATATCAATGACATTATGGATATAAGAAAAATAAAACATTCAAGGATTTTTCCATAGTTTTTTCCTTAAATACCGGAAATTTATGCTGCATGGTACCAATAAATTATAAATGTGATTAAGTGATAAAGTTATATTTTATAAAACATATGATTGTGATATTGCTACCCCTTAATTGGAGATTGTTTTTTTTGGATATACCAAAAGATTCTAGGGATGATATTTCTAAGGATAACATTATATTTAAAAGTGTTGATACAACTTTTGATGATTCATTTTATGGAAGATTAGTATGATATTTTGGGAAACATATTACGGGAAAAAATATTCCTATTTTAATGTGATTAATCATATTTTGGGATATGTTTTATTTGAGTTGAGGAATATATAAACATTATTATTATCTTTGATGAATGATCTTAAATTTTTTGGAGGTGTAACAATAATGGTATGAGATATCCTTTGAGGTTAAAAAACTCATTAATTTTGATCTTATTAGTGTTATATATGGGTATTTTTTAAGGAATGATCTATGTTAAACCATTTGAATTTTCTCTAGAATTTATAGAATAATTACAGAAGATATTATCTCATTTTATTCTAACAAATTTTGAATTTAGTAAATAAATTAGGGATATCTTATTATTCTTTGGTGTATTATATGATCCATTAGAAGTTTATTCTAGTGATTCAGGCATAAAAATCTTCTTAGGTTCTCATAATTTGGGGAAAAGTATAATATTGCAGCGGAAGTTAATTATACCTATCAATAAATTATATTTCTTTATATTACTTGTTTATATGATAAATGAATTCCTTAACTCAAGAGAAATAATATTGAATAAAACATGTTTTCATATTATGATCATTTTTAATAAATTAAAATTCATTTTATCCATCACAAATTTATGGTTTTATGGACATTGTCATTATCCTGACTATATTCTATATCACACTCAATTTTTGATTTTTTTCTAGATTTGTCTTCCATGTATATGTTTTCACATCCCACTAATTTTCTCTTACATGGAACCCTAATTATGTGATGACCTTCGTACTTCCCTTATCTCTTTTCAAGAGGATTTTTTATTAACCCCTTTTATGATTTGGGTTGTCAATAAATATATTTAAAAGGGTAAAATATTTTATTACGAATTAAAAGTTTAAATTTTAAGGTTGAAATTTATTAAACGGGGGAATAAGGGGTAACTCCCCGACCCCAGTTACCCAGAGTCGGTGCATTATTGCGTAACATTGGAAAGATCACAAAAGATCAATTCTCGAAAGACTGATTAGTTTAGTATCCTTGGAAACACTAGATACATTCATAAATGGTACATTACATCATAAAGTGAAAAACTAAAATAACATAGTCTCCATAGTCCACTCCCATATCCCCTTCAGACTATCCCTGTAGGTCAGTCATAAAATATTTCTTCACATCCTGGGAAAAATAAAACATTGAAAGGGGTGAGCTCAGATGCTCAGTAAGGATAACAATATAGAGGTTGCTTTCGTAAATAAATATTAACATTTAAGGCAATGTATAACTAAAACAAAAGCCTTTTAAACTTGAACTTCAGATTAATATGGAAAAAATAAAATGAAATAATGCCATTTACTTATTCACATGGATATTCTACTAGTCGAATAATCACATGCAATATCAAAAACCACATTCAGAATGATGGAATGCATAATGTCAGACAATCATAACCATGTAGCCAAGGCCTCGTGCTAAGACTACAAATATGATTTTGTCAAGGCCTCGTTCCAAGACACTAGTTTGTCTCATGAGACCAGCCGATGCATTGAGGAGCTGTAGTGGGCTCCACCTGTCACTTATTAAGGCCAATGCATTCCTCATATGAACAGGTTTAAACATATCTTAAACCATAACATAATCGTATCACATAAAACATGCATAAAGGAAACATAACATTTCCACATTTCAAACACAAGATATCATAACAATACATTGATATAATAAAAAACACTTTCAAAACCATTTTCAATACCAAAATAAAAGAAAATTAAAACATTGTATTTATTTTTTATTTAAAAAAAAGTTATGGCTTGTAGAAGAAGTCGAAGCTCAAATAATGGTCACAGCAGCGGAGAAGTTGTTGTCGCCGCATACGTACAAAAAAAATTCTTTTTTTCGTTTAGTAAAATGATTAGTATAAAAATATTCCTTTTGAATAAATGTAAAAGTCAAAGGGCTTTGTACACCGTATAAAAGAAAGTCTTGTATTAAAACAGAATACGCCTCAATGAAAGAATATTAGAACGAAGTCCCTTATAAAGATCCTTTTTAAATAAGATAGATGTATTATTTGTATTCACTATAAGTACACATAAATAAAGTATAAATATAAGATATGACATAATAATATCATGACATAATTTGAAAGTAAGAGATTAACCCAAAGAACAGAAATTGGGTTAAGAAGTTCCATTACCTCGTGTCCGACTTGACTCGATCATTATTTAATATCCTGAATAATAAACTAGAGTTAATTTATACTTTAGTAAGAACCATTTTCAAGTCCATTATCCCTTTTATATCACTTATTACCATTTTATTAACATTATGTAATTATTTAAGTTAATAACAGTCGTTTTGTCGATCTTTGGTACTTGAGTCAAAAATAAACTTCTTATAATTACAGGTTGTTCATGTGGTAAAATTTCCATTACATAGAGAATTATATTCACGATTTAGATATCATATATATCATATATATCCAGTATATACTTTCCTTTATAATATTATATAACATTTAGAGATAAGAAATGAAATGCACCGTTCATGGAGACGGTAAGTCGTACGTACGCACGAACGCTACTTTCATTTCTATTTCGTAATTAATGGAATTAAAACAAAATGATATATATATATATATATTATAAATATAGTATATTATATATGTTATATAGTTCACATAAGTTCATTAATTGCATTCTTTATACATTCCATGTATTTCATGAACGAGTCACATCAGTTGAGGGGGCGATAGTCCACACTTCCTCAAATGAAATTATCGCATTTGCACAACATGAAAAGCATAAAGGTATGATTTAAATGTAAAATAAATAATCATATAGAGAAAATAAATATAATATATATCATAAATAAATATACTTCCATCATAATTTCCACTATGAGAGGTTGTATGAGAAGATAGAACAATCATCATTTCGTGAGGCAGTAATTCTCCATCCACGGAAACAGTATGTTCTTTAACCATTAGATGGAGGTGTTTGTAAGTTTATATAGAATAATTATCATAATAACATGCTAGTATATTTAATATACTGGTTTTTGTACAAAATAAAGGAATGAAATTAGTTTAAGGGGTTGGAGAAGCAAAATAAAACAAAAGAGAATAAGTGAAGACATTACCTCTAAATCGGGTAACTCTTTTTGATTTGAGCCAAAGGCTTCCTTGGGAAGACTTCTTCCCAAAGTGAGGCTTATAAGAGTAAGAGATGTAATTTTAGAGAGTATTTGGGCAGATTTTTTCCGAGCCAAATGGCTTTGATGGTGTGAAGAAGGTGGTAAAGGTGGGGGCCTTTTATAAGAGGAGAGGAGGGGAACTCTTGGAAGGACATGAAATGTTACATTATTATGAAGTGATTTTCGGATTTCAAATGTCCCAAAATGATAAATTTAGATTATATGGTGATAAGGGGTAGAAATATACTCATAAAATAGGTTATTGACTATTTTAAGTCTTATATTTTACATTATCTTTTCATTTTATTTAAATCGTTAATTAATGAGGTAATCGATGCATCATCATGGTGTCATAAAAATTTTAATTTATTTAATGTCTAAAAATAGTAAAAATATTACCATGATTTAGGAAGTATTTTTATCTTCCCAATTAATATTTATAGTCAAATGTTTAGATTATATAACCCCATGTAATAATTGTTTTAGTAAAACAACACATGTTTGTGACAATTTTATTTTTACTTTAAATAAAAAGTTATTAATGTCATTTTCTTACCCAAGAGGCTCCATGGGGTCCCCAAGTTCACCCATGGATTGTCTAGGTCGTCCATGAATAATCCAATTAGGGTAGGACAGGTGTTGAGATATTTTCATATTTTTATAATATCATTTTTACCTTAAATTTCACTAATTACCTTTAATCTCGATTAATAAAACTTAAAAGTTACAGTTCACCAAAAAATTATTTTAATCCTATTGAACCACATTTTTCTTCCTAATGACAACCATGTATGTTGGATTTTTGAAAATCAAATCACAGAAGTGGTAATGTTTCATTTACATGAAAAATTAGTTTTTAAACTACCACTTAGTGGTTTCACTATTCATCAAAAATTGAAGTTTTTTCAGAAAAATACCAAAAATTCACTCTAAGCTATATTTGATATTCCAAATTCCAAAATGATTTATATTTTAAAAAATTCAAAACATATAAGTTTATTTAATTAATTTAATAATTAATTCCCGTTGTCAAAACAAATAGCGTGTTTTTAAGAAACAATGTCAATCAAAAGATTGACAATTGTTTTTGTCCAATTTCAAAGTGAAGTTAATTCTAAAGACCACCATTGGATTAAATGGTAAAATTATATTCTAATTATACTTCAAAACTACCCAATAGTATAAGTTATCACGAAAAATTATTTTTATTTAAAAATTTGTTTTTAAGTATTTTTCACTATTCATAAAAAATTTGAAGTTCTCAAAAAAATACCAAAAATTCAACATAGGCTAATTTAGATATTTCAAATCCAAAAATGAAGTCCATTTTGAAATGTAAAATATATATAATTTCAAAAGGTGGTTATTACTATTCGTAATGGCTATTTTGATTGGTCGCAGTGTGTTAGAATCTCGAACTTGCGTACAATGCAAGCTATTGCATTATTTAAAGAGAAGTGTATTGTGGAAGCTTGGGGTGTTACATTCTCCCCTCCTTCAATAAATTGAGTCCTCTCAATTTGAAATTTTTCATTGAAAATAAAAGGTTGAAAATAGAAAATACCTATGTGGTAAACCCACATCGGAAATAAGGTTAATAAAATTTATCCTTAATAAGAGGGAAAGGGAAATAAAAAAGTCACCACCAAATTATGATCTCGATTAGGATAAAATTGGTGGAAAATAGAGACATATAATTAGTGAAAAAACGTAACTATTTATAGGGATTGATTGAGTTTATCAATAAAAAACAAGTGTAAAATTGAGGGCCTCAAAGCCTTCAATCTATGTTGATTTAAAATATCACCAGTTCAACAAAACATAAGGTATTAGGATAATATATTTTTTTATTTTAATATACCATTCCTAAAGTTTAAGAATTAGTTTATTCTTAGAATAAGAGATAGGTATATATATATATACTTGACAAGTAGAGTTTCAACCTTCAACTAATTTCTACCGCAAACTCATCATTCACTCAAAAAGAAAACAGAACTCAAAAATATTATATTTATCCTAATCGTACAAGGTTCCAAACATTAACACATACCATTTGTATTAGGAAAACTATTTTGTAATAACCACAGACTTCATGTAGGCTAGTGGTAGGTAATAAAGGCATGTCACACTATGGTTGTGGTTTCGATTCCTACAGCTTTGTCTGACGCGACGGGTTATCCCCCAACCTGCATGTTGTCCTTTTCCTGAAACTATAGTACTATAATATTCCAAAAAGAATCTTTAGAAATGTTTTAACCTTAAACAATACTATCCAAAGTTAAATATAATCCATTCCAACCTTTATAGTTATCCAAAATACCTCTGTCTAGACTTTCTCTAAAAGGTCTCTAAATTCCAAAATCATTTGTAACATCAGATTCCACAAACAAAGTAAAGTTTCTCTTATTGTAACATACTAAAAATTTGATTACCTTCATCATATTAAAACCTTAATGAAAACAACAAGTACTGTAGTACAATTCTTATATATATCACATTATTCTTATAACAAGAATATAATCCTTGAGTCCAAAAGCACCAATACATTAATTATTCCACTTCAACTGTAGTAACAATATAAGATTGTCCTTGATCCCTTGGCCTTTTCTGAGGTATGTTTCTCTGACGCTTAGACATTCATTTTCATAATGCCCCATTTCTCTATAATTGTCGCAATCAACATTGATATCCTCTTTCTTTCCCTTGTAATCACACGCCTGGTGACCTTTTTCTCCACATTTATAACAAACTCCCATTCCTTTTAGGCAAGTACCAGGGTGATTCTTCCCACAATTATCACATAATGGAAAATCCTTCTTTCCCTTTTCCCCTTTATCTGTCTCTTATTCCATTGTTCTCTTCTTCTCTTTCTTTACTTTATTGTCATAAGATTTAGAGAATTCCTTTCCTGTCTTGATAGTACATGAGACAATATCTTCGTACGATGAGAAGGTTTGTGAGACTAATTCTCAATGGAGAATTGGTTTAACCCATCAAAGAAACAATCAATCTTACTTCCTGGGTTACGTATATAATCTGCTACATGCCTTTCTAACCATGTGAAGGTAGCCTCATACTTTGTTACATTCTCATCCTCCTTCTTCCTCAAACTCAGAAATTGCCTTTCCATATCTGCTCGATGGTCATGTGGAAAGTATTTTTCTAAGAAAATTTCCATAAACTCCCTCCATTACATACATGATACTTCTACATATTCCTTTGTGTTTTGAATCAGCGACCACCATTGATCGGCATCTCTAGTGAGGCGGTAAACTACCCTGACAACCTTCTCCCTTTCGCTACTCCCCAAGGAAAGGAATATTTTCTCTAAGTAATTTATCCATTGCTTAGCTACTAAGGGATTAGTACTCTCATTCAATGTTCATGGTTGTTTCCTCATGAAGTAGTCTAACATTGATCCTCCATGTTTTGGATCAGGGTGCTCCATACGGGTAAGGTTATTATTCATAACCTGAGTGAGTTTTCCCAGTATGGTGATAAGTTGATCAGCAGCAGTTGTATCTCCATCTCCACTATAATTATCTTGAGAAGGAGGGAAATCCCTACATGGAGTTCATGCGTTGATATGGTTTCCATTGCTCCCACTAGGCTCCATTTCTAAACAATGGCATAAACTACATTAGTTTATGAATCAAAATACATAATTCCATACTTGTAAAACACTTTACATAAATTGAACTATAATCATAAAAAAATTTCTTTGAGGAAGTATATACTCATAAACCATTCATAATGGTTTGTAAAGAAAATGAGAATTATCCTATGCATTTCCCCCGGGAGTGTCGTAACCAAGAGTGCAGTAAGGCCCGTTGTCGTGCACTAGTTCCCGTTCGAGTGTAGCTCAAAGCAGTGTTTTCGGGTTTTACCCCTCGATACATCTGTGTCAGAGCTGCCTCTACCTGCTCGTATCCAGACATGGATGTATTTCTTAGAAAACTCACAAAATATCTATAATACCAAAATTCTAGGAAGATCTTCTATACTAATCCTCAAAGTCTATCATAGGGTTATGTACTCTAATCAGAGTTTATCTAAATCTAGCTTCCAAGGTTAGTACTAAACTGCCTCTGATACCAACTGTAATGCCCCGACCCCAGTTACCCAGAGTCGGTGCATTATTGCGTAACATTGGCATGATCACAAAAGATCAAGTCTCGAAAGACCGATTATTTTAGTAGCCTTGGAAACACTAGATACATTCATAAATGGTACATTAAATCATAAAGTGAAAAACTACAATAACATAGTCTCCATAGTCCAGTCCCATATCCCCTTCAGACTATCCCTACAGGTCAGTCATAAAATATTTCTTCACATCCTGGGAAAAATAAAACTTTGAAAGGGGTGAGATCAGATGCTCAGTAAGGATAACAATATAGCGGAAGCTTTCTTAAATAAACATTAACATGTAAGGAAGTGTATAACTAAAACAAAAGCCTTTTAAACTTGAACATCAGCATAATATGGAAAAAATAAAATGAAATAATGCTATTTTCTTATTCACATGTATATTCTACTAGTCGAATAATCACATGCAATATAAATAACCACTTTCATAATGATGGAATGTGTAATCCCAAACTATCATAACCACGTAGCCAAGGCCTCGTTCCAAGACTAAAAATAAGATTTTGTCAAGGCCTCATTCCAAGACACTAGTTTATCTCATGAGACCTGCCGATGCATCGAGGAGCTATAGCAGGCTCCACCCGTCACATAGTATGTCCAATGCATTCCTCATACGAACATGTTTAAACATATCATAAACCATAACATAATTGTATCACATAAAACATGCAGAAAGGAAACATAACATTTCCATGATTGAATCAAAATATATCAATACAACACATTAATATAATAAAAAACACTTTCAAAACCATTTTCAATACCAAAATAAAAGAAAATTAAAACTTTGTATTTATTTTTTATTTTAAAAAAAGTTATGGCTTGTAGAGGAAGCCAAAACTCAAATAATGGTCACAGCGGCGGAGAACTCATTGTTTCCACATACGTACGAAAAAAAACATTCCTTATTGTTATTTAGTAAAATGCTTCGTATAAAAAGATTCCTTTTGAATAAACGTAAAAGTGAAAGGGGTTTATACACCGTATAAAAGAAAGTCTTGTATTAAAACAGAATATGCCTCAATGAAAAAATCTTGAGATGAAGTCCCTTACAAAGATCATTTTTTAAATAAAATAGTTATATTATGTGTATTCACTATAAGTACACATAAAGAAAGTATAAATACAAGATAGTACATAATAATATCATGAAATAATTTGAAAGTAGGGGATTAACCCAATGAATAGAAATTGGGTTAAGAAGTTCCCTTACCTCATGTCCGACTTGACTCAATCGTTCTTTAATCTCCGGAATAATAAACTAGAGTTAATTTCTACTTGATTAAGATCCTTTTTCAAGTTCATGATCCCTTTTATATCACTTATTACCATGTTATGAACATTATGTAATTATTTAAGTTAATAACGGTCGTTTTTTTGATCTTTGGTACTTGAGTCAAAAATAAACTTCTTATAATATATATGTAATATAGGTCACATAAGTGCATTAATTTCATTCTTTATACATTCCATGTATTGCATGAACGAGTCACATCAGTTGAGGGGGTTGTAGTCCACACATCCTGAAATGAAATTATCGCATTTGCACAACATGCAAAGAATAAAGGTATAATTTAAATGTAAAATACAAAAACATAGAGAGGAAAAAAATATAATATATATTATAAATAAATATAGTTCCATCATAATGGCCACTATGAGAGGTGGTAGGAGAAGATAGAACAATCGTCGTTTCGTGAGGCAATAATTCACCATTCACGGAAACATTATGTTCTTTAACCATTTGACAGAGGTGTGTGTAAGTGTAGCTTGAATCCTTATCATAAAAACATCCTAGTATATTGAATATATTGTTGTTGTTACAAAATAAAGTAATAAAAAGAGTTTAAGGGGTTGGAGAAGCAAAATAAAACAAAAGAGAATAAATGAAGACATTACCTTTAAATCGGGTAACTCTTCTTAAATTGAGCCAAAGGCTTCCTTGTGAAGACATAATCCCAAAGTGAGGATTCTAGTAGTAATAGAGGTAATTTGAGAGATTATTTGGGCAGATTTTGGCTGAGCCAAATGGCTTTGATGGTGTGAATAAGGTTGTATAGGTGGGGGCCCTTTATAAGAGGAGAGGAGGGGCACTCTTGGAAGGTAATGAAATGTTACATTATTATGAAGTTATTTTCGGATATCAAGGGTCCCATAATGCTATATTTCAAGGAAAAGGTGATAAGGGGTCGAAATATACTCATCCTATAGGTTTTTGACAACTTTATGTCTTATATTTTACATTATCTTTTCATTTTATTTAAATCGTTAATTAATGAGGTAATCGCTGCATCATCATGGTGTTATAAAAAATGTAATTTATTTAATGTCTAAAAATTATAAAAAATTTACCATTATTTAGGAAATATTTTTATCTTTCCAATTAATATTTATAGTCAAATATTTAACTTATATAACCCCATGTAATAATTTGTTTAGTAAAACAACACATGTTTGTGACAATTTTATTTTTACTTTAAATAAAAAGTTATTAATGTCATTTTCTTACCCAAGTGGCTCCATGGGGTCCCCAAGTTTACCCATGTATTGTCTTGGTCGGCCATGACTCATCCAATAAGGTTAGGACAAGTGTCAAGATATTTTCATATTTTTATAATATCATTTTTACCTTAAATTTCACTAATTACCTTTAATCACGATTAATAAAACATAAAAGTTACTATTCACCAAAAAATTATTTTAATCCCATTGAACCAAATTTTTCATCCTATTGAAAACCATGTATGTTGGATTTTTGAAAATCAAATCACAGAAGTGGTAATTTTTCATTTACATGAAAAATTAGTTTTTAAACTACCACTTAGTGGTTTTACTATTCATCAAAAATTGATGTTTTTTCAGAAAAATATGAAAAAGTCACCCTAAGCTATATTTGGTATTCCGAATTCTAAAATGATTTCTATTTTACAAAATTCAAAACATATAAGTTGATTTAATTAATTTAATAATTAATTCCCGTTGTCAAAACAAATAGCGTGTTTTTAAGAAACAATATCAATCAAACGATTGACAATTGTTTATGTCCAATTTCAAAGTGAAGTTAATTATAATGACCACCATTGGATAAAATGGTAAAATTATATTCTAATTATATTTTAAAACCACTAAATAGTATAATTTATCACTATAAATTATTTTTATTAAAAAAGTTGTTTTTATGTATTTTTCACTATTCATAAAAAATTGGAAGTTCTTATAAAAATACCAAAACTTCAACATAGGCTAATTTTGATATTCTGAATCCAAAAATGAAGTCCATTTTGAAATATAAAATATATATAATTTTAAAAAGTTGGTATTACTATTCATAATGGCTATTTTGATTGGTTGCGGTGTGTTAGAATCTCGAACTTGCGTACAATGCAAGTTGTTGCATTATTGAAAGAGAAGCGTATAATGGAAGCTCGGGGTGTTACATTATGTAACACCCTAATTTTTTGAAGATAAAACTTTGTTCGATAGCCTCTGTGATACGCAACATCAAACCCAAACAAACAATTATTATTTAAATTTATCTATTTTATCATTTCCATTAAATTTTTAAATATTATTAGGATTAAATAATTCATCATATATATATATATATCTTGTATATGTTGATAAATTTTTAGTAAATAATCAATAATTTTTAGTAAAGAATTTTGTTCCTAAAAATATGTTTTCTTCAAAAATGATTTATATTTATTTTTTATAATTATTATAATTATTTTTTAAAAAATTCATAAAAGCTATTTGAAAAATAATCTCTATATTTGACATCATCCCATCAAAAATAAATTTAATGGAAAATTTGGTATTTTTAGAAAAATACATATTTTTAGTGAATAGTAAAATAATATCGATTTATGTAAAATTTTCATTTCTTTTGAAAATTTAATTGATTAGAAAGTAAAATTATTATTTTATTTTGATTTAAATGAAACATAAGTATTATTTATCTATATTTAATTCATTTAATTACATTTAAATAAAACTTTTATTAGATTTTAATATCAGTGTTTTAGGATTAAAAATGCATTTTTATGAGAATTATTTTGAAATACATAATGTTTTTCCATCATAAATATTTAAAATAACACATAAAGTGAAATTATTTAAACATAAATTTTAAATTATATTTCTATATTTATGAATTTAAATTCATATAATTATAATTAGTAGTTATGATGTTAAATTGAAATTATCTTTTCCTTAAAAAATTTATTTTTCAGAAAACCACCTTCCATCATTATTACAGGGTTATATTAAATCATTCCACCTATGTGAGTTTTTTTGATAAAATAGAACCATCATAAATCATATTAGGTAATAAGGTCAACATAAATTTTGAACTATATAAATAGTAGCCATAGTAAATATTAATTACCATGAGAAAATGAAATTAGGTTAATTAAGGGTAAAAATATTTTGAAAAATACTAGAAACAAAGGAAACATAATAGTTTAAATATTTATATTTCCTTTTAATTAAAATGATAATTGTATTTATTCATTAACATTTTTTACTTTATAAATGATTAAGTAATCATTTTGATAAAAATTGTATTATAAGTCATTTGAAATTTCAAATAAGACATTTATTTTGATAGATTAATAGATTTTTGAAATAAATAGTATTTTAATAAAAAATAACTATTAAATACTTTTTATTAAATATAAATTATCATATAATTTTTTGTAAGTTCAAATTTAAGTTTTATATGGGTATGAAAATTGTTTTTGTCAAAAAAACATAGCATTTATCAATAAATGTAAATTCTTATTTTAAAATTAAAAATACAAATATTATATAACTTTTTTTGATGAAAATGAATATAAATTTAGGAATCATGACATAAAATTATCAAAAGTTTAATTCTTCATATTTTCTGAGATGGTCAAATGTTCGAGTGAAAATTAATTACCATATAAATATATGAGGTGTATTATGAAAAAAATGGCCCAAAAGATATATAATAATTAATATAAAGGGTATAAATGAAAAAATATTTATTTTACCATTAAATAATTTTAAATTATGTTCATTTTGATTAGTTCTATAAATCCTTTATGAATTCTCTAAAACAATTGATAAATTTTATGGTTTTAAAAACATTATATTATGAGTATGAATCACGTTCACATAAGAAACTGAATTATTTAATTATTTTCAACACTTTTCGTTATAAAATAATGAATACCACTACCCTTTGAATGAAACCATGGGAAAAATCATGGAAGGTTTTTGATTTTGGTTATTTTATTATATAGAGTCCAAAACCTATATATAATAAGTAATAAAGAATTATACACCCATTTCCTATATAAAACCACATAATATCCAATTTATCTTCATTAACAATCCTTGGATAACGTCCTTAATATGAAATCCCCTCTCTATAGTCATCTTAAAGACCTTATATCTCTCAAGAATCCTCTTCCAAGAATTTAGAGTCAGACTCTCAAATTAAGGGACCTTCCTCTCCTCCTTTCAATTTTATAATCTTCATTGAAATTATTCTTTCTAATTTCAATTTTTTATATTTTAATTCATTTATAAACAATATCATAATGTATAATTGAATTTATTTTAATTAGAAACCATTTATCCTCTCTCATTTTGACCCTCACCCAAGTCGTTACTATATTGAAATTTAACAAGGGATTTATCTCTTTTCATTCTCATTCAAGAACCTCTTTAATGTTATGCTTCATTGTTTTAAATTGATGTTTTTTGAGTATGTTTTTCTATAACCCCTTACCATCCATTTTAATTTTAAATTATGACATACCCCTTCCACAATCACTAATAACTCCTATCAACCTTTATGTGCATCCATTACAATGCTAAAATTTAGAAGGGGATCCTCTCATTCTCCAATTTATTTATGTTTATTTATTATATTATGCCTTTTAATTACAAATCCTAATGTTTTTAAATTTCTTTAAAATTACCTTTTACTTCCCATTTTATGTGCAAAATATTATATTCTCCTTTCCCTGTCATCAACACATTTTATAAAAAAAATTTGACGTTGTTATACTGTAGAAATTTCACCTTGATTTTCAAGGACAAAACAATTCTGTAGTGAATACCATACACATTTCCTATAAAGGGTGTTCATATTTATACACATATAATTATTTTAATTTTGACTTACATGTATTTATTACAAACTAATTTATTGTTTAATAAAATATGATGATGAATGAATCCATTTTTTATAATATATATGCCACTCTTAAGCATGAGAATGAAATGAAAGTGATAGGTGTGCCTGGAATTATACATGGCTCCAATTAATTGGGTAATTTTTTGTCTCATGAGATGTCATGTTGGGATAGTAAGTGAATAAGATTCTTTTATGGGACTTTTTCTATCATTGTGTCCTCAAAATTATACATAACCTTTGTTTATGATGTAGTAATTTAAGTTGTTTCCACATTTAAAATGTTGTATTTATGTCATCATTTTATATCATGTCTCATTGTTCATGTTTATGATTCTCATTCCCTTTATGCCTCATTGATATGCCTATTGTATAAAATGTAATATTTTCTTCATGTTATGTATTTTTTATTCACATATTGGTCTTTATATCTCAACAAATTCTTATGTATATACCCGGGTTATCCCATATACATTTAAGTATGAGGGAGTAGTATGGGAATATTAAGGTTGATTAAAATAAAGATCGTGTTTTTCCTATTTTAAATTGTTATATAATGTACCTAGTTATCAAAGAAACTAGATTAATCAATCTCTTAGGCTGTATTAAGTGTAATATTATGTAATAAATCGTGTGTTATTATCAAATAAAGAGCTGGTATATTATACCAACTTCACATCATGTACAAGGGTTAATACACGCCTTTTATCCCCTTTAGTGTTGAGGATAAGGTTTTTTTATTTATAAGTATGATATGGAATGTATCCCTCCTACACATCATGTATCTCATCCCCGGATGGACAACCTATGTGATGGGTCACATGTGAAGGACTCCAAGTATGAGTACACATCCAAGCACATGGACATGTACTGAAGTACATCAACATGGATAGAGAATACTATTACAACCCCTTGTGAAGCCATATACCATTTACCATGTACATGGTCATGAATTGAGTACATGGAAATGGACAAAATGACACAGACCATTCCTTGTTGTCTTAGACTAGCAATTTAGTTCTTTTTCATGGTGTATACTGGTATAAGGCTTGGGATCCTTGTTCCCCTAGGTACACAATCATGCGTTGGAGTGGGACCATATTCCATGTGGTCCCCCTCACACCCATTTTACCCCTTGGTTCCATTTTATGAAACATTAAGGTTTCATATCTCCTTCATTTGAACTTATAATTTGTCTTTTGAGTAGAATATCTTGAGTGTTTTCATATAGAACATGTTGGAATCCTCTGTTAGAAATTCGAGTTTTAATGTGGAATGTTCTGGACATGAATATTGGTTAGGAAACTATTGATGATGGTAGTGATAACATAGGATCACTGTAGGCTTACCGATTTGACCCTCTAGTAGAGTAGGGTAATGGAGTCCTTGATGACTACCAAGTTAACCATCCAATAGAATTAGCTGGTGGAGTCTTCGATGACTACCAATTTGACCCTCCAAAAGTGTTGGGTAGGGCAGTCCTTGATGACTACAGTGTTAAACCTCTAGTAGTTCTTGACAGTAGAGTCCTCAATGACTGTTGATTTAACCATCCAATACATATGGGAAGTTGAGATCTCAATGACTACTGAGTTGACCCTCAAGTTGAGTAGGGAAGTGGATTCCTCAATGACTACTGAGTTTACTATTCAGTATAGCTGGGAAGTGGAGTTCTCAATGACAAGAATGTTGACCCTCCAGTAGAGCTGGGTAGTGGCATCCTCAATGACTACTAAGTCAACCCTCTAGTGGAGCTGAGTAGTGAAGTTCTTGATGACTACCAAGTTAACCATCTATAACAACTGAGTTGACCCTTCAGTATAGCTAGGCATTGGAGTCCTTGATGACTATCAAGTGGTTCCCTCTTGTAGAGTTTGGCAGTGGGACCTTGATGGATATCAGAGTGGATCCCTCCTTTTGTACTAGCACATGGTTTCTCTACATCGATATTGTGGCCCCTTGATAGTGAGACATCGTGAAAATGTGTAGTTTAACTTTAATGGTTACTTCTGGGAAGACATGTGAGATTCCATACATCTTTGATGGAATTTTGGAATTGCTTACTACTCTTCTTATTTGGTTGATTTGTGATATGCAGATCCCCTTACTCTTAAATTTTAGATTCTTTGAATGATAATATATATATATATATATTCATATATATCCATACCTTTTTATTTGGTTACTCTCCTTCCATTAGAGGTGAAGGTGTGTGGGGTATTCCATGTGTGTCCCTTGTTTATATTCTCTTGGTTGGAGGAGTCCACTCCTCTATTGATGTGCCCGAATCAGTGTGAAATCATTAAGAGGGGGAGGGGTAAATCAGTGATCCCTTTAAAATTTCTAAAAATTGATTTTTTTAATTAAAACTATATGTATTTTTTAAAGCATAAATCCAATCTTCTTGTGTATCTCAACCATACCTCGAATAATGATGTAACTATAAAGGCACTTAACATAAGGATTTACAAGGTTCGGTACAAAGACAAACTCCTTAATATTGGGAAAAAATCCCTCAAGGTATCATTGATGCATTTTTGAGGTGATTGTGTTTGTTGACAAAGTGGACATCTGAGTGGTGATTGTTGACAAATCAAAACAATGACATACAAATTTGTTGACAAAGAGGATTTCAGTATGGAATTTTGAGTTCAAGAGCTGAGGTCAATGATCCATGATTGATTCAAGAACATCGACAAAGGAATGGATAATCTGGAAGAATTATAAAAAGAACAGATACAAGGTGGCGCCGTTTTCCAGTGTTTGCCAAATTTATGGGCCTAAAAATTGACAAATGAAGAAAATTGGTTTTTGGGAAAGGGACTTGTGCACCGTGTACATGGAGGCTTGGAAACATGTGCGCCATATGTTTTTCATGATCAGATCATTAAAATATGGAAAAGAGATAAGTATTGCGCAAGTATTGGTGGTGTCGCGCAGATGACTTGCACGCCGTGAAGAGACTTGCACGCCGATGCCATGAAAGCTTGATAACTTGCGTTCCTGTGATTTTTCAAGATCAGAAGATCAAAATAATGCAAAGTAAAGAGGTTCGCGCAAGTTTGTAATTAAGTCGTGCAAGTGACTTGTAAGAGAAGAGACCTGCGCGCCGAGGCTTGCGCACCGAAGGGAGACCTGCGTGCAGTCGCGCAGGGTGGTCAAATTGCCTATAAATACTGGACCACCCCTCCTCATTCTTCATCGGAGTTCAACACTTTGAAGATTCAGAGCTCTCGTCGCGCAAGTTTGGTGGTCGCGCAAGTGGTGGTGTGTCGCGCAAGTGGGACTTGCATGCCAGAGTAGAAATTTTTGCGCCAAATGTGAGTTGCGCGCCTGAGGTGGTTTAGGCGAGGAAGGAAGTGAGTCATGCAGGTTTTGAGTTGAAGAAGCTTATGTCGCGCAAGTTGTTCAGAAATACTTGCACGCCAGTTGTGACTTACATGCCGATACTTGCACACCGAGATTGACTTGCGTGCCAAGTAAGGTTGAGTCCCCGGCCGTATTTTCGGGATGTGTGGAAGCCAGAAGTTTTCTTGATACCTTTGGTGCAAAGAGATATTAATCTATGGGTGAAAGTTGTACTTGAACAAAGCATCTACATAAAGAGAAAGATGAATTCTTTCATGAAAACGAAGAGACCTACAGGTCTATAAACTGTGAGTGGATCCTTTCCAGAGCAGTGAGCGAAGGAAGAGGAAGAATGTGATCCTCTCCACCGGCAGTGAGCCAGAGAGAGAGAAATAGGGAGTGACCCTTGGGAAAGCAGTGAGCTAACCATAAATCTTGTGAAAACAGTGAACCTGGGATAGAGTGACTATACCCGAACCTTGTATCCATAGCTAGTGAAGTTTAGTGGAATTTGGTACGACCGAAAACTTGTCGGCGTATGCTCCTTGGACTTATCCTAGTGCGGGTGAACCAAGTAAAAATCGGTGTGTCGTGTGCATCCTTTAAATTCTGTTTACATTGTGCAATAGGAAAGAGAGAGAAGAGTATTTTTATTAACAGCGAAATAAGATCAAAACGGGTGTTAATTTTAAATTAGTCATACCCTGATTCACCACCCTCTCAGGGTATTCAGCCTTGTGGACCTAACACTTACTATGTTAGTTATTCTCCCCAACACAAATTCTCCACTATTACCATATGTACAATTACAATGGTAGATACATAGTCACACTGTATCTCTCCAGATTCCAACAAGTTATTCTTTATACTACATCTCACAGTGTTACCAGAGTCTCACATGCCTGCTTTAGAGTCTCACTGATGTCTTCTACTTCTATGTCTCAAAGGATACTCCTTGCTCATGAATCACATAAGAGTATAACTGCTTGAATATTTTAATTCTCTAATGATTGATATTATGATATTCCCCCAGGATCATTCTAAATCACACTTTCCCGTGTATCAATTCCAGAATCTTCAACAGCCTTAGGTAAGGTCTATTGGCGTGGATCAATGTTTCTGATAACTTGTATAGATCAGTTGCCTTAGTGAAACAGTACTCAAAAAATTATTTCTTCTTATGATGAAAAAACAACCTCACTTATTTTTGTGAAAATGGTTCACACAACTTCATCAAGAATATTACTATGAATGAATGATCTTACACAATATCTGTATTTTCTTTCATCTTGAATTCTCATACACTATCAACTCGAGATACATGATCTTCTATAATTCTATCTGGATTCATTTTCATGGAAAATTCTCTTCATGCATGGGTTTTATGGCATTGAAAACCTCTTTTCTTGGGTATCTCACTTGAATTATGACATGTTCATGTGATTATTCATGATATCATGCATGTATAATATTTTTCAAGTCAACCAAAACACGCATTGTTCTTGAATCAATTGATTAGGTTCAATGAGTTTTTCTTATGCATTTACATATGCATTGTGCACTTGGTTTCTTCTTCCTCAATATTCACACACAATTCCTTATTCATTGTTTATTTTCACACACACACTTGTTGTTTAGTTTGAGTTCAATATATCTGTGTTATGCATGTGCATGCACTTCTTTCTTTATGTGTGCTTGTGCATGAATGGATGCATGTATGTTTAGATTGGATTTTATGAAGCCTAAACACAACCTATCCATGTAGAAGTATTCCCTACATTCTATTGCGCAAAATAACCAAATGTGTAGATTCATCGTGTGCACTAGATTCTTCTTATTCTCAGGGGGAAATGTATATGTACACTGTCTCATAGATTTCTCAAAGTCCCTACCTCTTATTCTCAAAACACGAACGGGTATTTGTTCTATGTGGACAAATGTGGCTTCCTTCTTTCCCTAAAATACCTACACTACCTTCTATTCATGGAAGGTTTTCTTTATCATGACTATCTCATGGATGTCTCAAAAAATACATAAACTAGGATGGTTTTTTTGTCCCGGATATGTCTCACAAATAGGAAAGGTGTAGTCCATTATTCTTACAAGGATTCATGAACCAGATCTTTGTTAACCAACTCAAGAGTGAAAATCACTTGTTGAGGACCTATGGGAACATTCTCCTTCATGTAGGATTATCACAAGGATGCCTTATTTCATCACGCAAGGAATGTCTATGCATAATTCTTATGTATGGTGCTCTGTTCTTTTGAGAATGAGAGATTTATCAATTTTCTCAACACCAAACCATCGGTCATGGACTCTCTATTTATAGTCAAGGATCACAGTGTTACACCGTGTCATGTGCATGAGTTTATGAATGCATGAAAAACAGATCATGAGTTTATGAATGCATGAAAAACATCACACTAAATAAACTGAATCATAAGTGCGGCGTTAGAAACTTCATTTGATCTCGACTATTGATGATCTTCGTGTTACATTACATGAATGAAAATAAAATTTCATGCCTAGTATCAATAATCTAGATGAACCTCATGCTTTAAGTTCAATCATCAACAGTGTCCAGAATCCCAATCATGGATATTTGGCTATGCTCCGATGAAATGATAAGTGTCGGGTGGTTTGGAAGTAGAAGATGGTGGATTAACACGATTAGAAAACAACAGTTCAAAGACATATGGCATGGGATGGGTGTGTGGACTTGATTAGATGGTGTAGCATGGATGAGATGAGCATCCATGAATACATGCGAGATCAGATGATCTGTCTTAAATTCATCCATGTTTTTAAAATTAGTCCCACATTGAAATGTAGATGCTGGGATCTCATGGTTTAATGAACAAGCTAATCTAGCATACCTCCAGATTACTCCCTATCCCTCCAAAGTTCCTTCCCATACATTGGCCTCATGTGGGTGAGCTCTATGCCCAAATTATGCCTTTATGCCACCCCTCATAGTAGTGCTTCACTAGATATCTGATGCACCCCTATTGGTGTTCTCATGTGTGCCCCATGTACTTCTCGACTACAACTGGTTCATACTGACTGGTGGAATGGGGTTGAGCTCAACTGTCCACTCAGAAGTGTGTGCTACTTCCCATGGCTAACTGGTTGGTTTAGCTGGATAAGTCCCCAATATTTTTGATAAAGAATCATTCCAAAAATACTTTCCAAATTAATTATAATTCCCTCTTCAAATAAATTCCAAAACCATCTTATCAAAACCTTTTCATTATCAGCCATAATTCCCCTTTTTATATTCTTTTTGGAATTATAATTCTAAATAACTTTTAGGAATGTACCCAAAATTAAAAAAACTCTTTTTAGAAACATCTTAAACCTTTATGATCAACACAAGTTTCTCAAATAGTTCATCCAATCAGAAACCAATGGATGGATCTTCCTAACTCAACATGCAATAAAGTATTGTGTGGCCTTATTCAAATGTTATAACAAAGTTTCATTCATTGAAACATGTATTATTACTTAGGATCAGTTCAAAAATCGTCTGAATTGACATGGATAATGATCAAACTTGATAATCATGACATTTAACAAGACATTAAATGTCATTTGATGAATAGATATTCTTCAAGTAACATTATATTTTTAACAACTTCACCATAGTCAAATTGGGATCTTCATTGAGTCAATAACATTACATTAAGCATCACCACTTCAATCACCATCACTAATTCAATCATTAATTTTCCATACACATATTGAAACATTATTGAATAAGATGAAACACTATGCTAAAAAATCCACACTTTTTATTTTTTATAAATATGTTCTAAGCCCACTTTATAAAAGTTTATATTTGTGCCAATATTTTCTACCCCTTATTGGGAACCAAATTAAAATGTTATGTGTGGACTATTCAATAACATGTTCTCCTCCCTTTGAAGAATATATTCTTGAATGTTTCAGAGAGAGGGATGATATAACATGGTTCTATTAGAAAAGAGTCTTAAGTTAATCAACTATATATCTACTTGGGATAAACTTGTGTAGAAAACAAGAGAGATATGACCAAGGTTTTCAATGTTGTCTATAAACAACCATGCATGTGAAATAAATATCAGAATGTATCAATTCTTAACTACGGGGGTGGAAATAGTCATATTTATCAATGAAATTCTAAATCCTACACATAAATCACCAAACATATTAAAAATTTTAAATGAAATGATAAATATCTTCCTTTATCATTATATCTTTCCATCAATTAAGAACTCCCCCTTAATTGACATGATAAATACAATTAATAACAAGGGATGAAAGTGTAATTTGAATACCTTAAGTTTCAACTTCTAGAGATGATATGAATTTAAATATTTTTCATGAAATAATCTTGGATATCATATCTTTATATTTTCTCAAACTTAAGGGGTAGAATCTCTTTGATTTATCATGATTGAAAATATCGTCAAATAATCATCATGTTATTAATGTAGATAATATGTCACTATGGAACATTCCAAGTATTTATCAAACCATGAATAATTAGTTTAACTTCTTGTTCTCCACATTCTTCATTCAACTCTAATATTGAGAATGAACTTCACCTTCAATTATCAATAATGTAATCACACATATACTAAAAAATTATAGGGGAATAAAATGAAACACCTGTGAGATTCTTAATAGGAGCAATAGTGTTGGGAATTTCCACTCAACCCAAGAAGTCCCTTCTTGGTAGCTTTAATGTGTCTGGTACTCTTAATTTTATTGTATCCTCTATACTTAACATTTTTATATTTAATTTTCAATATGAAACCTTTACTTATATTCAAATTCAACTTGTGTGTATTTTTCATCATTAATTATGATAGTAGTGAAGTAGCTTCCACTGGTGGATGTTTTTCAATTTTCAATCTCTCCATTTGAGATTGTAAAATAGTTATAATTTTTTTTGCATCAGGAATATCATTCTTGAACCTTCAACAAAATACTTCTGTGACACATTAGTTATCATGTGTTGAAAACCTCTCATGAAATTATAATTATTCTTCATGTGAAATTATTTGTTTCCCATTTTCATTGGATTTATATAGTACTTAATCTTCAATTTTTTGTACCTCTCTAGAAACTTGAAATTGATATGGCCAAATAAGTAAACACTCTTTCTTAGAATATTTATTTTAGAGATTCCACGTGGCCTCTTCAATGCTTTCAGGAGACCTTTCTTAGTCATCTTATCTAAATCATCTCCAGGAATTCCATAAATCAATCCTATCTTCTCTTGGATTGATTCTTATTTTAATTTTAGCATGCTTCCATTCATTTCCATGTATTGTTTTCAGTGATCCATGGTATGACCTTTCTTTCTATAGTAGAACCATATTTTCTTGGTTGATATGAAATTCTTAGAATCCAAGTTAAACATCTTCTTGGTAAGAGTTTATTTCACTATTTTCTTTACTTCATTGTTTTTTCATATTTCCAATGGAATAATTTTTAACTATTGTTCCTTTATTATGATTTTTTTAGTGACCATTATTTCTTATTAATATATGCATGATGCATGGTTGGAATAAACCATAACTCACCATATGTCTGACCACTTCTTTTTCAATTATCACAGAAGTCTTCAAGATATTAAAATATGTTCTTGATATACACATTCTTATTCATCTATTTATTCTGGTTTAGCTTTGTAGGATGTTTCATTTATTCACATATAATGTCCCCCAATGTAAGAATTACATAATTATAATATGATAACACATTATTCTAGCAACTATTGTGCTAATTACCAAACTTCTAACAACACCAACAGTAGCCAATAAACCTCCTTCTATTTCTTATAGTATTAGTCAGGTTAGATTCTGTGCATTGTAGTTTCTAGGATTGTCATTATTTCATTGTAGTATACTATTGAGAGTAATTTTTATTAATCATTCCAGTATCCACCATTGAAGCTTTGATGGATGTATCAACATTTTTAACAATCTACATTTTCCCATTTTTTAGCTTTGAACCAATACTTGTAGGTAAAAATTCATTAACAGTAACAGAAATCAATGGGTTATGGGATACCTTATTCTTGGAGAATACTACCATTGTCTTATAAGAGGATCTAATACTCCTTTTAGAATCATAGTCCTATATTTATACTTGAGTGGAATCACCTATTCTTTCATTTTTTTGGGGAAGTTTCATCTTGAGGTGATTGATGATTCTTCAATTTTACCGCCATCTCTAAACACTTTTTATTGAGGGAGTTCTTCTCACCCAGAACTGATCTTAGTTTATTTTTCCAATTATCCATCAGCATTATCATTTGTTCTTCATGTATATTTCGTAATTATTGTAAAGAAATTTAAATCTCATTTACCCTGTTAGGTTTTTATTCTAGTTTAGTAGCTTTTAAAACCATATAAACTGTGTGAATTTTTTCAAATTCATGAAACGATTCTACGAATACAATCTCAAAGAATTATTTCTCACAAGTACTTCATTTTAATTCTTTAACAACTTCAAAAAATCATTCATTGCAAAGATAAATTGTTTCTTCCTTTTCTTCTAAAAGTTTTGTGAGATGATTGGATATACCAATCATTTTATTCAATGCCTCTTCCTTGGAATCAACTTCTTCTTCCAATGTTTCATATTGAAGAGCATTAATTCTTGTAGAAATACATCTTTCCACTTATCTAGGGATTTTCTTCATATTTTCATTGAGTATATACTAAATATTTCTAGTTGATCTATCATCATCAAATATTTAATATGCTTCATCAAAATAATTTTAACAAAATGAATTATTTCATGTTGTACCTTCTAGATTACTTTATGCCAAATGTGTCTCCCCATTAGTAGAAAAGTTATCCTCCAGCTTCCTTTCTTGTTTCTTCTTTATATTCTTTTGAGTCTTAGAATAAATATCTATTTGAGGTTTCTCACTCATTTCCTGAAATCTTCACTTCATAAAGATTACATTGGATCCTTAAATATAACCACCCTCTAATACCAATTGAAGTTCTCAGATCAGTGTGAAATCCCTGATAGTGGGAGGGGTAAATTAGTGATCCCTTTAAATTTTTTACAAAATGAATCTTTTTAATTAAACCTCTATGGATGGTTAAAGCCTAATCCCACTCCTCTTGTATCTATCATCCATACCTAGCACGATGATATAAATATAAAGGCACTGAACACAATGATTTACATGTTTTGGTACAAATACCTACTCCTTATAGTATTGGGTATTCTCCCCAATGTATATTCTCCACTATAATCATATGTTAAATTACAATGGTTGATACAGAGTCACACTGTATCTCTCTGGAGTCTCACATGAGGCTCTTTATATAGCATCTCACAGTGTTACTAGAGTCTCACTGGCATGTTCTAGAGTCTCACTAAAGTCTTCTGCTCCAGAGTCTCACATGATACTCCTTTCCCCTAAATACAAGAGATAATACATCCTTGAAGGTTTTTATTCACTTAATATTGATCTTATGATCTTTCCCCGTAATCTTATTGAATTAAAAATTCTTGTGTATCTGTTCAAGAATCTTCAACATCCTTAGGTAGGTTATATTGGCCTTTCTCAATGATTCTAATCACTTGTAATAAACAGTTTCCTTAGTGAAACAATACTCAATAAATTCTTTCATCTTCAGATGAATACCCTACCTCACTTATATGTATGAAAATGGTGTAAAACAATTCTTCATGAATATTAATATACATGAATGATCATGAAAAATATTACCAATGTATGTCTTCTTGAATAATCAATCATCGTCAATTAGAATACAATATCATCTATAATTCTATTTTGTATAAGTCTCAATGCAAATCCACTTCATGCATGGGTTGTGTGGAATTGAAAACATCTTGTCTTTGGTGTGTTACGTGAGTTTTGACCAGTGCATGTGATTATGAATGATTACATGCATGTATAATATATTGTTTATTAACCAAAACTCACATTGTTATTGTATTAATAGATTAGGTTCAATGACCCTTTCTCATGAAATTACACAAGATCTGTCCACTTGGTTTCTTCTTCCTTAATATGCAAACAAAATTCCTTCATCTTTGGTTCTTTTCACACACACACACTTGTTTTTTAGTTTTAGTTCAATATATGTCTGTTATTCATGTTCATGCACGTCCTTCCTCATGTGGTCTTGGTAATTCATGGATGCATGTATTTTTAGATAGGATTTTATGTAGCTCAAACAAAAAAATGCCTATGTAAGAATATAACCTACTTTATCTTGCGCATAAGATCCAAATGGTTATATGATTTGTGTGTGCTTGATTCTTCTTCTTCTCAATGGGCAATGTATATATACACTATCTCAAATATTTCTCAAAGTATTTTCCTCCTACACTCAAAACCTGAATCGTTGTTTCTTCTATGTGCACAAACAAGGTTTCCTTATTTCTAAAATATACCTATACTACCTTCTGTGCATGAAAGTTTTTCTTCATCACGACTATCTCATTGATATATCTACTAAACATGCAAACTAGGATGGTTTCATGGTTCTGGATGTGCCGCACAAACAATGAAGGTACGTCATACTATTCTCATAAGGCTTCACAAACTAGATCTTCCCGAAGAGACTAAATAGTGAAAAGCACCTGTTGAGTTTAAGTGGGGGACTTGTATTTCATATAGTATTATCATAATGATTCCTTATTTCTTCACGCTATTAAAGGTTACATAGAATTCTTCTGGATGATGCTCTATTCTTTTGGTAATGAGATATTTCTCACTTTTCTCAACACCAAACCCATAATTGGGAACTCTCTATTTATTGGTGAGGATAAAAACATTGAACTATGTCAAATTTTTACAAGATTCATTCTTTAAATCATACCTTTGAATACGTTAAGAATATCAGCTTTGAAATATTTAAACGCTGATAGAGATCTGCCAAGAAACCTGGGATATTTTCTTTTGATCATGGAATTATTCTTTGTGGTTTATTCCTCACATTAATTCATTTGTGAACACATGAAAACATCTCTCTAAATAAACCAAATGATAAGTGTGGCCTCAGAAACATCATTTTCTATCATCCATGGATGATCTTCATGTTATATTACATGCATGCAAATAAAATTACGTGTATGGTATTGTTAGGTATAGACGACCCTCATACTTTAAGTTCGATCATCAAAAGTGGATAAAATTATGATCGTAGAGTTGTGGATGTTATATGGTGAAATGATAAGAATCAGGTCATTCTAAGGTAAAATACAATGGCATAACATGATCGGACGACCCCGATTCAAACACGCACAATGTGGGATGGATGGAAAAACCTAATTAGTTAGTGGAGCGTGGATGCGATGAGAGACCGTGATTACACTTGGGATCAGATGAATAGACTTGATCGCTTACGTGTTTTAAAACCTATTCCCACATTGAAATGTAGAAATGGGGATCTTGCAGTTTAAGTAATAAGATACTCCTATATATCACCATATTAAACCCTCTCCCACCACGGGAATTCCTTGTATCGTGGTCTCTTACGAGCGCACTCTATGAACAAACTATTCCTCCATGCCGCCCCATAATGTGGTGCTTCACTGTCTCTCCCATGAACCCCTTTTTTCATGCCCATGTGTGCCCCATGTGCTTCTCAACTATAGCTGGTTAATGCTGACCGACGTGCTAAGGTAAAGCTCAGCCGCCAACTCAGTGGTACATGCCACTTCCCATGGATAGCTGGTTGGTTTGGATGGCTAAGTACATAATTTTCATTGATAATGGAACATTCCAAAAATATTATTCAATTAGAATATATCTTCCTCTTCTGGTAAATTAAAAAACAAATTTATCCAAATATTTTCATTCTCAAGAATAATGCCTATTCTTATATTCTTTTTGGAATTATAATTCCAAATAATATTAAAGAATGTACCCAATGTGGAAAATATTTTTTGGAAACCTCTTAAAAATTTAAGATCAACACAAGTTTCTTAAATAAATTATCTAATCAGAAACTTGTGGATGGATCTTCCAAACTCATCATGCAATAAAGTATTGCAAGGCCTTCTTTAAATGTTGTAAAAAAGTTTAATTCATTGAAACATACCTTGGAACTTATGATCAATACAACAATCATATGAATTGACGTGGATAATGATCAAGCATGACAAGAATGAAATATAACATGGCATCCAATGTCAATTTATGAATAGTGATTCTCTAAGTAACATTAGCTTTATAGAAACCTCACCATAGTCAAAGTTGGACCTTCACTAATTCGGTAACATGACATTAAGAATCACCACATCAATAAACATCAATGATACAATTATCACCTTCCCATTCAAATATTAACACATTATTGAAAAAATGCACACTATGACCAACACCTGCTATTGGTGGAAAAGAATCAACATGTAGTTCATCTAATCACTGTTTTCATCCCCTTTTACTTGGACGAGGTTACTATCTCTTGAATTAGGTTGAGATATTATCTATGATTGTATTTTGTTTCCACTATCATTCTATTTCTATTGTATATATTACCCCTATAGATTTTGGTGCATCCTAGTGAGTATGTATATACTCACCCCTATATTGGATTTTATCTCATGTTTCATGTCTTATACAGATGATGGAAAGGTTAATGGTGACTTTTGAGAAGCATAGGGATACTTGGTACTTTGGACCACATACGGTGGTCACGCAATGGGAATAAAGAACTAGGCTCTTTGAGGAATTTAGATTTCTATTTTTGTTAGGTTGGGACATATTTCTTGTCATGCTTGTATTTTACTCCTTTATGTTTCAGTTTTCACTATCATACACCTGTACAACCTAGAGGTTATGAATTCTTGGTTTACGTTATATATTTGTTTCACATTTTACATTTTCACTCTACTCATAAGCATCAAGATGGTTAAGTGTGTGTGTAGGTACATATGAAATGTCCACACTTAGTTACATATTCCTTTGGCACTGGTCTCTACCCCTGACGCATGGAGGCATGCTTAGGGTAGTTTCAACTCAAGCCTCGACTTAGGTCGGGTCATGATAAATCGGTATGAGTGAAATTTCATTCCTTGGGATGCTGTTTGGAATAGTACCCTTTGGAGGATTTGGTTGGGTTTAGAGAAACATTATCAAAGTGTCTCGAGTGTGGGTATTAGGATAGGGAATCTAATGATGGTGTGGGTGGATGATGTATCCACTCCCCAAGACCTTCAATACATGCTCATCAACTTAGCATATTTAGACATTAGTTATAGGGGAAAATGGGACATGCATCATACACAATTCATTCTTTGACTATCTGTCTTGAGTCAGATTCCCATTATATATATATATGTGTGTGTGTGTGTGTGTTTGTTCATCTTACTATGATACATTATGATAAATCCTATGATACCTCTACAGTGACAGCCAAACAAGATAGCAGTTCTGGATCATTATGATAATCCGATAAGTGATGAGGCCTATGTTTAGTGTACATCCCATGATATTATTCATATAGGATGGAAGGTAGGATAACCTCCACCTATTAAGAACCAGATCATCCCAGCCTAGAAGGTTGAGGATGAACGCAGGCTTGGGATTCTCTAAGAATTTTAGTGCCTGAGGCTATTGAGGTTATATAGTGTTCACGATCCTTATGTATTAGAGGATTGGATAAAGTCAGTGGTTTGTATCTTTATTATTATTTGGAACATGACTGATCACCTGGTTGCATAGTTAACTAGCATTTTCCATGGATCATATGGGCTCTAGATGATCCTAACTGTGCAGATGTAGGATGATCTGACCCTCTAATGGAATGAATCTCAACAGCTCTTCCCGGAGGAGTACTACCCCTCTTAATTGTGCTCTGTTTAGTTTCTGGAGCTTCTACAGTTGCAGTAGGGAGTTAAAATACTATATGAGTACACAACAAGGTTCACAAACCTTACCTAGTACACTCATAACATGATCCATGATGGCTACTTCCAAGCATAAGGGTTTGATCTTGGAATCCACAGAGAGATCTATACTAGCATAATGCCTTTGTGGATCCAAACATTTGATGGGGTGCGACAGTGGGCAGTAATGTTAGGGATATTTTCCTTAGAAGGAAACTATGTAGCTAGAGATAGCAGTGGAGGTCATAGAGTTGAGTTATCTACAACATCAAGTAGATGTCAGGTGCTAGGATAGCGGTATAGAAAACCTTATCATGATCTGGGTTAGGCATGAGGTTGTGTAGTACAGGGATAACACCAAGCACCAGGACATCCCAGAGAGGGTTAGTGCTTCACTTGTGATAGTTAGGGTCACATAGCGTGATACTATCTAAACATAAGTGTCGAGTATCACACAAAGATAGTTGTGAGACTACCACAAAATAGGATGCGTTGTGATTAGGGATCTCACAGGTGAGGATAAGGCTTCCCCTAGAGAGGTGGGGGTTGAAATAGGAGTGGGAGAAGATATGATTGGTGGATAAATCTCTAAGATTCTTCCACTACTTACACTAGGAAACTCGTGTCAGGATTAGGGAGCGCACAGTTGAGGCAGCAGATAGTTGCAGGCTTTGAAGGATTATGACCCCACCACGAAGGAGATGATTATAGTTACAATCAGTGTGTTTTCTAATATCACTTCAGTATTGGTAGAAATAGGTTCCATTAATTACTTTAAATATATACTTTTTGTGTGAGAACTATAGATCCTTGTAGACGCTCTAGCACAATAACTTCCTCTTTAGGTTCTTACATAGAACACTTATTCTGTTTCTTTTTTTCTTTTAGTAGTGTGAGCTATTTCTTGGTGGAGAGATGTTAATATGGGTCTTTTTTTCATCATCATGGAACCCTATAAAATCATCTTGGGTATGGATTATTTTTCCATGGTCAGAGAAAATATTGACTATCATCATAGTAAAGTCAAATGTCAATGCACTAATGGGATGAGATTCACCTTTATGGGAGAGAGAGACCTCATGGCATGGAAAGTGAGATTTTCAGGTAGGAGGTTACATCCCATCATCCATCAATTAGTGAGGGTAAACCTTGGAGAAGTATGCTCTTAAGGAATCTAGATTCCTTTAGTTATGGAGGATTATATAGAACTCTTACATGAGGATGTATTGAGACTGCCTCCAAAGGGGGGGGATTGAGTTTTTCATCAACTTATATCTAGAAAACACTATAATATAGTCTATGGAGAATATTATGTCCCTTACCAAGATCTAGGAGATGCATTTTGAGGTGGAGGACCTTCGAGACAAGGGTCTCATCAGACCCAATGTGTCCCTCTAGGAAGATATATTTTTTTAATGGAAAATATTGACATAATCATCTAGATTTGTGTGAATTATTTCCACCTAAACTAGGAAATGATTAAGAACAAGTCCCTATTTTGGAGATTTATGACCTATTTGACAAGCAATGAGGCATGGTATGGTACTCGAAGATCGATCTCAGGTCTGACTACCACCATTCGAGGGTTCAAAAGGCTGATATTCCAAAGTTGGAATTATGATGTCTCTACAGACACTAATAGTTCCCATTGATTCCCTTTGGAGTGACAAGTTATCCCTCATTATATATTGATTTAATAAACCAGGTCTTCCATCTGTACTTGGAAAAGTTTTTCTCACCTTCAACGATTACATACTCATCTACTCTATATCAGATGTGGATCATGCAAAGTTCCTGAGGAAGGTTCTAGATTATTTTTGAGAGCACTGGATTTACCGAAAACTCTTGAAGTGAATGTTCGTGATTCATGACATTAAATTTTTGGGACATATCATTTATGATAAATTTTTATTCATGGACCCAATGAATATCGATGTATATATTTCTGGGGAGATACCAAAGAGCATGTTAACAATGTGGTGTTTTCTTAGTTTTAAGGGGTACTATAAGAGGTTTGTGGAAGTCTTCTATAGAATTTATTCCCCTTTTACTAGCATGATGTGAAAAGTGAATATATTTTACTTGTTTGAGTAGTGCTAGAGGGCCTTTGAGGAGTTGAGGCTAAGGATGATGAGTGCTCCTTTATTGAGACTACCAGAGGAAGGAGTGTAGTTTGTAGTGTATTTTGATGCCTTAGGAGATGATCTTAGATGAGTGTTGATGTGACTATTTGTAGTTATCTTCTATGGGTCTAGGTATTTCAGACCCCATGAGAAAAAATATGCAACTCATGACTTTGAGATATAAATTGTAGTCTTTACCCTAAGGACTACTAGAACTATCCACTGAGTGATTGTTTTTTGGTTTACCTAGAACCCTTGATCCCCCAAGTGTGTCTTCATATAGAGTGATGTGAACCAGAGACAATGGTGCTGGTTGGGGTTCCTACAAGACGAGAACATCAAGATAGTACATACTTTGGGGAAGAAAAAATAGTAGAATATTCCCTTAACAGGATGTCCCAGGATCACTTGGTGCAAGAGGCTTCATAGCTATTGGCCTCCCTATAGAAAACCCTGGTGAAGTAAGATGGTCAAATTTTCTCCAATTGATGGTCTTGACTCCATTGATTCTTGAGAATGTGAGAGAATATAATATGGAGACATCATCTGTGAGGTCTTGTGTGACCATATATCCATATGTGACTCACCATATGGATATTCTGATAGAGGTAATCATGTCATATTTTTCTAAGGATGGACAATTATTCCAATAAAGATATGGGAGGAGGTAATATGGTATTTATATAATTATACCCTCTCTATATGTACTGCTGTGGGAATATGTATAGAGACCTTCGGTGGAAGTTTTTGGGGTTTTAACTATGGTTAAACGTAGCCGAGTTTGTCTCTCATACCTCACTTGTTAGAAGGCGAAGGTAGAGCACCATGTTCCAAGTTGTTTGTTACAACCCCATTAGATCCTGGAGAGGAAGTGGGATGATATATACATGGACTTTTTTATTGGGATTCGACACATCGTGAATGGAAATTAATCCAACAGGGTGATATATGACTTACTCACGATGTAGGCACACATCCTTACAATCAGGCAGTAGAGTTCGGTGGAGTGTTTGGGGATGTTTTACATATGAGAGATCATTCATCTTCCTGGGGTGCCCTCAACGATTGTCTCTAATCGTGATTCATAGATTATTTCAAAATTGTGGAGAGGCCAACATGAGGCATTAAAGAACCAAATGAAGATGAGTACAACCTTTCACCCCTAGGAAAATTGGAAGACTAAGTGCACTATACCGGTAATGGTGGATTTTCGGAGGACTTGAAATATTTATATATATATTTCTAGAGGTAGGAATCGAGAGGACGTGAGATTCTAAGGCCTTGTGTGCTAGAAATTAAATCTATAAAAATATTAATGATGTTTTATATTATTCATGCATGGTTCTTAATGAAAATGGGATAACACTTAAATATAATCTTTGATTATAAATATTAGACAATAATTAAGTCTAGAATGCAGTTTTTACCCTATAAACGATATAGAATGGGTCAGTGTGTGGCGTTCGTACTCTCACTATTTGGAAGTATTCTCAATAGATTAATTAATTATTAAATTAATTAATAGATCAATTTTAACCAAAATTGAAAATATATAAGAATACTTCCAAGTTTAATCCTATAGAGTTATCCGTCTAACCCTTTGGATGAATCTATATCATTTATTTCCCCTTTTGTAGGAAAAACCCCTCTGATGATGATGAAACACTGGATTGGAGCAGATCGGGATGCAATGAATGCAACGAATTCCTTCAATAATCTATGGATTAATTCTTTGATGATGAATGATCCAATCTACAGGTAGGAATATTCATGTTTAGGCTAACACAATTGTTTATTAAACTAGTTGATCAGATTGATCCCTTCTATTGATATATGCTAATTGTTGACTGAGCATGCACTCGTGTATCAAAGTATTAATTATTTTCCATTTTTTTCTATCCTTGGATACCTGTTCTTTATCGTTGTCCAAAACTATTGTCCAATGATGTTTATAACTTTTTTAGTTTACTTTTATACCTTGTTTTCTTCAAGTTTATCACTAGTTGGACCCCGTAATCCCAATTAGACATTAACAGGTAGTACCGAGCCAGATCAGACCCTCAGAATCATAACTATTTCACAAATGTGGAACGAATCAATGAATCAACGATGGATCTAAGATGCTTACAGATTGTGGATGATTATTTCAATGATAAAATGTTGGGACTTCGATAAAGGAAGGATCAGAAGAGTATGGTTTGAATAGTGAAAACCCTGATGCTCCACCATATTCTGATTTCTAGTGAATAAGAGCTAGAAATGTCAAATATGGCCAAGATCACCTAATTTCATCTCAATATAGGGTCAAAATCAATGTGGTGGGATCATATTCAGGGTGTGTAGATCATATATGGGAAACTATGAAAACCCTAACAAAATGTTGTGTATAAGGATGAGAACATGTCATATATCCCATTGAGTTTGGTAGCTAGGGTTTTGGATATTTATATGTATTACATGGTGCACCCCTCCAACATGTCATTTACTTCATCACCATGTGGACAAGTCATGTGATGGGTGACATGAGAAGGACTCTGTGTATGAGTACATGACCATCCACATGGTTATGTACCAAAGTACACACACATGGCTAGAACACATGGGACGAATCCCTTGTAAAGCTAGACACCGTGTTTCAAGTACACAAACATGGATTGAGTATACGAACATGTCCTAAAGGACACCACCTAATCCTGATTGTCTTGGACACATCGTGTAGTCAACCTTTAAGGCATGTACTTCTAAATTTCATGGGATACATGTACCCACAAGGACAAGAACACATGGTGGAGCAAGACTACATGCTATGTGGGTCCACTCAAATGTCCTGTAATCCATATTTCCTTTTTTTTGTAAACATAATGGTTTCATGTATCCTTCATTTCAACTTAGATTTGGGCCTTCGAGTAGCCTATACTGATTTTTTATCACATACAATGTGATGCTACCCTTAGTTTTAGATTTGCAGATATGATGTTAAATGTTTCGGGTACGATGCTTGGTTAGATAATTCTCGATGAGGATACTGATTAAGAAATATCACCAGTGTCTTATCTATTTGAACCAATGGTAGATTTTTGAATGAGAGACATTAGAAACTACTGAGTTGAGCCTTTAGTAGAGATGGGAAGTGGAGTTATCAATGACTACTGATTTTACCCACCAGTAGACCTGGGTAGTGGAGTCCTTGACAAATAGCGAGATGACCCTCCAATAGAGGTGTGTAGTGGATTCATCAATGACTACCTAGTTGACCCTATAGTATATCTAGGTAGTGGAGCCTCAATGAATACTGAGTTGACCCTCCAGTAGTGCTGGGATGTAGAGTCCTCGATGACTACTTTGTTGAACCAATAGTATATATGGGTAGTGGATTTCTCGATGAATTTTGAGTTGACAATTTAGTAGATGTGGGAAGTGGAATCCTCATTGAATTCTAAGATGACCCTTCAGAAGAGTTGGGCAGTGCAGTCCATGATGACTACTAAGTTGACACCTTGTGGACTACTATGTTGACCCTCCGGTATAGATGGACACTGGAGTCCTCAATGACTACTGAGTTGTACCCTCAAGTAGAGCTTGGTAGTGGGATATCAACATCTATTAGAGTTGATCCCTTATGTTATACTAGGTCATAGTAACTCTATTTCGAGTTTATGGACCCTCAACTATGTGACACAGTGGCATGACATGGTTTGAGTTGCATGATTACTTCTGAGTAGATGTGTGAGATGTTGAGCATTATTGATGGACTTTTGGAAATGTTGGCTACTCTTCTTCTTGGGTTGATCTTTGAGATGGAGATCCCCTTACTCTCTTTTTGGGATTATTTGAATTAGAATATATATATATATATATATATATGTATCCATAACATTGCATTTTGTTACTCTCTTTCAATGAGATCTGAAGATGTGTGAAGTATGCCATTTGTTTTCTATGTTTAGCTTCTCCTGGTTGGATGATTCTACTCTCATACTATAGGTGGTAAAGACTCAACATGTAGTTCATCTATTCACCATGTTAAGCCCATAATTCTTGGACATGGTTTCTCTCTCTTAGTTTTGGTTGAGTTGTTCTCTTCGACTGTATCTTACATGTACTGTCCTTCTATTCCTATTATATCCCTTACTTCTCCCACTTCATCATTTAGAGAATTCTACTGAGTATGTATGTACTCACCCCTGCATGGGATTTTCCCACATGTTTCACGTATTATATAGAGGACAGATAGGTTGGCAATGACTTCAGAGGTTCTTAGGGAACCTGGTATATTAGATAGAGTATGGTTTTCACAACTTGGGATTCAGGAGTGTGTCACTCTCAACTTTTTACTTTTCTAGTTTTTTTCAGGTTGAGACATATTTCTGGTTGTGCATGTGTTTTCCCCTTTACATTTTAGTTTTCACTTTCATACTCTTGTACACCATAGCAGTTATGCATGTTTGGTTTACTTTATAGTTGTGTTTCATCTTTTACTCTTTCCCTCTTCACTTCTGCAATACTGTGGTTGTGTTTTCATAGGTACATAGGCAAAGGATTCATCGTGTTATATATTCATTCTACACGGGTCTCCACTCCCTTGCCTATGTAGGTGGGCTTGGGGTAGTTGTGGCTCAATCCCCGGCTTAGGTCAGGTCCTGACATCAGCGCTCACTGAAAAGAACTCATAAGGGTACCCATTATCAGATATTTCATCACGGTTTATAAATCCAGGCCTATATTAACGCATTTTTAATGCTGATAAAGGATATCATGTATTAGCATTAAAAAGAACAACCAAATGGTGTATTTGTTAAAGGAATTATATCATTAAAAATATATATTAACATCTAAATATATTAATACTGATTAAAATATAATATATTTTAATCAATATGATTTATATATGCCTAAATATACATTTACACATTATATTTAATATATATAATTAAAAATGTAATGTAAAATAAAAATTATATATTATTAAAAAAATTATTCATATAGAAATATATTTTGATATATATATATATATAATTTTTTAAATAAAACATATATAATACTAATCAATTTATTATAAATCACATTATGTATCATATATTAAGTGAACAATGTTTTAAAATTTAATTTAAAATAGATATTAATTAATAATATTGACTAATTAATATTAAAATAGATTTAACAATTTTTTTTATCAATTTCATTTGTTTTTTCAATTTTAAAAATATATAAAATAATTAATATTTAATTATTAATTAAAACATTAACTATATATGTTATAATTGATCCATCATACAATATTTTCATAGGTATATATACAGAAGAAATTCAATTTTTTAGAGATAAAAATATAAACAAATAATAAATCCCTAATATGACTATTTAAGGTTTTTGATTATTAATTTTTAATAGTTAATATATGATGTTTTTAATTATTAAATATTATTCATTTTTTAAATTATACTGAACATATATTATTTATTAAGTTTTAGTTAATATGTATATAAATATATATATATATATATAATTTATTCAATTATAATTTTTTATTCCTTATTTATTTTTTATTTTTAAAATTTTTTAATATTTATTTGTAATTATTTATTGACATTTACTGTGTTTTTAGTATAGTTGAAATTTACAAAATTAATATGTGGATATATTTTCAGTTAAAGATAAATTCAATTTTATTTTTTAAAAACATATATAATTAATAGCTCTAAATATTTTTTAATATTTTTTCAATTTATTCATATTTTAATTAAATTTCACTCATTTTTTACATCGATTCATTTAACATTATTTATTCATTAATAATTTTTAATTTTTTTTTACTTTTTCTTATAAAATATTCATTTTCAATATTTATTCATTGAATATTTTTATAACATATTAATTTTTAGTGTTTTTAATACATAATTATTTATTAATACATTAAATATTTTTAATATATAAAAATATTCATATATATATATGTCAATATATATTTGTGAATACATATAATATTTCCCGATATATAGTTTATATAATAAAAAATTTGTATTTACAATATATAAGTCATGTATTTAGTGAAAAATGATTTATAATTAAAAATTAAAATTAATTAGAAATATTTACTAATTAGTATGGAGTAATGAACATTTAATAAAATGTCATTTTTTTCAATTTAACAAATTTGAAAATTGTGTTACATTAATTTCAGAAACACATATACGTAATTAATGTAATTTTATATAGAAACACACACACACATCATATTTATGTAATTTATTCAATTTATAATATTCATTATATAAATTTTTTATAAACATAATATATTTAATTTATATAAAATTTTTAATCATTAAATTTTTTAACTTTTTATATCTTTAGAAAATATATAATATTTATTACTTTTTAATATTTTTCAAACATTATATTTTTTAATATTCCTTATTAATTGATAATCATATTTATTTTCAAGTTTTTATAATTTATTCATTTTTTATTTTTCTCTGTTTAATATTTTTGTTGTTTTATAAATTTTTAATATTTATCTATAAAAGTGTATTAATGAATGTTTAATATTTTTAATATTTTATAAATTTAAATAATTCATATGTATTCATTTTCATTTTAAAAAATACTCATTTTTAATTTTTCTAATAATCTATATAATTAAAAACACTTAGGTATTTTTTAAATGTTTTTTCAATCTACTAATTTTTTAATTGTAAAATTTCACTCCTTTTAACATTCCTTCATTTGATATTATTTAGTTTTATTTATTCACTCATAATGTTAATTGTTTTTTACTCTTCTTTATATATATATATATATATTTATATATTCATTTATATATTTATTCATTTAATTTTTCTATAATTTATTGATTTTTAGTATCATATATATATATATATTCATTAACATTTATTGTTTTAATATTTTTCTAATATAAATATATAATATGAATTGTTCTTCATTTTTAATTTTTAATTAATATATATTATTAATAAAGCATATTCAATTTAAAAAAATAGAATTCTAATCATTTTTAGTTATTAAATTATACTCATTTATAACATTTGTATATCTATGATTATTTATTCCTTAATAATATAATAATTTTTATCTTTTTTATAATTTATTTATTGCTAATTTATATTGGTTTAATATTTTTTAATTTATTTTATGGATTTTGTGTTAAGACTTTCCAACAAGCTCTAATAAATATATGTTTTTAACTCTAAAATAGAAATCATTAATAAAACTCTTCCATTAATTTAAATAGTACCCTACTAGGGAACTCCCATCAGTCACATAGATCAAGATCTCATGAAACTGAATATTCACTATTGCTCCCCCTCTAACATCTCGTCTGAATCAATACTCTCCAAACCGAAGGGATGTGATTATTTCTTCTCCTTTTTTACTCGGTCTTGTATTATTTGTGCACTTTTAATTATTCTAGAGGGTTTGGGTTTGTCGTGTGATCTATGGTTTACAAAGAGACTCAAGACTCAATGATCTGTATCACCTCATGCTCCCCACCCTCAGGCCATGCATACCATCTCTTATACAATGTTTTTTTATGGGAATTCATTTTAGTTTTCTTTAAACTAGAATTACTATTTATTGAAGTATCATATAGATAAGCTGTAAATAAACTAGGTCCCAATTATCTATTGTTCATCTTATTTCTATGTTTTATGTCCTTATAAGTAAAATATGAATTTTAATGCTTTATATTACTAGTTATTCTTCATGTGTTGTTCAGGGTATGCAATTCCTTTAAAAGAGAAAGGTGAAGTTTGAATTTGCTTCCAATTTTCTAAAATTTCCATTATTATTTTGTACCTCTAGATAGTAATAAGGCATCATTATCCTTAATTTTTATGTTACATGGAAGGATACTTAATACTAAGAAAATGAAAATATTAACAACTTGGAATTGGTTTTTCATATTATGCATGGAACACACAAATATTCTTCATGAGGGGAAAGAAAAATTTTAAATCATAGAAATAATTTTATCTTACACCATAGCCAATTTAATTTTAAATAACTCTACCAATTATAAATAATTTTTTTATTTTTTTATTTTTTTGAAGTAGTATCATTTATTAACGTATTGATATTTTTATTACTTTCAATGGAAAATGTTGTAGTCTTGAATTCACTATAATAATTTATTAATATATTTTATTTTTTCTTTATTATTTGTTTACTTTAACCCGGTATATATGTACCTTTTATTTCAATTGATATTTTTTATTTTCAATTTGGATAGAATATATTTTAAATTTGAATATTTTTAATAATGTATTGATGACTAGTAAATATTTGATATATTAATGTTTCTTATTTTATTTTATTTTAATATAGTTCTTGTTTAATTTATTATTATTTTTATTTTGTATGGTATATATATATTTATATTTATCTTTATATATAGATTATATATATATTTGAAACATCAATACTTGATGAAATCGATTATGTTAGTTAGAGAATTTATTTTTTACTGTTTTCTTTATAAATTCTCAATTAAAATTTATATTGTTATTTTATAACATTTGGATAGTTAAATATCTTAATTTTGATTTCATAATTTGAAACCATGTGTTTTGAATTATAATGAAAAATTATAATTTTTTTTACTATACATATTTTAATACATTGTTATATCTCATAATTCAATAGTGTTTATTCTTTTGTTTAAAAAAAATCTTATTATTTTTATATTACATTTATCATTTTATTAAATTAAATTTCTAACACAGGGGAATAATTGTAGTTGAAATTAATACTATGATATTTTTATATTATATTTTTGATAATTTTTTAACATGACTTCTTTAGAAAAAAAGAGAGCTGTAATATGATCCAATACATAAGAGTTTTTGAAACTCATGTACTATAAATTCATGCTTTAATATTCATATGATATAGTATACTTATTTTCAAAATGAATGGAATGGATAACTAGATTTTTAGGTTTGTTATGATTGATGTAATCGAATAATCTTATTATTACCTTTTATGGTTCATATTTTTTATAATATCATAAATATCATTGATTCGGTTTCATCAATAGAAACATTTGAGAACTATCAAAACATGAGTTTCATATTGATTTGTTTAGATAATATTTTATAGAAAAACAAACATCATAATAGATTGTCTAAACTTATTTTAAGGTTTCTAATAAACTATAATTTAATTATACATGTAATCATAATTGAAGTTACTTTTTCTTTTCTCGATTAACTTTTAGGTAATAAAATTTTGATATGATTTACCAACTAGTTTAAAAAAAATTAAATCACACTTATATCACAATCAAAAATATGTTCAATCTATTTAATCATTTCGAAAATAGAGCATCCATACAGACAAATTCTGATACTTTTTTTTCATATCAATGAATATATACAGTATATTAGTTTATTTTATGAGTTTATTTATATTTTGTACACAATAAATAATATTAAACATTATAGGATGATATTGAATTAAAAATTGATATACACTAACTATATTACAAAATAGTATAAGGATGGTGTTAAAAAGATCCTCAAGATTGCAATGGAGCATGAATATGATTGTTCTCAAATCCATTTTCTATATTTACATTATATTCATTCAAGAAAAATTTATATGGAAGAGTTTTAAGAATGTTATATTTTTTACGTAATAGATTAGAGATTTAAATGTTTGGTTAAACATGGATAGAAAATGAATGCACATTCCCATTGAGATGATACTATGATTTATGGATCATTTGATATGAGTACCAGTTTTAATTATGATCAAGATCATATAGATGAAATGAAAATATAAATTGAATATGACCTTAATATATTCCAATGATTTTTTGTAAGTTAAATAGTTGTTATTAGATTCCATTTTATACAAGGTTTACTAAATTTTTACCATTTCCAGTTGTATTGATGTTTTCTAATTAGAATTTTAAGAGTTAAAGGAGAAACACTAGCTTTAAAAAACTACTTGGTCTCCTGAATGATATTCTAGTAGAAGAAAATTATTTCCTTTTAAAATATATGACACTAAATGATTTCTAAATTCAACAGGCATGATCCATGAAAAACATACATCTCTATCCAAATGATTTCATATTTTTTTATCAAGGACCAAAAATCACTCATTAAATTACCTACATTGGATGTGATACAATGCAAGAAAGCTTAATCAATTCCTTCGTAAAATTTATAATATTTTCATATAATTACACGGTTTATATAATTATATGGATATAAAGAAACTGCCTAAAAATTAACATGGCATAAAAATACAATAATTGAAGATGGGAAACTACATCACCCAATTGACTCTACTTAGTAGAATAAAATTCATTATGAGTATCTTGATTATATAAATGAGTTGAGAAACTTCTATCTTGTGTTACATATATATGGAATAATTACTTTTGGTATACATATTTTTACTTATATTACATGGCTATTTAGGTTAGTAAATTATAAATTTCCACCATGTTAAAGCAAGAAGCACACATACATTATGCCATTTCTAATTATATCTAGAAAAAAACAATATGGTAATGAAATTGATGGATATTTTTATCTATTAATCAAATATTTGAAATTTATGTGGGATATATTTTTTTTTATTTTATAATTCTCATAGAAGTGAATAATTCACATTGAGAGCGATGTTTCACAAGATTATAAATAACCTTCCAACATATAGAAATTTTCTATCTAATTTAATTAATGGAATGATGGGGTGTATCATTTTTGAAGAATTAACACACTCAGTTTGGTTGAAACATTCCATGAAGACTATGTTTTTAGGAAATCATAATATTTTACATCAATAATATTAATAATGATCCATGAAAAAAATAATTAAATGGGAATATACAACAAGGTATAATACCATCTACAATAACAAATGATTAAAATTTTGTGACACTAAATGACTGTGAATATATTTTCGAAAAACTATTTTAAAAAAATATTATGAAAGAAGGTTAGAAAAAGAGATCAATTTTCATTAATTACCATATTGGGATTGATATTATTTCATTAATTTTCTTCATTTCATGATTGTAGAATAAAATTTGATTGTTTTTTGTGACATTACTAAATTTTATTTACAAAAAAACTCGGCATCAATGCTAGGTTTTTCATGATTGACACGGGGATAAGGGAAGAGTTGGCATCAATGAATGGTTAAGGATGAACTTTTCTTCTCCCAGTAGCGTAGACTATATCCAAACAAAAAAATTTTAAAAATTCAATTTCCTTAATTATGTAAAAGTTAAATAGGTGTATTCATAAAATATTTGAAATATCTTATCAATGACTAATTTGAGGTTAATTTCATGATTCAACACATTTATTGAGATAAAATTTAATTAATATAGATCTTTTTTCTCAACATTAATAGAATATTTTCTATAAATAATAATTGAGAGTTATTATTAGTATAATTGGATATAAAAGGAGATATTGATAGAATGAGGTAGATATATGAACTCAATGTCTATATGTGAGAATGTGGTAGCATATTTTATTACTATGATGAGATTAACTCCAACTCATGGGGAGGTTCTTGACATGATGTTCACGTTTTATTCCTCCAAGATCAATAGGAAAGGGGATATAAATTTTACTAAAACTTGTGTGGATTTTTATTAATGATGAGACTAAATTCTACTCATAGGAAGGTACTTGAAAGGTGTTCAATATGTATTTCACCGAGTGTAATTAGGGGGATACCATGTTCTAGGTAATATGTTTAGGGAATCAACCTGGAATAGGTGTGAAACAATAGAAATAAGACCATTAATCGAGGACATGTATCAAAATTATTCATGATAGTGGTGATCAGTTAGTGTGTCCCAATTTATGAACTTCAGTACATCATTATGGTGATATCCTGAGAGAGATAACCACTTTTTGTTTCTCATGATCGTCTGAGGATCACATGTTTTCACATAAAGATCCCTCATTTAGTGGTGTTTCATCCGAAAAATGCAATGTTTTGTCATAGATGGATCTCTAAGAATTGATTTAATATAAGAGAGTGATTATTATCATTCGGATAATTTTTATTGAGAATAAAGATGCATATTTGGGTTCTTTTTTTACATAGATTCTTCTACTCCATCATTGACATTAATTCTTAAAAACTTACTTGAGAACTGTAATATATGATTTATTAGTTTATGTTTTTTTGAGTTTTGATGTGGTTTTTAATCCTCCACATAAAAGTGTTTTTCCATGTTAAAAATATTTCTAGATTATTTATTTATTTTTCTTTATATCACTTCTATATTTTTATGGGTTTCTCACAAATATTTTATGTAAGGAATTTTTATCCTAGAAATGGGATTATCTACAATAGTGATATCAAAAGGATGGTTTGTGATTTCAATTTAGAATTATAATTATGGAAGTTTCTATGAGTATTGATGAGGTGTGCATGAAGAATAATACATTTGGGTAATCAAAGGATGTGGACATAAATGATGCACATGTCTGAATAGGGGATGATTTAATTTTGAAAGGTGCCCTAGAGAAAATGGGAATCATTATTAGGGGGATCCATCTTTTTCTAGTACTAGTCTTGTTCAGTAGGATGGTATAGATATATATGTACTAAAGACATTTTTATTTGGATTTATTATGTAGGGGGAGATTTCAGTTTTTCTAAAAGAATTAAAAAGGGCGCAGTCATATTTTATGTAGATGATGATGGTTGGTGTTATACAGACAAGTATTATTTCCAACTATTTTTTTTGGATATTTACTTTATTTGTTGTTCTGATAGAGAAGATTTTTGGGATTCAACCAATTTATCAAGGATATAGAAATTAATTAATGATATGATCTTCTCTAACCATTGATAGAAAAGTTTCTCTCAATAATAATGGATATTTATTCTCAATATTAATGTATAGAATATCAGATATTTACCATATTAATTGGAGATATGGGCTTGGTGTCTATATATAAAAATGTAGTAGAATATTTTACAACTATGATGATATTAAATCGTACTCATGATGGGGTTCTTGGTATGTTATTCCTGATGTAGTCCATTAAGATCAAGAAGAAAAAGATTGTCATGTTTGTGGTAGCCCATGTACCTTATCAGAAATGATGATATTAACTACTACTCATATGTAGGTTCTTTCCAGTGTTCAGGATTTATTATACTGATAGATTTAAGTTCGTTAATATGTTTGTAGAAGAATGTGCAATGTATCTATTTGGAATAAGTGTGTATCAGAAGTAATGATATTAATGAGTATAGACTTGAATCAAAAGTATTCCTAATAGTGGTGACCAAGTGTCATATCCTGATTGATAATTGGTAGTTAATCATGATGGTGATATCACAAGAGATAGAAATATTTTTGGTGTCATATGGTAGTTCATGGTTTACACATGTTTGGATAAGGATCCATGAGGTAGTAGAGTTTTGTCAATAGAATGGTAGTGTTTTGTTTCATATGGATTCCTATACATTATCCTTATCATAATAGAGTTATGTTTGTTACTAGGATTATTTTCAAAGATAAGATATAGGTGTATGAAGGTGTTTTTTTTCAAACAAGTTTTTCTACACCATCATTCACATTCATGTATGGGAATTTAGTTGAATTTTGTAATATCTAAATTATTATTGTAATTTTTTGTAGTTTCCTTATTGTTTATTAATCCTCTACAGCATAAGGTTTTTCCATATGAAAAAGCCTACATGATAATTTATTTATTATACTTTATATCATTTTTAAATATTTTTTGGATTTCTCACAAATATTTTTACAATAAAGTTTCTCCCAGAATTAGGAATCCCCCCAATAGTTACTGATTCTAAAATCATATGATTGACATTAATTGTTAAAATATTTGATGCATGTCACTTTATTTTTTATTCCACCTAAAAATGTATGACATTAATTAAGCCAAATTTTATTATTTTTGAAATTTATATGAAGTAATGTTATATGCCCAATGAAGTTTTAAATAATGATTAAGGGGATTGAAGACATATTATGAGAATAAGATATGTTCATTACACAATAATTTTTTCATATAATGATCCACCGAATAGTTCAATTTGTTATAGAGATTAAACAATTTAGTCTTATCCATTATAGATGGATAAACCCCATTGAATAATATATTAACATTTTCATAGGGTACATCAAAAATTGAATTCATCTCGAAGTTTGTATTTAATAGCTTTATATTGTTGAAGAAGAGTTTGAAATATATATTGATTACCTATAAAATGATGGAAGCATCAGTCTCTCAAAATTTCATCACAATAGAAACACTATGGGAGAATGAATTTTTGTATGTGTGGTTATTATAATTACTATCATAGTGTAATAGAATTATCACCTTTACGTTTTATATAATAGTGAAGAGGTTTCTCTAGATGTAGAATCCAACAATGTAATTCTTATAAATTTGAATCCAATAAGGGATGAAGGATGAATATCAAATACACAAAATAAATAGTTTGTAGAATTGTTATAAGCCCATATTTATAAGAAGTTATCTGAAAATATAAATTCAATTATCAAATGAATTTTATGGATATGAAAGGGACGAAATGTAAATGTTATATCCTATAAAGTTTTTGTAATTTCTGATTAAGAATTTTATAAAAAACAAATAATATTAACGTATTATGATGAAAATAAGTGGAGTTATTCTTATGAAAAAGTGAGGAATACATCAAGTTATAAATATTTAATTCCAATTTAAGAGAGCATGTCGTATTTCAACAACAAATTTTTATACGTGTTCGATTATACAACAATTCATGTGTTTATTTTCCATTAAAAATTATTGAAAATAAAAGCGTAGTGAAATTTGATAAATTGGACATTATGATAGTGAGTTTTTGTGTGTAAGGGTATAAGTACATATTGTTCATATTAGAATTAATAAAAATATAGGTCTTTTATGTCTTAGGTATAAAAAATAATAATTGGTCAATTATCCAGTTAGGGACTAAAACTACATTAGGGTCAGATGAAAATTCAATTAGGGATCACCCTTCTATTAGGACATCATAATCATTTCACAGAGGTCCTAATGTCGACAATGTCTTGTATGTTAGGGGTGACAAAAAAGAAATTATTTGGATACTTGATAGATGGTCCAAATACCTTTAACCTTTAGAGAATAAAATAGAGATCAACGAAACAGTTTTTCATTATAATATTATGTGTTCTCTGCTGAATTTATTTAATCTAAATTGAATTGTCATCCTGTAAATAAGATAAATAATTATTCACATGATGATTTTATTAATCCTAATAGAGAACGTACTATCAGTGCCAAAACTATGGAATTATTATAGTATCAATAAAATTTCAATGAAAAATAGGAATAACATCAAAATGTTGACTAAAATAATTAAGAGAAGAAGAAAATTTATAAATTTTAAAATTAGACGGAATCAATGTGGCCAACCTGTTGACCCCAATAAGTAAATTTTCACTAATTACATTGGCCTCACAATGAGAGTTCATGTTCTAGTTTATATAGACATGTAGAACAATTTCATTCTTATGTTAAAGATAACAATATGAGAAGATATTACTATAAAATTACTATATAATTTCTATATCTTACCAAAAAATGTGTCATGAAACATTGATTCACTTCATTATACCATGTAGAATTCATTTATTTTATATTATTTACATATAAATTATATCTAAATGGTCATTGTAAAATCACATAGAGGATTACAGAAACTTCATACAAATTATTTTACCTTATATGCTAAGGGAAAAGTAAACCCCCACCCACAAGTTATGCATACACACATTATAAACTAGGAAACATGGAAATATTTCATTAGTCGATGCAATAAAAAATAATTTTAGGTTCATTTTAATTGATAAAATTATATTCGAAAGTATTTATTTTACCCACTTTGATTAAAAAATAATAAAATTTTCAAACAATGAAGTGGTGATGAAAATAAGAAATGTGAATCAAAACCCATGTACCCCTACTGTAAGCAAGGATGGTGTATACTTCACTTGAGAATAAAATGGTATGTATTTTAAATATTTAATAAAACTTTTATGTGATATTAAACAACATATTTTACTTTTTTTATTTCATGATTGACAAATTAAAATATAAAGCCACATCCATCTCATATCATGTGATATGGAATGAGGAATACGTAAATAAAAAGTTTAATATAGTTAATGAAAACACATAAGAATTATCAGAATCATGTGTTTGTATGAAATAATAGTTATTCATAATGATTTATAAAATTATTATATAAAAATATATATTTAATTTTATATTTTTATATGATTTAGACTTAAAAATGTACCTAGATTGAACTTAAATAAATACTAATTTTAGTATCTTTGACGTAACAAGAACAACTTGTCTTCATTTTAGGTTCATATTTTGGAGTGTCACCTCAAACATGTTTCAAGAATAAAAATCCTTAACGATATAAAAATGAGACGATGAAATGAATATATATGTAGTTGTAGGATATGAAAGATATTATTTTCCAGTTCGGTTTGGTGGACCAATATATGAAAAATGATCAAAGAAAACTAATAGTGGAACAATGATCATTACAGAAAGATTCAAATGAACCGACTATCTTGGAGACAAGACATTATCTTTAACCACATTCTATGCCTAATAGAATCAATTTTTTCATTACTACTTATCCTAAATTTGAATCAAGTAACTTTTAATAACATTGTATTATTAAAATTCTATATGTTGGGGATATATGATATTTAGATATACCAACACCCACACATCACTGTGTTGAGATGGGTATGGTGTTCAATATCCTTGGATATATGATAAACAATAAAAAAACTCCCAACATATCACATGAGAGTGTGAATTGAAGTTTCTCACAAGTCTAACACTATGTTTCATGTTCCTCTTGATGATATGGATGTTACCATAATTGATAATGCTATTGAAACTTTAGTATCATGGATATCTACTCTTATAAAGATACAAGTGGTGTGTCCTTAATAATTTTGTTCATATGAAAGAACATTAAAATTTAATGAAAAATGGTCTGTATTGAGGTATGGTATTACAAAATGATAAAATGAATGTGAAATAGAAGGTCTGAACAAGACAATCCATTGAATTAACCCACAAATCAAAATACATTCTGATAGTGATTCCACCCCACTAGTTCCATTACATCATATGTTAACATTACAAGATGATAAATATACAACATTAAAATATTGAAATATTTCATACATTGAATATGAAGAATAAATATTTGGAGATTTCATTATAGACATGGTTGGTATAGAGATTATAAATGAAATTATCAAGATTGAATTTTTGGGAGTCTCAGTTATGAATACATACATGAGGTATATTTTTACAATCTTTTCCTCAAAAAATCGATCTATTACGTTCATTATACTTAATGAATATTCATATTTTCTACATGAATTTATATTACTACTATATAAATGGAAAAACTTATGAAATAAGGTTTGGACTTATTAATCCCTCTATCATTTCTATGAAACAACTTTCCTTGGAATTGACAAAAACTGAAATAAAAACGGTTCACTAAGAAGGGCTTTTGAAAACAATATAACAGAAGATGGACTCTTCTAGATTCCTACAACCAAGGGGAAGAATTCAACATTATGAACATATAAAATATATTTTCCCTTTACCTTACATATTTGTTTTTGTTTTTTAGGAATCATTTTATTCTCACTAAAATCAATTAGGAAACCCCAATGGTTTATTTTTTTGGATTTAATTCATGGATTTCCATAAAAATGAACAAAATTTTTGTCTATTTTGGGTTCATAATGTAATAAAATCAACATTTCATAGATAAACATCGAATTATTTTTTTAGTTTGTGATTTAATGTTAATTTTTTTAGAATAGTATGGTATATAAATATTCTCTAAACCATGGTATTATGTTCGTGAATGAATATAAGAAGCCTATTGATTTCTTCCAATTGAAACAAATTAAGGTATAAATATGAATTTTTAACTTTCTAAACATATTTTGAAACAATTTACTTATTTTTATTAATTTTTCTGTATTTTTTGAAAGAAAAATGTTTACAATTGTTGTGGATATTGTATTTGAAATTTTATAAAAGATACCATAGACCACCAAATGAAAATATAACAACCCTTCTCTTTATTACATATTTAAACATTCTTTATTATATAAAATTACACTTAAGACAACTCTGAGGATCGATAGGTCCAGTTTTTTAAGAAATTAGGAACATTACCTGATAACTTAATACATAAAAATAAAACATCTTTATTGAAAACTTCTTTTACATGACCACAACATTACTTCTTAGTTAGCATTGTGCGGGATAAACTGAAGACATACATAGGAAAAGGGTGAGCTATAAAGCCTAGTAAGGGATTAAAAAATGAATAAAATGATGAATATAGTACATGTTAGGTAATGGTATGATCAATGGATCATAAGATAAACATGAACATAAAGGGATGATATAGTATGATTATCATAACATGGAGATGTGGCAACAACATTTAACATGATATTAGCATGAGCCAAGGATTATTGCACATAGATCATGATTAAACCCTCATTTCACTTTAATTATCATGAGTAAACCCTCATTTCACTTGAATTAGAAAGAGTAAACCCTCATTTCACATGACACATCATGATAATATTCTTTACCCAATGCATTCGAGTGCTATCAGGCCACGCCCTTTATAAACATTTGATTTCATGCATAAGTGTGTCACATGGATCATATAACATAGAATTATTCAAAAGAATCATTTATTCCATGATAATTTAATGTGGAATATATATATAAAACTCTATAACCAATAAGTATATGTGTATAAATGTGAATTCCCTTGATAGAGAAATGGGTATGGTATTCAGTTACACAATGATTTTGGAATGGGAAATTTTGGCAATATAACGACATGAAATAGAAATCGTAAATTTGGTTGATGAGAGAGAAAGGGGTATCTCGTAATTTTTAAATTAAATGGACAGTAAGGGGGTAATGTAACATAATATCACAACATATTTAATGAAATTTATAATCTTAATATAAAATAATATCTTGAATGTAAATGAGAAGAGAGAAATTCCTTACGGAATTTTGGAATGGTAATAAGTGTACATGAAATGTATTAATGAGAGAGAAAGAGGTATATAATCATTCAAACATAATAAGAGAAGTATGGGGGATGTTTTAAATCATACCCAAACATTTTTAATTTAAATTAAAAGGGTATAACAACATAAATAAATTTGGGAAAAAATTAGAAAGGAAGAAATCCCTTACATGGAAGTGTGATACCAAAGGCTTGGGAGAGGTTTGAGAGAGGCTTCTTAGGAGCTTGGGGATCCTTGGAGGTATTATAGAGAGTTTAAGTCAGAGTATTTATGTGATCCAAGGCTTTTTATTGAAAATAATTTGGATATTGGTTGGGTTTATATTGGAAAAGAGAGGGAATTATTTATTACTTAGGGTTTGGACACTACACATTAAACTAATCAAAACCACAAACATCTCATGGTTTTTGTCTATGGGTTTTTCCAAGTGGAGTGAAAAAAATTATTTTATTAGGAAAATATCCTAAATTATTGAAATGTTATGCTTTCTTATGTGGAGGTTAGTCACACTCTCATAGAAATTATTTTAAAAAGTTAAAATATTTTATATGTCTTGGAGGGTACACTAAGGCATTGTAAAATTACTCAAACAAATATAAAAAAAATTATTTTAAAGTTAAAACATATGTTGGAAAAATATCCATTTTACAGTATTTTATTACATCACTATTATGTCATTATGATGTCATAAAACTCATTATATTTTCAAACAGTATTTAACTTTTACCAAAAAATTCGACTGTCTCAGAAAATTATAAAAAAATCAATATTGGATAATTTCAACATCCATATTTTAAAAATAATATAATTTTATCTAAATTTTTTTCTAAATATGTTAATTTCCACTTTTAAAATAAAAACTAACATTTGTTAAAAATTCATGGGGTTTGAAAAAAATAGTTTCCAAACCTTAATAAAAATTACAATTGTATTCATAAAAATTACATGATCATTTATATTTAATAAAAATTAATTTTGTAACAATGATATTTTATTAAAATATTATTTATTTCAAAAATCCATTAATTCATCAAAATAGATTTCTCAATTGAATTTGAATATTAACTAAAAATATTATGTGTTCTTTAAAAATCACTTACAAAGTAACAATGATAAAATTAAAATATATTAATTATTATATAAAACAATAATGCACTTAATCATATTTCTAGGTTCTGGTTACATAACCCCTTATAAAAACCTCATAACACCTAATGATAAGGTGTGTGATGGTGACAAAATCTTGGGGCGGCTCGGATAACATCCCTCGGGTGGTAATATCTATTAACTTCCACTTCACTTGTAGATGGTTCTGTTCCAGACTAGCGTATTGAAGCTAATATTGGGATTTTTCAAGAGTAATGCCCAGTGATTCGACCTCCTTTCTGAGCTCTGATAAATGGGCTTCGTATGTAGCAATTCTACTAGATGAGGTTATCACTTCCTTTATCTAAGTAAATTAGATTTGTTAAAGCCCTATATTTATACTAATAATATGATCACTATTCAATGGCTATAGTAGGAATGATAACAATTCTTAATGGTATTTTAAAAATCCTAAAACATAAAATTAAGGAATTGAATATGTTTTATATGTCCATTTTACATAATAAGACATTTTATTAGATCCAGAGGAATTTTCATAAATAAAATTTTGAGTCGTTACAATATTCTCTCTTTAAGAAATTTCTCCCTTGAAATTTCCTCTTCCCACACTAAAACAGATGTGGGTAACTCTGCCTCATCACTTTCTTTGATTCCCATTTTTCTTCATCAAACTTTTGGTTTTTCCAAAACTTCATGATGAGGGGAATTATCTTATTTAGTAGAAAATTTTCTTTATGATCTAAGATCTTCACCCGCTTCTCTTCATAGGAGAGGTCATTATCCAATGCTACAATCTCTAGATTGAGTAAATGTGATGGTTCAGGTATGTAATTCCTCAATAGTGATTCATGGAATACATCATGCACTTGATATATGTTTGTTGGGATTTATAGTCGATAAGCCACTTCTCTCATGTGATCAAGGATATCAAAAGGGTCGATGTACCTTGGACTATGCTTTCCCTTATTCCAAAATATCACAAATCTCTTCCACAGTGATATACAGAGGAATACCATGTCTCCACCATCAAAATCTTGGTCTCATCAATAATTATCAGCATAACTCTTTTGTCGACTCTATGTAGCTTTAATGTGTTGTTGGTTTTCATAAGATTATCTAATATTTGTTCTACAAATTATGGACCTAGGAATTTTCGCTCCCCAAATTCATCCCAACATGCCAGTGTTTTTCACCACTTATTATAAAAGACTTTATAAGGATCCATTTGGATACTTGAGTGGAAATTGTTATTGTAATAGAACTCAACCCAGTGAAGATCTTGATCCCATCCTCCTTTGAATTCAATTGTGAATGCTCTCAACATTTACAAATTTTTTTGGACAGTCCGCTTATATTGGCCATTGGTTTGAGGGTGATAAGACATACTGAAGTTTAGCTCGGTATTCAGAGCATGTTATAGACTCTTACTAAACTTAGAGGTGACTCCTAGATCATGGTCTGATACAATAGATATTAGAACTCCATGCAACCTTACTACTTATATGATGTATACCTGTGCCGGTTGACCCAATGATAAATTCTAATTAATTTTAATGAAGTGTGTAGTCTTTCTAAGACGACCCATAACAACCCAGATATCATTGTTTCCTTTGGTTGTCTTTAGAAGTCTGGTGACAATGTCCATGGTGATGTTCTCCCCTTTCCATGTTGACATGGGTAACAGTTGCATCATCCCCTTAGACTTCTTCCTCTCAGCCTTCACTTGCTGACATACCAGGCACTTTGATGTATACTCGGTGATCTCCTTCTTCATGTTATCCCACCAATAATGCTCTTAGATATCTCAATGCATATTTGTGTTTCCTGGGTGAATGAGTAAATTCAATTTATGCACATTATCCAAACGTTCTTTCTTTAACTATGCATTTGAATAAACACATAGTATTGACCCAAATCTCACAATTTCTTCTCCATTAATATTGAACTCATAGGATTTCACTTTTCTGATAGTTTCCACTTTATTCTTAATTCCCACATCATCCTTTTTAGTATCCTTTAACCATTCCAAAAGATATGATTGAGAAAGAATTTAGGAAATGATTGATGATGTTCCATTATTTATGATTCCCATGTTCATCTTTATAAAATAAAAGAGGATTATATCCTTTTAAATTCTCTTCAATGATAGAATTGATGAGTCCTTTTATACCTAGAGTATCCTACACCTTGTTCTATTTCCCAAGGTGGAAATGTATTGAGTAGTCATAGTCTTTGATCAACTCTAATCATATTCGTTGGCGCATGTTAAACTCCTTCTGCATGAATATAGACTTTGGGATTTTTGATCCGTATATAATTCACACTTCTCCCCAAATAGGTAATGTTGCCAAAATTTTAAATCAAATATTAATTAAGCCAACTCCAGATCATTTTTTGGATATTTTTTCTCATGAGAATTGAATTTACTTAAAGAATAGGCAATGAATTTCATTTTTCCTCAACACACATCCCATTCCTTTCTTCACATTGAATACTATAAAAAGTTCTCCATCTGTGGGTAGTTTGAGCATGGGTATAGTGATAAGCCTCATTTTCAACTCCTTGAAGCCATTTTTTAATTCATCAATCCAAGAAAAATTGACTCCCTTTCGAGTTATCTTATTAATAGGGTTTGGAAATCATGAGAAATTTCTCAAAAATTGGTGATAATATCCAGCTAACCCCATGAATCTATAGATATCCATCACTAATGTTGGCCTTGGACAACCCAAAATTGCAGCTGTCTTAGAGGGATCCATAGATATCACATTTATTGTAATGATATAACCCATGAATGAGACATCCTTCAACCAGAACTCACACTTTTTATACTTTTCATAGATTGTATCCTTTCGCAAGGTCTTTTGTAGAGTGATTATATGCTCCCCATGATCCTCCTTAGTTTTTGAGTATATTAGAATATATTCTATAAAGACTACCAAATATTTGTCAAGGTAATCTCTATAGACTTTATTCATCATTTCCATGAGTATTATTAGAGAATTAGTGAGTCTGAAAGGCATTACTATGAATTCATAGTTCATGTATCTTGTTTAAAAAGTAGTATTGGGGATATCCTCCTTTTTCACCATTACATGGTAATATCCCAACCAAGATCCACGTTAGAGAATTGTTGTGCTCCACATAGCTGATCAAAAAAGTTATAATTTTTTTTACAAGGGGATAGTTGTTCATTATCATGATTTTGTTGTGCTCATGATAATCAATGAAAAGGCACATTGTCCCATCCTTATTCTTGACTAAGAGGACTGGTGCACCCCATGGTTGGCACTTAGGTGTATGGACCCTTTATCCATATTCTTCTGTAGTTGTTTATTTATCTCTTCAAGATTCACAACAACCATTTTATACAATGTCTTGGATATTGAAAACACTCGAGGTATAAGATCAATTGAGAATTCAACATTTCTTATAGGAGGAAGACCAAACAATTCTTTAGGAAACACTTCAGCTAATTATTTCACAATAGGCATGCCTCAATGATGGTTGCTTCCTTAGACTCAATCATGTAAGAAAAATATACATTCTCATAGGGCAATAATATCCACACTTGAGATGATACTGTTAAAGAAGATTCATCCTCCTCCTTTCACTTGTACAAAATCAGGGGTCGATTCGCCAAATGGAGAGTAATTTCCCTCCCACGACAATTTATGTTGGCTCTATATAGAGAAATCCAATCCATGCCAATAATTTAATCAAATTCTACTATAAGGAATATGATGAGGTCTGAAGAGAATTTCATACAACAAATTATGATAGGGGAGGAGTTATATTCATGAGATGCAATAATTGTCCAATTTTTCATTCTCATGAATATCTCTAATTCCATGATTTGTGGTGGTGTTGGGATTTTTCTACTAAAATTTAAGGATATAAAAGAATTCATAGAAACATAATCAAAAAGTATGTTTTCAATTCTTGAATGAATAACTAGGGAAATTGTCCCCACTTATTTGTTGGTGTTCACTTTGGCTGTAGTGATGGAAAAATATTTCCCTTGCTTCCATGGAGGTTATTGGTTTCCTCCAAAAATAATTTTCTTAGGTAAATGGTTTTCAAGGTTCCCTTTTTCTTTGATGTTGAAGTAATGAACAATTCATTGAGGGTAAAATAGAGTTTTCCTTTCTTATATCAAAAAAGCGGGTTTTTTTGGTCGACAGTTAATGGCCTTGTCCCCTTCTCTTCCACACCTAAATCATTTCCTTGTCCCCTTTAAGAAATTTCACGGGAGCTTTTTTCTGCACCTTTTGCATGTGGGGTGCTAGAATTTATTAGAACCATTGGATTTATCCATCAGATTGCCAAAATTAATATCTACCTTACTCTTATTATCCCCATGATATGCCTACGATTCACCAATCTCCATTTTGGCTTTTTGGGAAAATCGGAAAATTTCCTCATAGCTATCGAAGTCATGGATCACTAGGACATTCTGTAGGCTAGGTTTTATCCCACCAAAGAAGTGGTCAATGTTGAATTCAACGGTAATGACCATGAATGAGGTATATTGTGCAAGCCTTGTGAATTTTGCCTCATATTCTCTGATGGATTTGTCATCTTTTTTCTTGAGGGTAAGGAAGTCCCTATCAATCTTAAGTCGGAGGGTGTGATGAAAATATTTATCGATTTTTTATTTCTCAAAATCCTTCCATTCCAACTCTTCAATATATTCCTCAGGCTATGTATTTTTTTATCAATTTCCACCATTGATCAGCTTCACCCCCCATACAATAAGATGCCAGAAGAACCATTTCTTGTTCGAAACATTGAAGGATAGAGGGGTTTTTTTCAATGAAGTTGATCCATTGTTTGGTGATTGATGGATCAAATGATCTATTAAATGTAGGAGGCCTTTATCTAATGAATATCCATGTTGCAGTTAATTATTTCTTGGGGGGTGGGGGTCTATGTTCCTATTAACCCATGTTTCTTTTCAAAACATGATTAAACTAAGAGAGTATCATGACAAATTTTTCAATTCCCTCTCCCATCAGATTTGGAATCTCATTAGAATAGTCGTCAAATTGATCTTGACATCAGTTTTTAGCCGGAGTCCTCATATTACCGACCATTGGATGGAATAAAAGGAATGTTAGGGGTAACATATAATGGTAAACCTAATTATAAAAAGATTTATCATATAAATTAAATTTATTTCATTAATATATGAATTTATAGGCTTCAATCTATGTTATCCATGATCTATATCCTAACATTTATTCTTATGTGAATTTTTTCTCACTTAATAATGGTTCATAATAAGATTATGAATTTACCAAATAATATCCCCCATGAGTGTCATAAACAATAGTGTAATAAGGCCTGTTTTCATGCACTAGTTTCTAATCAAATCTAGATCAAAGTGGTGTTTTCATGTTTTACCCCTAGTTACATCTGTTCTAGAGCCACCTCTACTTATTCGTATCCAGAGAGAGATTTATTTGCATGATAAACCACTTAATCTATACATACCACGATTTAGGGATGTTTTTATTATACATAGTATAATCCCTAAGGCTTTCACTTGGGTTTTCTAATCCTTATCCAAAAAATAACTAAAACTATATTCTAATACCAACTATAAAAACCCTTCTCTTTATTACATATTTAAACATGATTTATTACATAAACTTGAACTTAAGAAAACTATGAGGATTGAGAGGTCTTGTGTCTTGGGATATTGCGAAAATTACATGAAGACATATGAAATAAAAATACAACATCTTTACTGAAAACTTATTTTACTTTACCATAACATTCTTTCGTACTTAGAATTGAATAGGATAACCGGAGGACATACATAGGAAAAGGGTGAGCTATAAATACCAGTAAGGGAGTAAACAATTAATAACCTGAAGAGTAAAATACATGTTAAGAAATGGTCATATCAATAGATCATAATATAAATAAGAACATAAATGCATGATATAACATGATTATCATAACATGGAGATGTGGTGACAACATTTAACATGATATTAGCATGAGACAAGGCTCATTGCACATGGAACATGAGTAAAACATAATTAAACATGAATTAACATGCGTAAAACCTCATTAAACATTAATTATCATTAGTAAACACTCATTTCACATGAATTATCATGATACTCTTATTTACCCAATGCATGGGAGCACTATCTAGGCGCATCCTTTATAAACATTTCATTTCATGCATAAGTGTGCAACATGGATCATATAACATGGAACCATTCAGCATAATAATTTATTCCATGATAAAGGAATGGGGAATAAACACATGAAACTATATAATCAATAAGTATATGTGCATAAAGGTAAATACCCTTGATAGAAAATGGGTATGGTATTCACTTAGCCAAAGATTTTGGCATGGGAAATTTTGGCAGCATAACGACTTCAAATATAAATTGTATAGTGGGTTGATGAGAGAGAAAGAGGTATATAATAATTTATACATAAAATGGATATTAAGGGGGTCAAGGAACATAATAACCCAACATATGTAATGGAATTTAGATGCATAATATTAAATAATTACTTGAATTTAAATGAGAAGAGAAAATTTTGTTACGAAGTTTTGGCATGGTAGCGAGTGTACATCGGAGTCATTAATGAGAGGGAAATAGGTATCTAATCATTTAAAAATAATGATGGAATTATGGGGGATGTTTGAAATCGTAACCCAACATTTTTCATTGAAAATAAATGGGTTTAACAATATAATGAAATTTGGAAAAAATTGAGAAAGGAAGAAATCCCTTATTGGAAGTGTGATCCCAAAGGCTTGGCAGAGACTTGAGAGAAGATTCTGGAATGATTGGGGAGACTTGGGAAGATTATAGAGAGATTATGTTAGAGTAGGGATGTTATCAAAGGGTTTTTAGTGAAGAAAAGTGGGATCTTGGGTGGGTTTATATTGGAAAAGAAAATGAATTCATTATTATTTAGGTTTTGGACACTACACATTAAACTAATCAAAACCGAAAACCATACCATAGTTTTTTCCCATGGTTTTTTCCAAAGTGGAGTAGAAGAAATTATTTTATAATGAAAATTTCCTAAATAATTAAAATATTAGTCTTTATTATGTGGAGGTAAGTCACACTCTCATGGAAATCATTTTAAAAAGTTAAAATATTTTATAAGTCTTGGAGGGTCCACTAAGGCATTGTAAAATAAATAAAAAATAAAAAATAAAAAATTATTTTATTTTATAGGTGAAACAAATTTTGTCCGAATACCCCTTTTATATTATTTTATTACATCACTATTGTGTCATTATGATGACATAAAACACATTATATATTTAACCGGTATTTAATTTTTACCCGAAAAATTGACTGTATCAGAAAATTATGAAAAATTAACAATTGGATAATTTTAACATCTGATTCCAAAAATAATATTAATTTTATGTAAATAATTTGTTAAATATGTGCATTTTTAATTTTAAAATAATTACTGACATATAATTAAAATTCATGTGTTTTAACAGAAATAGTTTTCAAACCATAATAAAAATCATAATTGTATTTATAAAAATTATAAGATCATTTATATTTAATAAAAATTAGTATAGTAATAATTATTTTTATTAAAATATTTTTTAATTGATAAATCCATTAATTAATCAATATATATTTCTCAATTTAATTTGAATATTAACTAAAAATATTATTTTTTCTTTAAAAATCACAAACAAAGTAACAATGATAAAATGAATGTATATTCATTATTATTTAAAAAATAATGCACATAATAATAGTTCTAGGTTCTTGTTACATAACTCATTAAAACACCTGCATAAGACCTAAGGGTAAGATGTGCAATGGTGGCAGACTCTTGGGGTAGCTCGGATAACATCGCTCGGGTGGCAATCTCTATCAACTTTCACTTTTTCTGTAGGTGGTTCTGTTCAAGATTAAAAAGTTGAAGCTTAGATTGGTCTTGGTCAAGATAAAAGCTCAATGACGCTTCCACCATTCCGATCATTGAAAAATGGGCTTCGTATGGAGAAATTATACTGGATGAGGCCATCACTTCCCTTTTTTCGAGTAAATTTGATTTGTTAAATCCCTATATTTATACTAATCATGTGATCATTGTTCAGCAGCTATATTAGAAATGGTAACAATTCATAACATTATTTTAAAAATAAAGAAACACAAAACTAATGAAGTACATCTATTTTATATATTCGTTTAACATAATAAGACATTTAATTAGATCAAGAGTAATTTTTATCAATAAAATTTTGGGTCGTTACATACAAGCATCCCCAAATAGGTAATTTCTAAAGGTAATTATTGTTCCATTTTAAATATTCGTTTATAAGTGTTTTGTCTATATTTTTTAGTATTTGAAATATTTCAAAAAATATACATACTGAAAAAGAATTACTTTTTTTAAAGAGGAGTGTGTAGTGTGTATAGTGTTAGAATGTTTTCTGTCATAATATTGGTGAGGTTACCTATTATGTTTGTCATATAGTATAGGCTATGACCATAGAGATTCTTTTTGGGTTTGAAATATTAGTATCCTAATTCTTATATATTATTTTTTACTTATTTCTCAAGGATAATTATAATGGAGGGTTACACTATATGTATTCTAGATGAGCAAGTTACATGTCCAAAGTTGGATATCCTTGTGACAGATTAGTCTTTGAATCTACTTCTGAGATAATGGTGATTGAGAAATGGGTCAAGGATCATTATACCCACATATATATAGATTTATTACCAATTTATATGGATTTTACTTCCATGATCAGATCCACATCATTTTAATTTTATGTCTTCAATATAAAAGTGTAATTTTAGTTTAAAATTTGTGTCACATAGGAAAATCTAAGTAAATGATCACATATTGTTTTTAATAATTTATTAGAATGATCCGTAATTTATTTGTTTTGTTTAGGAATCAGCTTCACATTAATACAAGACATTATTTTTTTGGAATGAAATAAAAAACATTTTTTTAGTATATAAGTTTCATGGTAGTTTAAAACACACATCACATATCCAAAACCAAGAAAATGTGCTCATATTATTTCCAAGATTTATTAAAATGATCCAAAATTAATTTTTCAAATACATCTATTGAATACACATCAATTTGACACACAATGTGGTCGGTATGAGTTGAAGTGTATGTTTTCAATATAAAATTTCCATTTTAGTATAGAACATGTAGTACAAAAAAACTAAGAAAACAAGCTCTAGTGGTTTTAAAAAATAAGAAAAAAAAATCATACTTCATTTATTCCATTTAGGAATCAATTGTATGTAAAACTGGTACATTATTTTTTTGTATGAATCTAAGTGTGTTTTTGTAATATAAAAGTGTCATTTTAAATTAAAATTCCTATCAATAGAAAAAATGGATAAGAGGAGCTCATATTGTATTTATACCTTAGAAAAACTATATAGAGTTAATTTATAAAATGTTGGAATCAACCATATATTAATATAACACATGATGTATTTGATATGATTGTTAGTGTGTGTTTTCAATTTAAATATCCATTTAGTTTTAAAACATGCGTCACATAGCCACAACCAAAAAAATTATCTCAGGTTGTTTTCAAAAATTAAAGAAATGATAAATAATTCATTTTTGATAGGAAAAAATCTACTACACATTAATCTTACACATGATATAGTAGGTATATATTGATGTGAAAGGTTTTATTGTAAAGGTATCATTTTAGTTTAAAACATGTTCCACATTTCCTAAACCTTGAAAATGATATCATATTTTTTTTTAAAAAAATAGGAAAAAAACACACAATTCATTTTTAATGTGGAAGAATTGAATGCACTTAAATCTAACATATGTTTTAGTTTATATGAATCAATGTGTGTATTTTAAATATATATGGGTCGTTTTAGTTTAATGATAACATCACATTGTAAAAACTAATCAAATGAGATCTTATTGTTTTCAAACATTTGGAAAATGATACATCATTCATATTTGTCATTATGAATTGATTGCAAGTCCATCTGACACCCGAGGGGGATGGAATGGATCAAATTGTTTATTTTTAATAGAAAAGTGTCATTTCAGTTTAAAACACAGGTCACATAGCCAAAACTAAAAAATGAGCATGTATTATTTTCAAACCTTGGGAAAATGACACAAAATTCACTTCTGAGTTTCGGGAATAGACTGCATGTTAATCAAACATAGGATTCAATCAGTATGTATAAATTTATGGGGTTTAAATATAAAAGTTCCATTTTAGTTTAAAATATTCATCTCATATCTAAAACCCACAAAACAATCTCGAATTATATTATAACATTCGGAAAATGATTTATAATTAATTTTTGACATATAGTAATCATCCTTACATCAATCTGACACGTGATGTGGCATATATGACTTAAAGAGCGTGTTTGGAATATAAAAGTATCATCGATGTTTAAAACATACATTGAAAGGTGTCTTCGTGGGTGCCCATAAAAGATTAGTGTGATTTTTGGTTACTTAGGTGCAGCAGAGTGGCTGACCAAGGTCGTCTCTCAAAGGAGGAAGTAAATTTGACAACTTATTAAAGGTATTTTGAAAATAAAATAAAATGGAATAAGAACACTACATGAAAAGATGTGGGTGGGGTGTTTAACATTCATAAAGATAGAATAAGTTTGCTGGAAGAAGATTGTATAATGGTTTTTCAGTTTTTATTTTTTTTAAATGAAGTTCGATTAAAAAGACATAACAAGAAGTTGTTTTTAGACACTATTTAAAAGACATAGACGATATAAATCTACCTCTTCATTTAATTATTAATAATTATAATTTAAATTAATATCCACTTAATTATGATCCCCAAATTTGGTAATCCTCGAACCCTACAAGAATTAACTTTACCACAAATATGAAGACAATTAAACCCTAGGCTATATTCGGAACATGTAATCGCAACACCCTTCTTTGATTGATGTTCTAAGAATAGATTATGGTTAGTGGTAAATTACAAAACAAGCCTATTCTTGAAAATTAGGATAAATTTAGCTTAGATATTATATTTGAACTCTATAAATTTATCATGTGTGGTCTTGTTTTACCAATTAAGTTTGTGATCCCACAATTTACACAATGCTCGACCTCGCGTTTTTTGTTTTAATTGTTAAATTGATTGCTTGTTTTCTTATAATTTAAAATCTCAATTCATATATCATATTATTTGAATTAAATTAGATCAATGATTCAAAATAATTAAATGAATACGGTAGAAGATAGATCAATCATTAAGAGAACCACTCTTCCATGGGCGGTGTGGTCATCGTGGAGACGTTTTGCATGACAAAATGATTGAAAGGGTAAAACCAAATCACATATCTACTCTTGATTATAACCCAAATAGGATTATTAATAAAAAATATTATTAAAAAAATAGAATAAAAGAGAAGAAATAAATGAATATCAAAGAATTTTATTACATAAATGAAAACATTACAACATGATGAAGAGAAGAAGGATTCGATGAGGGGATCCTTGCTTCAAGAGCTACCCCTCTTACAATGGTTAGAGAATTTGGGTGAAACTAATTATCTTATTCTTTATATATCTCAATACACGTACCAACCCATAAAAATGATAAAAATACATATGTACAGAATGTAGGGGAGGCTAGGATATAAGTGGTTTCAAATGTGAATGAGAAACTTTTGCCAAATATTTTAATCACATTATCACTGCCTTCTTGACCACTAAAACGCAGGAATTAGCTGTCATTTAAGAAGGATAATATATTTTAAATTAGGTTTTCTATCCCCTATAAATATTTGGGCTCAATACAGCAAAGGGTGTCGAAGATATGACACATACACTAAAGTGATATCTAATCTCACGTGTCCGGCCCACCATTGACTTAATGACCCAGTTACTCCATCCAAATGCACTCTTTAGCTCTAGTGTCTTGAATAAAATTTGTACAAAATTATGTTACGAACACTATTAAAAAATTTAAGTTCAAATAAGTCATATTGAAATATTTATGTACTAAATACTATAGTACACTTTAAAAGTGTAAAACTGGAATTTTCATCAAATTTTCAAATGAATGATCTAATCCCAAATATTTCACAAATAAACATATTTAGCACAATCTAAGAAAAAATTTTCATTTATTATCAATAAAATATTAATCAAAATAGTCTTTTTTCCACTCCCCCACAATTACCTTTTTTCACTCCTAGGCAAAACCTCATATCAAGTAAATATCAATATCAAATCAAAACAAATTTTAAACCCATATCCTTGAGATCCAACAATTCCACAGAAAGAAACAGAAGATATAATGACTCATAAAAACAATTATTTCAAGTTCTAAATTTATATCATTAAATATATTTCCACTTCATTTTTCTTCCCATGCACAAAACACTTACCACACTTAAATTTTCTTTTATCACACAAATGTCAATTTTTTAGTAATTCCTTCCTCATCAAAAATCATATGAGGGACACCATAAGCTTGATAAATTCTTACATCACCACTCGATGCGAGTCAAGGAAATAGTTTTATCATGAGGACTTTCCAGGGTTTTTCTGTGGCTTTTAGTTAGTAGGATTTAGATGTGAAATATTCTAAGGCTGAAAGAGGGGGGATTGACTCCTTTTAAAAACAAATTGCATTAATCTAATTTTCACTTAAATATGGTATCCTCCTCAATCCACATAGCATCAATTAATCATCATCATCGAGAAAAATAAATGAATTATCACACTATTTAACATTTTGACAGAAAAAATGTCAATATTCACAAACATGATTTCTTGAAAACTTTAGATAGGCACTACATTCATCCTTTATTAAAAGCTCTATAAAGGCACAACTTCACATATCATGAAAGCTCCAGAAAAGGCATAACCTCCAACATAATGATTTATTTTAGAAATAAACACATCTCTTCAAATTTTAATTTTCCACTCGAAGTATCAAAATATGTGGTAGCATAATAGAAGACAGCTCCCCCCCACATTTAAGTTCAACTAGATTAAGCAATTTCACTAAAAGAGTACGTTGGATAGAGAAAATTGACATGTAATGTGGCTAACCTAATAGGATGTTCATTTATTCTAAGGTATAAAAGTATTTCATGTTCATGATAGGCCATTATAAATAGGATTATTTGAAATAGGGGATTTAAAACCAAACAAATGCCTCAATCATTTAAACATAAGTACCTAAAACCCTCATGTTTTGATAGGAATAAATCAAATTCTGGTTAAATAAAGCATGGTTTGGTTTACTCAAGAAGTGAGGAAAATGTAATGAAAATGAAAAGAATTGTTTAGAAGCCTTATAGGAATGTGATTTCAAATATAAATACAGTGATATGTGGCATGAGATTCAAAATTTAGAGTACGTTTAATGAAATTACTAAAGATTTGAACTTGAAACAAAGTCATTTTCAGCATTTATTTAATCTTTGTTTCATGGGATAAATTGTTTCACCTATTTATATGGATTTCAAAAATGGTGATCAGAATGATTTCATCGCAAAAGTTTCAAAAACACACAAAAAATTGAAATATAAACACACAAAATTTAAAAAACACACAATTGTTTTTGTAAATCATTGAAAAACAGGAAAACAATTGAAATTACTAAACTAAAAGGTTCTCTCCCCCTCACTTAAAATATTTCATTATCCTAAAAATGAACCCGTGAGATTAAATATGCACATGAAATATATAATTTTAAATATGACAAAGAATAAAAAAGTTAAAGGGTTTGGAACAGCCTAATATGCTCAAGTGATGATGGGGTCATGTATGTGATAAAATCCACTACATCAATAGAAAGTCCCTCAATGTATTTCTTCAAAATTTTCACAGTGACTGTAAATAACCTTCCTGTGTCCTCTTGTGTGATCTCTAATTCATCATAAGGAAAAAAATTATTCACAACATAAGGACCTAACCATCTGGAATGCAACTTACCAAACATCAGTTTCAGTCATGAACTGTAGAGAAAGAATTTCTCTCGAACATGAAACTCCCTTTGTTGGATCATTATATCATGAGATGATTTTGATGTTTCCTTGTAAAGCCTTGAGTTATCATATGAATACAATATAATATCCTCATGCTCTTGAATGTGTATCTTCCTCTGGATACAGCCTATGCCAAATCCATGTTGTATTTTTTATAGCCTAATAATCCTGATGCTCAAATTCTATAGGGAGATGACACGCTTTCCCAAAAAAAATCTGATATGGGGACATACCAATGGGTGTCTTGTATACTATCCTATAGTACAACAATGCATCATCTAAGAACTTTCTCTAATCCTTTATATTTGGCGGCACGGTTTTCTCCAAAATTTGTTTCAACTCAAGATTTAAAACCTCAGCCTAGCCATCTATTTGGGGGTGGAATGGTGTTGATGTTTTGTGTGTCACCCCATAATTCCGAATAAGCGAAGCAGGATTCTAATTTCTGAAGTGTGTCCCTTGGTCTCTGATGATGGCCTTTAGCACTTCAAACCTACAAAAAATCTATGCTTTGACAATGTCCACAACAACATGAGAATGATTAGTCCTAGTGGCCTTAGCCTCCACCCATTTTCTCACATAATCAAAGGCAACCAAAATACACAAGAATCCAAATGAAATACAAAAATGAAACGTAAAATAAATACCCCATAAATCAAAAATCTCACTGAATAATATGTGTTGTTGGGGAATCTCATTACTCCTAGAAATATTACAACTATGTTGGAAACATGAGCACGACATAAAAAACACATGAGAATCATGAAATAAATTAGGCCAATACAATCCAGAGTCCATGACTTTCCTAGATATCTGTTGTGGTCCAAATTTTCCGCCGCAAGAAAGTGTATAAAAAAATGTAAAACAGACTCCAACTCATAATCAGGAACACACCTCCTAATAACTTGGTCACTACACATGCACTATAGGTATGGATCATCGCAAGCATAAAATCTTGACTTAATATCTAACTTTTGGACATGATGTTTCTTTAAATTTGTAGGAATTTTAATGGCCACAATGTAGTTAACTAAATCAGCATACCAAGGATGCATACCTAAGATGTAATAAAGATGCTCATCACAGAAAGTATCCAGATGTGGTACATGGTCCAAGGTGTCATCCTCTAGTGTGTGAGTAAGCCTAATCATGTGGTCCTCCACAAGGTTTTCTGACCCATTCTTTTCCTTTATCTCAATGTCAAATACTTGAAGAATGAGCATCCATCAGATAAGTCTAGGCTTTCCATCTGGCTTCTTCAAGAGGTACCTCAAAGCAGCATGTCCAGAAAAAAATACTTTAGAGCCCAATAAATATGAACGGAATTTATCTAAACCAAATAAGATGGTAAAAAACTCCTTTTCTCTAGTTTTGTTGTTTTATTGGGCTGAATCCAGTGTTATTTATGCATATGCAATCACATGTGAACGTCCCTCCACCCTCTAAGATAAGACAGCTCCGACCATGAAGTTGGAGGCATCACACATAAGCTCAAAAAGAAGATCCCACCATGGGGGTTGTATGAAAGGCAGAGTGGTCAGAAACTTCATTAGCTCATCAAAGGAAGTCCTGCAAGAATCATCAAACCCAAAATCATAATCCTTTTTAAGTAATCCTAACATAGGAAGAGAAATCTTATTAAAATATTTGATGAAGAACCGATAAAATCTTGCATTCCCTAGGAAATATCTAACATCACGCACACATGAAGGATTGGGTAAGGCTGAAATGATATCTACCTTAGATATATCAACCTCTATCCCATGTTTTGAAACTACATGCCCTAATATAATACCGTGCTCTGCCATGAAATGACACTTCAATGTTTAAGACCAAATTCTTGTCAATACAATGATTCAAAACATTTCCAAAACTAGTGATACAGTCATCAAATAAAGACCCATACATGGTAAAATCATCCATAAATACCACCATGTAGCTCTCAATAAAATCAGAAAAAACTCACCATGCCTCTTTGGAAGGTAACTAGGGAATTGCAAAGTCCAAATCGAACCCTCCAGTAGGAAAACATACTGAATCGACAAGTGAATGTTGTCTTCTTCTATTCCTCTAGAGAAATAGGAACCTGAAAATATTCAGAAAATATATCCAATAAACAATAGTATATCTTCCCAGCTAATGTATCAAGCATCTGATCAATAAATGCAAGGGGTAAATGTTCCTCGTGAGTATATTGATTTATTTTCCTATAATCAATACACACATGCCAACTATTTTGTACCACCATTGGAATTCTCATTTTTAATAATAGTAACACAATTTTTCTTAGGCACAAACTGAATATAAGTCATCAACAGGGAATCTGAAACAGGATATATTATACCTACCTGAACAAATTTTTAACCTCTTTTTTAACAACTTTCAAAAGTGTTGGATTGAGTCTCTGTTGTGGCTGCCTACATGGTTTATCCCCATCCTCCAAAATAATCCTATTCATGCAAATAGAGGGGATAATACCTAATATGTTATCCAAGGTCCACTCAATTGCCTTAATGTTCTCCCTCAAAAGATTCAAAAGTCTCTCTTCTTGTTCAAAAGGGACATTGTTAGCAATGATAACAAGTAATTTTTCCACATTTAACATGTATGAGTTTTTTAGATTAGGAGGAAATGGATTGTGTTCCAATATAGGGGTGATGTATCGATGGAAGGAATTGAAATATGTTCACAATGAACATTAGTATTACAATATACATCATCAATATCAGAAACTAATGCATCAAATACATCATCATACTCAACAACCATGTCATAATTAGAGTTCGCATGATTAAAATCAGAATATGAATCCATTTCAAAATCAAATATAAGAGAGTGTTGTGTTTTTTAAATTGATGTGAAAGTACTCTTTGACATCAAACTAGAACCAAAGCTCATAATCTACCTAAGCATAGGATAATAAAATATCTTGGGGTTTTTACTTGGTGGTTCAAAATGGGAGATAACAGAAGAAGAATGGTCCTCTAAAGGGTACTTCATGGAGTCCATGACATTAAATATTACAAATTCATCTCCAAACTCCATGGAAAGTGCACCATCATTGAAATTTAGGACAGTTTTACAATTTTTAATAAGGTTCTGCCAAAGATAATGGGACCATGGGAACTTACCTGACCTTACTCCATGTTAATCACGCAGAAATCTGCTGGGAAGATCATGTCTTTTACTCAAAAAAGTACATACTCAAGGACTCCCACTAGATATATTGTATCTCTATTTTAAAACTACACCACTACTCTTGCCATCTTCAACTCACCAACTTGTAAAGAAGAAAATACAGAGTGAGGAAATACATTTATGGAAGCTCTTAAATCAGAAAAATATTTGGAAAAGTGTAAATCCTATATGATGCATAGGATGGTGAATGTCCCTCAATCCATGAACTTTGTTGGCATTGCTAGAGTTTCTATAATGAGTGCTGAAACAATCCTTCCATGATTGATCCTCTCATTTATCTTGAACCCTCTTCTATTGGTATAGAGTTCCTTTATAAATTTCACATACCATGGGATTTTCTTGATGTCTTGAAGTAAAGGGATGTAGATCTCCACACACTTGAATGTGTCCAAAAATTCTTATTTAATTACCAGGTCAACCATCTTCATGTTCTGTACAACATTGTTTGGAAAGGGAAGGGGTTTAGGAAGAACATCATCAATATTTTTCTTACCTTTATCTTTCTCCTTAGGTTTCTCTTCAGTTGGTATAAATTGAGGCTTCTTCAAAGTTGAGGTGAATCCCAAAAGAATAGTGGGTGTAGATGTATCGGTTTTTTTCATCCCACTTTTCAATGTGATAGCACTATCATTCCCATTTGGAATTTTGAGTAGGTTAGAATGGTATATTTCCATAATTCCTACTTACTAATTCTTAGAGGGTAGTGGCAATTTGGATCATTTGAGTCTTTAACTCCCTCAGCTCCGAACCTTGACTCTTCAACTCATTCTGTTGATTAAGAACAATTTATTTTAAAATATCATCTGTGTTACAATCTACCTTGCTTTCAAATATCCCTTGTTGTTGACTTGTTGGTGATTGAGCTTCAAATCACATTTGGGGTTATTGGAAAACATTTTGGTAAGGTGTAGGTCGCTAGAAGTTTTGTTGAAAAGGGGGCCTTTGTTGTTTTCCAGAGCCATACCTCTTGTCCAATTAATCCTTCCACCCTTGATTGTATGTTAATGAAAAGGAATCAAACTTATTGTGGGGATGTGGCTGTTGTTGTTGCTAATATGGTCTCGCAATAATACCTCTGCACAATCCTTTGATTTTTGTAACTAGGGGAAATAGCCTGTTGTGTGGTATGTTTCAGTGAAAATGCCACATGACCACATAGGAGTGGGTTGGGATGTTTTTTGATCCAATGCAATCTTCCTCACCAAAGTGGTCAATTATTCTAACTTAATATCAATCAAATGAATTTCACGAAAATAAGGACTTACCTGATGTTCTCCTAGAACATGTGGTGTACCTCGATCACCAAATCATTGAGAGTTTTGTCCCATCTTGTTGATCAATGCATGCGCAGCTACTGGTGTATTGTCCACCAATGATACTCTAGTCGCAAAATCATCCATGCTTCTCTCCATAGGTGTAAGTTCTTCATAGAAGTACTATATGAGGAGTTTCTCACTGATTTGGTGATGTGGGCCGCTTGGACAAAACTTCTTGAATCACTCTAAGTACTCATACATTAACTCCCTTAGGGATTACTTGATCCTTAAGATCTCCTTACAAATGGATTTGTTCCTTGATGCTATAAAATGTCTCTGTAAGAAAAGGCATTTTAGATCATTAAAACAAGTTACATCTTTGGGTTGTAAATAATACATCCAATCTTTCGCAGCTCCATCATGTTAGAATACAAATGATATTGGTTTGATTTGGTCTTCATATACTTTTCATGGTTTTAGGTTTGAGAAAACCACATTAAATTCTTTAAGGTTTTTATTGGGATCCTCAATAGAGAGGCCATGAATTTCTGGAAGCAGGTCAATTAACCCAGGTTTCATTTCAATGTCGGATTCGAGATTTGGGTATACAATAAAATTTGGTTGATAATTAATATCAGTTGAATCCAATTATTGAATGGTTATATTATGTTAATTGTTATTCTCTTCATCCACTGGTTTTTTTTATATTGGACATAGAAGTTTTTCCAATTTCAATGTTCTTGGTGTGAAGGAATTCTTCAACTGGTTGAATGTTGAAAATTCCCGTAGAATGAGAATGTCTAATTCAAGCTCGAAGGATACGTTCAATCTCAATGTCAAGATCTAAAAGATCATATGGATTAGTTCATGTCATAAATAAAATAAAAATAAAAAGATGGAATGTAGGCCATAGTAAAATAAAAACGAGAAGTTTCAGTTTATGGTCCAAAAACAAGTAGAAGATAATAAAAGAAGAAAAAATATTCAGATTGGGTATAGAAGGAAGAAAAAAGATAGGAACATAATAAAATGTAAAATAAAATTAATAACTCTAATTATTTAAAATAATTACTTGCCTCTCCAGAAACAACGCCAATTTAAAAGGCACTATCATGGGCTCCCTCAAATGATTTGTGTGATTTTTGGGTACTTAGGTGCACCAGAGTGGCTAACCAAGGTCGTCTCACAAAGGTTAAAGTAAATTTGACAACTTATTAAAGGTATTTTAAAAATATCATAAATGGGAATAAGAACACCGCATGAAAGGATTGGTGGGGGGTGTTGTTTACTATTCATAAATCTAGAAGAATTTTTCAGGAATATTATTTTATTTTATTTTGAAATGAAGTTCGGTTAAAAAGACACAACAAGAAGATGTTTTTTAGACAATATTTAAAAGATGTAATTGATAAAAATATCACTCTAAATTTACTTATTAATCATTATAATTTAAATTAATATACACTTAATTATGATCCTTTAATTTTTTAACACCCAAGCACTATTAGAATTAACTTTACCACATGTATAAAGAGAATTAAACCCTAGGCTATCTTCGGAACATGATATCGCAATACCCTTCTTTGATTGATATTCTAATGATAGATTATGGTCAGTGGTAAATTAAGTCACAAGTCCATTCTAAAAAATGAGAATTAATTGATATTATGTATTATATTTGAACTCTACAAATTTATCTTGTGTGGTCTTGTTTTACCGATTAAGTTTCTTCTCTCATAATTTACACAATACTCAACCTTGCATGTTTTTGTGTTAATTGTTCAATATCCTGATAAGATTATTATAATTTAAAAACATAATTCATAGATCATATTATGTAAATTAAAGTAGCTCAATGATTCAAAATAATTAAATGAAGAATGTAGAATTTACATCGATCACTAAAAGAACTACTCTTCCATGAGCGGTGTGGTCATCGTGGAGACGTTTTTCATGAGCAAAGGATTAAAAGTTTAGAATTCAATATCATATCCACTCTTGATTCCAACCCAAATATTATGAGTAAAGATGAAGATAACTGAACAAAATAGAAGAAAATAAAATAAATAAAAGAATAATAAAGAAGTTTATTACACAAATGAAAACATTACAACATGAAGAAGAGAAAAAGGCTTCGATGAGGGGATCCTTGCTTTATGATCTACATCTCTTAATATGGTTGGAGAATTTGGGTGAAACAAATTTTCCTCTGCCTTCAATCTTCTAATAAACGTCCCAAACCTTAAAAATGAGAAAAATACATATTTATAGAGTGGAGGGGAGGCTAGGATAAAATTGGTTTCAGGTGTGAATGAGAAGATTCTACCAAATATTTTAATCCCACATGTAACACTTTCTTCACCACCAAAACGCATAAATTAAATATTTTTCTAGATTAATAATATGTTTGAAATTGGGTTTTAGATTCCTTATCAAAAATTGGGCTCAATCCATCCACAGATGTAGAAGATATGACCCAAACACTAAAGTGACATCCAATCTCGTGTGTCCTTCCCACCATTGAATTAATGGATGATTTACTCTATCAAAATGAACTTTTTAGCTCTAGTATTCTGAATAGAATTTGTCAAAAATTAAGTGTGAAACAATATTAGAAAATATTAAGTCAAATAAATCATATTAAAATATTTATTTGCAAATGCTATATTGTATTTTAAAAGGGTAAAAGTAGAATTTTCATCAAATTTTCAAATGAATGATCTAATCCCAAATATTTCATAAATGTACATATTTAGCACAATGTGAGGAAATTATGTCACTTAATATCAATAAAATATTCTAAAAATAGTGTTTTATCATATGTCTCTATCCAAAATTGAGAAAATGGGCTTGTCTTTTTTTCAAAATTTATAAAAATGATTCATAAATCTTTAGTAACATGTATGAATTTACAGCACGTCAATCTAACATATGTTGTGAGGTTTATTACTTTATGTGCATGTTTTCAATATATAAGTTTAATTTATGTTTAAAATGTGAGTCACAAAGATAAAACCAAGAAAATTATACTGTATTGATTCAAGAATTAGGAAATGAATCCATAATTCATTTACGATGTGAAGGGATCGACTACCTGGCATCTGACCCATAATGTTACATGTATGTATTAAAGTTCATTATTTTAATATATAAGTGTAATTTTAGTTTAAAACGTGAATCACATATCCAAAAAAATAAAAAAAACTCATATTGTTTTCAAACATTAGTAAAATGATCTATAATTCATTTTTGATATATAGTAATCGACTACACATTAGTCTGACACACATTGTGGACAGTATGACTCAAAGTATGTGTTTTAATTATAGAAGTTTATTTTAGTTTCAAACATGAATCTCTTTCTAAAAACCAAGAAAAATGTTATAATATAGGAAAATTGTCCATAATTCATTTTTTCATATAGGAATCGACCACACATTAATATGATACATGATGTGTTTAGTTTGACTCGAAGATCTGGTTTTTAATAAAAATGTGTCAATTTATTTTAAATGCACATCACATATCCAAAACCAATTAAACAATATCTTTTTTTCTTAATATGTTGGGAAAATAATCCAAAATTCATGTTTGGCATATTGGAATCAACCTCACATCAATCCATCCAATGATGTGGTTGGTATGTCTCTTAGTGAATGTTTCCAATATATAAAACACCATCTTAGTTTAATGATATAATTATTAAAATATATTTAATTAGTTAATATAATTAATAAATGATAATATCATTAATATATCGAGTGATAAACAATATAATTTATATAGATTATTAATTAAATATTTGATTAATAATTTATAATATAATTAATAATCAATATATTAATTAAAAATTATTAATTAATATAAAATTTATAATATAATGATTAATAATATAACTGATAATATCATTAATATATATATAGTAATTGAAAACATGATTTATCACATATTGAATATATAACCTTAAGGTTATAAATTGTTTATTTTTTTATTTTCTATTATAAAAATCTACATTGGTTTCCTTACAGGGAAACTCTTTTGTATGAAGGTTGAAAAAGCCAGTTTTAGCACTGTTATAGGTCAAATCAGTAAGAGTGAAATAAGAAGGGATTTAGTAAGTCTAATAAGACATTGAATTCCAAAATGAAATAATTTCATAGAAACACCTACTTCAAAGAATCAGAATCAAATATGAAACATATCATCTTCAACGTCCACCACCCAAAGTAGCAAGAAGTCCTCCCCTACAAGCCAAAAAAACCAGAACCCTAGGTTAAACCATTCATAAACCTAATACCTAGCTTACATAGTAAAAAATATTTCTTTTAAAAGCATTAAATTAATTTGTCTTGTGTTTGAGCCTCCATGTGTAAGTGTGTTCATGAATTTATTATATTAGTATATTTTTCTCCAATCTATTAAAAGAATAAATTAAAAAGATTATTAAAAAACTAAATATTTTTTTTAAGATTTTAATATTTCCATTTAATAATTTTTTTATTGAAATCTATAATACTTTAAAGTTTTTAACCCATAATGAGAAATCATAAAAGTGGTAGTTTTGCTGATGATAAATAAAAATATGTTAAATTAATGATGAAATTTAAAATTTTAAATAATAAAGGATAATAGTTGAGTGTTTGATTTGTTTCCATAGGCATAATCCTTATTTTTTTCATCTTGTATAAAATTTCATAACCCAAATGAATACCTCATCATACTTCACTTCCCTCATCTATGGTATGAAAACCATAACGTCTCTTTCGAGGCTATACTACATGTTCCTTGTATTCTTTATCCAGATAGAGAAGATAATCTTACAAGGTAAGTAGTCCGAAATCCCCACACCACACATTACCATTTTATTTCATATGCCTCTATAGCAGTATCAACATACTTGATCTAATTAAATAATGTTATAAATTAAGGGTGATTCATGTATGGGCATTCCTTTCTTAGAAAAAAATATCTCTCCTCCACTATAAAAACTCAAAGTCAATATGTACCACTCCAACATAACCTCTTCTATGATGTGTTAATTGATTCTCTATTGTTAAAAAATAGATTAACCATTTGAAGAAAGCAACCCATTCAATTTTAATCATCTACAGTAGTTCCAAGAATCCCACAACTCCTCTTACTTTCACAATGTCTATAGTGCTAGTGAAAAAATTAAAGGGTGTAACAAACCTAGCATTTATTTTTTATTGACTCTGGAATACTCTAGTTCCCCCATCCACTAGATGATCATTGAGTATTAAAGGGATTCTTCTTTGTCTGGCCCTTCCATATATGAGACTGGTTGGAGCACCCCAAGAAAAATTTATGCACTGAAGTAGAAACAACTCATTAGTGTGGAATATGGGGAAGAATCTAAGGATACTTTTACTAATTTTCATTAAATCACCCCATCCACCAATCTCCAAGGATTATAATGTAATAGTTTACATCAACATGGTGACACTCTATTTGTAAGTATTTTTTACTTTTATTTTGGGGATTTTTTATAGAGTTAGAGATGAACATGTAGAGGTTTAAAAAAGATTATTTTTCATTTTTTTTATTTTTTCCAAAAACTTATTTTTTTTAAATTAATGAATTTAAATTTTTACATCATTATTTAGAAAATATAACTAGTGGATATTTGACGGTTTACAGCTCTAATTAGTTTGGAGAGTGTATATTTATAATTAATTAATAATTTTTTAATAATTAAAAATTTATGGTTGTTTATATATAAAAATATTCTAGACACAATTCATTAAAATTAGAAAACTAATTTACTATTAAAAAATAGAAAATTTTAAATTTTTTAAAAAATAATTATATCATCATTTATATAAAAAATATTTTCTTTGTTTATAACTCAATAGTAATTCTGGGAAAAATATTGGATTTTGATTTAGAAAAATAAAAATCAACCCCTAAAAATTGATTTATTGATTATTATTATTACATAAAATTATGTTTTATGTAACTTTAATAGTGTGATAAATATTTTTTTATTTATATAAGAGACAGTATACCTAAAGAAAATTTCATTGATTAAGTTAAATACTCATATTTTTAAGAAAACAATATTCTTTTATTAATTTTATAAACATTCAAATTGAAAATACTACTAAGAAATTCCACTAAAAACGTTTAATAAAAAATTCCATTAAAATATTAAAAAAAATTAAATTAAAAAACCATACGAAAATTCACTTTTAAAATTTGATATGAAAACCCCAATAAAAATTTATACACAATAAACTTTCAAAAATAATCTATTGTAAAATACTCATATATAATCATATTAAATATTCTGTAATAGAAAAATTAAAATCCAAATTCCCAATACAAATTTTCTAGATAATTCAATTAAAAAATACAATTAAAAATAATAGTGGAAATACTCACTAGAATTTTACATTTCTATAATCCCATATATATGTTACTGTAAAATTCCATGAAAAGTCACTATAAAATACTAGAGAAGTTCACAAAAAAATACAGTGGAAAATTAATCTATAAATTTTGGTGTAAGATTATTATAGAAAAATATATTACAAAGTTCTATAGAAAATTACATAGAAAAATTGTAACTAAATATTCCACTCAAAAAATTATTTATATATAAAAAACTAGAAATATTTTATATGTTTATAAAATAATAATTTATTAGTTAAAATGTAATTATAATGAAATTATGTAAATTTTTATTCATTTTAATATAAAATCATCTGAAAATATGTTATTTTTCAAATTACTAAATTATGTAATTTGATAATGTTGATATTATTTTATAAAAACACATAGAAACACTTCTCTATAAATATGGGAAATATTATTTCTTTTAAAAATTAATTTTTTTCCCTATGAATTTTTTAAAAATATACCTTTAACAGATTATTTACTTTTAAAATGAAAATATATTTAATTTACCTTTTCTAATTGATTAATAATTTTTTCTGAAATATGAGGCAAGTTAATATTCTTCTTTTGTGTTAGGAGTATTATAAACTGTTACATTCTATTTCCAAAATCTGAAGTCTCATTATTAAATGAAAATCCATGTGATCCAAAATCTTATAAAGAAAAGTATTACAAAGCTGACGATATATGAAGCATAGCATTTTTCTAATATTTAATTATATTATTGAGGAACTTGTTAACATTTTAGTATTATGAGAAAATTACACACCCACATTTTTCATTTTTAAAATAGGTCTTGTCGAATGAGGAAGGGGTTAGTTAAATAATGTTTCAATTCCTATGAAAACATATATTTCAAATGTATACAAAAGTTTTAGCAAACTACTTCCTTTTTTTGAGTATTTTTTATGATGGTCACAAGAAAAGGATGTATAGATTATTTCTATATATATATATATCTATCTTTAATTTTTGAAAATATAAGAGATTAGATTCAAATATATGTAGAGTTATTATTAAGATTCAACAAGTCTCTCCAAAAAAACTGCTTGATCAGTTTTCTTCAAGCTATTACTAAATCATGACTAAAAACTAAAATCTGTTTTTGTAGTGAATTCAATATTATTTTATATAGATTAATAACCTATCTATCTTCACTTTTATGTTATACTCCATCTCTTTTGAGATTCTTCTTCAACGGATAATTAGTCATTGTAATTGAGATTTGAACCTGCAATACATTATTAATATCCTTATTTTTAAATATTTTATTTTTGTTCTTAGAGTATGAAAATGGTGAAAATATATTTTTAAGTGAGTTTTCATTGAAATATCTTTGAGCCTTTGTGAAAAAAATTAGTTACATTCACTTAATTGTCTATGTACTTAGAAAAAATACCTATATAGTGAAAATCATCTAGCTCCAAAAGAGAGTGTTGGTGGAGTGGACTATAATATCATTGTTTTTTGAACCACAGTAAATATCATGTGTCATGATTCTTTGGTTCTCTATATTTCCTCTATATATTAATTGGAGAATATTGGGATATATTTCAATAGGTTTATAAATATAGAATTTAATATGGTGTATACTTTTTAAGAACACAATTCAACCCCCTTCCTGAGTCATTATGTAGCTCTATTATAACAACATAAAAAACACATCCATGTCTTCATGTCCTGCTAGTTGTGTCATGTTGTTTTAATGGTAACTAGGGTTGTAGTGTCACTAGTCCACTCACCATTTCAACCCAAACCCACAATTGTAACATTGTTTTACCACTTTCGTGGCATATTAAATCACCCCTCTATCTCAAAATAGATACCTTAGTGGGTCGGTTCATATGAAAAGTTCTAATTAACTCATTGCTCTTTCAAGCCACCCACCCAGTGATGTCTGGGTATTTTCATGTTGTAAAAAATAAAAATTCTCCCCACTCCATAATTTGGCCCTATTATACCACTAAGATTCTTGACTTTGGTATCAAGGAGGTCTAATTCTCTAAAGGCCCAAATTTATGGTTCTAAATCCAAAATCATTTGAATAGAACCACTATTATATTATGGTTTCTACAACACTACTATAGTACCTCTTATATTAATACTACAATAATTATGGAATTATTTCTCCCACCATCATTTGAACCTAGATTTAGCATTCAAGATGATAGATACATGAAAAAATTATTTGTTTTCATTTAATATGTCACCATTTTGAATGATTTTTATTTGTTAACTGAAAATATCAATTATATATATATTTTTTAAAATTCATGTTGAATTGTTTAAAATTTTGAAAAATAATTTTTATTTCTAAAATATTCTATTATTAATCTTTTTAATAAATATAGTATTAGATGAATAATATATTTAATCATTATATTTTATTGAAAAATATTGGGGATTCTTTTTTGGATCCAATCACAAATATATTCAAACGTGTTCCAAATCCATGGATATAAAGGATAATTCCTCAAGTGGCATAAAAACATCCAAACTGACACCTCAAAAGAGATGTGGGACATAAAAATTTTATGGGACACTATATTACTATCCCTTTTTATTAAATAAAATGTATATTGGAAATAATCTAAATATTCCCATTAAATATCATAAAAGATGATCTCTAAAGAAAAAGAGTGTAATATCAAGACCCGGGTACGACACCCTGGTTCCCCAATCTGGTCGGTCATATAACCTCAAGCATGTATCCCCCCATGCAAGAGGCTACCAAATATTCATGAGGGTCTAATATTGATCCTGGAGAGACTATACCCTCTTTTATTAGAGTAACACACCTGGGAAAATTAAGAAAAAAATAACTGAATAATATATAACCATAAATAGAACAATACCAAAATCACAAGATGACTAAAACTAAAGATAGAATATCAAAATTAAACTATAAATATGAACTGATAAATTATATTCTAAGTCTCAAAATGAAAACACAAAACTGAAGACACTAATTACTCCCAAGAAGGTCTTGAACTATGTCCAACTCCCTCAACCATGCTTCATCCGGACTTGGCCATCTAACACAGGGCCTTTTCCCTTATCCTGTCCTACAAACATGAAATATACTTAGGTACTGATCTGATAGCCCATGTAGAGTTTGATTACAACTCAATAGGACACCACCAACAATGTCTAACAATAATATCCAGCCAATATAGTGTATGTAATTGTATATAAATAATAAATAAAATAAATAATGTAAACATTTTAAATTTATTCAATTAATATTTATTTAACTACATAACCCCCAGGTTCCCAAGGAAACTCGAACCTCAATACCTACTTCATACAATACCAGATTCTGAATCATATCACCTAGTCAACTCATATATTCATTATGACACATGGGCTTTCATGATTAATTTCAATTCAGTTTGAATTATGGATAATTGGAACCATAGTATAATGCCAACATTTTGAGTCTAATTTGTCATGCCTTGGACTTCATGGGATTTTGATGCAGTAGACCAGGTCCCACACTCAAGTATCATTTTATCACTATGTTCTATTAATGTAGCGGGCCTTGTCCCACACACGAATATCAATTTATCACTATTATATTTTAATGCATCAGACCTTTTCTAACAAATGAAAATCAGATAATCACATGTATCAAAAATCCACATATTTCATAATATTACATCATATAGGATTAATCAACATCAATCATATTACCACATTTTACATCAAATATTTATATTAATTAATTCCAAAATTAAATAATCCCATTTACAATTCAATATTCTATAAATAAATTCCACAATTAATTATCCCAATTTCATAATCCCAAAATTTCAATATTTAATTTCACAATTAATTATACCAATTCAACAATTTCACAATCTATACAATTCACATCAATTAATTCAACAATTAATTTGTACAAATAAATAATCTCAATGTTCTACAATTAATCAAAACATTAATTATTCAATCCACAATTTCATAATGTTAACAATTCTCATAAGTTAATTCAACAATTAATTTGTACAATTCACGGCCGTTTAATTAATTAATTCACCAAATAAAATAATTTAATTATTGAATATTTTTGCTATGAAAATATAGAAATTATAAAATTACATACATGTAATTGAAATCATGAATGTTGGATTTGAATAATAGACCAACTTCTTCAACTTGGAGAAGAATGATCGCCCAAAAGAAAACCCCATAATTTGAGTAGCACAATGACATAAAACAAGATCTAAATCTAAAACCCTAAATTATTATAAAAAAGATCATAAAAATCTAGATCTAGATCTAAAATAGTATATCTAAATATAATAAAAACAGGAAGAACAGTCATTTGTTTAATGGGAGAAGAAAGAAAGAGGAATGAGAAATCAAGCAGGGTTAGATCCTCTTACTATGAGGGGTGCAGATCTTCGATTGAAGATTAGAATAACTAATAACAGAGGTCAGAAAACCTTACAAACCATCTGATAGGCTCTATAATTGAGATAAACTGATTATGGGTGGATCTAGGGAATTTAGGGGTATTTCATGTGGGTTTATAGGTTTTTAATAATTTTTTAAGGGATCAAAATCATGTATGTATGATTTTCACCTTGGGGTGCTCGATTTCCCCTAACCATGTGCCTAATTATGTGACTCTTTTAGGGTGTTGAATGATTTATCCAAAGAGAGTCCATGATTTTAAAAAAATTCCACTATCCTTGGAAGTCCCCACTATAGAGGTTGCACAGTTTTCTAGGCCAGGAACATGGTTTGGGTAAACCGTGCACCAACTTTGCACTTCCCTCTTTCTTCTATTTTCCAAAAAATTTCACCCAAACATACTATCAGGTAAAACCCAAACAAAAATTATTCCATACAAAGAAAAATAGTATATGTAAATGAGCCTGAGAAATATCTAGAAATATCTAGATCTTATAATCTTCACATCTTATATTATCACATCCTCGAACCTACACTTCCAATCATCTCTAATATTATGAGTAAAAAATATCGGTCCACTAAACCTCGCATATCAACTTCTCTTTCCCATGTATCCATTAGCACATGCCTATGTTTCCAAAATACATGAACAATCAGTACATTCTTTCCCAATAACGCTTTCTCACTATGATCCAACTCATATATCAGATGCTTCTCAAAGTATGCATTTATATCAAGCTCAACATCTACCACATTGATCACATCAGAATGATCAGTGTGATACCACTATAGTTGTGATACATGGAAAATATTGTTCATATCATTATATCTCTATGAAAGAGCTAATTAGTATGCCACTAGACCAATATTATCGACAACCTTAAATGGTCCAACAAAACTGGGCACCCAATTTACCCATCTATGTATCTTGTGGTGACCCTTCTATGTAGAAACCTAAAGGAACACACGATCACCATCTGTAAACTATAGGGGTTGTCAAAATCTGTCATCATACGACTTCTAGCTACTCTGATCTGTAGCCATAAATTTCTGAATCAATTGAACCAGATCCAACCACTCCTACAAAAGTTTATGTCTCAAAAAATCTGACCCAACTACCTTCATATCGCTACCACAAAACTAGGTTTCCACAGCACCACTCTTTAACAGTGCTAAAAAAGCACTGATAAAAGGGGAACCTTTAATAGTGCTAAAAAAGCACTGATAAAAGAGAATTTTAATAGTGTTGAAAAGGGATTGTTAAAATTAACTATTTTTAAGTGATTTTTTATCACTGATAAATGTAACCCCTTTATTAGTGATTTTTTAGCACTGTTAAAGGGGATCCCTTTATCAGTTCTTTTTTTATTAGCGCTGATAAATAGGGTTCTTTATCAGTACTTTTTTTACTAGCACTGTTAAATGGTATATTTTAAAAAAAATTAAAAATAATATATAAATATATAAATATTTTTATATTGATATAAAAATAAAAATATATTTATATTGATATAAATATAATATATATTTTTAAAATATTTTTTAGATAATTATAAATAGACATTTACATTTAATATATAAAAAGTGTATTGAAAATAGATTAAAAATATTTTAAAAAATATGATTAATTAATAATTTGATAATTATCACCGACTAATAGTCATTTAATAACAATTTGAAGACACAAAAAATCAAAAAATCATTAAAAAATCTAAAATAAGTTGAAAACGTTACTCAAACATTAAACAACGAGATCTTTTGATCTAGTTGTCCATTTGAGCTCTACAACATATCAATTCAAAGACTGTGATGAGCTCTATGTGCTGGATTCATAGGGACAGAAAGGCCAATAAGGCTTCCAAAACTGAGTTCTTAGCTGATATATCCAAATTTTTTAACATTATATGGAATTCCAACCTCATTTCAGGGAGTATTTTTTCCCTTTTTAATAGAGAAATGAATTTATTCCAAGGAATTACATTCATATTGATATTTTGGAATTGAAATTTTATCATTTTTCACAATGTAATGTTATTTATAATCAAATGTATAACAATATATACATATTTTTTATATATTCAAACATAAAAAATTAAATTTTGTAAATAAATAATTAAACCTATTTATATATAAAGTATATTTATCAATATATAATCCTTAAAATATACATTTTATTTAAAATTAAAAGATATTTAGATTTACATACCTATGTAGTGTGTGTGTGTGTGTCTGTGTATTAGGGTGTTTCTATATTAACAAAATGATATATATTATCTATATATTCTAATATATGAATATACATATGAATATACATATTTTTTTAAAAGGTGGTTCTTCGGTCAATGACTAAGCCACAATATTAAATAGAAAATAAAAAGAAAGGAACTACATGAGTCTTAAGGAGGGGATCTTCTTACAATCTTTATCATAAAGGGGGAGAAGACCAACCAGAAGATCATCCAGCAAAGTTATGCCTTGGTTGATTCCATGATTAGAAAGACCATATACAACCATGTTCGCTTCATGAAAGGAATGAGTGAAAATGTTTCTGATATCAAAAAGAGAAGCAAGGTAGGTCATCCAATAGGTAGTAAGTGGCTAGGAAAGGTGCACCACACCATTCCAAATAGCTTGGACAATAGTGGTTGAATCACTTTCAATCCAAATATTGTTCTAGACATTTTATTTAACAAATTCAACAACATGAATCACAACCATCATTTTCACTTCCAGAGAAGTGGTTTTACCACTACTGCCGAAGAAGCATCCATGACAATGGCCAATAAAATCTCTAAAGATATCACTATAGCCCGTAGGTCCCAGATTTCCTTTGGATGCTCCATCAACATTAACTTTGATTCATCTTGGGAGAAGTGATTACCAGAACACCTCAAAGGTGAACCTTATATGTCTATAAAGACATTAGATCATAAGTTGAAGAAGTATCTCAATGTCTCTAACAGTATTGTCCTAATAAGCTTTCTGAATCATGGAAGAATCCCTAATTTGAAATGAGAATCCACGTCTAACTTGTATTAGGATTTAATGAGTAGTTGTTGTGGATAATATCATTTCTGTCAAACCAAATCATGTTGAGGAGCTCAAAAATAGTGGTTAGAAAGAGATTCTTTATTTGTTGAAAATATTTAAGCCCCAAACAACATTTTAATTGGGAGAAAATAGAGTCAGGAAATAACCATCTACAATCAAACATGTCAGTAATATAATTCCAAAGGGATGAAGACACATCACAAGAAAAAAATAGATGGTTAGTATCATCTATATGTTGGTGACAGAAGTGAAACTTAGAGAAAATATGGATAACAAAATATTAAAGACAACCCTCAGTAGTAATACAGTTGTGAACAATTTTCCAAAACAAATTGAGTCTTGAGGGTTTAATCTAGGGCTTGTAAAAAAATTCAACCAAAAAAAGCTAGGATCTGAATTAGTGAAATTGTGGTTGTAAAAAAATTTGGAATCAAGACCACCACTATGGAAAGGATCTTAGAATAAGAAATACTTAGAGTTAGATTATGGGTAATTATCAACAACATTCATGATGTTATTTGGAAAATTGAATTTATGTGATTGAATCACCTCTTTTATAGTGTACTTGGTGTTATCTGGAGGTGAATTAGAAGATAACATAGATATAAGGGGGAGGGACATTCTAGTTTTCCAGCCAAAAATTCATAGAAGAATCCAAGGTAACCATCCATATAGAGTTATTCATGATGTTTTTGAAAGATTGTTTAATGGATGACCAGATCAAAGAACTAACATAGTTCAAATTTCCCTTCATTAACATCAAATGGAATCTATTTTTAAGGAAATAAATGAAATCAAAGTTTTTATTAATCAATATCCAAGTGAGTCTGGATTGAAGGGCCTCATTAAAGAGTTTGATATTTTGATTCTAAGACTACCCTTTTTAAGAGGTTTGCAATAGGTAGAATAGGGTATGGTCCCATGCTTTCTTTCAAGAATGCTGCATGTCCAAAAAAAATTTGATATAAACATTATTTTTTTAAGAATACTAGTAGGCCATTTATATACCATCAATGAGTAAACCATTTTAGAGATAATGATATATTTCACCAGATAGATCCTTCCATCCATAGAGAGGGATTTTACTTTCTATGAGGAATATTGATTGATAACCAGGCCAACTACTGCGGTGAAATACATAAATTTAGGCCTTCCCCAAAAAATGGTAACTCCTAGGTAGTTGAAGGTGAAGGATCCTTATTTAATGCCTAAACTATTGATGACACTACTTTTCCTAATGAGAGAAATATTTTTTTAAAAAACAAAATATTTGTTCCATCTAATAGATTGACCAGAGATCTCTTCATAATTAGATAAAGAGTTTTTAAAATTTTGAATATTTCTTTTGTCTCTATGTAAGAAAATTATTATATCATCGACATATAAAAGATGTGTAGGCACATTGAGGTTTATGGCCACCTAAATGGGTTTGAGTTTATTTTGATCAACATGGCGAGTGAGAAATATACTAAGATAATATTCCACAATAGAAAAAAGAATGGTAGATATTGGATCAATTTTCCTGACACCCTTGGTGTATTTAAAATACCCTTTAGGGGATCCATTAACAAGGAAGTAGATAAAGGATGATTTAAATTAAGAGTTTATCTTAGTAATAAGAGATTAATTGAAACTATAACATTGAAGAAATATAAAAATGAAGCTCCAATCAATGGTATCAAAGGATTTCTAGATATCAAGTTTAATAGCAATATTTCTTCCTCTAGAAACATTATTTAAAGAGTTAGTGCATTTCGAGATGAGGAAAATGTAATCATGTATGGACCTACCCTTGATAAAACCAAATTGATTCCCAGATATGATTTTATTGCATATAGAAGAAATTATGTTGGCGAGAAGCTTCATAAATATTTTTTAAAGAGAGTTAATGAGAGAGATAGGACAGAAGAGATGAATTTCATATTCATTATCCACTTTAGGAATCAAGGTAAGAAATTGAGAACTAAGGCCATGAGGGAGGACACCATTAGAAAAAAAAAGGATCTAACAAGTTTACAGACATCTATGTGGATGATATCCCAGTAGTGTTGAAAGAATCAATTGTTTAAGCCATCGGGACCTGGCGCACTATCCGGGTTGAGGCTAATGATAGTGTCTTTAATTTAATGGTAAAGAGGGATACTAAAAAGAAAGAAATTTTATTCCTCATTAACCAAAAATAGAATGACCTGAGAGAGGAGGTCTTGGTTGAAATTTTGTTCATTGAAAATATTGTCAAAGTAAGAGACCACATGATTAACAATGGCTGCCTCATACTCCAAGAGGGTGTCATTATCTCTAAGAAAAGAAGGAGTTATGTAAACTTTTCCAATTATTTGAAAATAATTGTACAACTTAGTGTTTATATCACCATCTAGAATCCATTTATATTTGAATAATTTCTTGTGTATGATGTAATTAAAACCCGAAAGAGAATTAAGATTCATATTGATGTTGATTTAATTTTAGGGATCTAAAGAGAAATCAATGATAGCTGGGATATTTTGAATTTGGTTAAGCTCATTCTCAAGGGTGGATATGTCCTTGTCAATTTTTTTATTTAGTATTGCACCAAAATTTGAGACACTATTTGAGATGTTTTAGATTAGTGATATAAGAAAAATCTTCAGAATGATGTTTCATAGACTCCCAACAATTTTTATGAAATTTTTGTATTCCACGTTAGTAGACCAAGCATTATTGAATCTGAAAGAAAAAATGGGTTTGGAACTTTTTGAGAAAAGACTAACAAGGATGGGGTGATGGTCCTAATTTAACTTGTTAAAAGTAATTCTAGATATGGTGTCCCATTTATCTAGAGCCTAGATATTTTGGAAATCCCAATGTAGTTTTCTAGCAACAACCCTATTGTAGTTTATTCTTTTCCATGTGAATTTATCACCCATTGGGTTAGTTTATATAAGGTTAGAATCTTCTAAAGATGTTATAAATTATCTTGAGGAAATATTAGAGTGTGATGGACCAATTTTCTCACTGGGAGAAAGAATAGCATTAAAATCACTGATCACAAACTAGGGGTCATAAATGGTGTTGGATAAAGAAAAAAGATCATGCCAAAGAGTCTTTGATATTGATATCTATTCTTATCATAAACCATTGCACAAAAAAATATGCAATCCATGAAGGGTAAAGTACCAAGTAAGCATTGGATTAGAGAATTTGAAAGCATTAAAATTACATAGCAAGCAAGATACAATATCCAAAGAGAATCAACAGCAGTACCATTTTGTCAAGAAACTGTAAATTTATAACCATAAGAAAAAAATGCATAAATTTCAATGAGAAGTTAATTTTTGGTTCAAAAATAGAAAATATTTTAGGTTTATGAGTCAAAATAATCCTTTTAATCACTGAAATCATGTTAGGGCTTGTAATGCACTGACGATTCCAATATAGAACATCCATTAAAACCTAGATTTGGAGTAGGATCCCCCCTTTTTCATTTTTGATCCAACTGAGACTTTCTTCCTCTATGATCTCCTATGATTTTCAGAAGATTTTAGACATGGATTCTTGTTATGTTTATTAATGAGAGAAACAAAAAATTGTTAGCAGCCCCTATATTATCAATATAATAATTTATATCAGGTGATTTAATATTCATGGGGTGGTCATGAGACCATCCTTTAACTCCATGGATGAATCCATAACTTGAGTGGCTATATGAAACACAGGGGAAAGATGTGTGCCTATTGAACATGAAGACTCAATGGTTTATATCATTTTACTTTTCCTACCTGAAATTTGGTTTAGCAGAGTCATACCAGCGATAGGGAACGAGACCGGTGCAGGATGTGTGCACATTGCCATTGGGATCTCAAAAACTAAATCTGAATCAACTTGAGGCTTCATACCTGCATTCCCATCCAAGAGAGCCTGAGCTGCAGGTTTCACATCAATCTTTCAAACTTCTGTCATCCCTACATTCCCATCCAGGAGAGCTGGAGCTGCAAGTATCACTTCTCACTATCCAGCTTCGGCCTTGTGAGATAGATTCTTAGGATCTCCCTTCTCTCGTGACATGGATTTATCAGTAGGAGAAAATCCATTTGAGTTTTGATCAGACCCCTTAAGAGTTTCAAGAAGCTCTAGTTGCCTCTTAAGGGTGGTGTCCTAATTGAATTCTAATACTGAAATGTGATCCCCACTAGATGTGATCTCTTGGGGATGTCCAGCTTCAATAGAAGAAAGTCAACTTGTGTGCTTAGTAGAGGTATCATCCAGGGGATGTTCAAAAGCATACAAAACCAGATTTTCGATTTCCTCAAGGATGCTATGATCACTATTTTCATTCTCTTCTTCATCCACCTGTTTGGCCCAGGTGATACCCAAACATTCCCCCATAAAATTTGACTACTTTTCCCATACTTCATATTTCTTTCTATAGGGCTAGAGTTTTTCAGAGGTAGTGACTTTTTATTTCTTGTTCCTTCTGATTATAGTTCATCCTTCATCACTCAGTTGAGTATCTTAAATTTTCACAACTCTACACTTTAGAAAAGAGTATCCTACAATTTTACAGAGTTCGTAATACGATGTCATACATTATAATTCAACCCAAACTTCTATTATGTAGTCAATTTCATTGAAAACAATTACCTCTGGGAGTTTATAGGGAATGTAATCATCAACCATCACCTTTAAATATTGGACAATCTCAACATTAAGTGTTCGTTAATTAATTTTGAGAGGGGTACCTATGCAGGATGCAATGTTGTTAAAGATATTAGGATGCTAGAAGAACCATCTGAGTCTATGGAGTGTATCCTAGATCTAGGTCGTGGTGTTACATGAGGTATGGAGATTAAAAGAAAATCCACATTCAAAGATTTGAAGGATGCTGGGTTTTAGCTGAACATTTCCTAGTTTCCAGACCTGATCAAGCTCATCCTGGGATTGCAACAGTATATGAAAGTAACCCTTTCCAATTGGCATAAGATTCCAATCAGGGAAACCCTAGACATGAGCAATCCTCACTTTATGATGAGAGTTCGATCAATTTATATCTCTGTTGATATATGAAATACGACCCATAATAAAAAACATACATAATAGTGAACGTTGTTGCAAAGCCTTAGGGTCAGCATCAACTAAAAATCGACCATCATCGAGTTTCTTGTAGAGGGACGCTTTCATCATGGTAGATATGCATTGATCAGAGCCCTTGATCTCTTCAAGGAAGGAGATCCCTTTCACTCATTCCACCTGAGGGGTTTCACCACTATGAACCTTTATTCCACGATCCTCGAATGAAGATTCCCATTCAAGATCAAATATCGCCATGAGAAAAAATGAGTTAAATCAAATCAAAGTGAGCGTTACAAGAGATACAAGGAATTAGTTGGAGTCACAGAGTAACCACTGAGAGATCCTGAGCCTCCATCTCTTGAGAATTAGTTGCATTCCCATGGCCAATTTGTCAATAAACATACTAGTATATGTATGAATATATAATATATGTAAATATGTATAAATATATATAATTATACATACATATACAGACATATATATAAAATATATTCAAGTGTATGTATGTTATATATATGTATGTATTTATTTATTTATAAACACACACACCAAACTATATTTTATAAATATATTTAAAAATAATATTATAAATATATATTAATATATGAATACATATACAAATAAAAAATATAACTAAATATATATATATATATAAATAATTAGATATAAATATATATTAATATCCTAATAAAACTATATATATTAATATAACTAAATATATAAATTAATATAAGTCTATATTATAATAAAAATAAATATATGTAAATATATATATATATCACTAAATGGAGAATAAAGCAACATGGGGGAATGGTAAAAGGTCTAGGTGCACATGGGGGAGGTCTTGAGTTTGAATCCTGGGGGAGGTAGAGGCACTCAGGTGGGGACATGATGAGGGGATAACGCTGTAAAAGGGGGGTGGTGGGGGTGCGGGTGGGTGTAGGTGGGGGATATCATTGTTAGGGGGTCAAGAACTGTTAAAAGGTGGCTCTGATTCAAAGATTTTGTTTAACAAAATGACTTTTATCACTACTAAAAAAGAGATGAAAATGACCCTTTTATCAGTGATTGTTTTTAGTTCTGAAGAAAGGGGACATTATCAGAACTTTTTTTACCACTGAATAAAGGGACCCCCCTTTATCTTCTCTAAGATTAGAAATGATTTTTAGCGATGTAAATGCCCTTTTCAAGTTCTTTTAAAGGCTATATTTGAAGATCTAGCATAAATGTGATATGGAAGGCCTACCATAAAGAGCCATGTATGGTCTCATCTATATAATTTCATGATAAATATTGGTATAGGTGAACTCTAATATTGCTTTCTAGTTCTCCCAATACCCTCTGCAGTCTAGAACACATTTTCATAAAAAATCCTCGAGTACCTGTATAGTACGCTATGACTCCCCATCTATCTGTGAGTGAAATTTTATACTCAATAAAGCCTCTATATGAAGTGCCTATGGTATTCCCAACTATAAGAGTGAAGTAAAATGTGATTCGTAGTTTGAAATGATAGTCTGTGGAACCCCATGTAGGTGGAATATCTTCTGAACATATAGCTCTCCCAACTACTCCTCTTAGAAAGTCTCATATGTAGGAATGAAATGTTCTACATTCGTTAGTCGGTCTCTGGTCACCCTAATAGAATCATTATTCTAAGGAATCCTCAGGATACCCCCCCACAAAGTTCATACTCACGTCATCCCACTTCCACTATGGAATGGGAAATGACTATAGTAAACCCCAAAGTCGTTTATGCTCCACCTTCACCTATTGAAAGGTGTAGAATCATGTCAAAACCCTATTATCTCCCATTTCATGCATGTCCACCAAAACTATCATATGGTACATTTTGGTCACACCTTGATGTCACTCCCACCTAGAGGCGTGAAATTACCATATCATCTCATCTCGCATACTCGTACACAAAAAAAACATGCTTCATGACATAGATGATCTCCTCATCATCTATAATACAGCCTGATGATGTCTCCCTATATTCAAAGATCTCCCTCAAGGATAGAAATTCTACATCCTCATACTTCCTGTTTTTAATCTTGATCAAATGTGTACACTCCACTGAATTTGATATGAGGTTCATCTATTCCTAAATCTCCTAAACCACAACATGCATCTCATCCAACAAATGCATCATCTTCCATTCAACACTAGACTCATGTATTTCCTAAGTCTATGTCTTCCTTCTTAGAGCATTGGAAACATTATTCCCCTTTACATTCATATATTCTAGATCAAAACCAAATGAATGCATAAACTGATCCCACCATCACTACCTAAGAATCAAATCTCATTTCAAAAAGATATACTTCAATATATTATGATTTGTATTCACGATGAAATTTTTACCTAATAAATAATTCTACCAACACTTCAAAAAATAACCTAGTACTACTAACTCGAGATAGTGCATAGGGTGGTTCAGATCATGTGGCCTCAAATTCCATGTCCCATACTCAAACAATTGATCCCCTTGAATCATCAAGTCTCCAAGTATGGTCCCATAAGTTTCAAAATACACCACATAATCACCACATGGATCAAGTATGATCAAGATTACTGTCAATGGAAAGTGATTATTTATCTCCAAGAAGGCATTATAACATGATTCTAACCATTCGATATTTATCCCCTTTTTATTCAATCACATAATCATCATTTCTAATCGATAAAAGTCTTATATGAATCACTGATAACAAATAGACAAACCCTGAATGGTGTAGATATTAAAAACATTCTTTGGATGATCCCAAAATACAACTACATGTACTTTCTTTGAGTCCACTTACACACCATCCTCTGAGATGATGTGACCAAAGAATTGTACCTAATCAATTCAAAAAATGAGACTTAGATATCTTAGAATATAGATGATTCCCGCTTAGTATACTTAGGACACTGAAAATATATTGGGCATGATCAAAATGAGTCTTGAAGTACACCAAGATATCATCCACAAACACTACCAAAAATTAATCCAGGTATATATGGATGATCCTATTCAATAAAGATATAAACATTGTTGGGTTGTTCATTAACCCAAACAACATTACAACAAACTCATAAAGTCCATAAATACTTTTGAATGTAGTCCATTGAATATCAGAAGACTGATCTCTCAACTGATGATACCTTGATCTCATGTAAATATTTATGAATACATAATCTCCTCTAAACTGGTCAAATATATCATTAGTACATAGAAGAGGATATTGGTTCTTCACAGTCATCCAGTTAAACATCATCAAATTAACACACAAGTGTAGCATCCCATGAAACTTATTTGCAAACCATAATAGTGAACCCTAAGGTGAAAAACACAGGAAGATAAATCCTTAATCATCTAACTTCTCCATTCCATCCTTGAGATATTGAGGCACTATTAGTTCTATTATTTATAGTGTAATTGATACCTTCGCATTCCCAATCATGTTCTCAATAGTGAATTCCATATTTTTATTGGGAGGCATCCCTGAGAAGTCTTCAAGAAACACATCCTAAAAATTATCCACAATAGCTAAAAAGAATTCATGTTTCATATCTCCATAATATAGTAAAAGACTTGAAACATAGGTTGTGAGCTCTCTCTATTGTTGATAAATTGGCCCTACTCGTCCTGCCTAGATATCCCACTATCCATAGTGAATATAGTTGTCACACTTACTAGATGTAAAAGTAACCTTCTTGTGGTAATAATCAATGTGGGATCCGTATGCGACTAACTAGTCCATACCCAACATCAAGTCAAATCCCAACATGTCAATTATATAAATATCAAATATAAACTGATACTCCCCATCTTCAAGAGAAAACTTCTTGCAAAAATTGAAGTCTCTAGAATATACTCCCAACAACATATCCATCATCATTATCCCACTCAAAAAATTCTCTACCATGATTAACCCATTAACAAGATTTTCAAAAATAAATGAATGAGAGGAACTAGTATCAAATAAGGCATTAGAAAATGAAGAATCTACTCAAATATTACTTTTCATTATCGATGGTCTAGCCTCATTATCCACAGTTGTAGGTTGCATCATGTGAAACTGTCCTACCCAACTCCATGTAATATAGTCTAGCTACCCTGAGTTTCACTACCCTATTGACACATAAACTATTACCTTGAAGAACTACATCCACCTCCTCTACACCCATTTCTATAAGAATTCCAAATACCTGACTTATATGGTACAAAAGATCCCCACACTCTATTTTTGTCTACCTCTTCCATCGCTACATGTCTAATAAGGCTATCTACCAAACCTATGAAAATGATCCATATTGTTGCAAGATCATCACACCATCAGTGGCCGGTGTATCTATCTTCAGAAGTTTCCTGACCTACCACACTAGTGACATATCACTCAAGTGAGGTTAAGTGAAACTAACCCTTCATTTGGCCAATTCTCTTTCCACTGCTCTGGCTAACATTTTTTCTAATGAAACTCCCATATCTGGGAACTCGTATGTCCTAACTATCTAGCAGAGACCACATGGCATCTACTAGAATCATCCCTTAGGTTCCCCTTAGATATGATATACTAATTCACCAGATCTGAAATCTTTTTCAGCCTGAGGATGTTTACCTGAGACTTAATTTCACATTTAGGCCCATCCAATAACCTTTTTGTTGTCGTAGCCTTATCTCTCTCCAATGTAGGTGAAATTGACTAAAATTCTGTAAATCATCTAGTATAGTCTATCACAGCCATACTTCCCAAATTCAATCTCATGAAATCAATTGATTCTCTCCTTCTTGATTGTGTCTAGATAAAAGTTCTCTAAGAACATATCATAAAATTCATTCCACTCTGTAGTCTCCTGCTATCCGTCTGTAGTATGGATATCCCAACAACACTTCTACTATCCACAGAACATATAGGTAGCCAGTTTGGATTTCTTCTTACGAGGAGTCTCTAATTGGTCATTTATAGTCTAGATATTCTCAATCCATTACTCATCTCTCTTAGTTCCACTCTCTACAATAAAAGTTATAGGGTGCTCCAACTGGAACTCCCTTATCAGGATAGACAAACTTTATACCACCTACCCTGGGTATTAATCCAGGAATTGTATGAAGATAAAGAATTTATCTCAGAACTACTACTCTATGTCCTCTCTTGGTACTTTTGGTTCCTTGGGTTCCACCACTGGTGGATCATCCACCACCATGTCCTCCTATAGTCATCTCAACAAGAATCATCAAAGAGGCATATCTCTATAATGACAAACACACATCTCAAGAAACATAATAGAAAATTAACATGCTCAGGTAATAAAAAACAAAATAATTCATAACCAGTCATTCCCCCAAACTTCTCCACATGGTCAAAACCAAGGCGCTATTACTACCTTTAACCATCCTACAACTAGGTCTGGGTTAGCAAGGGTAAACACATTATCATTAATCAAGTTTCTCATTTAAGAACCCAATTGTTCCCATTTTCCATCATTTTTTTGAATTCTAGTTTTATATTAGTCACCATTTTCAACTTACTTTCACAAAAAAGGAAAATATTTTGTGTTCAATAACATACCTGACACTCATTTTTTCATGGATGCCTAAAATGTTTCTTATAGAAAAATAATTTGGAGTTCCTAGAATTATGCCTGCATACTAAAATCTAATTCCTTTCTAGGCTATAAGTCAAATATAAAGAAAATCAATGAAATAATAATCAAATCACACCATAAGGGAATATCTCAAGGTCAAACAATATTCAACTATAACAACAAACAATAATAACAACAATCTCACACCAAGTACTTGGGTTTTCCCACATATATGGGTTTGAAACACACATTCACGAGCTCATGTCCAAGCCCTAGATCTTCCTAGTCTCATAAATAACTTTTCCAAATAGTAAGACACAGAAAAGAAAATAAAACCATGATTTGATACAACTTTGTAACATTCTGGCCTAGGTACCATGCCCTAATGACAGGATCTGGCCTGTCACATGACCTCCAGCATGCCACCCCATTTTCCAGAGGCTTCCGACTAGTAGAGAATGACTAATATCGATAATGGGGAGACTATACAATATTTTATTAGAGTAATAAACATGTGGAAAATAAAAAAAAATAATAATATATAAAAATAAATAGTGAAATGCCAATATCAAAAGATGACCAAGACTAGAGACACAATATCAAAACTAAAATGTAAATATGTAATGATAAAGTAGGTTCCATGTGTCAAAATGAAATACTAAAAGTAAATACAGTGATGACTCCCAATTGGGTCCCGAACCACATCTGGTTCCCCCAACCATGTTCCATCCTGACTCATCCATATAACAGAAGGTCTTTTCCCTTATCATATTCTGCAAACATGAAATCTACTCTATTAAAGATCAGGAATCCAATGTATGGTGTTATTACAAATCAGTAGGCCACCAAAAAAGGTGTCAAAAAATAATATTAATTCAACATAGTGTATGCTATTTTATATAAAGAATAAGTAAAAACAACATATTAAATAGTTTATATTTATTCAATTACTCTTTATTTAACAACATAGCCTCTGGGTTTATGAGGATAACTAAACCTAAATACTTGATTTAGCCCATGTCAGTGTATGTATCATGTCACCTATTCAATTTATAAATTCATTATAATAGATAGTATTTAATTATAAATTTAAACTAAATTAATATTATATATAATTAGAACCTTATTCTAATGAAATTATTTTTGGATAGGTGAAAGATCGTTTTCGTGGGCACCCTCAAACGATTAGTGTGATTTTTGGGTACTTAGGTGCAGCAGAGTGGCTGACCAAGGACATCTCTCAAAGGAGGAAGTGAATTAAAACAAATTTTCAGAGGTATTCTAGAAATAAAATAAAAGAGAATGAAAACACTACTTTAAAGGATGGGGGTGGTTGTTTATAGTTTACAAATCTAGAAGATGTTTTATGGAAGAATATTTCATTTTTTTGTTTTAATTTTTGAAATGAAGTTTGATTAAAAAGACACAACAAGAATGTGTTTTTTAGAAAGTATTTTAAAAGGAGTAATCGATCTAACTATACCTCTTTAATAAATTATTTATCATTATAATTTAAATTAACATCCACTTAATTATGACCCCTTAACTTTTTAACCCCCGAACCCTACAAGAATTAACCTTACCATAAAGATGAAGTTAATTAAACCATAGGTTATCTTCGAAACATGTAATCGCAGCACCCTGCTTTGATTGATGTTATAAGGATAACTTATGGTCAGTGGTAAAATAAGGTACATATCCATTCTGGAAATGAGGATTAATTTTGTTTAGGGATTGTATTTTAACTCTACAAATTTATCTCATATGGTCTTGTATTACCGATTAAGATCACGCTCTCACAATTTACACAAAATCATGACCTCACGTGTTTTTGTGTTAATTATTCAATTGCTTTCTTAGTTTCATGAAATTTAAAAACACAATTAATGGATCATATTAATTGTATTACAGTAGCTCAATGATTCAAAATAATTAAATTATGAGGGTATAATATAGATCAATTACCGAAAGACTACTCTTCCATGGGTGGCGAAATCATCCTAGAAGGGTTTTGCAAGTGCAAAGGTTTATAATGGGTATAAACCAATAAAACTTCTACTCAAGAATTCAAACCCTATTAGGAAGATTAAGATAAGAATAAATTTAAACAAAACAGAAGAAAAGATGAGGAATAAAATATTACAAAAGAAGTTTATTACACAAATGAAAACATTACAAAATGAAGAAGAGAAGGAGGCTTCGATGAGGGGATCCTTGCTTAAAGAGCTACCCCTCTTACAATGGTTGGAGAATTTGGGTGAAACAAATTCTCTTTCCCCTCCAATCTCCTAATTCACTTCCCAAACCCACCAAATGAGAAAAACACCAATTTATAGAGTGGTGGGGAGGCTAGGTTCAAATTGGTTTCAAGTGTGAATGGGGAATCTCAGCCAAATATTTAATTCCATCTTGAACTGCCCATTTGCCGGCCTTCCAGAAGGGCCATTTGTGAGGATATGAGTCCACTATCTCTTCTCAATATTTGTGCTCAATGCAAGCCCAAATTAAGGAGTTATGGCCGAAATACAGAATCTTTTCCATTCTGACGTTTCCAGCCCACCATTGACTTTATGGCCCAATTACTCCATCCAAATGCATTCTTTTTATCTAGTGTCCTGAATAAAAGTTGTATCCCATGAAGTAAGGAACATAGTTACAAAATAGTAAGTTCAAATAATTAATATAAAAATATTTATTATTGAAATACTACAGTGATGTTAAAAGAGTAAAACTTGAATTTTCATCAAATATTCAAATGAATGATCTAATCCCAAATAATTTCTAATTAAACATATTTAACACAATTTTAGGAAATTATATCATTTATTATCAATAAATTATTCAAAAAGATAGTGTTTTATCAACTCCCCCACACTTACCCTTTTGCACTCCTTGGAAAAAGCTCATGTCAAGTAAACATCAATATCATATCAAAACCAATTTCAAAACACATATCCATGAGATCAAACAATTACAAAACAAGAAACTAAAGATATCATGCCTAAAAAAACATATTTAAATTTCTCCTTTTATATCATTAAATATATTTTCACTTCATTTATCCTCACATGAACAAAACACTTACCTCGGTTGAATTTTCTCTCATCACTCAAATATCATTTTTTTTGCAATGTCTTTCTCATCCAAACTCATACAAGGGTCACCATAGGCTAGATAAATTCCTATATCTCCACCCGATGTGACTCAAGGACATATGTTTATCATGAGGTCTTTTTAGTGTTGTTCTGTGGCTTCCGGTTGGTAGGATTTAGATGTGAAAAACTCTGAGGCTGAATGAGGAGGGCTTGAATCTATTTGAAGCAAAATTGCATTAATCTAATTTTCACTTAAATATGGTCTTCTCCTCAATCCCCATAGTATCAATTCAGCTCCATCATCATGAAAATTCATGTAATGTTTACACCATTCATCATTTCAGCATAAAAATTTTCAATCTTCTCAAACATGATTTTCTTGAAAGCTCCAGATGGGCACATCTTTCCACCTCAATTAGAAGCTCCAGAAAAGACAAAACATTCAATATAATTACTTTCTTCAGTAGCAAACACGTCTCTTCAGAATTTAATTTTCCACCCAAAGTATCACAGAATTTGGTAGCACAACAAAATATAGATTCCCCCACACTTATGCTCAACTAGATTATGCAATTTCACTTCAAGAGTTGGTTGGATAGGGATAATTTTCTTGTAATGTGGCTAACCTAACAAGTTGTGCATGGATTGTAAGGGATAAAAGGATTAAATGTTCAACGTAGGACATTATAAAAAAACATTCTTTGAAATACGAGCTTTAACACCAAACAAATTCCTCAATCATTTAAACATAAATACCTCAAACCCTCAAGTTTTGAAAGGAATAAATCAAATTATGGTTAAATCTAGCATGGTTTGGTTCTCTCAAGAAGTGAGGTGAATGTAAATAATATGAAAATAATGGTTCAAAAGGCTCACAAGAAAGTGGTTTTAAATATAAAGATAGTGATATGTGGCATGGGATTCAAAATTTAGTGTACTTTTCATGAAATTACTAAATATTTGAACTTGAAACAAAGTCATTTCAGCATTCATTTAAGCTTAGTTTCAAGGGATAAATTGTTTCACTTATTGATATGGAATCCAAAATGGTTTTGAGAATCATTTCAGCACAAAATTTTCAAAAACACAAAGAAAATTGAAAAATAAACACACAAAATTTGAAAAACACACTTTTTTTAATCAGGAAAACAATTGAAATTACTAAACTAAAAGGTTACCTCCCCCGGACATAAAATATTGCATTGTCCTCAATGTGAACCCATGAGATGATATATGCACATGAAATGTATAATTTTAAATAGGACAAAGAATAACAAAGTTAAAGGGTTTGGAACAGCCTGATGTGATCAAGTGATGATGGGGTCATGCAGTGTGATAAAATCCAATGCATCAGTAGGAAGTCCCTCAATGTATCTCTTCAAACGTTGCCCATTGATTATAAAGCTCCTTCTTGTGTCCTCTTGTGTGATCTCCACTGCACCATAAGGAAAAACATTAGTCACAACATAAGGACCTAACCATCTGGAACACAACTTACCAGGCATCAACTTTAGTCGTGAACTGTAGAGAAGGACTTTCTTTCCAACATGAAACTCCTTTTGTTGGATCATTCTATCATGAGATGCTTTTGATTTTTCCTTATAGAACCTTGAGTTCTCATATGAAGACAATCGAATCTACTAAAGCTCTTGAATTTGTAGCTTCCTTTGGATTCCAGCTTGGGCCAAATCCATGTTGCATTTCTTTATATCCCAATAAGCTCGATGCTCAACTTCCACGGGGAGATGAAATGCTTTCCCAAAAACAATCTGAAATGGGGACATGTTAATGGGTGTCTTGTATGATGTCCTATAAGCCCACAATGCATCATCCAAGCGCTTACTCCAATCCTTCATATTTGGCTTCATGTTTTTCTCCAATATTTGTTTCAACTAACAATTTGAAACCTCAGCCTGGCCATTTGTTTTGGGGGTGGTATGGTGTTGATGTTTTTTGTGTCACCCCATACTTTACAAGGAGGGAAGAAAAATTCCTATTGAAAAAGTGTGTCCCTTGGTCACTAATGATGGCCTTTGGTACTCTAAACCTACCAAAAATTTGAGTCTTGACAAATTCCACTACAACATGAGAATCGTCAGTCCCAGTGGCCTTGGCCTCTACCCATTTACTCACATAATCAACAGAAACAAAAATATAAAAAAATACAAATGAACTAGGAAATGGTCCTATAAAATCAATGCCCCATACATCAAAAATATCACAGAATAGTATGGGTTGTTGGGGCATCTCATGTCTCCTAAAAAGGTTCCCAGTGTGTGGGGAACGAGAGCATGACTTACAAAACACATGGGCATCATGGAATATGCCAGGCCAATATAATTCAGAGTCCAAAACGTTCCTAGCTATCCGTTGGGGTCCAAATTGTCCACCACAAGAAACTGTATGAACAAAATGTATAACAAACTCCAACTCATGATCAGGAACACACCTCCTAATAACTCGATCACTACACATACGCCAGAGGTATGGATCATCCCAAACATAATACCGTGACTCACTTTTTAATTTTTGGACTTGATATTTCCCTAAATTTGTAGGGATTTCAGAGGAAACAATGTAATTAAATAAATCAGCATACCAATGATGTGTACCTGAGATGGTATAGAGATGCTCATCGGGGAAAGTGTCCAGAAGTGGTACATGATCCAAGGTGTCATCCTGTAGTGTGTGAGTAATCCTACTCATGTGGTCTGCCACCAAATTCCCTAACCCCTTCTTGTCCTTTATCTCGATGTCAAAATATTGAAGAAGGAGCATCCAAAGGATACATCTTGGTTTTGCATCTGAATTATTTAGGATGTACCTCAAAGCTGCATGGTCAAAAAAACAACTAATTTAGATCCCAATAAATATGAAAATAGTTTATCAAAAGCAAATATAACATTAAGAAACTCCTTTTCTGTTGTGGTGTAGTTTGATTGGGTAGAATCCAACGTCCTCGATGCATAACAAATCACATGTGAACGTCCCTCCGTCCTTTGATATAAGACATCTCCAACCGTGAAGTTGGATGCATCATACATAAGCTCAAATGGAAGGTCCCACCGTGGGGGCTGTATGATCGATGGAGTGGTCAGACTCTTTTTTAGCTCATCAAATGATACCCTGCACGAATCATCAAAATTGAAGTCAATATCTTTTTGAAGCAATCGAGATAAGGGTAGAGCGATATTACTAAAATCTCTGATGAAGCATCGATAAAATCCAGCATGTCCAAGGAATGATCGAACATCACGCACACATATAGGATATTGCAGGGATGAAATAATTTCTACCTTAGATTTATCAACTTCAATGACATGTTGTGAGACTATATAACCTAATACAATTCCCTTTTCGACCATGAAATGATATTTTTCAAAATTTAAGACCAGATTCTTTTCAATAAAATGATGAAACACATCACCCAAACTAGAGAGACATTCATCAAATGAGGATCCACAAACTATAAAATCATCCATAAATACCTCCATGCAGGTCTCAATGAAATCTGAGAAAATACTCACCATGTATCTCTGGAAGGTACCTGGGGAATTGCAAAGTCCAAATGGCATCCTATGGTAAGAAAAGGTACCGAATGGGCATGTGAATGTCGTCTTCTCCTGGTCCTCTACTGCAATGGGAACATGAAAATATCCATAGAAACCATCCAAGAAGCAATAATGTGTCCTACCTGTAATTCTCTCAAGCATCTGGTCAATGAATGGAAGTGGGAAATGGTCCTTACGAGTGGATTGATTTAGTTTCCTATAATCAATACACACACGCCAACTATTTTGCACTCTCACAGGAACTAACTCGTCATTTTCATTTTTTATAACAGTGAAACCAGTTTTCTTTGGTACAACCTGGACATGGCTAACCCATTGTGAGTCAAAAATAGGGTAAATGATACTTTCCTCATGTAATATTTCAACATCATTCTCAACAACTTCCAAAAGTGTTGGATTAAGTCTCCTTTGTGGCTACCTAATAGGTTTAGCTGCATCCTGCAAGATAATCCTATGCATGCAAATGGAGGGGATAATACCTGATATGTCTTCCAATGTCCAACCAATTTCCCTAATGTTATCTCTCAAAATTTTCAAAAGTTTTTCTTCATGTTCAAAAGAGAGATTGTTAGCAATGATAATAGGTAATCTATCACCACTCATCAAGTGTGCATATTTATGATTTGAGGGAAATGGCTTGAGTTCCAATGTAGGGGGTGATGTATGGATGGAGAAATTGATGCAACAGACATATCTGCACAATGAACATCAGTATCAGAATAAAAATCATCAAAATTAGAAAATAATGCATCAAATCCATCAACATACTCAACATCCATGTCACAATCAGAGTTTATATGTTCAGAATTTGAATCCACATCAAAATCAAATCTTAGAGAGTATTGTTCCTTAGAAACAGGTGTAGAAGTACTCTTAGACATAAAACTAGAACCAATACTCATAATCTCCCTAAGCATAGGACAATCCAATTCCATGGTGTTTTTACATGGTGGTTCAAAATAGGAGATAACAAATGCAGAATGATCTTCTGAAGGGTACTTCATGGAATCTATAACATTAAATATCACAACTTCATCCCCAAATTCCATGGAAAGTGTACCCTCATTGACATTTATGATAGTTTTTTCAGTTTTGAGGAAGGTCCTACCTAAGATAATTGGGGCATGAGAACTTACCTGATCATCCTCCATGGTAAGAACATAGAAATATGCTGGAAAGATCATGTCTCTTACCCGGACAATTACATCCTCCAGAACTCTCGCTGGATATGTCGTAGCTCTATTTTCCAATTACACCACTACTCTCGTCGGTTTTAGCTCACAAACCTGTAAAGAAGAGAATACAGAGTGAGGCATCACATTCATGGAAGCTCCTAAATCACAAAGTGCATCAAAAAAGTGCAACTCCCCTATAGTGCATGGGATGGTGAATGTCCCTGGATCCTTACACGTTTTTTTCATTGCTAGAGTTGGTGTAATAAGTGCTGCGACATTCCTTCCAAGGTTTATCGTCTCATTTCCCTTCTGCCCTCTTCAATTGGTACAAAGTTCTTTTAATAATTTCGCATACCTGGGAATTTGATTAATTGCTTCAAGTTGAGGAATGCTGATCTCCACATGCTTGAATGTGTCCAAAACCTCCTTTTTCATTGCTTCTTCAGCCATCTTCTTGGTTTGAACAACCCTGTTTGGAAAAGGAAGGGGTTTAGGAGTAACATCATCATTATTTTTCATACCTTTATCTTTCTCCTTGGATTGCACATCAGTTGGTATGGAATGAAGCTTCTCTGGAGTTTATGTGAATCCTAGTGGAATGGTAGGTATAGATGTATCATTAATTTTCTTCCCACTTATCAATGTGATGGCACTGACATTCCCCTTTAAATTTGGAGTGGGTTCGGAAGGTAGATTTCCAGAATTCTTACTTATAAGTTCATAGAGAGCGGTGGAAATCTGTCTCATTTGAGTCTTCAACTCCTCAACTCCAAACCTTGACTATTCATCTCATTTTGTTGATTAAGAACAATTTTTTTCAAAAGATCATCAGTGTTAGAGACTACCTTGTGTTGGAGATTCCCTTGTTGCTGACTTGTTGATGTTTGAGCTTCGAATCTCCTTTGGGGTTGTTGGAAACCCTGTTGGTAAGGTGGAGGCTGCTGAAAGTTTGGTTGAAAAGGGGGCCTTTTTGTTGTCTAGATCCATACCTCATGTCCAGTTGATCCTTCCACCATTGGTTTTATGTTGGAGAAAATGAATCCAACTTATTTTGGGGGTATGACTGTTGTTGCAGCTGATATGGTTTCCCTGGGAACATTGTTGCACAATCCTCTGTCTCTTGTAGTTGTGGGAAACAGTCAGTTGGGTGGCTTGTCTCGGTGAAAATTCCACAAGGCCTTGAAGGAGTGGGTTGGTATTTCTTTTGAGCCGAAGCAATCTGCCTCACCATAGTTGTCAATTCTTCCAACTTGGTATCAATCAAATGACTTTCAAGAGAAGAAGTACTTACCTGATGTACTCCCCTGACATGTGGTGTACCTCGATCACCAAATTGTTGGGAGTTTTTGGCCATTTTGTCAATCAACACACATGCAGATACTGGTTTCATGTCCACCAATGCTCCTCCAATCACAGCATCCACCTTAATTCTCTCCATAGGTGTGAGTCCTTCATAGAAGTACTGGATGAGTAATTGCTCACTGATTTTGTGATGTGGGAAGCTTGCACACAACTTCTTCAATCGCTCCCAATACTCATACATTGAATCACCTTGTGCTTGGTTTATCGCCAAGATCTCCTTACGAATGGAAGTGGTACTCGATGCTAGAAAAAATCTCTGCAAGAAAAGACGTTTCCAATTGTTCCAACATGTTACATCTTCAGGTTGTAAATAGTACATCCAATCCTTTGCAGGTCCATCAAGTGAAAATGTGAATGATCTTAATTTTATTTGATCTTAAAAGACATTTCTAGGTTTTAGGGTTGAGAAAAATACATTAAATTCTTTCAAATGTTTATATGGATCCTCACCAGAGAGGCCATGAAACTTTGGAAGTAAGTGAATTAACCCAGATTTTAGTTCAACGTCTGATTCAATATTTGGGTATGCAATACAATTTGGTTGATAGTTAATATCAGGTGCAGCCAATTCTTGAATGGTTCTATTAAGTTCATTTACATTATTTTAAGCCATTGGTTCTTGTTTTATGGTTGAATTTGAATTGCTTCCAATTTCAATGTTCAGATATTGGAGTAATTATCCAACTGGTTGAATGTTGAAACTTCTCGTAGACTGAGAATGTCTGATTCGAGCCCTAAGTCTACATTCAATCTTAGGGTCAATATCTAAGAGATATTTGGGATTAGTTCGTGTCATAAATCAATGAATTATTAAAATAAGAAAAGTGGACCATAGTAAAATAAAATTCAGAAGTTTGAGTTGATGATCTAAAAAGAAGTAGAAGAAAATAAAAGAAGAAGAAAAAAAATCAGATTTGGTAAAGAAGGAAGAAATAAGAGAGGAAGAGAATAAAATTTAAAAGAAAATAAATACCTCTAATTGGTTGAAATGATTATTTGCCTCCCCAGAAATGGTTCCAATTTGAAAGAGTGTTGTCGTGGGCACCCTCAAATGATTAGTGTGATTTTGGGGTACTTAGGTGCAGCAGAGTGGCTGACCAAGGTCGTCTCTCAAAGGAGGAAGTGAATTAAAACAACTTTTTAGAGGTATTCTAGAAATAAAATAAAAGAGAATAAAAACAATACTTGAAAGGATGGGGGTGGGTATCTATAGTTTATAAATCCATAAGAAGTGTGCTGGAATAAGATTGCAATTTTTTGTTTTTAGTTTTGAAATGAAGTTTGATTAAAAAGACACAACAGGAAGATGTTTTTTTTTAAATATTTTAAAAGGCATAATCGATCTAACTCTACCTCTTAAATTAATTATTTATCATTATAATTTAAATTGACATCCACTTAATTATTACCCCTTAACTTTTTAACCCCCTAACCCTATGATAATTAACCTTACCACAAAGATGAAGTTAATTAAACCCTAGGTTATCGTCGAAACATGTAATCGCAGCACCCAACTTTGATTGATGTTCTAAGGATAGATTATGGTCAGTGGTAAAATAAGGCACATATCCATTCTAGAAATGAGTATGAATTGTGTTTAGGAATTATATTTGAACTCTACAAATTTATCCCCTATGGTCTTGTTTTACCAATTAAGATCACGCTCTCACAATTTACACAAAATCCCGACCTCGCGTGTTTTTGTGTTAATTGATCAATTGCTTGATTAGTTTCTTACAATTTAAAAACACAAATCAGGGATCATATTAAGTTAGTTAAAGTAGCTCAATGATTCTAAATAATTAAATGAAGAGGGTAGAAGATAGATCGATTACTAAAAGACTACTCTTCCGTGGTTGGAGTAATCACCGTAGAAGCGTTTTGCATGTGCAAAGGTTTATAATGGGTATAACCCAATAACGCTTCTACTCAAGAATTACAACCCAATTATGAAGATTAATAGAAGAATAAATGTAAACAAAACAGAAGAAAAGATGAGGAATAAAAGATGATCAATGAAGTTTATTACACAAATGAAAACATTACAAAATGAAGAAGAGAAGGAGGCTTCGATGAGGGGATCCTTGCTTCAAGAGCTACCCCTCTTACAATGGTTGGAGAATTTGGGTGAAACCAATTCTATTTCCCCTCCAATCTCCTAATTCACTTCCCAAACCCACCAAATGAGAAAAACACCAATTTATAGAGTGGTGGGGAGGCTAGGTTCAAAGTGGTTTCAAGTGTGAATGGGGAATCTCGCCCAAATATTTAATTCCATCTTGAACTGCCCATTTGCCGGCCTTCCAGAAGGACCATATGTGAGGATATGAGTCCAATATCTCTTCTCAACATTTGGGCTCAATGAAATCCCAAATTAAGGAGTTATGGCCGAAATACGGAATCTTTTCCATTCTGACGTGTCCAGCCCACCATTGACTTTATGGCCCAATTACTCCATCCAAATGCATTCTTTTTATCTAGTGTCATGAATAAAAGTTGTATCCCATGAAGTAAGGAAAATAGTTAAAAAATATTAGGTTAAAATAATTAATATAAAAATATTTATGATTGAAATACTACAGTGATGTTAAAAGAGTAAAATTGGAATTTTCATCAAATATTCAAATGAATGATCTAATCCCAAATAATTTATAATTAAACATATTTATCTCAATTATAGGAAATTATATCATTTATTATCGATAAATTATTCAAAAAGATAGTGTTTTATCAACTCCCCCACACTTACCCTTTTACACTCCTTGGAAAAACCTCATGTCAAGTAAACATAAATATCATATCAAAACCAATTTCAAAACACATATCCATGAGATCAAACAATTACAAACCAAGAAACTAAAGATACCATGCCTCATAAAAAAAATTCTTTAAATTTATCCATTTATATCATTCAATATATTTTCACTTCATTTATCCTCTCATACACAAAACACTTATCTCGCTTGAATTTTCTCTCATCACTCAAATATCAATTTTTTTTGCAATGTCTTTCTCATAAAAACTCATACAAGGGTCACCATAGGCTAGATAAATTACTATATCGCCACCCGATGTGATTCATGGAAATATGTTTATCATGAGGTCTTTTTAGGGTTGGTCTGTGGCTTCCGGTTGGTAGGATTGAGAAGTGAAAAACTCTGAGGCTGAATGAGGAGGGCTTGAATATTTTTGAAGCAAAATTGCATTAATCTAATTTTCATTTAAATATGGTCTTCTCCTCAATCCCCATAGTATCAATTCAGCTCCATCATCATGAAAATTCATGGAAAGTTTACACCATTCATCATTTCAGCATAAAAATTTTCAATCATCTCAAACATGATTTTCTTGAAAGCTCCAGATGGGCACAACTTTCCACCTCAAATAGAAGCTCCAGAAAAGGCCCAACTTTCAATATAATTACTTTCTTCAGTAGAAAACACATCTCTTCAGAATTTAATTTTCCACCCAATGTATCACAGAATTTGGTAGCACAACAAAAGATAGATTCCCCCACACTTATGCTCAACTAGATTATGCAATTTCACTTCAAGAGTTGGTTGGATAGGGATAATTTTCTTGTAATGTGGCTAACCTAACAGGTTGTGCATGGATTATAAGGGATAAAAGGATTAAATGTTCAATGTATGACATTATAAAAAAACATTCTTTGAAATACGGGCTTTAACACCAAACAAATTCCTCAATCATTTAAACATAAATACCTCAAACCCTCAAGTTTTGAAAGGAATAAATCAAATTATGGTTAAATATAGCATGGTTTGGTTCTCTCAAGAAGTGAGGTGAATGTAAATAATATGAAAATAATGGTTCAAAAAGCTCACAAGAAAGTGGTTTTAAATATAAAGATAGTGATATGTGGCATGGGATTCAAAATTTAGTGTACGTTTCATGAAATTACTAAATATTTGAACTTGAAACAAAGTCCTTTCAGCATTCATTTAAGCTTAGTTTCAAGGGATAAATTGTTTCACTAATTGATATGGAATCCAAAATGGTTTTTAGAATCATTTCAGCTCAAAATTTTCAAAAACACAAAGAAAATTGAAAAATAAACACACAAAATTTGAAAAACACACGTTTTTTAATCAGGAAAATAATTGAAATTACTAAACTAAAAGGTTCCCTCCCCCACACATAAAATATTGCATTGTCCTCAATGTGAACCCATGAGATGATATATGCACATGAAATGTATAATTTTAAATAGGACAAATAATAACAAAGTTAAAGGGTTAGGAACAGCCTGATGTGCTCAAGTGATGATGGGGTCATGCAGTGTGATAAAATCCAATGCATCAGTAGGAAGTCCCTCAATGTATCTCTTCAAACGTTTACCATTGATTATAAAGCTCCTTCTTTTGTCCTCTTGTGTGATCACCACTACACCATAAGGAAAAACATTAGTCACAACATAAGGACCTAACCATCTGGAACACAACTTACCAGGCATCAGCTTTAGTCATGAACTGTAGAGAAGGACTTTCTTTCCAACATGAAACTCCTTTTTTTGGATCATTATATCATGAGATGCTTTTTATTTTTCCTTATAGAACCTTGAGTTCTCATATGAAGACAATCGAATCTACTAAAGCTCTTGAATTTGCAGCTTCCTTTGGATTCCAGCTTGGGCCAAATCCATGTTGCGTTTCTTTATATCCCAATAAGCTCGATTCTCAACTTCCACGGGGAGATGAAACTCTTTCCCAAAAACAATCCGAAATGGGGACATGACAATGGGTGTCTTGTATGATGTCCTATAAGCCCACAATGCATCATCCAAGCACTTGCTCCATTCCTTCATATTTGGTTTCACGGTTTTCTCCAATATTTGTTTCATCTAACAATTTGAAACCCCAGCCTGGCCATTTGTTTTGGGGGTGGTATGGTGTTGATGTTTTGTGTGTCACCACATACTTTCCAAGGAGGGAAGAAAAATTCCTATTGAAAAAGTGTTTCCCTTGGTCACTGATGATGGCCTTTGGTACTCCAAACCTGCCGAAAATTTGAGTCTTGACAAAATCCACTACAACATGAGAATCGTGAGTCCCGGTGTCCTTGGCCTCCACCAATTTACTTACATAATCAATAGAAACAAAAATATATAAAAATACAAATGAACTAGGAAAAGGTCCCATAAAATCAATGCCCCATACATCAAAAATATCACACAATAGTATGGTTTGTTGGGGCATCTCATGTCTCTTAGAAATGTTCCCAGTGTGTCGGCAATGAGAGCATGACTTACAAAACACATGGGCATCATGGAATATGCCAGGCCAAAATAATTCAGAGTCCAAAACTTTCCTAGATGTCTGTTGGGGTCCAAATTGTCCACCATAAGAAACTATATGAAAAAAATGTAAAACAAACTCCAACTCATGATCAGGAACACACCTCCTAATAACTTGATCACTACACATACACCAGAGGTATGGATCATCCCAAACATAATACCGAGACTCACTTTTTAATTTTTGGACTTGATGTTTCCCTAAATTTGTAGGGATTTCAGAGGAAACAATGTAATTAAATAAATCAGCATACCAAGGATGCGTACCTGAGATGGTATTGAGATGCTCATCGGAGAAACTGTCCAGAAGTGGTACATGATCCAAGGTGTCATCCTCTAGTGTGTGAGTAAGCCTACTCATGTGGTCTGCCACCAAATTCCCTAACCCCTTCTTGTCCTTTATCTCGATGTCAAACTCTTGAAGAAGGAGCATCCAAAGGATACATCGTGGTTTTGCATTTGGATTATTTAGTATGTACCTCAAAGCTGCATGGTCAGAAAAAACAACTACTTTAGATCCCAATAAATATGAATTAAGTTTATCAAAAGCAAATATAACAGCAATAAAATCCTTTTCTGTTGTGGTGTAGTTTTATTGGGCAGAATCCAATGTCCTCGATGCATACGAAATCACATGTGAACGTCCCTCCGTCCTCTGATATAAGACATCTCCAACCATGAAGTTGGATGCATCACACATAAGATCAAATGGAAGGTCCCACCGTGGGGGATGTATGATCGATGGAGTGGTCAGACACTTGTTTAGCTCATCAAATGATACCCTGCACGAATCATCAAAATTGAAGTCAATATCTTTTTGAAGCAATCGAGATAAGGGTAGAGCGATCTTACTAAAATATCTGATGAAGCATCGATAAAATCCAGCATGTCCAAGGAATGATCGAACATCACGTACACATATAGGATATTGCAGGGATGAAATAATTTCTACCTTAGATTTATCAACTTCAATGCCATGTTGTGAGACTATATAACCTAAGACAATTCCCTTTTCGACCATGAAATGATATTTTTCAAAATTTAAGACCAGATTCTTCTCAATTAAATGATGCCACACATCACCCAAAATAGAGAGACATTCATCAAATGAGGATCCATAAACTATAAAATCATACATAAATACCTCCATGCAGGTCTCAATGAAATCTGAGAAAATACTCACCATGCATCTCTGGAAGGTACCTGGGGAATTGAAAAGTCCAAATGGCATCCTATGATAAGAAAAGGTACCGAATGGGAAGGTGAATGTCGTCTTCTTCTGTTCCTCCACTGCAATGGGAACATGAAAATATCCATAGAAACCATCCAAGAAGCAATAATGTGTCCTACCAGCAATTCTCTCAAGCATCTGGTCAATGAATGGATGTGGGAAATGGTCCTTACGAGTGGATTGATTTAGTTTCCTATAATCAATACACACATGCCAACTATTTTGCACTCTCACAGGAACTAACTCGTCATTTTCATTTTTTATAACAGTGAAACCAGTTTTCTTTGGTACAACCTGGACATGGCTAACCCATTGTGAGTCAAAAATAGGGTAAATGCTACTTTCCTCATGTAATTTTTCAACTTCATTCTTAACAACTTCCAAAAGTGTTGGGTTAAGTCTCCTTTGCAGCTACCTAATCGGTTTAGCCGCATCCTGCAAGAGAATCCTATGCATGAAAATGGAGGGGATAATACCTGATATGTCTTCTGATGTCCAACCAATTTCCCTAATGTTATCTCTCAAAATTTTCAAAAGTTTTTCTTCATGTTCAAAAGAGAGATTGTTAGCAATGATAATAGGTAATCTATCACCACTCATCAAGTGTGCATATTTAAGATTTGGGGGCAATGGCTTGAGTTCCAATGTAGGGGGTGATGTATGGATGGAGAAATTGATGCAACAGACATATCTGCACAATGAACATCAGTATCAGAATAAAAATCATCAAAATTAGATAATAATGCATCAAATCCATCAACATACTCAACAGCCATGTCATAATCAGATTTTAAATGTTCAGAATTTGAATCCACATCAAAATCAAATCTTAGAGAGTATTGTTCCTTAGAAACAGGTGTTGAAGTACTCTTAGACATAAAAATAGAACCAATACTCATAATCTCCCTAAGCATAGGACAATCCAATTCCATGGTGTTTTTACATGGTGGTTCAAAATAGGAGATAACAAATGCAGAATGATCCTCTGAAGTGTACTTCATGGAATCTATAACATTAAATATCACAACTTCATCCCCAAATTCCATGGAAAGTGTACCCTCATTGACATTTATGATAGTTTTTTCAGTTTTGAGGAAGGTCCTACCTATGATAATTGGGGCATGAAAACTTACCTGATCATCCTCCATGGTAAGAACATAGAAATCTGCTAGAAAGATCATGTCTCTTACCCGGACAATTACATCCTCCAGAACTCTCACTGGATATGCCGTATCTCTATTTTCCAATTACACCACTACTCTCGTCAGTTTTAGCTCACCAACCTGTAAAGAAGAGAATACAGAGTGAGGCATCACATTCATGGAAGCTCCCAAATCACAAAGTGAATCAGAAAAGTGTAACTCCCCTATGGTGCATGGGATGGTGAATGTCCCTGGATCCTTACACTTTGTTGGAATTGCTAGAGTTGGTGTAATGAGTGGTGAGACATTCATTCCAAGGTTTATCGTCTCATTTCCCTTCAGCCCTCTTCGATTGGTACAAAGTTCTTTTAATAATTTTGCATACCTTGGAATTTGCTTAATTGCTTCAAGTAGAGGAATGTTGATCTCCACACGCTTGAATGTGTCCAAAACCTCCTTTTGCATTGCTTCTTCATCCATCTTCTTGGTTTGAACAACCCTGTTTGGAAAAGGAAGGGGTTTAGGAGGAACATCATCATTATTTTTCATACATTTATCTTTCTCCTTGAATTGCACATTAGTTGGTATGGAATGAAGCTTCTCCGGAGTTGATGTGAATCCCAGGGGAATGGTAGGTATAGATATATCATTAATTTTCTTCCCACTTATCAATGTGATGGCACTGACATTCCCATTTAAATTTGGAGTGGGTTCGGAAGGTAGATTTCCAGAATTCTTACTTATAAGTTCATGGAGGGCAGTGGAAATCTGGCTCATTTGAGTCTTAAACTCCTAAACTCCAAACCTTGACTCTTCATCTCATTCTGTTGATTAAGAACAATTTGTTTCAAAATATCATCAGTGTTAGAGTCTACCTTGTGTTGGAGATTCCCTTGTTGCTGACTTGTTGATGTTTGAGCTTTGAATCTCCTTTGGGGTTGTTGGAAACCCTGTTGGTAAGGTGGAGGCTGCTGAAAGTTTGGTTGAAAAAGGGGCCTTTGTTGTTATCTAGAGCCATACCTCATGTCTGGTTGATTCTTCCACCATTGGTTGTATGTTAGAGAAAATGAATCAAACTTATTTTGGGGGTATGTCTGTTGTTGTACCTGATATGGTTTCCCTGGGAACATTGTTTCACAATCATCTGTCTCTTGTAGTTGTGGGAAACAGTCAGTTGGGTGGCTTGTCTCAGTGAAAATGCCACAAGGCCTTGAAGGAGTGGGTTGGTATTTCTTTTGATCCAAAGCAATCTTCCTCACCATAGTGGTCAATTCTTCCAACTTGGTATCAATCAAATGACTTTCAAGATAAGAAGTACTTACCTGATGTACTCCCCTGACATGTGGTGTACCTCGATCGCCAAATTGTTGGGAGTTTTTGGCCATTTTTTTAATCAACGCACATGCAGCTACTGGTTTCTTGTCCACCAATGCTCCTCCGACCACAGAATCTACCTTACTTCTCTCCATAGGTGTGAGTCCTTCATAGAATTACCGGATGAGTAATTGATCACTGATTTTGTGATGTCGGCTGCTTGCACACAACTTCTTGAATTGCTCCCAATACTCATACATTGACTCCCCTTGTGCTTGGTTGATCCCCAAGATCTCCTTACGAATGGAAGTGGAACTCGATGCTGGAAAAAATCTCTGCAAGAAAAGACGTTTCCAATTGTTCCAACATGTTACATCTTCAGGTTGTAAATAGTACATCCAATCCTTTGCAGCTCCATCAAGTGAAAATGGGAATGCTCTTAATTTGATTTGATATTCAAAGACATTTCTAGGTTTTAGGGTTGAGAAAACCACATTAAATTCTTTCAAATTTTTATATGGATCCTCACCAGAGAGGCCATGAAACTTCGGAAGTATGTGAATTAACATAGATTTCAGTTCAAAGTTTGATTCGATATTTGGGTATGCAATACAATTTGGTTGATAGTTAATATCAGGTCCAACCAATTCTCGAATGGTTCTATTAAGTTCATTTACATTATTTTAAGCCATTGGTTCTTGTTTTATGTTTGAATTTGAATTGATTCCAATTTCAATGTTAAGATATTGGAGTAATTCTCCAACTGGTTGAATGTTGAAACTTCCCGTAGATTGAGAATGTCTGATTCGAGCCCTAAGTCTAAGTTCAATCTTAGGGTCAAGATCTAAGAGATCTTTGGGATTAGTTTGTGTCATAAATCAATGAAATATTAAAAGAAGAAAAGTGGACCATAGTAAAATAAAATTTAGAAGTTTGAGTTGATGATCTAAAAAGAAGTAGAAGAAAATAAAATAAGAAAAAAAATCAGATTTGGTAAAGAAGGAAGAAATAAGAGAGGAGGAGAATAAAATTTAAAATAAAATAAATACCTCTAATTGGTTGAAATGATTATTTGCCTGCCCGGAAATGGTGCCAATTTAAAAGAGTGTTGTTGTGGGCACCCTCAAATGATTAGTGTGATTTTGGGGTACTTAGGTGCAGCAGAGTGGATGACCAAGGTCGTCTCTCAAAGGAGGAAGTGAATTAAAACAGCTTTTCAGAGGTATTCTAGAAATAAAATAAAAGAGAATAAAAACAATACTTGAAAGGATGGGGGTGTTTTTCTATAGTTTATAAATCTAGAAGATGTTTGCTAGAATAAGATTGCATTTTTTTGTTTTTAATTTTGAAATGATGTTTGATTAAAAAGACACAACAAGAAGATGTTTTTTTTAATATTTTAAAAGGTGTAATCGATCTAAATCTACCTCATAAATTAATTATTTATCATTATAATTTAAATTAACATCCACTTAATTATTACCCCTTAACTTTTTCACCCCTTAACCCTATGATAATTAACCTTACCACAAAGATGAAGTTAATTAAACCCTAGTTTATCGTCGAAACATGTAATTGCAGCACCCTGCTTTGATTGATGTTCTAAGGATAGCTTATGGTCAGTTGTAAAATAAGGCACATATCCATTCTAGAAATGAGTATGAATTGTGTTTAGGAATTATATTTGAACTCTACAAATTTATCCCCTATGGTATTGTATTACCGATTAAGATCACGCTCTCACAATTTACACAAACTCCCGACCTCACGTGTTTTTGTGTTAATTGATCAATTGCTTTCTTAGTTTCTTAAAATTTAAAAACACAGATCAGGGATCATATTATGTTAATTAAAGTATCTCAATGATTCAAAATAATTAAATGAAGAGGGTAGAATATAGATCGATTACTAAAAGACTACTCTTCCATGGTTGGAGTAATCACCGTAGAAGCGTTTTGCATGTGCAAAGGTTTATAATGGGTATAACCCAATAACGCTTCTACTCAAGCATTACAACCCAATTATGAAGATTAATAGAAGAATAAATGTAAACAAAACCGAAGAAAATATGAGGAATAAAAGATGATCAATGAAGTTTATTACACAAATGAAAACATTACAAAATGAAGAAGAGAAGGAGGCTTCGATGAGGGGATCCTTGCTTCAAGAGCTACCCCTCTTACAATGGTTGGGGAATTTGGGTGAAACCAATTCTCTTTCCCCTACAGTCTCCTAATTCACTTCCCAAACCCACCATATGATAAAAACACCAATTTATAGAGTGGTGGGGAGGCTAGGTTCAAAGTGGTTTCAAGTGTGAATGGGGAATCTCGGCCAAATATTTAATTCCATCTTGAACTGCCCATTTTCCGGCCTTCCAGAAGGACCATATGTGAGGATATGAGTCCACTATCTATTCTCAACATTTGGGCTCAATGCAAGCCGAAATTAAGGAGTTATGGCTGAAATACAGAATCTTTTCCATTCTGACATGTCCAGCCCACCATTGACTTTATGGCCCAATTACTCCATCCAAATGCATTATTTTTATCTAGTGTCATGAATAAAAGTTGTATCCCATGAAGTAAGGAACATAGTAACAAAATAGTAAGTTCAAATAATTAATATAAAAATATTTATTATTGAAATACTACAGTGATGTTAAAAGAGTAAAACTGGAATTTTCATCAAATATTCAAATGAATGATCTAATCCCAAATAATTTCTAATTAAACATATTTAACACAATTTTAGTAAATTATATCATTTATTATCAATAAATTGTTCAAAAAGATAGTGTTTTATCAACTCCCCCACACTTACCCTTTTGCACTCCTTGGAAAAACCTCATGTCAAGTAAATATCAATATCATATCAAAACCAATTTCAAAACACATATCCATGAGATCAAACAATTACAAACCAAGAAACTAAAATATCATGCCTCGTAAAAAAACATATTTAAAGTTCTCCATTTATATCATTAAATATATTTTCACTTCATTTATCCTCTCATGCACAAAACACTTACCTCTCTAGATTTTTCTCTTATCACTCAAATATCAATTTGTTTTCAATGTATTTCTCATCCAAACTCATACAAGGGTCACCATAGGCTAGATAAATTCGTATATCGCCACCCAATGTGATTGAAGGGCATATGTTTATCATGAGGTCTTTTTAGGGTTGTTCTGTGGCTTCCGGTTGGTAGGATTTAGATGTGAAAAACTCTGAGGCTGAATGAGGAGGGCTTGAATCTTTTTGAAGCAAAATTGCATTAATCTAATTTTCACTTAAATATGGTATTCTCCTCAATACCCATAGTATCAATTCATCTCCATCAACATGAAAATTCATGGAAAGTTTACACCATTCAACATTTCAGCATAAAAATTTTCAATCTTCTCAAACATGATTTTCTTGAAATCTCTAGATGGGCACAACTTTCCACCTCAATTAGAAGCTCCAGAAAAGGCACAAATTTCAATATAATTACTTTCTTCAGTACAAAACACGTCTCTTCAGAATTTAATTTCCACCCAATGTATCATAGAATTTGGTAGCACAACAAAAGATAGATTCCCCCACACTTATGCTCAACTAGATTATGCAATTTCACTTCAAGAGTTTGTTGGATACTGATAATTTTCTTGTAATGTGGCTAACCTAACAGGCTGTGAATGGATTCTAAGGGATAAAAGGATTAAATGTTCAATGTAGGACATTATAAAAAAACATTCTTTGAAATACAAACTTTAACACCAAACAAATTCCTCAATCATTTAAACATAAATACCTCAAACCCTCATGTTTTGAAAGGAATAAATCAAATTATGGTTAAATCTAGCATGGTTTGGTTCTCTCAAGAAGTGAGGTGAATGTATATAATATGAAAATAATGGTTCAAAAGGCTCACAAGAAAGTGGTTTTAAATATAAAGATAGTGATATGTGGCATGGGATTCAAAATTTAGTGTACTTTTCATGAAATTACTATATATTTGAACTTGAAACAAAGTCATTTCAGCATTCATTTAAGCTTAGTTTCAAGGGATAAATTGTTTCACTTATTTATATGGAATCCAAAATGGTTTTGAGAATCATTTCAGCAAAAAAATTTCAAAAACACAAAGAAAACTGAAAAATAAACACACAAAATTTGAAAAACATACGTTTTTTAATCAGGAAAACAATTGAAATTACTAAACTAAAAGGTTCCCTCCCCCACACATAAAATATTGCATTGTCCTCAATGTGAACCCATGAGATGATATATGAAAATGAAATGTATAATTTTAAATAGGACAATGAATAACAAAGTTAAAGTGTTAGGAACAGCCTGATGTGCTCAAGTGATGATGGGGTCATGCAGTGTGATAAAATCCAATGCATCAGTAGGAAGTCCCTCAATGTATCTCTTCAAAAGTTGCTCATTGATTATAAAGATCCTTCTTGTGTCCTCTTGTTTGATCTAAACTGCACCATAAGGAAAAACATTAGTCACAACATAAGGACCTAACCATCTGGAACACAACTTACCAGGCATCAGCTTTAGTCTTGAACTGTAGAGAAGGACTTTCTTTCCAACATGAAACTCCTTTTGTTGGATCATTCTATCATGAGATGCTTTTTATTTTTCCTTATAGAACCTTGAGTTATCATATGAAGAAAATAAAATCTACTAAAGCTCTTGAATTTGCAGCTTCCTTTGGATTCCAGCTTGGGCCAAATCCATGTTGCATTTATTTATATCCCAATAAGTTCGATGCTCAACTTCCACGGGGAGATGAAACGCTTTCCCAAAAACAATCCAAAATGGGGACATGCCAATGGGTGTCTTGTATGATGTCCTATAAGCCCAAAATGCATCATCCAAGCGCTTGCTCCAATCCTTCATATTTGTTTTCACGGTTTTCTCCATTATTTGTTTCAACTAACAATTTGAAACCCCAGCCTGACCATTTGTTTTGGGGGTGGTATGGTGTTGATGTTTTGTGTGTCACCCCATACTTTCCAAGGAGGGAAGAAAATTTACTATTGCAAAGTGTGTCCCTTGGTCACTGATGATGGCCTTTGGTACTCCAAACCTGCCGAAAATTTGAGTCTTGACAAAATCCACTACAACATGAGAATCGTCAGTCCCGGTGGCCTTGGAATCCATCCATTTACTCACATAATCAACAAAAACAAAAATATAAAAAAATACAAATGAACTAGTAAAAGGTCCCATAAAATCAATGCCCCATACATCAAAAATATCACAGAATAGTATGGGTTGTTGGGGCATCTCATGTCTCCTAGAAATGTTTCCAGTGTGTTGGCAACGAGAGCATGACATACAAAACACATGGGCATCATGGAATATGCCAGGCCAATATAATTCAGAGTCCTAAACTTTCCTAGCTGTCCGTTGGGGTCCAAATTGTCCACCACAAGAAACTGTATGAAAAAATGTAAAATAGACTCCAACTCATGATCAGGAACACACATCCTAATAACTCGATCACTACACATACGCCAGAGGTATGGATCATCCCAAACATAATACCGAGACTCAATTTTTAATATTTGGACTTGATGTTTCCCAAAATTTGTAGGGATTTCAGAGGAAACAATGTAATTAAATAAATCAGCATACCAAGGATGCGTACCTGAGATGGTATAGAGATTCTCATCGGGGAAAGTGTCCAGAAGTGGTACATGATCTAAGATGTCATCCTCTATTGTGTGAGTAAGCCTACTCATGTGGTCTGCCACCAAATTCCCTAACCCCTTCTTGTCCTTTATCTCGATGTCAAACTCTTGAAGAAGGAGCATCCAAAGGATACATCGTGGTTTTGCATCTGCATTATTTAGGATGTACCTCAAAGCTGCATGGTCAGAAAAAACAACTACTTTAGATCCCAATAAATATGAACGAAGATTATCAAAAGCAAATATAACAGAAAGAAACTCCTTTTCTGTTGTGGTGTAGTTTGATTGGGCAGAATCCAACGTCCGCGATGCATACGAAATCACATGTGAACGTCCCTCCGTCCTCTGATATAAGACATCTCCAACCGTGATGTTGGATGCATCACACATAAGCTCAAATGGAAGGTCCCACCGTGGGGGCTGTATGATCGATGGAGTGGTCAGACACTTGTTTAGCTCATCAAATGATACCCTGCACGAATCATCAAAATTTAAGTCAATATCTTTTTGAAGGAATCGAGATAAGGGTAGAGCGATCTTACTAAAATCTCTGATGAAGCATCGATAAAATCCAGAATGTCCAAGGATTGATCGAACATCACGCACACATATAGGATATTGCAGGGATGAAATAATTTCTACCTTAGATTTATCAACTTCAATGGCATGTTGTGAGACTATATAACCTAAGACAATTCCCTTTTCGAAAATGAAATGATATTTTTCAAAATTTAAGACCAGATTCTTCTCAATAAAATGATGCAACACATCACCCAAACTAGAGAGACATTCATCAAATGAGGATCCATAAACTATAAAATCATCCATAAATACCTCCATGCAGGTCTCAATGAAATCTGAGAAAATACTCACCATGCATCTCTGGAAGGTACCTGGGGAATTGCAAAGTCCAAATGGAATCCTATGGTACGAAAAGGTACCGAATGGGTAGGTGCATGTCGTCTTCTCCTGGTCCTCTACTGTAATGGGAACATGAAAATATCCATAGAAACCATCCAAGAAGCAATAATGTGTCCTACTTGCAATTCTCTCAAGCATCTGGTCAATGAATGGAAGTGGGAAATGGTCCTTACGAGTGGATTGATTTAGTTTCCTATAATCAATACACACACGCCAACTATTTTGCACTCTCACAGGAAATAACTCGTCATTTTCATTTTTTATAATAGTGAAACCAGTTTTCTTTGGTACAACCTGGACATGGCTAACCCATTGTGAGTCCAAAATAGGGTAAATGATACTTTCCTCATGTAATTTTTCAACTTCATTCTTAACAAATTCCAAAAATGATGGATTAAGTCTCCTTTGTGGCTACCTAATCGGTTTAGCCACATCCTGCAAGAGAATCCTATGCATGCAAATGGAGGGGATAATACCTGATATGTCTGCCAATGTCCAACCAATTTCCCTAATGTTATCTCTCAAAATTTTCAATAGTTTTTCTTCATGTTCAAAAGAGAGATTGTTAGCAATGATAATAGGTAATCTATCACCACTCATCAAGTGTGCATATTTAAGATTTGGGGGAAATGGCTTGAGTTCCAATGTAGGGGGTGATGTATGGATGGAGAAATTGATGCAACAGACATATCTGCACAATGAACATCAGTATTAGAATAAAAATCATCAAAATTAGAAAATAATGCATCAAATCCATCAACATACTCAACAACCATGTCATAATCAGAGTTTATATGTTCAGAATCTGAATCCACATCAAAATCAAATCTTAGAGAGTATTGTTCCTTAGAAACAGGTGTGGGATTACTCTTAGACATCAAACTAGAACCAATACTCATAATCTCCCTAAGCATAGGACAATCCAATTCCATGGTGTTTTTACATGGTGGTTCAAAATAAGAGATAACAAATGCAGAATGATCCTCTGAAGGGTACTTCATGGAATCTATAACATTAAATATCACAACTTCATCCCCAAATTCCATGGAAAGTGTACCCTCATTGACATTTATGATAGTTTTTTCAGTTTTGAGGAAGGTACTACCTTAGATAATTGGGGCATGAGAACTTACCTGATCATCCTCCATGATAAGAACATAGAAATCTGCTGGAAAGATCATGTCTCTTACCCGGACAATTACATCCTCCAGAACTCTCGCTGGATATGCCGTAGCTCCATTTTCCAATTACACCAATACTCTCGTCAGTTTTAGCTCACCAACCTGCAAAGAAGAGAATACAGAGTGAGGCATCACATTCATGGAAGCTCCCAAATCACAAAGTGCATCAGAAAAGTGCAACTCCCCTACGGTGCATGGGATGGTGAATGTCCCTGGATCCTTACACTTTGTTGGCATTGCTAGAGTTGGTGTAATGAGTGATGAGACATTCTTTCCATGGTTTATCGCCTCATTTCCCTTCAGCCCTCTTCGATTGGTACAAAGATCTTTTAATAATTTCTCATACCTTGGAATTTTCTTAATTTCTTCAAGTAGAGGAATGTTGATCTCCACACGCTTGAATGTGTCCAAAACCTCCTTTTGCATTGCTTCTTCAGCCATCTTCTTGGTTTGAACAAACCTGTTTAGAAAAGGAAGGGGTTTAGGAGGAATATCATCATTATTTTTCATACGTTTATCTTTCTCCTTGGATTGCTCATCAGTTGGTATGGAATGAAGCTTCTCTGGAGTTGATGTGAATCCCAGTGGAATGGTAGGTATAGATGTATCATTAATTTTCTTCCCACTTATCAATGTGATGGCACTGACATTCCCCTTTAAATTTGGAGTGGGTTCGAAAGGTAGATTTCCAGAATTCTTACTTATAAGTTCATGGAGGGCGGTGGCAATCTGGCTCATTTGAGTCTTCAACTCCTCAACTCTAAACCTTGACTCTTCGTCTCATTCTGTTGATTAAGAACAATTTGTTTCAAATGATCATCAGTGTTAGAGTCTACCTTGTGTTCGAGATTCTCTTGTTACTGACTTGTTGATGTTTGAGCTTCGAATCTCTTTTGGGGTTGTTGGAAACCCTGTTGGTAAGGTGGAGGCTGCTGAAAGTTTGGTTGAAAAGGGGGCCATTGTTGTTGTCTAGAGTCATACCTCATGTCTGTTTGATCCTTCCACCATTGGTTGTATGTTGGAGAAAATGAATCAAACTTATTTTGGGGGTATGTCTGTTGTTGCAGCTGATATGGTTTCCCTGGAAACATTGTTGCACAATCCTTTGTCTCTTGTAGTTGTGGGAAACAGTCAGTTGGGTGGCTTGTCTCAGTGCAAATGCCACAAGGCCTTGAAGGAGTGGGTTGGTATTTCTTTTGAGCCAAATAAATCTGCCTCACCATAGTGGTCAATTCTTCCAACTTGGTATCAATCAAATGACTTTCAAGAGAAGAAGTACTTACCTGATGTACTCCCCTGACATGTGGTGTACCTCAATTGCCAAATTGTTGGGAGTTTTTGGCCATTTTTTCAATCAACGCACATGCAGCTACTGGTTTCTTGTCCACCAATGATCCTCCAACCACATCCTCCACCTTACTTCTCTCCATAGGTGTGAGTCCTTCATAGAAGTACTGGATGAGTAATTGCTCACTGATTTTGTGATGTGGGCAGCTTGCACACAACTTCTTGAATCGCTCCCAATACTCATACATTGACTCTCCTTGTGCTTGTTTGATCCCCAAGATCTCCTTACGAATGGAAGTGGTACTCGATGCTGGAAAAAATCTCTGCAAGAAAAGATGTTTCCAATTGTTCCAACATGTTACATCTTCAGGTTGTAAATCGTACATCAAATCCTTTGAAGCTCCATCAAGTGAAAATGGGAATGCTCTTAATTTGATTTGATCTTCAAAGACATTTCTAGGTTTTAGGGTTGATCAAACCACATTAAATTCATTCAAATATTTATATGGATCCTCACCAGAGAGGCCATGAAACTTTGGAAGTAAGTGAATTAACCCAGATTTTAGTTCAAAGTCTGATTCGATATTTCGGTATGCAATACAATTTGGTTGATAGTTAATATCAGGTGCAGCCAATTCTTGAATGGTTCTATTAAGTTCATTTACATTATTTTAAGCCATTGGTTCTTGTTTTATGGTTGAACTTGAATTCCTTCCATTTTCAATGTTCAGATATTGGAGTAATTCTCCAACTGCTTGAATGTTGAAACTTCCCGTAGACTGAGAATGTCTGATTCGAGCCCTAAGTCTACGTTCAATATTAGGGTCAAGATCTATGAGATCTTTGGGATTAGTTCGTGTCATAAATCAATGAAATATTAAAAGAAGAAAAGTGGACCATAGTAAAATCAAATTTAGAAGTTTGAGTTGATGATCTAAAAAGAAGTAGAAGAAAATAAAAGAAGAAGAAAAAAAATCAGATTTGGTAAAGAAGGAAGAAATAAGAGAGGAAGAGAATAAAATTTAAAATAAAATAAATTCCTCTAATTGTTTGAAATGATTATTTGCCTCCCCAGAAATGGTTCCAATTTGAAAGAGTGTTGTCATGGGCACCCTCAAATGATTAGTGTGATTTTGGGGTACTTAGGTGCAGCAGAGTGGCTGACCAAGGTCGTCTCTCAAAGGAGGAAGTGAATTAAAACATCTTTTCAGAGGTATTCTAGAAATAAAATAAAAGAGAATAAAAACAATACTTGAAAGGATGGGGGTGGTTTTCTATAGTTTATAAATCCAGAAGAAGTTTGCTGGAATAAGATTTCAATTTTTTGTTTTTAATTTTGAAATGAAGTTTGATTAAAAAGACACAACAAGAAGATGTTTTTTTAAAATATTTTAAAAGGTGTAATCGATCTAACTCTACCTATTAAATTAATTATTTATCATTATAATTTAAATTAACATCCACTTAATTATTACCCCTTAACTTTTTAACCCCCTAACCCTATGATAATTAACCTTACCACAAAGATGAATTTAATTAAACCCTAGGTTATCGTCGAAACATGTAATCGCAGCACCCTTCTTTGATTGATGTTCTAAGTATGGCTTATGGTCAGTGGTAAAATAAGGCACATATCCATTCTAGAAATGAGTATGAATTGTGTTTATGAATTATATTTGAACTCTACAAATTTATCCCCTATGTTCTTGTATTACCGATTAAGATCACACTCTCACAATTTACACAAAATCCCGACCTCGTGTGTTTTTGTGTTAATTGATCAATTGCTTGCTTAGTTTCTTACAATTTAAAAACACAAATCAGGGATCGTATTATGTTAATTAATGTGGATCAATGATTCAAAATAATTAAATGAAGAGGGTAGAAGATAGATCGATTACTAAAAGACTACTCTTCCATGGTTGGAGTAATCACTGTAGAAGCGTTTTGCATGTGCAAAGGTTTATAATGGGTATAACCCAATAACTCTTCTACTCAAGAATTAAAACCCAATTAGGAAGATTAATAGAAGAAGAAATGTAAACAAAACAGAAGAAAAGATGGGGAATAAAAGATTATCAATGAAGTTTATTACACAAATGAAAACATTACAAAATGAAGAAGAGAAGGGGGCTTCAATGAGGGGATCCTTGCTTCAAGAGCTACCCCTATTACAATGGTTGGATAATTTGGGTTAAACCAATTCTCTTTCCCCTACAATCTCCTAATTCACTTCCCAAACCCACAAAATGAGAAAACACCAATTTATATAGTGGTGGGGAGGCTGGGTTCAAAGTGGTTTCAAGTGTGAATGGGGAATCTCGGCCAAATATTTAAGTCCATATTGAACTGCCCATTTTCCGGCCTTCCAGAAAGACCATATGTGTGGATATTAGTCCACTATCTCTTCTCAACATTTGGGCTCAATTCAAGCCCAAATTAAGGAGTTATGGCCGAAATACAGAATCTTTTCCATTCTGACGTGTCCAGCCCACCATTGACTTTATGGCCCAATTACTCCATCCAAATGCATTCTTTTTATCTAGTGTCATGAATAAAAGTTGTATCCCATGAAGTAAGGAACATAGTTAAAAAATATTAAGTTCAAATAATTAATATAAAAATATTTATGATTGAAATAGTACAGTGATGTTAAAATAGTAAAAATGGAATTTTCATCAAATATTCAAATGAATGATCTAATCCCAAATAATTTCTAATTAAACATATTTAACACAATTTTAGGAAATTATATCATTTATTATCAATAAATTCTTCAAAAAGATAGTGTTTTATCAACTCCCCCACACTTACCCTTTTTCACTCCTTGGAAAAACCCCATGTCAAGTAAACATCAATATCATATCAAAACCAATTTCAAAACACATATCCATGAGATCAAACAATTCCAAACCACGAAACTAAAGATATCTTGCCTCATAAAAAAACTTCTTTAAAGTTATCCATTTATATCATTCAATATATTTTCAATTCATTTATCCTCTCATGCACAAAACACTTACCTCGCTTGAATTTTCTCTTATCACTCAAATATCAATTTTGTTTGCAGTGTCTTTCTCATCCAAACTCATACAAGGGTCGCCATAGGCTAGATAAATTACTATATCTCCACCTGATGTGATTCAAGGAAATATGTTTATCATGAGGTCTTTTTAGGGTTGTTCTGTGGCTTCCGGTAGGTAGGATTTAGATGTGAAAAACTCTAAGGATGAATGAGGAGGGCTTGAATCTTTTTGAAGAAAAATTGCATTAATCTAATTTTCACTTAAATATGGTCTTCTCCTCAATCCCCATAGTATCAATTCAGCTCCATCATCATGAAAATTTATGGAAAGTTTACACCATTCATCATTTCAGCTTAAAAATTTTCAATCTTCTCAAACATGATTTTCTTGAAAGCTCCAGATGGGCACAGCTTTCCACCTCAATTAAAAGCTCCAGAAAAGGCACAACTTTCAATATAATTACTTTCTTCAGTAGAAAACACGTCTCTTCAGAATTTAATTTTCCACCCAAAGTATCACAGAATTTGGTAGCACAACAAAAGATAGATTCCCCCACAGTTATGCTCAACTAGATTATGCAATTTCACTTCAAGAGTTGGTTGGATAGGGATAATTTTCTTGTAATGTGGCTAACCTAATAGGTTGTTCATGGATTATAAGGGATTAAAGGATTAAATTTTCAATGTAGGACATTATAAAAAAACATTCTTTGAAATACGGGCTTTAACACCAAACAAATTCCTCAATCACTTAAACATAAATACCTCAAACCCTCAAGTTTTGAAAGGAATAAATCAAATTATGGTTAAATATAGCATGGTTTGGTTCTCTCAAGAAGTGAGGTGAATGTAAATAATATGAAAATAATGGTGCAAAAGGCTCACAAGAAAGTGGTTTTAAATATAAAGATAGTGATATGTGGCATGGGATTCAAAATTTAGTGTACTTTTCATGAAATTACTAAATATTTGAAAGTGAAACAAAGTCATTTCAGCATTCATTTAAGCTTAGTTTCAAGGGATAAATTGTTTCACTTATTGATATGGAATCCAAAATAGTTTTGAGAATCATTTCAGCTCAAAATTTTCAAAAACAAAAAGAAAATTGAAAAATAAACACACAAAATTTGAAAAAAAAACTTTTTTTTAATCAGGAAAACAATTGAAATTACTAAACTAAAAGGTTCCCTCCCCCACACATAAAATATTTCATTGTCCTCAATGTGAACCCATGAGATGATATATGAACATGAAATGTATAATTTTAAATAGGACAAAGAATAACAAAGTTAAAGGGTTAGGAATAGCCTGATGTGCTCAAGTGATGATGGGGTCATGCAGTGTGATAAAATCCAATGCATTAGTAGGAAGTCCCTCAATGTATCTCTTCAAACATTTCCCATTGATTATAAAGCTCCTTCTTGTGTCCTCTTGTGTGATCTCCACTGCACCATAAGGAAAAACATTAGTCACAACATAATCACCTAACCATCTGGAACACAACTTACCAGGCATCAGCTTTAGTCGTGAACTGTAGAGAAGGACTTTCTTTCCAACATGAAACTCCTTTTGTTGGATCATTCTATCATGAGATGCTTTTGATTTTTCCTTATAGAACCTTGAGTTCTCATATGAAGACAATCGAATCTACTAAAGCTCTTGAATTTGCAGCTTCCTTTGGATTCCAGCTTGGGCCAAATCCATGTTGAATTTCTTTATATCCCAATATGCTCGATGCTCAACTTCCACGGGGAGATGAAATGCTTTCCCAAAAACAATCTGAAATGGGGACATGCCAATGGGTGTCTTGTATGATGTCCTATAAGCCCACAATGCATCATCCAAGCGCTTGCTCCAATCCTTCATATTTGGTTTCACAGTTTTCTCCAATATTTGTTTCAACTAACAATTTGAAACCCCATCCTGGCCATTTGTTTTGGGGGTGGTATGGTGCTGATGTTTTGTGTGTCACCCCATACTTTCCAAGGAGGGAAGAAAAATTCCTATTGCAAAAGTATGTCCCTTGGTCACTGATGATGGCCTTTGGTACTCCAAACCTGCCGAAAATTTGAGTCTTGACAAAATCCACTACAACATGAGAATCGTCAGTCCCGGTGGCCTTGGCCTCCACCCATTTACTCACATAATCAACAGAATATTCAAAAAAATAGTGTTTTATCAATAGGTCTTCATAACTAAGACCTCATGGGATTTTGATGCAGTAGAATATTTCTCAAGCACAAGTATCAATATACCACTATGGTTTCTTGATATAGTAGACCGTGTCACACACATGATTATAAATTTATCACTATGGGATTTTGATGTATTGGGGATTTTCCCACACACAAATTTCACATAATCACATGTGTCTCAAATTCACATATATCATAGCATTTCATCAGAAAAGATTAACAAACATCAATTCTCTTACAACATTTTTCATTACAAATTTTAATTAATTAATTCACAAATTAGTTAATCCCATTTACCATTAAATAATATAATAGTTAATTCAGTAGTTAATTTATATAATCCATGATCACTTAATTAATTAATTCACTAAATTAATTGATTCAATTTAGAAATATAATTTACATAAAAAATTCTAAAAATTCCATAATTACATACACATAATTGAAATGATGACAATGTGATTTGAAAAAATGGACCACATACATCAAATCTTCGATGAATGATCTCCCAAAAAAAAACCCCAAAATTTCAGCAGTATAATAATGTAGAATAATATCTAAATTTAAACTGCTAAATAAATATCAAAAAAATCATGGTCTTAGAAATGTATTTATAGATATAAAATACTAGATCTAGATCTAATCAAAACAGTAAAAACATCCTTTTCTTGAATGGTAGAAGATGTGAAGAGTAATGGGAATCCAAGTGGGATTAGATCTACCTATTAAGAGGGGTGAAAATATTTGATCTGTTCTTTGAATCACTAATAATGGAGGACTGATGGCCATAGAATCCCTCAAGGGGGATCTGGAATTGAATGAAATCAGTTATGGGTCAAGCTAGGGAATTATTGGGTATTAGATATGGGTTTGTAATTTTTTCAATAATTATCATGGGATTAAAATCCAGTATACACGATTTTCTTCTTGAGGGTCATGGTTTTTCCTTAACCATTCACTTGATTGTGCACCTCTTCTAGAGGGTGCATGTTTTCTCCTAAGAGAGCACAAGGTTTTACAAACCATGTGCCATCCATGAAAATCCCTACTATCTATGGTTTCACAGTTTACTGGTCCAAGGCGCACGATTAGGGAAAATTGTGAACCATGTGTACACATCCCTCTTTATTCCATTTTTCTCAAATTTTCACCAAAACACAGTCCAAGGTAAGTTCAAAATTAAAATTACTCAATTCAAAAATAGAGAGTACATGTAAATGAGCCAGAGACATCTCTAGAAACCGTCAGGATCTTACAAAGAGATAGTAGGGAGGTCTTTAACCAAATAAACAATATTGAGGAAACCCAATTACAAAATAACATTATACCGACACAGATCAATTCAAAACCTAAGGCCAACATTGAGAACAATAGATTTAGAAAAATATAAATACAAATTATTAATAAAAAATATGTCACATAGAAGCAAACACTACCATAAATGAGTCAAAACCCACCAAGCCCACTCCTACCCTAGAATCATCATAGATAACGACATTAAAACTCACTATTAAAACATCTATTAGAGGCATAGAACAAGACACAACATGTTTCACTGCTTGATCACAAAACCCATTAATCCCACAGTAGTTCTATACCTCAATCTGAAAAGAATACCATTGTTCCCAAGCTTCATCAAGGATCTAAAAATTTCTAAAAATAAAATCATTGTTTCTCATTGAGATATCCATGAAACTATGAATACACTACTATAAAATCTATTATAAAAAGTGGTAGCCTTTATCAGTTCTAGACAAAAGAACTCATAAAGATACCCATTATCATTACTAAAAAATCACAAATAAAGACCACACCTTTTCATTTATTTTTATAAGAACTAATAAAGGACACCATTTATTAGTTATCTTATTTTGCACTGATAAATGGTGGTATTTATCAGCACCTTCATTGAGCACTGATAATGGGTTTTCCCATGAGGATTCATCCCACATTCGACTTCTTGTTTTTATTTTTTTCACTTTATATGTTTGGGTTATTCATTACCACAATGGTCCATGTCCATGGTGGATCAACACCCACAAAACCCTTTAAACAAATGGTCCAGCTCAACAACACACCATCCCACCTACCAGTTGGCATATATGTGTGCATGTTCCCTGACCTACCAAACTAGCTAACCTAGGCATGGGTCATCTCCTCTATGCACCGAACAATTTTTTATACAATAAGAAACAATTTAAAATATAATTAGTAAAAATGAATGAATTTAATATATATATATATATATATTATAAATAATAATAAATAGTACATATTAAATATAAGTATATAAAATGTATTAGTTAAACAAATAAAAATTAAAATATGAATAAATTAAGAAAACAAGCTTTAAAAAAATTATTAATGAAAAATTTATAAACTAAAATTAAAAAATATAACATAAATATATTGTTTACAAATAGTAATAAATAATATATATTAAATAAAAATATATAAAATAAATAAAATGTAAAAATTAAAATCATGTTTATCACTTTTTCATTTTTTTAAATCAATATATTCATCTTTTAATTAAATTTCACTCTTTTTTATCGTGAATTCATTATATGTTTTTTATTCATGTCCAATTTTAAGTGTTTGTTTACTATTAATATAATTTAATGACTTTTCAATATTTAATTGTTTAGTATTTTTTAATTTATTCATTTTTAATGTTTTTTATACATAAGTATTCGTTAATATATTTAATATTTTTAATATAGAAATGTATTCATATATATATATATATATATATATAATTTCATTAAATATGATTTATATAATAAAAAATATGTATGTTTACAATAAATAAGTCATATATGTAGTGAAAAATTATTCATATATAAAAATTAATATTAATTATAAATATTGACTAATTGTATCGATTAATGAACATATAATTAAAGGTAATTTTTTTCTCAATTTAACATATATAAATCATGTGTAACATTAATTTCATAAATACATATATGTTATTACTATAGTTTTAAATAGATCATACACATGCATAATATTTCTCTAATTTATTCAATTTTTAATATTCATTTTAAAATTATATTTATTAAATAGTGTATTTTTTATATTTTTTTCAAGACACTAAATATTATTCATTATTAAAAATTTTATTCAATATGTAATTTTTTTTAATTTTAATTTTTTTTCAAACTTATTTATTTAATATATATTTTTTGAATAGGCTTGGGTCAAAGCCCTTATATTGACAAATAAAAAATAAAAAAAAACAGCAGATGGGGTTATACACTAATCATCCCTTATTAGGAAATAAAATCTAGATAATTCTAAAATACATTACAAACCGAAAGTGTCCAGAAATAGAGGTCACAAGACCATGAAAAAAATCCAATTTCCACATCTATAATAACTATTCAAACCACACGAGAGTGAGTACTCATACAATGGTCTGAAAATAGTCGAGACTGAATATAATGATGTCAAACCCTTCTCCATGATTAAGCATAATTCCATGGTCCCCTAGAATCATCAATAGAATCGTCATCCAAAGAAACATTTATTTCTTCTGATTTAGAAGCTTTAATACATCAAGGTCCATTCTCCTCCATATTGTTTGAGGCAAGATAGTTGAAGAGATTATGTGTGTGAATATTATCTATAACCTAATTTTTCACCGACTTGGATGGTCTTATAATATCAAAAATGGTATAAATATCCTATCCCTTTTCTTGGTTTTGATAGCTCATGTCTTACATCCTGACTATAGAATATGACAACTTAATTTCAGTATTGGATTCTAAAAGAGACTCCTATTGTGTGAACCTAGGGATGGTTGTTACCATTTACCCTTTCTCTATTGCTAAAGGATGGATTTCAAAATGATCTCCCCTCCCCACTATAAATATATTAGATTCAATTGGATCATCCATATGTTGGGACCCCATCACAACTAGTTCATACCCAGTCACTCCCTTACAGGGAGACACAACACTGATACCGAAAGAATGAAACTCCAACCCATTAGACTATTTTTATAGTTTCTTGTAACAAAGGAATCTGCTTAATAGTTTTTATACCTATAATAACTATACTTAGATTAAGAAACTTGCATCATGCTAGTAGGAATGGAAAGGAATCCACTAGACACATCCATCACCTTTCCACAAGAATCCCTTGAAGCTCCATCTTCCTGTGAAACTGGGGTAGAGGAGACAAAAAAACATTCTTCCACTGCATTTTTGTGGAGAGAAATGTATCAGGTTCAAAAAATTTAGAAACACGACTAGATGTGTCTTCAGAAACCTTTGGTGGCATAACTACATCTATAATAATTTTACCATGTCGATTCCTTGAATAAAATAATTTTAAATTTTTCAATAATGAGACGTCAATACCTTGTTGTTCTTAAAATTCATGATCAAACATTCAATCGTCATCCACACTAGGTACATCCCTGATAACATCAAAATTAGAGATGAATTTCTTTATAATGAGACTATCTAATTACATATAAGATGTATTCAAAAAGGAATTCACAATCTCTACCTCACCCCCAACCAATATGAATCTTCCTAGAGTAATGTGGGTCCATATATTGAGGGTCATCTTGAGTCTCATTAGATACTTCTTCGGAGTTTCCAATCATATTATAATCTATCCAATAAATGGACACTTCTCACACTCCACATGTAGGTGAATATTGTCAATATGAGTGGATATAAGTATCTTTTCTATGAGTTTAAAACTGATATCCAAATTAAATAGAATTATTTTAAAATTAATGAATCTAACCTACTATGTCGCTATGTCAATTCTAATTGGAGCTTCTATTACCATGGAAATTTTATATAAGATCTTTGACTTCCATAAGATCCAATTGGTTCTGTGAATCCTAATCCAAACATGCACTAAATAATTCCTAACATTTTACAAGATAAAATACGATCTCCATTCATGAAAACAAATAGAACAAATCATTAGATACATAGATCCACCACCCTATTTCAACTACTTTATTTCATACGAGAGAAATTAAAACTTGAAGAACCCACAACTGATTGAATCACACCTCCAATCCAAAAATCTAAAAAAAACTATGGACTAAATTATTACGCTTCCATGGTTTCTCACCTTTAGGGAGAGTATGCCTCATAGTAAAATCATTTTTACCTCTATCTAACCATTTTGAGATAGACTCAGAACCATCATCGATGATTGAAAAAGAACTATTTCTAATGATCTGATCTGTATCTGATTCTTTGAGTGGCAAGATACCACACCCATGCTTCAACAATAGATACCAAACCATGAATAGAGGTTCCATCCAAAGGGGCGACCTGGTTACTGGAAGTAACTCTATTGTTGTCAGGTCAATTACCTATATAAAATCACCATTTCCACTATATGATTATAAGGAGTAAACCTTCCGTTATCTTTTAAATACATTCATTTAATAATATTATTTATTCATTGGTAATTTAAACTTTTTTTTAAATATTTTTTATGTTATTCATTTTCAATTTTTCTCTGTTCAATATTTTTTTTATTTTATCAATTTTTACAATTTATTTATGCATAATTATTCATTAACATTCACTGTTTTCAATATGTTTTAAATTTATATAATTAATATATATTCATTTTCACTTTAAAATATATTTTTTGAAATATTCATATTTAATTATGTTAGTATTCTTTATCATTAATAACAGTTATTCATTTTTTAATTTACTAATCATCATTATTATTTATTTCATCAATATATGTTTCATATTATATAATTTCATTGTTAAAATTAATATATATCAACCATGAGTTGTATATATGTATATACATTAATTTCACATAATTGTTTTTGTAATTTTTGAAATATTATATAGAAACACACACATAATATTTATATAATTTATTAAAATGTTAATATCAATTTTATTATTTCATTTAGTAACATGATACATTTATATTATTCTATTTTTAATCGGACAATTTTATTTGTCCATATTCAATATTATTTCAGTTGATATCATTTATTCATTTTTTTTATTTTTTTTATTTTTTTGAAATGCAATGATTTTCTAATATTTATTTATACATATTTATTTACTAGGTTTTTATATTATAAATATTTATTCGTCTTCATTTCAATAAATATATATATATATATATATATCAATATTTAATTTTTTTAATAATTTTTATAATAATTAAAACTTATCCATTTTTAAATATTTTTAATGTCTATTCATTTTTAGCTTTTTTAAAAAGTATTTATATTGTTATAAATGAAAATTTATAAAATTATAATAAATATATTTAAATTATGAATGATGGGTTAGTCTACTAATGAGATCTTGAGAGATAGTTATTCTGAAGTTCTATAGATTTAGTGTTTCTCATCATGGGAGTACAACATTTCCTTGGTTTTTCTCTTCCATCAAGAGGCGATGCTACTGAAAGAGATCATCAATTGGTTGTAGCACTCAGGGTTGGAATCTATAGATCTGGTTTTGTAGCCCAGGATGCGATGATGTTGGATGTTTTCAGGGATCATTTTACTTTTTCATTGCTGAATCTAAAGTTATATGAGGTGGTATTGTGTGAGGTGAATGGTGATTTTAGGCCATCTATTGTGGGAGTTTTAGTTTTTCCTCATCCTATAATACTGGTTATAGCAGTTGGGTGAATAATATATCCTTGGTGATGGTGGAAGATTCTCTGTCAAAAACAGTAGTATTTGTGACTAAATTCACATGGTTTTGTAGATCTAGGGAGATTATTAAAGTGATTCCAAATGGATTTGGTGGTGTGAGTCGAATGACAGTGACAAATTTGGGTCATGTTTCTTGTTACATGACTGAAGGGGTCTTTCCTTTAGAAAAAATTCCACAAGGTCTTGAGAAGATTGACGGAAAGCATCAATCATATAGTGATTCTCAATTAGGTGTTTCTTTTAAGTATGAATCCTCAAAAATGTGGACAAAATTACTTTTTTAGGATCCTTGAATCGAAGATTGTGTTCATCAATGAGCGATTCTCACTATGGTATGGTTTTTAAAAAGGATACACTAGTAATGTGATGGTGAGACAAGAATCAGTCTATGAGAAGCTTTAAATGTGTTAAAATACCATCATTGGTCATGTTGTTCTGATGAAGGGTGTGTACTTATAGTGATTGAAGTATTTGATAAATAGGTTATCCTTTATTTTGGGATTCTCAAAATGGAAATGTATTACAATGGGTTGTGGCTTCTATCACATTCTCTTTCCAAGTTATTAATTGAATAAAATGGAATGGATATTTGAATTGGTTTCTCTGTTTCTAGGTACTCTTAGTCTTCAGGTGTGAAATTTTGGTTATAGTCCTTTTGAGTATAGAAGTTATTTTTCACAATTTTGTCTTAAATGTTTTTTTTAATTTGGTTCTTTTTCATCCAAAAATTTATTTATATTTATTATATATTGGGTGTCCTAATTAATATAGACAAGAAAAAATAGTATTCTATGTTTGGTTATTTTTCATGGATTCTTGTGGAAGTTGATTTAAGATCAACACTAAAATTTTTCACCCATTGAGAAAGATAAAATGAACCTTTACATTGAATATGAAAAAATTCCTTTTTTTATTTCTCTAACTACAAGACAATTAGAAACAATTTGGAAACTTATAGAAGATCCATTGATTTTGAATATTTCTCCATTAGGGGGCATGATGCATCTGCTTACAAGAAAGGAAAATGTAAGATGACTCAAACAGGATATGAGGAGAATGCTGTAAAGATTCCACAATAGCAACATCATAGTTCCTCAAGGCAAACAATGTTAGGTTGGAATGGATCATCCATATGAGCCCCTGCCTTACATGACATATCATTTGATGGTGTTTAAGTCTCCTAGAACATGGAAGGACGCTGGTATGGAAATAGTTTCTCTTCCTAGGACTGATCACTCATAACTTGGAAGGAAAAATAGTTTAGGTATAACCATTATCTGTCGAAAGGAAAAGTCATGCACGATGAAACAATCATGGGGCTATGAACTTGATCTTTTCTCTGGCTCTGACCGATCATGCCCCTCTTTTTATAAGGAAATGTAAATTAAAGTGCAGCACGTAGAGACTAACACTCAATAAGGTGTAGAGAAGAATAAGTCTAAAAAATTATCTGTTGTTTACTGTATCGTACCAGATAATACTAGGAAAGTGTACATGGTGCATCCACTGGAAGTAGATTTCCCATATGTGGATGAGTCCAGGCAGTCTAATTTTCAGTAATATATAAATTATCATTAGAATATTCATAATGTATTTTCTCCAGAGGAATTGGGAATTTGGGTAACATTTCAGAGGATGTAAGTGATAACGAGTGGAGGATAGTCTAATTGGACACTTTTCAACTTAGGCCATCAGCTAGTGTTTTTTTCTTTAAGGTTGTTTTAATTGGTGGACAATGTGATCCTCCAAAATAAAGTTCGTGGAAGGAATAGTCCAATATGAAAAGGAATGTGCCCACCCGGTCGTCTTCTAAGGCATCAATGGTCAAGCTCAGCCCTATGCATGAAATGTCCAAGGAAGGGATCCTTAGGATTATCAATCAAGGTAACTCACATTCATAGAGGAAAACCACTAATGAGGCTTATTATGACTATCAAAATGAACCCTCTTATCATGGTTACTAATCTAGTCTTCTGGATGAGGGCATGGCCCCCTTTTTAACCGCATTTATGTCCCCTATATTCTGCTTATTTCGCTAAATAATTGTTCTGGGGATTTGGTTCTAGTTATATGTTTTTAATATTTAAATTATAAATAATTATTTTTTATATTTATAATTATGTATATTTATATATTAATAAATATATATATTATTCAAATTTATCTATAATTACATGTTTTTTTGTAAATATAAAAAAATATTTCTAAAAATAATAAAAAAAAATATTTATTTATAATTATTATCATAACTATATATTTATAACTATATTTATAATTATATATATTTATATTTACTTATAATTATATTTATAAATACAAAATTATAATTCTTCTATTATGTTTATAATTATATATGTTTATATTTATTTATAAATATACACATTTACTTTGTTAATCATATTAATTTTATTATTAAATATAAATTATAAAGGTTTTTGTTAGTTTTCTAGTGCTGATAAAGAGATTTCATTTTCAATGCTATAATATAAAACATTGATAAAATCTATCATTATTAGTGCTAATTTTCAAGCACAGATAAAGAGGGTTTTTATTTGTGCTTATTATTTTAGAGCTTATAAAATCCCTCTTTATCAAGGATTTTTTAACAAATCGATAAAATACTTCATGGTATAATAAATCCATCACTAATCGAACCAATTTCTCTTACACCATTCAAGCTCTCGCTAATGTCTATCTCTTCCATGGACCCCCCTCGGCCTTCTCTATGATGAGTCAAGACTCTCAAATCTTAAGCTATTATATTACTTATCATTATCATTATGCTTTATTCAAGGCATTTCACCTCCCTCACTCCCACTTTCCACCACCACATCTGGACACTTGTGATATCCCATTCTTACTAGTCATTTAGAAGGGATGAATCATAAGGAAATGAGATGATTTATAGGGATTGAAATCGATTTCCCCTATAAAATTGTTTAATTTGGAATATGGTGTAGTTTTTTTTCTCCATTTACAAGTTTTGTATAATAAATAATTCACAAACTTCACCAAATATATATAAATACGTTTATAAAATTATTTCAAAAAAAATTAATCAATCAACATAAATACCTTATGATGGTTTCAATAATGTATTTATCCAATACAGACACCTAATATATGGCTATCTTTATTTTAGCTATATTATTCTCCCTTCAATGAAACATGGAATGGTTATAAAATATATTTTTTATTTTAATTTTTATATTTATTACATTTCATTCACATTAATGTTTAAAATAAGTACATATAAGATTTTCATTTCTTTATGCTACATAATATTTCTAAAATATTATTTGATACATGTTTACTTTAACATCCAAAAGGATTCCCTCAACATGCATCTATCTAATTTTATAGAGCCATCAAATTCATTTGTTTAATTTTAGATATTTAAAGGCCAAAAAATTTATTAGAGAAAAACTATTATATTTTATAAAAACATTTATGTTGTAATGTCCTGATATTTTAATATCATTATGTTCATTGAATTTTCAATGAATAACAAAAAATAATGATTTTTGTTATAATGTAGTTTATTTTAAATAAATTAAGTAATTTAAAAGACCCATTAGGTTATGAATATGATTTCAACTAAAATAATTTTGTATTATTTATCTTTAATCCACTTAAGTAAATTTTAATTATCATTATTATGGTTATTAGTATATGTTTTTTTTGGGTTAAAAAATGGTTCTTTAAAAACTTTTTTTAAGTGGATAATGTTTCCCCATTTTTATTAATTTGAATAACCCCTAATTAATAATGATTTAAATGATAATTTTAGATTATATATCAATAAATTTTAATTTATATTCATTTTGTTATTATTATTAGTCATAGAGTTAATATAAAATTATCTTTTACTTGAAAATTTTACTTTTTGAAAACCTTATTTTTCGTCGCATCTATATGTTTAATATTAAATTAAAAAAAATTTAATTATATTAAATTAATTTGGTAAAAGTATTAAATATTTTTAACCATAATAATTTAAATTATATAATATTAGCAACATAATATTTTACTATAATGAATAATAAAAATGGTAAAAACTAAATACCGTGGTTAAGATTAAAATGGGTTTACATGGGATTAAAATAAAAATATATGGGTGGAAATTACATAAAAACTTATAATATATATTTTGTGGACATATTTATACCTTATAATGTATAAGGATCATAAATAGTCAATTTTGGATCCTTTTTTCTAGTGGAAAACCAGTTTTTACCTTTTTCTTTTCAAAATATTACAAGTGTGCCACTAACCTCACTAATAAAAAGCCACACCCTATCCATTATTATTAAATTTTTTTAAATCCCTTTGGACCATCCAAAAAATTCCAAAAGTCTTTCCTAACTTCTATATCCCTGGCCAAGATACATTTTTGATCATAAAACCAACCAAAAAAGGCTTTTGATGCTAACCTAAGGAGGTTTTCTGAAGAAGAGATATCATGATTAACCATGCGTTTTCTTATTTATTCTTCCACCTCATTAAAATATTATTAAATTATTATTATATAATAACAACATTATATAAATTAAAATTAATATTTTTTTAATAACCTAAATCCATATCTTATTCAATAAAATTGGATATGAAATCATCATTCGTGTGTACGGTGGACTACCATCTCAAAAACCGATATCATTCATTTTCCATCATTATGTCTCACATATTGTTATAATGATATATTAAAGTATATATATTATATTATTAACATATTTATACTTATTGTTTTATTATATCACTTATATATTATTAATTTTTATTATGTGTGGGATATGATAGTGTCGCTCATGTGTATGACGGACTACCGCCTCACGAAGTGATGTGATTCATTTTTCACTAATACATTTTATTGAAAGTAATAAGGATATAATTAATGAGTATATGTTATATAAATTAATTAATTATGATATTTATGACATATATATCATTATTATAAGATAATATATCATTTTTCTTCTTATATAGGAAAATGATAATATCGTTTGTGTGTATATGTGTATTACCACTTCCATGAAGTGATGTGATTATTTTTTCCAGACAAAAATACATGGATGATATATATATGTATATTTAATGAAATAATATGTTATTTATGAAATTATTACCATTAATTAAATATAAAATATTTCTTATATTATTTCCATAATGATAGTTGAAAAATGAAATCGTTAATCATGCTTACATACAAGCTATTATCTCCATGATCATAACATAGTTAATTTTTCATAACCATATTTTATGATTGGTTTTAAAAGTATAATTGATATATAAATATGATAAATATTTCATTATTATTTTTCTATAAATTTTTAAATAATGACCACATTGACCATGGTCAACACACTAAAACTATTTTGAAACAATGAGTTGAACGTCCTCAAAACACTCATCATGGAATTAACTAATTAAGTATTTAAATATTTCATTATAAATAAATAAAAGAAATGATTTAATACTAATATATTGGAGCTAGAAAATTTACTTAAGAAAAAAAATTAATATAAGTTTATTATAGATGAGGTTTGAACACGTATTATCAAAGTCGTACCAGAGGTAAGAGTTTTTTTGTCTCACTTTTCTTTTCTTCTGTGAGATATATTCCATATTCACCAAATGTTTTTATTGTGTATTTTATATATATCGCATTTTACATGTAATTTTATGAATAATAAATATTTTCACTTTACATTTCCCTTTTCATCCAAGGGGATTTTAATTGAAATTTACTAAGTGGAATATAATTTCACAACTCAATTTATTTTCAATGGGTTATATTAATTTATCATTGTTTTTTATATTATATATTTATGTTTGTAATTACTCTATATTATATTAATTTTTTTCACTTTTATATATGTATTTTTAACTAATACACATAGTCTATTCATTGACTAATTCTCAAATTATATGGAATTATTTTTATAAGGTTTATTAGTCTTGAATTATATTTCTTTGAGATATACATTTATGATATGAACCAATATTAATATTTGAGGTATATATACACCCCTTTGGAAGGTTATATAATTAAATTATTTATTTTCATGATATTTAAATTATAATTTTATGTTATTCTTTCATTGAGCTTACGATTGAGGATTTACCAATGTAGAAAAATGATTTATGTTACAATCTCCTTTTAGGGGTAATTGATAATATTCAATGTTATTTAGGAGAAAATAATGTGATATTATTTAATTTGAACATATATATTTTATAAGACTTTGGTTATAAATGTGGTTCGCATTTCTAATTTCCATTTAATCCATTATTTCATCAAGAAACATCAGGAAATTAGTTTGTATGTTATTCTGATTTTTAATTTTTTTTTAGATAAGAAATGTTTCTCACCCATATCTATGTTTTCAATTATATTATTTTATAAAAACAAATTACTTTCTAAAGCAATTTTACATGATATTTTACCTTCAATTAAAAAAATTAAAAAAATTCAGAATGTTATCTAAATGGGTCCCTTTTGAATACTTGTTTTAAAATTACCTATGTTTATTTCTAAAATTTATGAAATGAGTAGATTTTCGCATAATAGAATCCATTATTTTTCATTAATTTTATATTATATGTTTCAATTCATTTTTCAAATAAAATTATTTCCAATTTTTTTTTTAAATTTATCATTATTTACAAAATAGAAAAGTTATTTTCCATAAATTGGTTATTGGAGATCCTTTAATGGTATTTCCATTCATCAACATCCACATACCTTGATTTCACTTTTAACCTAATAGGGATATTTTCTAATGATAACATAATAATTATCTATCTAGATGTATTAAAATTATTTCAATGAGTTTGTTATGGAACCCTTTTATTTTCCATGGGTTAATCATTTTTTAAAGTTATTTTTATGGAACAAGTTTTTATTCCCCTGGTTAATAAACTTATAAATAAAATAAATTTTGTTTCAATGATTTTCTTGATAAAATAAATTCTCAATGTTTTTTTTCAAGATATGGTTCTTGGAGAATTTTTATATGGATGGGTGGTTCCATTATAAACCAATTATGAGTGGTTCTGTTATAAACCAAATTCATATGGGAAAATTATTAACTATGTATGGGTGGTTTTATTATAAAACAAGGTTAGGTGGTAACATTATTAACCAAGGACAAGTGGTTCCATGATAAACAATGGATTGGTGGGTCTATGATATACCCCCAATTCATTGGGTACTCTAAATATTGAAGTTAACAATATTTTTTTTCTTTTTGTAAGAGTTGTTTGAAGATATTTTTCTAAGATACAATCTAATTTTATTTATTATTTCTGTGGGGTTTTATTGACTCATTTGTTCAATATTGATAACATCTGGCTCGTGATTATTGATTATGATCACTCTTAACTTTTTGAAAACCATATTCTATTTTTTCATGTTTAATGATCATGATATTAATTCGTTTGAATATTATTATGTTATGAAAATTCAATTTTATTGTGTCATCATATTTTTATGCTCTTTATGTTCTCACTAATGACATTCAATTGTTAATGTATTTTATTTTCCTTGTTGTTTTTTTGAGATCACCCTTATTGTGTCTCCTTTTTCCCATGTTATCAAGAATGATATTTAATAAATTATTTTTACAAGGGGATCATAAAGATGATGATGATGACTTAGTGAGTAAAAATGATGGGTAATATGGGAGATACTCACTTAAAGTCAAGGGAAATAGTTATATAATAGTTTCTATTAATTATCTAAAACTCTAATAATAAATGGTCCTTGGGAATTTATGTTATTTCACACTTCTTTTTTATATCTTACGTTGATGATGGTGAATATTAGGTTACCTATATTCTTATCAAAGCCAAAATTATAATGATAATGATTTCTACATAATATCATGGAGTTTTGGTTTGGGTCTATTAAATTTGGAATCATATGAGGGTTTAGATTACTTTGGATATTAGGATGTTTTTATGTGAGTTTATTTTAAATATTTTATATACCATCATAGGTATTTTAAAATAAAGGATGATCATAAGTTAAAACCTCCTCGACATACCTTTTTAGGTTTTTATAGAAGAGATCTTAAAGTGATTAATGGCATTTTAAGAGATGTTTTTTTGGGTTGAAGTATATGTAAATCTTTGGTTAAACATTAAGTATGAAATTAAATTTCATATAAAAATCTTTGTAGATATTGATAACCTTTAGGGTTTTTATGATCTTGGAAATTGAGTAAATTATTAGAATATTTTCTTTATTATATAGATGATCATGGTATTAGAATGTGATTTTCTGACCAAGTAATTTATTTTATTTCAAAATAAGATCGCTATATTTTGGGCTTATATGATTAAAGGTATGATATATCCTTTGAGGTTAAAGATTATTTAATGTTGAGGTTATTGATATTATTTAGAATATAGGGTAATTCATTTATATAACTACTTAAGTTGAATATTGGTTATTACTATTGAATTAATGAGAAAAATGTATTGTTTCATCATTTGTTAGTTTATTCATTTGTGGAATTACCTAATCTTGTGCAAACCATTTTGGTTTTTGATAATGTATAATGATATAAGGAATATATTGATAACCATATTAGGGTTATGTGATCCGTTATATGTTTATTTTAGTTCTTTATGTATAAAAAATTTATCCTTAACACTCATCGTTTGGAGAAAAGGATGAGATTATGGTGTAAATTGATAGAAGGATAAAATTATAGTAATCATGTAAGTATATTTCATTATTATCAAAGTATATATAGAAAATAAAATTCATAAACTCTATGAAAGTGATCTTGAAACAAAATTGTGTCTCATTAGAATCATTTTTAATGATATCAATAACCATTTTCACACCTCTTTGGTTTATGGTATTGTGGTTGTTAACATTCTAGTGATCTTTTCCTTTCTTATTATCAATGATCTATGTCAATATATATTATTATTTGAAAATTAAACATTTCTTCAATGATTAAATATTCACTTCCCACCAATGTTATATCATTTTAAAACCAAGTGTGTGTAATTCTAGAACACCCACATACTTCCCTTTATCCCTAATCAAGAGGATGTTTTATTATCCCTTTTTACGATTTGGGTTTCCAACATACCAATTTTTTCAAATTTAAATCATTTAATTACCATGTTAAACATCAAATTTTGAGAATATAATTTTTTAAATGGGGTAATGTCAAACCTAGAAACTTTAATAAGATATTATTATGTTCGATATCATATTCAATATGAAACATTTATTATAAGACCCTATGAATATATAACCTTCATAAAATAGATGTTAAATTGGAGGGTATGGATAGTATTAAGTAATTTAATATATATTTATACATTAATTCCCAACTGAACATAAATTATTGATAATTATTAGTAAATAATCAATCAATTTTAAATAATGTAATTTTATTCTTCAAAAATATGTTTTCTTCAAAAACAAATTTGTGAAAAAAATATTATTATTATTATTGGGACCTTTTAGAAATTTGTTTTATGAAAATAAAATAATTTTTTAAATCATAATATCAAAATTAACTATGGGTGATTTTTTTTGATTTTTCAAAAAAATATTTATTTTCTAGCGAATAGTTAAAACATCTATTTTTGTAAAAATGTCATTTATTTCAATAAAAAAGGTAATTAAAATCCCTTATTATGTTTTGAATATGATTTTATGTAAAATTATTATTATTCAGTTATATTTTATCCACTTAATTATATTTGAATCATTATTATAGTGTATTTTAGTATGAGTGTTTTTTTGTTTAATGATTGGTTTTTTTGATAAACTATTTTAAAGTGCAAATGTTTTTCCTTTTTAATTAATTAAAATAAACACCAGTGAGTAGATAATTAAATTAAATGTATATATTAGATATAAATTAAATTTAATTGATATTAATACAATGATTATTATTAGTCATAGAATTAATATAAAACCAACTTTTTCTTGAAAAATTCATTTTTTGCAAACCCGCTTTTTCTTTGAGTTTCTGAGTTTAATTTTAAATTAAATTATATGAATTAAATGAAATTAATTTGTTCAAATGGATTCCATATTTTTAATAATTATTAATTAAGTTATTTAATAGAGTAAACTAATTTTTTTAACCATAATGAATAGTGAAGGAAGCCAAAGTTAATTACATTAGTTAATGTGAAAACTTGTTTACAAGGGGGTTATAATAAAATAATATAGGATAAAATGACATAAAAACCTTTCTGAAATATATTATCTATGAATATTTCAAACATAAATGTATAATTACATATAATTTTCTATTTTTGATCCTTTAGTCACGTAGAAAATGCAGGTACCCATTATTATTCTCAAAATATTACAATTGTGTCACTGACCTCACTTATAAAAGGCCATCCTCTCCTCTCTTATTCACAGCATAAAAGTGCTTTGGATAAGACAAAACCACCCAAATTCCTTCCTAAATTACCTCACCATGACATATATCCTTCTTTTCACCATAAAAAAAATCAAATAAGTTTTATGGTTCTAACCTCATGAAGTTTTCTAAAAAAGAGGTTTCATGCTTAACTGTGTATTTTTTATTTATTATTAAACCTCCTTCAAATATTATTAACATATTAAGATATAATAAAACTAGTATATTCCATATAAAAAATATAATTATTTTAATTTCCTAACCTAAATCAGTCTCATCTTTTTTCAAATTGGATATGAAATTTTCATTCGTGTGTAAGGCGAACTACTACCTCAGGAACCAATATCATTTGTCTTCCATAATCGCCTCTCACATATTTTTATAATGATATATATATATATATGATATTTTACTATATATATACTTATTGAGTTATGATATCACATATACCTTCTTTGTTTTTATTCTGTTGGGGTACGATAACATCGCTCGTGTATACGACAGACTATTGCCTCACGACTATATCTTTATATAGAATGTAATAAGGTTAAAATTAATAAATATATGTGAAATAAATTACATTATTATTATATATATGACATATTTATCATTATGATAAGATAATATATCATTTTCTTTCTTTCACTAAAGAAAGATAACATTGTCTGTATGTATGTGTGGATTATCGCCTGCATGAAGCGATATGATCGCTTTTTTGGAACAAAAAACATGGAAAAAATTACAAGTATATTAAATTAAATAATTTTTTATTTAGTATATTTTTATTATTATTTAATGATAAAATATAACTTATCTTCTTTCATTATATATATTTTAAAAATGGAAACCTTACTCATGCATATATACGACCTACAATCTCTATTATCATCACATAGTTAATTTTTCATATTCATATTTCATTATTAGTTTTAAAAGTATAATTTATTTATAAATATGATAAATATATCATGATTATTTTTATTTTTATTTTTATATAATGACATATTTGACCACGATCAACACACCAAAGTTGTTTTGAAACAATGAACCGAACATCCTCAATACAAGCGATATTAACACAACTATTATAGTATGTAAATATGTCATTAAAAAATGAAATAAAATTTTCAAGTATAATTTATTAATCCTATAAAAGAAATATTACGAAATGTGACGACTACTATATGTTTATTATACAAGATTTTTGAACACTTATGAAGAATGTTGGACCATAGGTAAGGGATTTCTCATCTCACCTTGTATTTCTACGAGACATATTCTATATTTGCAAATTGTTTTTATTTTGTAGTGTACATACTTACAATTTTAGATATAATATCATGAATCCTTAATTCATAATGTTATTTTACATTTCAGTGTGAATTATTTCATCCAAGGTGATTTGAATTGAAAGTTACGAAGTGGAAAAGAAATTCATAACTCAATTTCTTTTCATTGGGTTATATTACTTATTCATGGTATTTGGTATTATATAATTATATGATTAATGAATTTTGATTATATTATGTTTTATTTACATATTTTTTATGGGGATTTACATTTTATTAACATAACAGATTCCCTGATTAACTCTAAAATTCAGTATTACAATTTTTGTAACGGTTATTCATCTGAAATTCTATTTCCTATAGACATACTTTATGATATGAACATATATTAATTTGTGAGGTATATAGACTTCACATTGACATTTTACATCATGAAAATAATTATTTTCAAGATGTTTAAATTATAATTTTATTTTATTCTTTATAGATATGGTTATTTAGTAGTTACCAAAGTGGAAAAGCCATTATGTTACAATCACCTTTATTTCAAAACTATTTACGTTCAAGAATATTCTAGAGGAAATAACATGATATTAGTTTCTTTGACCATATATATTTCATACTAATATGGTTATGAATTTTCTTCATATGTTTAATTTTCATTTTCTCCCATATTTATTATAGAAACATCAAGAAATTCATTTTTAAGTGGAACTAATCTTTTATGTTCTTTTAGATCAAGTATCTTTCTCTTATATATCCATTCTTTCCAAAATGTTTCCAATAATTGAATTTCTTTAAAATAAATTATTTAATAATTCTATTTTACATTATCTTTTACCATTTTATAAAAAAATTTAAATGTAAACTTCTTTGTGTTTTCTAAATGGCTCACTTTTGGATACCTTTTTCAGAATGTTTTGAATGGAATGATTATTTCTAGAATTTATGACATGATTAGGTATTCCCACAATAATTTCCATTATTTTCCTTGAAGATTAATTTATATTTATCTATGGTTAATTTAAAAAAAAGTATTTTATTAATATTTTGTGGATATTTAGTGATTTTAAAAATGGAAAAGTTATTTTCATCAAATTTTTTTTTGAAATTTTAATGGTAATTCCATACATAAATATCAATAAAACTTGTAGTTAATTGTGCATTAATTGGGATATTTTTTAATTATACCATCCTTATTATTTCCCTAGATGGATTAATATTATTTTAAAGATATTTTTATAAAAATCATTTCTTTTCCACTGGTTAATCATGTTTCAAAGAGATTATTATGGAACCCATTTATTTTCTATAGGTTAATCAATTTCTAAAAAAAATAATGGTTATATCAAATATTTTATGATGAAATTAGTGATCTATATAAATTATTCATTACAAGGTTCTTATAAATTGGTTATAATGATGGGTGGTTCTTTGATAAACTATGGACGAGTGGTTATGTTATAAATCAAGGATGATTGGTTATGTTATTAACTATAAACAGGTGGTTATATTGTAAACCAAGGATGGGTGGTCACATTATTAACCAAGGATTGGTGATTCCTTGATAAACTAAGTGTGGGGGTTCTATCATAAACATCTAAGGTATTGATTACTCTGGACAAGTAAGTCAACCATATTGGTTATTCCATTTGTAAGAGTGTCATGAAGATAATGTTCCAAGATACAAAATAATTTTATTTTTGATTTTTATGGGTGTTTAATGATTCCTATGACCATGATTGATATAATATGGGTCATGTTTATTGATTATAATGAATCTTTCATTTGTGAAAACATTATGCCACATTTTCATGTTGGATGATCCAGGTATTGATGGGTGTGAATATTCATATGTTATGCCCATGAACATTGATTATGTAATCATACACATATTTTATTCTTATTCTCACTAATGAAAATCAGTTATAAAATCATATTTTTACACTTAATGATAATTTGAGATCAACCTTCTTATGATTCCTTTCCCCTGGGTTATTAATAATGATGTTGAATGAATTGTGTTAAACAGGGTTTTATATGGATGACGACGATGATGATGACTTAACAATAAATATTAAAAGTTGGGAAAACTAGAGAAATGATCTTGTAAAGACATGAGTATTTTTTATTTAATGGTTTTTCCTACTCCTATAATACTCTAAACCAAAAATTCCCTTGAGAAAGTATGTTCTCCAATATATCCTTTTATTATGGTATGTTTTGTATGGTGAAAATTGGGTGACCTTAATCTGTATTAAATATGAAAATAAAATGTTTCTGATTTCAATAATAGATTTGGGAGTGTGGGTTCAGGGCTATTATCGATGCTCTAGATGACTGTGTAATGGGTTTCACAATGACTGGGTGAATTTTCCATACTCACTAAATAATGTAATAGATTAAATTATGATAAGAAATTTTTTAAATTACTACTCAATAAAAAATAATCTATATTACACAAATTTTTCATAGTATCTATCACCATATTCTAAATATACTTCTATTTTCTAGTGGAATTTATTTTTTGGGATAGGTTTACAGATGATCAAAGAAGATGATATGCGGATTAAAATCATATAATCTCAAGAGAGATATGATATATTGTACTAATGAACACATAGATATGTATTTAGGGAAGGTAAATAATGAACATAGATTCTTTATTATGTTATAATATACATTAACTATAGGTATATTTTGAAAAATATTTTACAAAATCCAGTAATAAGATATATAATGTTAACCCTACTTGAAAATATTTCTAAATATTAAATTTATCATATTAATTTAATTTATATTGGTTATAATATATGTTGATTACCCCATCAAAGATTATAAAATCTAGTTTTAAATTCAATTTTTTCCAATTTATATATATATTTTCTTTAAATAGGATGATAATTATTTTTCATAATATTATTTATTAATTTGATAAGAAGTGTATATGATATTAGTTTCTAATTTGAATCATTTTTTAAAAACACCCCATGCCAAAAAAATATTTACATATCCTATTTTTCAATAATTTGTCACATTTTTCTCTTTACTAATGTATTTATCCTTTTGATAATGTTATTTACATGCATTACCTCCCTCACACAATCCTAATATAGAACCAACATTAATAACTAATTTCTATAATCCTAACAACATTTTAATCATGTGAGGATGTCATCTAGTTCACCACCAAAATCATACTTCTTCCAATTTTATCAATTGTTCATAGCCTCATTGATTCCTTTTTATTTCAAGTTCAGGTGACCCATACTTTTCAGTGTACAAATTTTGTATTAATAATACACGATATTTGACCACTGAAATGTTTTTTTCATCCGAACTTTCCCACTCCTTCTATATCCTGAGGTAATTTTGTTTTGAGGGTTTTGATAAAACTTCACACTTAAGGGAGAATCAATGTTCCAAGAATACTTCCCCATGTTAAACCCATTAATAACATGTATATTTGATTTTTTATTTTTTAAACATCACTATGAAATTTCCCACTAACATTTTTTTAAGTTGATTCTATATGTTGGTTCTACTGAGTTTGAGTTCTGTTTTTAGGTGATCCCAGGTAGTTTGGATTATACTCCAATCATTATTTTGAGAAGATGATTTTTTATAATCACACTAGGAAACTTTTTCAATTTATTTTGAAGTTTTTTGTTTAATCATATGAGAAAATATCCCCTAATTCAGTTCCAAGGTACCCTTTCACTGAAACAACACCTTTCCCACCATATACCAAGTAAAAAAATTAATAACTATCTTCTCTTAACTATTATTGTAATACCACTTAGATATGTTATATAAATCATCCTATTATTATATACTTTTGTCCCACAAATACTAAAATAAATAACCTATGACAACAAACACATGATTACCAAAAAAAATCTTTTTATGTCACACTGTTTTAAAGTGATGACTCCTTGGGAATAATCCGCAATAACAGTCAAATGTTGGGTTCCCGTTATTATATTTATATATATATTTCTCATTTTTTTATCAATAAATTTCGTGTATTTCTCCAATTATTTTTATAAAATGAATATTTTATGAATATAATAGGATGAATATAGATTGAAAATGGATGGTAGTTAATTTGATGACAAAAGAGTATGAGAATGGAGTTAAATATTTTATCAAGTTTTTAATGAAGAAATAATATGAACCTTATCAAATCATTTTTATGAGTTTAAATTGTTGTTATTTTAGAAAAATTAGTGTAGAAGTGTTATAAGAACATTTAATTTGACATAAAATATATTAGAGTAGTAAATTTTGGACTAAACATGGGGGTTAAATCAATGTACACACTAATTAGGATAATACTTCATTTTATAGATCATTTGATTTGGATACCAACGTAAATGACGATAGAGAATGAATGGAATAAATGGAGATGGAAATTGAATAATAATTTCATGATTTTCCAAAGTTGTTTGAGAAGATAAATAGTTATTCTATGAGACCATTTTATAGTATTTGTACTAAAAATATAACAATGTTACCTGTATTGAAGATGTATAATTTGAAATCTGGAAGTGGGTGGAGTCAAAAAAACTTTAAAAAACTACATCATCTCTTGAGTGATATTATACTAGAAGAAAATTAAACACTATTTCAATTATATGATGCTAAATGAATACAGATATCAATGGGAATGATCACTGCAGAATATAGGTTTTTCCAAATGATTGTATTTTTCATTGTAGTGACCATGAATCACTAAGAAAATGACCTAAGTGTGGTGTGAATCAATATAAGAAAGATGAATATATTCCTTTTAATGATGTACTGTAAATTCTTATCATTATATTATTTAGTTGATTATGTAAATGTTAGGAAATGAATGTGAAATTATCATTGCAAGTGGATTACATAATTGAAGATTGGAAACTACACCATACAGTAAACACTCCTCAATAGAATAGAATTTCATATAAGTATAAAAAATTTATAAATGAGTTAAGAACATCCATGTTGTCTTATATATAGATAGAATAAATTCTTATGTCCAGTTATTTTGGTAAATTATAATTTTCTGCACGGTTTATGCATGAGGTGAAAATATGTTATGTTTTCTCTATGTATATCTTGAACAAAACAACCTATAAATGATACTAATTTCTACTTTCCTCCATTAATCAAAGATATGAAATTCATTGGAGATATAGATGTTACATTATATGATGATCATAGATGTGAATAATTCATATTAGGAGACATGTTTTATGGGATGATAAATGAATTTACTACTTATGGAAATATTTTAGGATATGGAATTAATGGAATGTTGTGGTGTCCCATTTGTGAAGAATGCACACACTCAGTTTATTTGAAACATTCCTCAAAGAGTGTGTTTTTATCACATCAAAAATTGTTACCTTGAAAACATAAATAACAATCTTGGATGAAAACATTGATGAGAATACAGAACAAGGTACCACACCATATAAACTAATATATTTTTTGAAGGTAGAGACAATTCCCCATTATTAAAGGATTGAATAATAGATAAAGTAAGAGATGGGTTCATACATGAAAACTTTCCTCATCAAAATTATTCAATGACCTAGTTTTTCTATAATCTTAGCTCTAATACTATATTCCTCATCTTGTATTGTTTTCCAATTAATTTCTCTACATCCATGACTTTGACCTAGGGTTGTCAGTCTCTCCTTTATGTATTTTACTATTGTAAGTGGACTTTAATGTCTGTGCTCTCCGAGTCCATACTCCCAATATCTAATTAAGACACCACCCTCTTAGAAGATTCATCAACGAAACTTTCATCATTTATCTTTTCTACATGATTCTTCTTTTAACCTGATAAAACCTATGATGTTGGCACATTGGATTCCAATGCTCCCTAATCTAAAGAAGAAGATCCTCTAAAATCATTTAGAAAATCAATCACTTAAAATAAGTTGGATATACGTAACTACGTAATTAATAATCTTTCTATTAAATTGACACTTTAAAATCTGATTTTTAGGTCACATGATGCTTTAGACAAAGCAGAAAATTGCTATCAATAATAAAATGATCTTGAAAGAGGCTTTATCTAAAGAGGTAACACTGATGTATCCAAATATTTATCCTAGTAGAATTTTTTCCAACCTAAGTGGAAAGATGTATATAATTTATATAAGGGACCAATTTGAATCCCTACTCATCCACTAAATTGGATGAAGATACCTTCTTACCTTTCGAATTAGGAATCCCACACACTACCATAGAGGGGGTGTTGGGAAAAGTTGGTAAGACCTAAGATATTCACCGAAGACATATTGGTTGATTGGGAGGAAATCACAACCGTCTTTTCTTTACCCTTATTTTGGAATCGATAAGGACATGCTCCTGTAGTATTTCTCTATCCACATCACTTTTAATTGATGTTTAAAAGTCATATTGATCATTGTTATCATATTCAGGATAATAGTCTCTAAAATCCATATTTTTATTTTCTAATGAAACCTTTAAAGGACAAGTTTGAACCCAAGATCTCTTGTCCATAGTAAAATATGTTCCATGAAAATTTTTCTCAGTAACATCATATATAATTTCATAAGAAGTAATAATATTTCCCAAGGAAGAAAATAAATTCTGTCTATAAGAGGTTAGTCCCTTGATAGGGATTTCATTACTCTCTTCGACTATCCTAGATGACTAACACATTGAAAGATTAATCAAACACTCATCATTCTTCCTTTCCACAACCAATGTATTATTTAATGGAAAGGAATCATTTTTATCTCTAGATCCATGTGAACCAAATTATAAATAGTGTACAGACCCACTTCCCAATACTAGCTTTCAAAAGAAAAAAGTAATCCTCCATCCTCCAAAAACTCATGTCCAACATTCACATCATTAGAAGAAAGGATATTTTTCCAAGAAGAGGTAGGTACTTTGTGCAATAATTCATTTCTCTCTTCATCCATCTTAGAATAATAACGCATTTTCTTATTAATCATCCCCTTATCATCCTTCTTATTAGATAAAAGAACATGAGAAGGTGAACCATTTTACTGCTCACCATCTCTAAGAGAAACCAATAAGGAATAGTGGGTAAATACACTTCCTAGTATAATCCCTCTAGATGATAGAAGGGATCAACCACACTACATAGATTTTTTTCCAAAATTTTTATCAAGACCAGTAGATTTCATTTTCTGAGATTTATTATTGAAAGAGGCTTTTTCATGTCCCTAAATTGAATAGAAGGTATGAAACAAAACTCTTTTATAGATTCATAGATCGTTACTGATCATCTTGAATTACATATATAAATGATACACCTTCTCATATTCAATTATTAATTCTAAATTATCTAATTTTGTAGTGGATAAGAATTTATTGACAAATGTGGGACCTAGATCGACCTCTAAAATGAAATGGGCGTTGTTTCAAAATATGGTGAGTTCAGTTCATTACCCAATTTAATAGGAACACAAATTGCTAATAAAAGGTGATAGGGAATTCTAGGATTTCACAGTATCCAATTAAATATGTACACCATTACCCAAAATTGATTAAATTGTTTTCTTACCTATAATTGGTTGAAATTCCTACCCCACTCTAGGATATTCATGATTCCAAGTTTCACATTGGTGACGGGCGAATGGGTTATTTTTTTCCTCCATCATCTTATACCTTATCCAGAATATAAAAATTGCAACTTTTTAATTTTCTTAATGGTGTAAAGGTCCAAATTGGTAAACATAATTTATCAATAACATCATTTCAATAACTAATTTGATGTTAATGGGTCTGAAATCACATGAATTCTATGTTTTGATGTAATATTTGGTGTCCACCTCTTTATGTTGAATTATAACTAAAAACATATGACATTAATTAACCATACTCTGGTTATTTTTCAAATCCATATATTGTAATGTAATAGACCCATTGAAGTTTCCAATCATGAATAAAGAGATTGAAGTCATATTATTATAATTATAGATGTTCTTCCCATCGTAATTCACTAATATAATGGTCCACCAAATAGTTCACTTGGTTAGAGAGGTTCAACTATGGGTCCATTTCCATTACATAAGGATGTACCCCATTTAACAATATATGAATATTTTGAAAGGGTATGTTAAGAATCGAAGTCAGTTAAAATGTTCTATTATAAATTGATTTATTTTTGAAGAAGATAATGAATTATATACTGATTAACTATTAGATATTGATATCATTGATCACGAAAAGGTTCATAACAACATATGACTAATGGGAAAATAGATTTTTGGAAGAGATATTTTCAAAATTAACATCATAGACCAAGAGAAATATCACCTTTACATTTTATATAATAGTATAGAGGTTAATTTGTATGTTTTATCCCAGAGTTGAATTTTTAGAAATATAAATCCATCATGGGATAAAGGATGGATGTAAAATATACATAATAAATAGTTTATATGATGGTTATGAGATCATACTTATAAAGAGTTATCTGGAAATCCAAATTCAATTGACAAATGATTTTGCTGGTAAGCGAAGAGTCCAAATGAAATATTTATATCTTAGATTAGTTTTGTAATTAATGGTTACATATCTAGTATAATGGAATAATTTGAATGCATTATGATGGAAAATAGTGTACATACACATTTTGAAGAAGAAATTAATTTATCCATTTGAAATATTAAAAATAAAATTTAAAAAAATATATTATATTTAGACATCAAAAAATGATATAAAAGTTGGATTATTAAATATTTAAAGGGCTGATTTTCTATTGAAAATGGGTTGACTAGAAGAGTTAAATAAATGTTAATGAATTAATATTTTTTAAGATTAGTTTCATTTTTGAAGTGTGTAAGGATTACTTGTTTATAATATAATCAGAAGTATTGAAATTATTTTATGTTTCATATCTATAAAAAAATAATTAGTCAATTTTTTTTGAATAAAATAACTAAAGGGTTAGATGTAAATTCAATTGAGGATGGACTATTCATTGGGAGATCACAATTATTTTATGGTGGTACAATTGTATACAATGCCTTCTCATTTATAGGTGGCCAAAAATTTGGGGTTAAGATTCTTGATAGAGGAGTCGAATCCCATTAAAAGTTAAAGGAAAAATAGAGTTAAATTGTAATTTTGATGTTGTTTTTCAAAATACTATGCTTTTCCTCATAATATTATGTGTTCTCTACTATAATTATGTAATCTAAATTAAATGTTTTAATAATCATGTATATATTGACTTTTGTACATGATGATATTACAAATCTTAAGGAATAATAGATAGCTGATGATAAAATATAAGAATTATTAGGGGATTAATAAAAATTTTATGAAACAAAAATAACAATGTAGCATTACTATGTTAAATAAAATTCTCAAGCAATTGAGGAAGGAAATAAATTTGAGGTTGGATGGAATCAACATAGAAAACATGCTAATCCAAACAAGGCAATGTTCACTAGTTATATTGAGGTAAATATGAGAATGCATGTGAAAATTGATAGAGATACATGGCACCATGTCCCGCCTATAATGAAGGAAATCCTTTTGGAAGATATTAAAGTAATGTTACAATGTAATTTTTCAATTTCACCAAAAAAGTATATAATGAAACATAAATTTATATTTTATTATCACATGAAGATTTCATTTATTTTAGATGATTTCAGTAAGAAATATGTCTTAATGGTAGATACAAAATCTTGTAGAGGATTGTGAACACTTATTACAAATCAAAATCTCAAGGATGCTAAGGGGAAAGTGAAGCCACCCCCAATAGTTATGTATGAACTCATTATAAAACAAGTTACATGTAATTTTTTCATTAATAATCATGATATAAGAACATTTCAAGTGAAATATAGTATCTAATATTTAATTTTTTTTAAAAAAATATTTTATCCTCTTTGATTCAAAATTTCTAATTTAAAAACAATAAAGGAGTGCTTAAAAGAGAAAATGTGCAAAAAAACCAATATACCATAACCAGAAATAAGTTATGGGGTATGATTTCAATAGAAAATAAATTTTTATTTATTTTAAATCTATAATAAGAGAATTTTATGTGATATGAAATAACAAGTGTTAATTTTTTTATATACAGACCACTAAATCAAAATCAAAATCTACATCTATCCCAAATCATGTGTTATGGAAGGGGGCCTAGATAATTAAAGAGGGTAAACTAGTTGATGAAAAAACACAATAAGTATGGGAAAAATATTTTATCATGATATAATACTAATTCATTATGATTTATAACAACATTACAAAAAACATAAAATTATGTTCATATGTTTTTTATATGATTTAGACATATAAATTAGTAACGAGTGTGCCAAATATAAACTTCCTTTATTAGTTTTGAAGTTTCCAAAACCATATTTTCATGTTAAAGGTGTAGGTTTTGGAGCTTCACCTCAAAAAAAATTTAAGATGATAAAGCCTCAATGAGATATATAAAAGATGATAAATGGACTAATGTTTCAGATAGATTCTCAGAATGATATAGTTATCCAGTTTGGTTTGGTTGATTAACATATTTTATTGGATCATCGAAAACCTTTTGTGGAACAAAGAATAGTGCATGAAGAGACAAAATACCTCCACTAACTTTGAGGCTAACCATTCCCATCAACCACTTACCTTACCTAAGGTAATCGATTTTATTATTACTCTTTCTCTTAAATGTGAATGGAACAACATCATATTAATTTATGTTACTCATATTATGAATTGTTAAGTGGTATGTGATTTATATATATAATGACCCATTCATATCCTTGTTTCATGTGGTAAAATGTATAATATACTAGGAGACATAATAAACACAAATCAAATCTCAAAAAATCCCATGAGATTGGGGATTTATGTTTGAGATACATTTTTTCAATTGATGATATTAATTTTACCATGGTCAATAATGATATTGCAACATTCTTAGCTTGGAAATATAATTTTATAATGATAGATGAGTTATTTTCCTTAAAAAAAATTTCCAATTAAACAAACATAACAGTTGATGAAAAAATTTCTAAAATGAGGTATGGTATATCATAGGGTTAAAACGACTTGGAAAGAGAATGAAGAATAATGAAAATATAGTAAATAAACCATGAAATGGAAAGGATATTTTGGGAGTACATTGTCCCCACCATTTCCATTATCACATATATTAACATTAAATGTTAATGTAGAAACAAAATTCAAAAATGGAGATATATTTATACATTCAATACGAAGAAGACATATTTTGAATTTTAAATAAAAATGAGTTTTATCTGTAGAGTATAAATGCAATTATGATGATGGAATGGTTGGGAATATTATTTTTGATACATTCATGAGATATATTTTCACAATCCTTCTATCCAAAAAAATGATCTACTATTTTCACTAAAATTAATAAATATTCCTATTTTCCTCAAGTGTTTATATTATTACAATACAAAGGGAAAACCATATAAAGAAATATTTGGACTCATTAATCCCTATATAATTTCTACACATTAATTTTCTTTGTAATTAAAAGAAATTTATAAGAGAAAATATGAACTATGTTAGAAGTTTGAGAAGAAAATAAAATATGAAACTATCTTCTTTGTTCCTACGTTATAGGGGTAAAAGTCTATAATCAACCAATTTAAATTATATTTTTATTTTTTTAATACTTACTTGTTTTTGTTTTCTTAGGAAGCACTAGATACTGATTTGATCAATTTGAATACCCAAAATGATTATTTCTTGGATTCGATGCATGTATTTCAGAAAAATAAATCATATATGATTACTGTTGTGGATTTATAATGCATTATAATTAATGTTTTATATATAAAATGAAAATTACATGTTTAAATTTTTGTGTTGGGGGAATTTTTTATGATAAGGTGATATATAATTATATCCTAAATCCATGTATTAGATCAGTGACTTAACATAATAGGACTTTTTATTTCTTATAATGGAAAAAATTAAAGTTTATATAGTAATATTTAACTATCAAAATATATTTTAAAAAAATACTTATTTTTGTCAATGTCTTTGCTATATATAAAGAAATATCATGACAATGATTTTGGATATTAAATTTGAAGATTTATATGAGATATTATATACCATCAACTTACTAGCATCCCCAACTAGGTAATTTATAATGGTAATTACAATTTCATAAAAATTATTTCATAGACATTTGTTTTTATATATTTTCTCAGTACCACCAATATTTACAATAAACTACATACCCAAAAGAAGAGGAAAATTTATTTAGCGACACATGGGAATTGGTATTATAGGGCTTATATATTATTTTTGAACTATTTCTCAAGGAAAAGTATAATGGAGGGTTATTCTCTATGAATTATGACATAGCTAGTAATAGGATTGATACTACTCATGCTCATGAGAGATTAGACTTCAAGGTTAAAACTGTGATAATGGAGATAGAGGAATGTTCCACAAATGTATATAGACATCATGAAAAGGATAATTCATGTTACTTATTTAGTTAATTTTATCATCATTTTATCTTATATTTTTATGTTAATTTCCATATCATTTTTATTTTATACTAATTTAGTTTTCCATAGATCTTTTGTGAATTTATACATTTCTTTCAACTATCTATAACAAGATATAAAATAAAAAACATATTCCTCTAGAATAGAATAGTAAATCACATACTTCATGAAATTTTAAATGAATTATAATGATTCAACTAAAAAATATTTTATCACACTGATTTTCATTAACTCGTTTTTTAAAAGAGGCTCAAAATTCCAAAAAGAAGATGTCATATACCCAGGTATTTTTCTATAGATAAATGGAATTTATAAATTTAAAAAATATCTGTAATGAACATTGATATAAACTATGTCAGAATTAGCCACACATTAATCATCATCACATCAATCTGATACATATTCTACTCGGTATGGATTTAAGTGTATGTTTTCATTTTACAATTAAAATTTTAGTTGAAAACACACACAATATACTCAAAAAGGTAAAATAATTTATATTTTTTGATAGTTTATGAAAATGATACATAAGTTATTTTTATGTGTAGGAATCAACTTCACCTCAATCTGATACAATGTGTTTCTAGTATGACTCAAAGTGCATGTTTTCATTTTAAAATTGACATTTTTGTTCAAAACATATGAAATAATAAAAACTAATAAAACACATTGATATCGATTTGTTACATTAGAAAAATTATCCATAAGTAATTTTTGACATGTATCAATCAACCAAAACTCAATCTAATACATGGTTTTCCTTATAAGATTTAAATTGTATGTTTTTTATTTAAAATTAACGGTTTATTTCAAAAGACATGCCACCCAATAAAAATAGACCAAACATATTTAGATTATTTTGATACATTATAAGAATAATCCATAAAACACTTAGGATATGTAAAAATTTTCCACATCGCAATATGATAGGTAATATTCCTGGTATGAATCTAAGTGTAAGTGTTTAATTTATAATTGATATTCTAGTTCAAAACACACGCTACATACTCAAAACTAAGAAAACTCATTCAGATTATTTTGATAAATTATAATGATGATCCATAAGTCATTTTTTATGTGTAGGTGTCAATCTCACATCTTTGTGACACATGATGTGTCCAATATAACATTATAGTGTGTGTTTTCAATGGAGAAGTTCCCATTAAGTTTAATACGTGTGTCACATATCCAAAACTGTGAAAACAAACTTGGATTACTTTAAAATTTTATAACAGTAATTAATAACTCATTTTTAATGTGTATAAATCAACCACACATCAATCTGATACATGATGTGGTTAACATGACATGATGTTCATTTTTTCAATATAATAGTTTCATTTTATTTTAAAACATGTCACATAGAAAAAACTGATAAAAATAGGTTAGATTAATTTCAAAATTTTGGAAAAATCCATAATTTATTTCAAATATATTAGGATTTACCATAAGTTATCTCGAAAGGATATGTGGCCTGTATTTCTCAAAGTGTGTGTTTTCAATATAAAAGTGGAATCTTAGTTTTAAACAAACATGTCATAATATAAATTAGTAAAACATATTCAAATTTTTGTAACTATTGGTAAATAACTCACAATTAATTTGTGATGTGTAGGGATCGAATTCACATCAATTTGACACATGATGTGGCTGGTATAACTCAAAGTCCATGTTTTTAATATAAACATTCCATTTAATTTTAAAACATTCATCACATTGCCAAAACTGAGAAATTGAGATGAAATTCATTTAAAAATTAGGAAAATAATTCATTTTATTTTTATGTGTAGGAATTTACCACACATCAATCCAAATAATGATGTGTTTGGTCCAACTCTAAGTACATTTTTTCAATATAAAAGTGACATTTTGGTTTAAAATGTGTATCATGAGTCCAAAATAGAGAAAATTATCTCATATTATTTTCAGAATTTTTTGGAAAAAAATCCATACTTTTTTTTTATTTGTAGGAACTGAAGTTATGTTCTTTTGATAGATGATGTGGTAGGTATGACTCTAATTCCTTGTTTTTAATATAAAAGGGTTATTTTAGCTTAAAAGAGGTCTCACATATCTAAAACCAAGAAAATGGGATTATACTATTTTCAAACATTAAGAAAACTATCCATGATTAATTTTTGATGTGTTGGAATCAACTACACATCAATCTGACACAATATGTGGTCGGTATGATTCAGAGTGTGTGTTTTCAATATAAAAGAATCATTTTAGTTTAAATCACGCATCAAAAGGACAAAACCAAAAAAATGAACTCAGATTATTATAAGAAATTAGTACATTGATAAGTAATTAATTTTTTATAAGTAGGAAGTTACTACACATCAATCAGATGCACGATGTGTTCGATATTACTTGAGATCATGTTTTCAATATAAAAGTGTCATTTTAGTTTAAAATTCACATCAAGCAGTTAAATTCCAGAAAAAAAACTATGGTTGTTTTTAAAATTTTGTACAATAGTCTATAAATTAATTTTTTTGTATAGGAATTGACTGTTCACCAATCAGATAGATGATGTGGAGGATTTGACTTGAACTGTGTGGTTTAAATATAAAAGTGTGATTTTTGAAAAAAATGAGTGGTACATAGAAAATACTAAAAAACAAATGGAAATATTGTTTTCAAAAATTAAAAAATGATACATAATCCATTTTTTAAGTATAATAATTAGATGCACATCATTTTGACACATGATGTGGCCGGTATATCTTAAAGTGCTTGATTTCGATATGAAATGTCATTTTAGTTTAGAACATGCATCATAGAGCCAAAATTGAGCAAACATGTTCATATTATTTGCAGACTTTAGTAATGTGATCAATAATTCATTTGGGATGTGTAATAATTGATTTCATGTCAATCTGACACAAGATGAATTCAGTTTAACTCAAAGTGCATGTTTTTAATATAAAAGTGTCATTTTAGTGTAAAATGTGTATCAGAAAGACAAAAACAAGAAAATGATAACATATTATATTCAAAATTAGTCCAACAATCCATAATTAATTTTGGACATGTAGGAATTGACCACATGTCAACCTAACACATGAAGTGGTCGGTATGGCTCGAAGTTCATTTTTTCAATATAAAAGTTTCATTTTAGATTACAATGTGTATCACATATTCAAAACTAATAAAAATAGATCAGATGAAATTTAAAAATTTCGATTATGATCCATAATTAATTTTTAATTTTTAAGAACCCTCTATACATCAATTTGATTCATATTGTGTCTGATATGATTCAAAGTTGATGTATTGGAATAGACCCCACATCAATTTTATGCATTATTAACTGATAACATCATTAATATGTATATAAAAACAAAATAATTAAGAAAATAATTTAATATATGTATATTATATAACATTAATGATATTTTTTTATTTATTATTACTAATATATACATTGGTTTTATGGAAGGGGAAAAATTCTTAGAGAGGTTGATCTTTGAAGAAAAGCTATATATGAGTTATGATTTTTTATATTGGTTTTAATTTTTTTGGGATTAATTGTAAATTGCACATCAATGAAAATATTTTGTATGATAATTTTTAATTAAAATGATAGTAAAATGTTCTTTTTTTATTTTTTTTTTCTATTTATATTTATTTTTTTAAATGAATACTGATTGGTAATTTTTTTAGAGGGCTATTACAGGGTTGTTGCATCATAGGAGTATCTTCATGGACTTTATCTATGCAAATAATAATGCTGATAAAGGCCCCCTTTATCAGTGCTAGTGAAAGAACATATAAAGGACTCCTTTATTTGCGCTACCAAAAGTGATGATAAAGGGATTCATTTTCAGTTCTAGTAAAAGTGCATATAAAGGACATTTTTATTAGTGCCTTCATTTAGTACTATTAAGGATGGACTTTATCAGTGCTTTTACTAGCACTGATAAAAGATGAAGTCTTTAAAGATTGATTTGATTGTTAGCAATTTTTTTCAAATACAAATCCCTTTTGAAGGGATACTAAATCCCTCACACATAGTAGTGATATTTCTTGAAATCCTAAAAATTTAAAATCCCCAAACCATTTGGGGGAGGACATCAGTAGAAAAATAACCCTCATCTACCACAAGATAATTCACCTTACCTAATCTTTCCCAAATAGGCCTAATGCCTGAGTACTAAAATTTTTCATGAAAATTCAAATCTAAGAGCCATTGAAAAAATGGTCCAAGATCATTCATGATAATATGCCTACCCAAAAAAATAGCTCAAACTGGAATCACATTAGAAACAATCTTACATAACAAATCCTAAACCATTAGTATTAAGTGGGAATAATAAAACATCATCCAATCCAAATGAGATCCATAAACAATTCTTTGCATTGTTATCCAAATTTCATAAATTACTGTGTATCCTCTAGGCTGAGGGAAGATCCAAAAGATTTCATCACAAAACATTATTCTATAAATAGGGATCTTTATGAGAAAAATTTTATCCTTCTCATTGAACAATGAATTATGTTTATCAAAATTCCATCCTAAAAATCATCATTAATAATTATTCAACAACTACATTCTTCATTTTGATTTGGATTTAGGCCATTTTTTTGTCGTTGTTTGGATGAACGTGCAAATTGGTCTTGTTCATGTTTCAGTGCCACTCCAGCATCCCATGATTTGACTTTGTTGCATTTTTCATTTTACCAATAAATTTTTTAGGGCTGAGCACACTCGGTACCTGAAAATTTATGTATAAATATATATATACTTAAATATATTTATATATTAAAAATATTTATTAAAAGTAAAATTAAAAAAAAATTAGAGTATTAATGGTGTAGTTAAAGATGAGTAATTTCATCATTATAAAAATTTTACTAGAAATCTGATTATATATAATTGTATATTTGAAATATAAATATATATATATATATATATATTAGAGTAATATTTTTAAATGCACAAGTTTATAATATATTTTTTTGGGGTTTGATGTTTTTTTATAAAATTGTTTTCTTTTGTATTACTGAATTGAAATTGTTGGATCATTATTTTGAAAATTTAAACAATTTATACTTGAGGTATTATAACTCAAATTTGGTTAGATAGTGTATAATTAATATTAAGTAAAAATTAATGAATAATTAAAAATTATTATATCTGTTTTCATTTCAAACAAAATTCTAACTCAATTAATTAAAATTGGAAAATAATTTTACATTCAAAAAAATTAATATTTTTTTTAAATTAATATTTTTTATCATCTATATATTTTTTTTTATTTTTATAACCTATTAGTAATTCATAAAAATTAATGAAATAGTTTTAATTAAATTTTCAAAAAAAATTAAATCATTCCCTAAAAATAGATATATTGATTATGGTTGTTACATAAAAATAAGTTTTTGGTTACCATAATTCTGTAATAAATATGTTAGTATTTATATAAGAGATAATACATATAAAAATATTTTTTTTAATTTAGTCAAATAATGTTATATTTAAAAAAATATGTTTTTCTGTCATAAACATTCATATTAAAAATACTAATAAGAAATTTCACTATAAAATATTAATGGAACATTCCACTAAAATATTACAAAACTAAAATTTAAAATACTAGTGGAAGATGTGATTGGAAAATTATAGTTGAAAATCCCACTAAAAATTAATACATGATAAAATACAGCAAAAAATTATATTGTAAAATACTAGTGGAAAATCATATTAAATATTTTATGTGATGAAATTTTAAATCAAAAATCAATATAAAAAATTCTTAATAATTTAAATTTAAAAATATAATTATATATAATAGTGAAAAATCTCACTATAATTTAAAATTTTATTAATTAAATGTAACTTTTATGGTATAATTCCTTGAAAAAAACAATATAAAATACTAGAAAATTTCACAAACAAATACAGTGGATAATTACTCAAAAAATTAGTTGAAAATTATAATATAATAAAACATTGAGATATTCTATAGAAAATCACACAATTAATTCATAATTAAATATTCCTGTCATAATATTATTTAGTTATAAACAAATATATCCCTCCCAAGGTTCCCCCAAACTCTCAATAATTCCTACCCAAGCCATTGGAGTCACACATTCAAGTATGGGAACCACATCTTCCACTCTCTTGTTTTATCAATTACTTCATTTACACTATGTATTTTACATTTTATTTTCTTATAATGGAATATGATATTCCATATATACCTTATTACGCATTTTATTTATAAATAATGAGAGATTCCTTTCACTCTTATTAATACTCCCATGATCCTTTATGTACACCTCTTACCATGAAAAAAATCATATGAATTATTTTCTTTATTCATGTTTATTCCATAACTCAGGCCTTATATTTCTTAATTTCTAATATTGTCATAAAATTTTCCATGTCCCTATTACTGCCCATTTTATTTAAAAATAATGAGATCCCCATGTCCCTATCATCAACCATTTTTATCAATTTTTATTTATCATCATTATGCTATCAAAATTTCACTATGATTTTCCATGCCAAAATAATTGTGTAGTGGATACCATACCCATTTTTCTTTAAAGTGAATTCACATTTATGAATGTATAATTTTTGATTTCAGACATACATGTATGTATTAAAAATTTCTTAATCATGGAATAAATTATGAGTTTGAATAAATTCATGTTGTATGGACTATTTGGGACTCTTAGTCATGAGAATGAAATTATTATTATGGGTACACGGAGATAGCGATCCAATGAATTGGGTAATGTTTAGTGTCATGATATGTCATGTTGGGATAGGTGTGTACCTGATTCCATTATGGGACTTGGTCCACAATGAATTTTTGGTGGTTTAGACTTGACCTATGTTAATGGTTTATTATTTTAAGTTGTTATAAAATTTCCCATTTTATTATTATCATGCTATATATTTCCTTATTTTTCTTGTTCCTTTTATTCCTCATTGATATTCAAACTGTATAATATGTAATACTTATGACATGTTTATTCTGTTATCAATATTTATAGCTCTCTACTTTCATATGTATATCCCCAAACTAATCCATGAAAATTATGTTCAAAGGAGTATTTTGAGCATGTTAACTAATTTTTAAATAAATCATGTTAAGGGTGTTTTTAATAATGTTGTTGTATACCATGTTCAAGATGTTATGTTTTGTACCTAATTCCCAATGAAAATAGGCTTATCAACCTCCTAGGTTGTATTAAATGTGGTTTTATGAAATAATTCAAGTGTTAATGTATAATAAATAGTTGTGTTGTTATACCCCATCCCCCCTCTTTTTCCATTATGCAACCCTATCGGAAAAACACCAGCAACACACATATGTCTTCATGTTGTGTCAGCTTTGAGTTGTGTAGTGTTGTTTGCAAGGTCATAGGGGTAACAATGTCACCAGTAAACATGCCATTTTACCCTCTACCAGCAACCATTTAATTGTGCTTCCCACTTTCATACAATGTAAGATCCCCATTTTATCCCACATCAAACATCCGAGTTGATAGAGTGTCAGTTGATAAGTTCAAATTCACTCATCACTCTTTCTATCTTCCCACCCAGTGACGCCTGTGTGTTTTTATGTCATTATGCCTAAAAGTTCACCCAAAAATGTCATTTTGGTTCAATTATATCACCTGTATGGTTAGAATTAGTGACATAAAGGCCCATTTCCCTCAAGGCACAAATGCATGGCTAGAAATCCCAAATCAAGTGAATAGTACCACTAATATAGTATTGTTGCTAAGGAACTGCTACAATACCTTCTACAATACCTATGAAAATCCTTCCACCGCCTAGATTTGAACTCAAATTTTACATCCTAGGTGATATAATTAAGAATAAATTTTTCTCTTTCATTTCATATGTCATCCTTTTGAATACGTTTTTTATTGACTAAATGTATACATTATATGCAATTTTTGTTTGTAACATGATGTTTAAATGATTAACATTATTAATTATTATTTTTATTAATAAAATATTATATTATTATTCTTTATAATAAAAAATAATATTATATAGATAATATATTTAATCCTTATATTTTAATAATTATTATTTCGAATCCTTTTTTGAATCATTACACAAATCCATTCAACCATGATCAAAAACCACTTATACAAAAGATAAAGACACAAGAGGAAACCAAATGAGCCAAACTAATACCTTAGACTAGATGTGGGATATATCAATTTTAGGGACCTCTATATTACCATCCATTTTATAAAAAATAAAATTAACAATGTAAATTATCTAAAGATAAACATAAAATATCTTACAAGAGGATCGCTAAAGAAGAAGAGATTGTAGGGTGATCCTTAACCAAAGAGACAAGGGGGAGGAAATCCAATACCAAAATAACCATATGCAAACCCAGATCCCTTAATATTATAAGGAAAATATAGAATTTACTTGGTTTAGCAACCTAAAGATACCAATTAAGAATAAAAAAATGTTATATATAAGCCAAGACTGCCCTCATAGGAGTTATGACCCACCATGCCCACTGCTACTCGATAATATTAAATAATAACCACATCAATATTCATTATTAAAATAAACATAAGAAGAAATTCAATTAAACACCATGTTTCATGAATTCATATCAAAACCTCTCTATTCTAATGTTTTTTCAAACCTCAATATGACCAAAAGACCATTGTACCCAACCATTATCAGGGGTTAACTAATTATTAAAAAAAATTAATTTTGAATAATCCTAAAAAAAATTGAATTTGTAAATAATTCCTAAAATATGAGAGACATAAAATAAACATATCATTTGTAGTCACAGATAGAAGAAACCTCATCCAACACCCGAGATATCATATTTCTATATCTTTCCCAAATATAATTAATTATCAGAACTAAAATTTTACCTACCAAATTCATCTATGATATGATATTTAAAAATGAGCATAGATCATCCATTATAATATGCCGGACCCACAAAACATCTTAAACTGGAATCAATTTAGTAAAAATTATACACAAAAAAATCATTAGGCTTTGGTTATAAGTTGTAGACAAAAACATTATCCAAATTGAATTAGATCCATAGACATTCCTTCATATTGAAAGCCAATATCTAGACTTCACTGTTTACCCTCTATAATGAGATAAGATCTATAACATTACATATCATAAAATTTATCTACAAATTGGGATAATTAAGATCCAACTTCTATCCCTCTAATTGAATAATGAATTAAGTTTATCAACATTCCATCTTGAAAATTCATCCTTAATAATATCACGAACAACCACATTCTTCATTAAAACAATGATAATTGGTAAAATAAAGTGAAAATTAGTACCACAATGCTAAGTATCTATTAATATATTAATTGTACCCCCATTAGAGATGTGCCAATAGATAACCTTCCCCAAAAGGACCTTAGATTCTCAAATATAATGCCCATAAAAACTTTGTCAAGGTCTTTGCAGAGCCTGCAACAAACAATCACTTGAGATTTTTTTCAATCAAGACTTAGGTAGGAAAGGATCTATGAAAACATAAAATCCTCCAACAATTCTTAGTAAAAAAGATGTTTTGAATGACATAAAATTATGGAATACCAAAACTCTGTCCACTTTAAGGAGACATAATACTTCCAATGATACCTTGTGCACATACTTCCAATCATCCGCATAAGCCAACTAGATTTTTGAAAACGTAGAATGAAAATTATTGATAGTAGTGTCTAAATGCTTTATGATAGACATAAAATAAGTAGGAATATCTTTCACCACTAATTTTATTAATAAAGTATTCTCATACCTCTAAATAACATTCCCCTTTAACCATTAATTCACTTCCTAACCCTACCAATGACCGATGCATAAAACATTATTTTAGTTCTTCCAATAAATATTGTATTTCCTATACTATTATTATGATTAAGATTTTAATTAACATATAATAGAGTATACTACTCATCCATACACTCTATAAGATTATTCTTTGGGTACATCTTCAGTTTGTAATCATTTTTATTTTATGTATGTGAAGTGGGGGTAATTTTGTTGCTCACCACATTGCAAGGATTAAGAGATCATCTAATATCTACATTTCATTTAATTATGTGCCCATTGTGGCTTCACCTTTTGTATTCAAGGATTTGAATATCTATTTTGATGAGATTTCATTTTTTTCATCAAAAAAAATTAATTTTTTTTAGTTATGGAAATTATTATTATTATTATTTTATATTTCACATTATAATTTAATAATATTATAAACTCAAAGAGTGGGACAATGAAATAAATTCAAAATATTATGAAAAATACTATGAAATTGGATAAGGGATATTCTGTAATTATTTTAGGAATAAATATATATAACAAAAATGTACTACTGAAAATGATGTTAAAAATAAAAAAATATATTGGGAAAATGACGAGTTTGTGAATAAAAACACATATCATTTTTATCCTTTTTTTAAAAGTTGAAATAGAATAGCTTATCAAAGAAAAACAATATCCCTTTTACCATTTTATGAAAAACCTAATCGTGAGGATTATGAATAATGTTAAGAAATGAGAGAAGGGGGAATCCATAACAAAATTAGGCACCAAAATGTATAATTATAATGGACTACTGAAAATGATATTGAAAATATGGAATCGATAAGACAATAGAAATAGTTTATGAATGATAAACCATATAATCTTTTCCCCACTATAAGTATATGTTATTTAAGAGTAATATCATTTATTTACAAGTATATTAATTAATTATTATCTACAAATATAATATATATATATTCATTTTAATGTTAAGTTACTATAATAAGTTATATTTTTATTTTTATTATTAATGAAAAACAATTATAAATAATTTAAAATTTATAAATATAGTTTAATTAAAAATAATGATGATAGTATTTAAAATTTAATTTTTGTTTAATTTTAATTAATATTAAAAAAAATTGTATTTATATTAATATAAATATAGTCACCCACATTAAATATAATAAAGTTAAATGTAATATTTTAGAAATATATTTATACATATATATATATTAGAATTTTTTATTAGAAATATAATTTACAATATATTTAGAGTACTAAGAAAGTATTGAAAGATGAATTATTTCATCATTATAATAATTTTATTAGAAACATATATATATATATATATATTATAAATCTAATTGAAAATATATTTAGAATACTATATGATTAGTAAAATTTGGGTAATTTCATCATTATAATCATTTTATTTAATTATAATTATAATATAATATGATATACTAATAGATATAAATATAAAAAATATAATTAAAAGGTTAATATATTTATTGAAAAAAACCATTTAATAATTGTTATTATAAAAAAATTGGGCATTTTTTTAAAATGTTACATTAAAAACATATATGAGGCCTTTTGTTTGATCATATCCTATATTTTAATATCAATATTTATTTTTAGTTGTGAATATAATACTAGTAATTATTTAATAACTCATATTATTATTTCAACCAATTATATTTTCTTGAAGAGGTTCATAAATATAAATTCCGAGTATTATGAAAAATATTAATAAAGGAGAGTAGAGGGGATTATATAATTAAATTATAATGTAATATATATAATTACAGTTGAATAGTAAAAATGATATAAAGACAAATAAATATTTATTAAAATAAAAAAATACATTATAATGGAAAAAACATGTACATTTTTTCTCTCCACTACAAATATATTAATTATTCATTCGGATAATTAATTTTACTTTTAATTTATATAATTACATTTAAATGTAAAATTTGGATATTAATTTTAATTATTATTATAATTTGAAAAAATATATATCTAATAGAAATGATTTTAAATATATAAATATAATATAATTAAAAAGTTAATTAAAATTTAATGTTACTACATTTACAATCATATAAATGTTATTAAAACTTTAAATATTATAATACTATTATTCAGTTAGGGTTTACCTGAGGGGTAAGGTCACCCCAAAATTTTAGATCAAACAATGGTTCAAATCCGAACACCCCCTTTATGGGGAGATTTATTAAGCTATTTACAGAATTAGAAAGTTACCTACACCATAGGCATGAAAAAGTTGGTTTTAGAAAAATAGGCAGTAAGGTGGAATAATGGGACCATGTGAGTTGCATGGGGAAAATAAGGAGGTGGTGTGGCATGGTGACACAAATATGTTGCTGGGTAGGTGGCTCAAAAGAATGATAGGTGCATTGTAACCCACCAACTAGACATCTACCAACTAAAAATTTTTATGTTGGATGGAGGGGTACATGCCACAATATGAATGAGGGCAGAACGACATGCCGATTGCTGGTAGGGGGCACCATGACATGATAATTAGTGATAAAAGATTATTTTGTGATCAGGAAGATGATGTGCAGTACTAAAAATTTCATCATTAGTTACCTCCATCTGATCGCTTTGGGAAGTTGTAGTTAGACCAACCCAAAAGAGAAGTAGAAACCAGAATTATAGGTCACTATATGGGGACCCCATACGAACTCGGTGTTGTCTCTAGAAAGAGTATAGGAGACTGCCAGAGGTAGTTGTTAATTCTCCAAAAAATAAGTGATTGCCTATGGTTTTCGCTAACAAGAATTATTTTTTAAAAAAAGTCACATTTTTACAACTACCAAACAACAAAAACAAAAAACATCTAGTAATGAAATAATAGAAAATAAAATACTGCAATGGAAATAGCTACAAATCCTTCCAATGTTCTATCTCAATCAACCTACTAATAAGATAAATAATTTAAATAAAAAATAAAAACTAATATATTTAATAGTAAAAAAATTAATTGAGTTAATATATATATAGAAGAATAAAAAAATAAACAATCTTTTTTATATAACGAGTCATAAATACATAAATGAAGCAAATTAAATCGGAAATATTTGATTATACTATTTATCAGTTAAACAATTCTTATTAAAAGATAAAAACTATGTTTAATACATACTAATTATTATGGGGATAAAATTAATGCATAGTTGATTCCAATACATACCCTATGATTGGAGGAATGTTCACCTGAATTTTCCCATCAATCAGAAGTAATTTTCTCATCTGTGACCCCCTGATGTGGGATATGTCATTTTAATAACACTAGCCAACGTTACCTATTGTTTTCATTAAAATCAAGTGATACCAGCATCATATGGATGTGGGATTGATTCCAAAATATCAAAAGTGATTTAGGATCATTATTTCATTATTTAATGTCAGTCAAAGTGTGTTTTCTTAGTATTGGCCCCTTTTACATGATTTATCAAATAACTTCAAATTCGAGGGACAAACATCAATTTTGATCATACTAAGAAATTTGGGTGTTTAATACAATTTCTGATGAATTTTAAATATTTTAGATGAATTAAAGATAATTTTACTAATATTTCATATCAATTGGATATTTTTTAATCAGTTTTGACCCCTTCACAAATGATTTTCCATTTATTACAAAAATAGAAAATAAATGAAAATGAAATTTAATTGTTCCTTCCAATTCGAGTATTAGATTAATCAATGGTTGATTCCAATAGATCAAATACGAATTGAAGAATGTAATCATAGTTTTGGCATCATTAAAAAGTTTTTTTCTAATTTTTTACCCCATGTTAGAAGATATGTCATTTTAATAATAGTAGACAACTTTACCCTTCCATTACCATTATACCAGGAAATATTAGTGTCTTATGGATATGGAGTTGATTTTTATGGATCAAAAACAAATCTATGATCACTTTTCCATAATTTAATTTCAATCCAAATGTGTTTTATTAGTATTGTCCCTTTTTATGTGATTTTTCACTTTACTCTAAATTGGAGAGACAAACATCACTTTCTATCATATTGATCAAATTACAGATAAGATAAATTATTCGATAATTCTAAAAAAATTAAATTACTTGAAGATAATTTTCCTTATATTTCATTTCAATCAGAGCTCCTTTAGTTTTTTAACCCTGATACACACGATTTTTCCATTATTACAAAATTTTTAATAAATATGAAAATGAACTTTTAATTATATCGACTAATCTGGGGTTCCGATTGACATGTGATGGATTCTAGTGTATCATATATGATTTGCAAAATATTCTGTAATATTTTCATATCAATTAGAATTTTTTTCCTCATTTTTTACCCCATAATAGAATATATGTCATTTTTATTCCACTAGACATTGTTAACTGTCATTTTCCATCATACCAGATGACATGATCATATGATGGAAGTGGTTTTGATTCATACAGATCAAAAACATCTTGGTGATCATTTTCCAAGGATTTAATTTTAATCAAAGTGTTTTTTCATGGTATTGGACCCTTTTATGTGATTTTCCTATTAACTGCAAAACTGATAGAAAATGCCACTTTTGATCTTGCTACGAAGTTAAGGTGTGTGATCCACGTTATGATGTTTCATATAAAGTTTAAATGACTTAAATATATTTTTCCTAAGATTTCTTGTCAATTAGAGTCAGATTCTTTAGTTGTAACACCTAAAAATGTTATATTACCACTATTAAAAAATGTTAATAAATGTGAAATTTTACTTTTAATTCTGCCAACCAATTTAAAGATTATATTAATATGTGGTTCACTCCAATATATCACATATGATTATAAGAATGATTTCCTTGAATTTCACATCAATCAGAAATTGTTTTTCTCATTTTTAATCCCCTGATGTGAGATATGTCATTTTTTTAACACTAGAAAATGTTACACATCATTTTACATCATATCTGGGGACACGATTATCCAATGGATGAAACATTAATTCTTGAAAATTAAAAATTTCCATATAATCATTATACCAAAACATAAATTCATCCAGCATGTGTTTCCTTGGTATTTTCCCCTTTTTACATGATTTCTCACATAACTCCAAATCAAATAGATAAATGCCACTTTCAATCATATTGAGAAATTATTGCATCTAACCCATACTATAATGATTTATAAAAATTTTAAATTGAATAAAGATAATTTTACTAATATTTCATGTTAATTAGAGCTCGTATAGTTATTTTTAACCCCTACACAAATTATTTTTCCATTATTATAAAAACGGTAATAAATGTTAAAAATAAAAAATTTAATTTTATCGAATAATATGAACATCATATTGATTCAAGATTAATTCCAGTAGAGAACATATTATTTGAAGAATATTTTACTAGATTTTCATGTCATTAAAAATTAATTTTCTCATTTTTGAACCTCTGAGGGGAGATATGTCATTTTAATGACACCAGACTATATTAACCATTATTTTCCATCATAACAGAGTACAAGAGAATCTGATGGATAGAAAAATGAACCATAGAGATTAAAAAAAAGTATCTTTTATCATACTCCCATGATTTCATGTAAATCCATGTCCTTTTATTAGTTAATTGACTACTGTTATGTGATTATCCACTTAAGTCCAAATCCAAGGGACAAATTCCACTTTTAATCATTCTATGAAATTTACATATCTGATCAACGTGTCGATGATTAATATAGATTTTAAGTGGAATAAATATTTTTTTTATTATTATTTCATGTCAATCAGAGCTTATTTGGTCTATTTTGACACCTATATACATGATTTGACCATTATTACAAAAATTGAAATAAATGTGAAAATGAAACATTGATTGTATTAACCAATTTGGGAATTAGATTGACATATGTTTGATTAAAATAGATCACATATGATTTATGGAATTTTTTCATTGTTCGTAAATTAAATTAGAAGCTGTTTTATCATTTCTAACCCCCTGACAGGAGATATTTAATTTTAATAACACTAGACAATGTTACCTATCATTTTCCATCATATCGGATGACAAGATAATATGATCGTTATGGAATTTAATCCCAAATATAAAAAATGTATAGGTGATTATTCACCATATATTTCATACTAATTCAATTTTACTTCTCTAATATTGGCCCCTTTTACATGATTTTTCACTGAACACTGAATCTGAGGGACGGAAATTGATTTGGATCATACTTATAAATTTAAGTATTTAATCCACTTGAAGATGATTCCTATATTTTCTAAATTAATAAATGATCATTTCAAAAATATTTCATATTAATCGGATCTCATTTTGTCAGTTTTGAACATAACACACATGATTTTACCATTATTATGAAAGTCATTATAAATTTTAAAATATACTTTTAATAGAAAAATCTAATCCAACTATCAGATTGATGGGTGGTGTATTATAATAGATCACAAATTCATTGAGGAATTATCTCCAATGTTTTCACAATAATGATATGTTTTTTTCACAATTTTTTACACTTAATAAGAGATTTGTAAATTTAATAACAATATAAAACATTACCTTATTTTTTCCATCATACCAAGTGACACAATATTCCAATGGATGATGAGTTGATTATTATAGTTGAAAAATAGATCGATGATCATTCTACAATTATTTAATTCCAATATATGTGAATTTTCTTAGTATATTGATCCCTTTTATGTTATTTTCCACTTAACTCTAACTATAAGGGACAAACACCACTTTTAATAATATCGAGAAATTCATTTATACAATCAATGTGTCGATGATTCCAATTGATATTAAATAATTTAATTATTTTTCCCTAATATTTCATGAAAATCAGATCTCATTTGGTTATTTTTGACCCCTACACACATTATTTTACGATTAGTATGAAAAATGGTAATAAATGTGAAAATATACTTAAAATTTTACTAACCAATCCAATAATTTGATTGATATATAGTTAGAAAAAATATATTCTAGTTAAATATAGCTTTTTATTGTTTTGATTAATGCAAAGATTTGTCCCTACAAAAAACATGGTTCAACACAAATAAAATTAAATGGAGTCTAACTTCTCATGATACGTCATTATTAATAGAGAGTGAATTAATAATTTATTTATATAAGGTCAATGAGTTGGTTTTTTCTTTCTATTACTGGGAAATAGTATAGGGTAACCATTATCTTGGGGTCTATTGAACATTTCATTCGGGCTTAGTTTCAAAATATGGATTTCAATTCAAGTGAATTTCATGCTAAGAGTGTAGGAGTTATAGTGATTTCTTGGACTATTATCCTTAACTTGTAATATTTCAACTCTTCCAGGTTATAAAAATTCATGTAACAAATCTGATTTCTATTTAGAAATTTATTAGCCGTGTAGTATCCCAATAATGCAACACCTCAAGAATTAAAAAAATTATGTGAAGTAAACATTGGCATAACCCTATTAGAATCATATTCCTAGATTGTGATGTAACTCTAATTCCACTAGAATTGTGAATCTTAGTTTGAGGGGAATGAGGTATAGTTCAAATATAACTCATCAAAACCCATTTCATAAACTAAATTATGGCTAAAATACCATCACCTTGGTGTATAAACTCTTATAATACTCTAACCTCAAATAATAGTTGTTCATTTACCTCCATAGAAAAAATAAATCCACGCCTCTAAATATGTCATTTGTTGCGTCATCACAACAACAATAAGATCCATAACCTTATTAAGTGAAACTAAATAATGAGGAATCCCTGTTCCATATTTTAAATTTTAATCATGTACACTATAATCAATACAACGATGAAAATTAATTTATGTATATATGTTGTTTACATATAATGAATATATTATATTCATATTTTTAATATAATAAATATATTACATGCATATAAGTAATATAAATATACTAAATATATAGATCATGCAATATAAATATATTTATAATTAAATAAAAATATTAATATTATAGTTATATTGAATCGTTTATGGGGTACAATTAAAATTGGAAAAATAAGGGCATGAATTAGATGAGAAACCTCCTTAGGATTCCAAAACCAGCTTCAAAAATATAAGGGGAGAAAAAAAAGAGCATTCTTGTACCTAGAGGATTTCTATTTTTATTTTTTTTGAAAAAAAAATTACTTTATTTCTATGAACATACAAAACAAATATACATTCCATGAATAATATCAAGTCTTATAAGCCTTTAAATATTATAAATAATTATTTCACAAAATAAATCTACAATGAATTCAATCTTTATAATGTTTTCTTAGATGGAGGATACCCATTATATTTTCAATAATGATAGTAATGTGGGCATAAATTTATGAAAGATTTAAAATAATAATGTACACATTATATGGAATTTAACTAAAAAATAAATAAATACACCATTTGAGAAAAAGAAAATAAATAATGATTAAGTTAAAAAGATGTATGAAATTTTAATATATTGGTGTCAGTGAAGCAAGGAGATAATAAAATTTATAAGGATAAAATAAAAAAAATAGTTATTCTACCTGATCTAGTCTAAGTATCATTTAGTATCTTGTCATTGTAGTCCAGTTACATGGAGGAGGAAGACTAGACTAGTTGAATTATAGAATATATAATCATAAAAAACTTACAAAGAAATCATAGTATAATAAATAAATTTCAAAAACATGATATAAAAGTATCTTGATACATAAAAAAGATTTAAAAAATTGGTGGAACACTAATAAAATAAAATAATAAAATATAGATAAAATGAAACAAAAAAACAAATAAATTGGAAATATGGTCCAATATCACATTTGAAACTAAATAATCAAGTACCTACCTAATCAAGGACTGAGAATAAATTCACTACAAAGAGTAAGATAATAGTCTATGACATGGGGGATAGTTCACATTAGAGAATAATATGTTGAGTTTCATTTCACATGTGCAATAACAACCTTGTATGGATTTACATTCAAGAATCAATCATATATTCCACTTTTGATTACTTGGGGGAGGAGAAGCACATGAATATAATCTAGGTGGGAAATAACAGTTTTTTTAAGATTACCCCATTCAAAATAAACTTTAGGCCATCATTCATTAAAATCTTATATGAAAGAATGTATTTTTTTATAAAATAGAAAAGTAACAGAAAAATATAATAATAGATAAAATCATCTTATATATAACTGGATAATTTCTCCTAAAATTGGTGATCCTAGGTTTGAAATTTAAAAAATCATCTTATTTTTGTCTGTAAAAAATTATAAAAAAAATATTAGAGAAACTTTAGAATTAAATAAAGAAAATAAAATTACAATGTTAATATATATATATATGAAATTTAATAATCGCGTTTCAAGTGATGAACATAATTTTTACAGTGATTCCCTAAGATTCCATGTATCTAATAGTTTTACAAAAAATAGATAAGATGGATGAGAATATTTAAATTGAAGAATATATTATCCGACAAGGTATTTTATATTGGTAATCTTAACTAAGTCATTATTTGAGTTTAATAATAAATATTTATTGATATAAAATGATAAATTAAAAAAAATGTGAGGCATGGTGTTTTAAATTAATGAATTTAAGAAGAAAAATTGAATTTATCGACTAGGTATTTCATAATGACATTCTATATATTTCAAAACATAATATTTTAAGGATCCAAACTAAAATAAGAAAAATTGAGGATCAGAATAAAACACTCTAGGCAATGAGATGATGTGCAGGATTATGGGAAAATGTAATGGAGACTTATTATAATGCTTCCACTCAATAAAAATCATAACATATTCTTAAATTTACATATAAATTAACTGATAAAAATAAATTTCATTGAAAGACTTATGATACCTTATATTGAAATCATAAATTATATAAACCCCAAATATTTTATATAAAAATACCATATTATAAATATCTAAAAATATTGAAAAAATTGATATATAAAATGTAAAAAATAATATTCAAACCATAATATAAATTAATAAATAAAATTAAATGTGATAAAATTGTAGAAAACCATAGAAATAGGTTTTATTAAACAATTTATTTAGTCTATCGGGGTTTAAATTGTTGATTCAATTAGTTCTTCATAAAATATTCATAGTTTGGAATTTTTTCCTCAACTGACTAGGTTTGAAGTTAGTTTGTCTAATGAAACTGTAAAATGTTTGGTCATTAATCATTTAATAAGTTATATATTTAAAAATAGAGTGTATATTGTTATTGAACCTTAAAAAGAATAAAAAATAAAATATATAACATTTAATATGTCTGTACAGGATCTGTAGTATACATATTTTTTACAATATACTACCATTATTTGTGGATTCAAACCCAATCACAAAATACATGAACATATCTAGGGTAATTATCATCAATTTATGATTCAAAATAAAAATATAATAAGTAAAAAAGGGAATCTTAATGAAGAATGATTCCTTTATTTATAAAAAACATTCAAACTACAAAACAATTCATCCCTACAACATGTGAACACTTAAATAGAAAAAAAATTGAAAACATGGTCGAATTTAATAAATTTCACATAATATACATATAATAAAATAATGATATAGAAAAAATATAAGTTTCAAAATATAAATTATAACAACCATAAAATTTTGAGTTAGAAAACAAAAACAAATAACAATGAAATCCAAACTGGTCAATAACATAAGATCAAAAAACAAAAAGTTTTCCACGACCCCTCTTCATGAGGGATAAAAAAGAAAAAAAAATTATTGTTTTTTTCAAATATTTAAAAAAATCAATGATCAATAATGAGAGTTAGGTGGTTAAAAAAGTTAAATATTAATCTTGATTTAAAGAGAGATATATATAAAGGTGTATGAGACATGATAAAATAATATTACTATATGTTCTGTTAAAATTAAGAAACTTTTCACTAAAATAATTATAATGTTTATAATAATTAATATATAATAAAAATGCTTATGTTATAGGCAATTCAGTAACCACTAAAATATCATATAATTAGGAGAACTCCAAATTCTGTGACATAAAAGAAAATTTAAACAAATAACTCTTCCACTATTTGATGAAAACATCAAAAAAATAAAAACAATTTACCATACTTATAATATGAAAACATTTAATGAGTCAATCCATTAACAAAAAAACAATTAATGTTTATAAAAATTCACTCAATGGATATAGAAATCAAAATAATAGAATATAAAATTAAAAGATATTTTTATGCAATAAAAGTTGAAGTGGAATAAAAAATATAGTTAATATATTGAAATTGAGATTTAAATATCACATCAGTAAACTATTTTTTTGTAAAAATGAGAATAAAGAAGCTGAAAATTGAACAAAAAAAGGCACGTATTGTAAAAGGTTTGTTCGGTAAGATAATATGGCCAAAAATATTTTGTTAAAGTATGCAAGGATTGAATTTTAGAATATGAATAATTTTAATGCATATAACTTATAATATGAATACAATTTACTTAAAATTATAATATAACATAATTTTTCAAATCCTCAATAAATCATTAGTAATTTTTATAAACATTAAAGTTAGATAAGAGAAAAAAAATAAACCATCAAGGTTGATGATGGTTATTATTAAAATCTTTTATAAGATAAATCCTTAATTAATGGTGAGTGTTACAGAAGTGGACTATGAATCCTTATATATGATTTCATTGTCAAATACTATATATGTTTCCACAATAAATAAGAACACATAATAAAAAAACATAGGGTTTCTTGATTGTATAAGTGCTTGAAAATTAAAGAATTCATGCCTTTTATGTTAAGGAATAATCACTTTTTAGATACAACTAAGATGAACTTTGAGGTAATTTAGTAGGTAGTCAACAATTGTAGAAGGCATATTAAATCATCATTAAAAAAATATATCAAAATGTTGAATATGTTTCAATAAATTTTATCTAAAATAAAAAATAAAACATTGTAAATATAAATTCCAAAACTGTATCAATTTAAAAAAAATTAAAATAATATTTTACTTAAAATTAAACTAAATTAATCAAAAAAAATAAAAAAAATATGGAATATAATATAATAAAACATTAAATAAATAATCCCCAAAATTCCCTTTTCTAATTAGAAAATACAAAAAATGGAAGTTTGTGGAAAAAAATGTTTACAACTTTCCATTAAGGAAACTTTTGACCATAAAACACAGATCTTTAAAAAATAAAATTTATCAATTATGTATCAAATATTGAATCGTGATAATACCTACATTTTATTTATCAGCATAAAAACCCAAAAATTGTGGTGTTTCTGATGAATCAATAGTCACTTGATTGCTATATCAAAATTAGGGTTTATCGATTATTTCATGATGAATCTAGAACTATGGGAATGATCAGGCTAGTAGAGGTGGAGTCTACTGGGATAGTAACACCTTGAGGGGATTATAGTGAACTGAGGTCGAGTTGGGTGGCTGGATTAGGGGTGGTGGTAGAGTGGGGTGGAGTCATCTCTAAAAGGTGGTGTAACAATCAGTTAAGGGAGATAATGTGTGGGTGGGTGGTCACATTGGCTTATATGACTATGGGTGTGGGGAGGTTGAGGGAGATGATAGGGGTTTTCAAGTCAAGGGGGGAGTAGTGGCGGTAATAAATATTGTGTGCATGGAAGGGTTAGAGGATAAGGGGATGTTTGATGGGAGGGGGTGGGTGTGGTGGTTCCAACCATGGATGTAGTGAGGTTAAAGGAGAGGATGGGGAAGGGGTTTGTAAGGTGAGGGGGATTAGTAGTGGAAATGGGAATGGTAGGGTAATGGGATTGGGGATTCATGATAGTAGGGTGGGTTCAGAGGTGATATATATCCATTTTAATTTGGTTGTAGCGATCACGAATAGTGATTGTTGATACATAACAATAGTTATTACCAATGGAAGACACATGTTTTAATAGGTGTGGAATCATTCTTTTCTAATAGTGGTTGTGTGACCGGAAAGCGGCGCAACATGGTAGAAATCAATAATTACAATGTGGTCATTTTGAAAGAGTGATGTGTGTTTTGGTGCTTATTAACCTTCCCTATACCAGATTAATTTCTATGGTGGGATGGAAGGTTGACCTACCACATTGTGATGGATGCCAACTTGTAATTTTTGTGCTACATTAGGGTGGTGGGATGTAATGACTAGTGAAAAATCATGATGCAAAGCTTCTAGAATAAACCTTCAGGTCATTTTCTTCTAGGGTTTCTGGGCCACGATCCATTGGGAATTTGGGCCATTGAGATCTAGGACATTTATGACTTTTAAATGTAAAAAAATATTTTCTTTGGTTATATGTGAATCTACTAGGGGTGATGCATTACCCCCTGGAATGTATTGGTATGTCTGTATTTCTGATTTGTAGTCGCTTCTTCCAAATATAGATTATTTTCGAAAAATATGATATATATATATATATATATATATATTATAAATATAATTAAAATTATATTTAGAGTGCTATGAGAGTTTTTCAAGAAGGGTATTTTTGTCATTATAATAATTAAATTTAATTATAATTCTAATATGATTAGATATGGTCATAAATTATTTTTAATATTTTAAATAAAAATAAAATGTTAATTAATATATTGAATATAATTTCATAAATTAATAATAAAAATAATAATTATTGTAATTGAATAAAAAAATTAAACACAATATTTCTTTTAAAGAATCATTGAGTTGGTCTTGTGTTTTGGCCTCATTTTTTAATGAAAAGAGGATTCATATATGAAGATATCAAAGATTAGGTAAAAAATGGAAGTCAACCAAATGGGAAAATTATCCAACCAAATCTAATGATTGCACTACCACAAAAGTGGCCTTTAACGACATTGGTAGTTATTAACACTAGAAGATGCACTAATAAAGTCTATATTTATCAGTGCTAAATTAGTGCAGAATAAGGGTGCCCTTTATCAGTACTTTATTTTAGCGCAAATAAAGGTTACCCATTATTAGTGATTTATTTTTAGCACTGAGAAAGGGTGCCTTTTATCAATTCTTTTTTAGCACTGAAAAAGGGTACCCTTTATCAGGGCTTTTTTAGTGCTCATAATGGTCTAGAATAATGTGAAATTATTAAAAAACTATCTAGTTAATTTAAAAATTATTGTTAAAAATGAATAAATTGAATAGACATATATAAAATTTTAAAAGATTAATAAATTGTTTATATTAAACATATAGACATGTAAAATTAATAAAATAAAATAATTAAATGAATAAAAATATAAAATGATTAAATTAAGGAAAATATTAAACATTTTATTAATTAAATTATTATTGATAAAATTGAATAAATTGAATATATATATATATATATATTATAAGTATTAATAAATAGTATATATTAAATTTGGATATTTAAAATGAAACAATTGTAATCATTAAACAAAAAAAAATTACAAATGAATAAATTAAAAAATAATTTATAAACTTATTGATGAAAAAATTAATAATAAAAATGAATAAGTATAATATTTATAATATTTATAAATATTAATAAATTATATATTTTAAATATAAATATATATTATATATAAATACATATTTATAATGAATAAAATGTAAGAATTAAAAATATATTAATGACTTATTAATTTTTAATGTTATTTGATTTTTCAATTTAACATATATCAAATTTCACATGTTACATCGATCTCACATACACACACACATGTAATTAATTAATTTTTATATAAAATGCACACACAAATATATTTACAAAATTAATGAAATATTATATGGAAACACATACACCTAATATTAATGTAATTAATTCAAACCTTAGAATATTTTAGAATTTCATTATAAGATGATACATTTAAGATATTATTTTTTAAGTTAGTCAATTTTATTTATTTAGTTATTATAGTATTACACTAAGGGTATTATTTATTAATTTTTAATATTTTTTACTTTTTTATTTTGAATTTAATTGTTTTCTATTATTTTTATTTATTTATTTATTTACTATGTTTTAGTATTTTCAATATTTATTCATCTTTACTTCAATATATACATATATCCATATATTTGTTTTAATAATTTATATTTAATTATTAAGAATTATCAAATTTTTAAATATTTTCGAAGTGTAATCATTTTGAATTATTCAACATCACCCATTTTTAAAATGCATGTATTTAAGATTATATATCCACTAATAAAGTTAAAAATATATTTTTTAATAAATATTGATAAATAAATTTTTTTGTATATTTATTTTTTCTATATTTCAAATTTTGTATAATTATAATTATTATAAATAAATAAAAATTTGTTTTTAAATAAGTATTTATATAATTAAAAATAAATAATTAAAAATATTTAAAGAATTTTAATCTATAATAAATTTAGTTGATTAATTATAATTACAAGTCCTTTATCATTGATAAAGAAATATTTTTTAGTGCTTTTTTAGCACTGATTAAGATCGATCTTTATCAGCGCAAAAATGTTAGCGCTAATAAAGATGTCCTTTTTAAGCACTCAAAAAAGTACTGATAAATATCCTTTTCATCGCCACTTATAAATTTAGGGCTGATAAATATCTGATTCATTAGCACTTATAAATTTCATGTTGATAAAATGGATCTTTTTCAACGTTTTTTAAATGTTCAGTTAAAAGAGTCCCTGGTCTATTTAAAAAAATCCTAACCATGACTCAATCACTTATGATTTCCAAGATCTCACGGAACTCTCTTGCTATCAACATGACTCCTCTATGTTCCCTCAGTTAAATCAATGCTATATTTCAATGTATTTTATTTTCTACTATTACTATATCATTGTGTAATTTTTTTGGGTTCTGTATTATGTGTTTTTGTGCTGTTATTAACCACGAAGAACCCTATATCTCATCTCCTCACCACTGAACTATAGTGAGTGGTTATATTTAACCTTTTCCCTCCACAAAAAATGGTTTCGAATAAAGAGAACGATGATTTCATATAGTAAGGTCAGACAACATATGTGTACAAGTCTATGTTGATAAATAAAATAGAATTTTCACTACATGCAACTACTTTGGATTGGAAACATAATACATGAGCTTCTAAATACGCGGATAAAACTAATAAATAGAAAAATTAGAAAACTCTTTTATCATTTCTTTCTCTGTCTCTAGCATCTCAGGTTGTAGCTACTCACTCTCATCTAACCAAACTATATCAATTTTTTATCTTTTCTTCATTTCATTATAATTTTTATTCTTACAATAGAGTCCAGAACATAGAGTTGTTCTACATTCTAGTCACATTCTCTTTCTCCAACTGTTCAAGAGCATCTCTGAAAAATTATAATGAAGGATATCGTGTCACCATCATGGTCTAGTAATCCTAAATCCTCCTAGTAATTTAACTCTCTCAATTAAAACATCAATCAATCGAAATCATTGTCATAAGAGTGAAAAAATAGAAGAATATACTAGAACAATTTTATTGGTCATAGTGGATAAATACATGCAAGATGAATTATATAACTTTTAGTAGAAGTTAAAGTAATATGACTCCATATGGATGATGCACCATAAGGCCAAAGAAAAAAAACATCCAAACAGTCATGTTGTAAGTTAGAGGAAATAAAATTCCCCCTACACCTATAAACTCTTCCGATATTTTTTATTCTCATCTACTTCCAATGTCCCCAAAAACTATATATAGTAAATTAAAATTAATCCTCTAACCATTAATAACCTAACCCTCACCTAGAAAATCATCCCCCCAATCTTATTCGTATTTCCCAGTGTGAAATGTCTCATAATCATGAAATAATTGAATTTACAATTCCATTATTTGGACGCCTAATTCAATCTATAGATATTCCACCTCATCTTTTACAACAAGTTAGTGTTCTGATTGTCCTCAAAACCATCTGGTTGTATAACAACCTTGCTTTTTAATTTCACACCTAAACATAATTTATTACCTAAAAACATCACTTGATACAAAATAGAATATCGAGAGGTATAGTGTATTTGGGGTTAGGAACATTACATAACAACTTAAAACATGAAACACACAATGTTATTGAAAACTTCTTTACATGACCACACACATTCCTTTGTACTTCACATTGTATGGGATAACCTGAGGACATCCTTAATAAAAGGGTAAGGTATAAAGCCTAGTAAGGGAGTAAACAAGGAATAACATGAATAATACAATACATTTTAGTCAATAGGCCTGTCAATGGAGCATAAGAGATACAAGAACATAAAGGCATGATATAACATGATTATTATTACATGGAAATGTGGAAACAACATTAAACATGATATTAGCATGATCCAAGGCTCATTGCACATGGAACATGAGTAAACCCTCATTTCACTTGAATTATCATGAGTAAACCCACATTGCACTTGACTTATCATTATACTAATCTTTACCCAATGCATTATAGTGCTATCTGGGTGCACCCTTCTTAATCATTTCATGTCATGCATATGTGTGCCACATAGATCATATAACATGTATTCATTAAAAATCATAATTTATTCCATGATAAAGGAATGTGTAATTCCTACATGAAACTAAATAATCAATAGTTAAATTTTTATAAATGTTAATACCCTTGATAGAGAAATGGGCATGGTATTCACTACACAATGGCTTTGGCTTGGAAAATTGCAATGCAATTTAGGCAGCTTAACACTGTGTAATAAGAATTCATAAAAATGGATAATGATAGATAAATGGGTGTCTCATAATATGTACATGAAATTTATAGTAATGGGGTCATATAGATACATGTCCCAACATTGGTAATGGAATTTATATTCATAATACAAAGGAATTTCTTGAATGAGAAAGAGGAGAGAGAAATCCCCTACATAATTTTGGCATGGTAACAGGTGTAAATGGTAGGAATTAATGAGAGAGAGAAAATGGGTCTCTCGTAATTCAAACATAAGAAGATAAATTTGGGGGAGGTTCAAAAACATACCCCAACATTTTTAATTAAAAGAAAAATAGTATAATAACATAATGAAATTTGGACAAAAAAGAGAGTGGAAGAAATCCCTAACTAGGATGTGTGATCCCAAAGGATTGTGGGAGGATTGATAGAGTCTTCTTAGGAGGTTAGGGAATATTGGGAGGATTTTAGAGAGAGGGGGTCATAGGTTCGTCTATCTCTAAAGTCTTTTAGTTAAGAGGAAGTGGGAGCTTGGGTGGGTTTTTATAAGAAAAGATATGGAATTCTTTGTTATTTTTTGTATTAGACACCACACATTAAATTAATCAAAACCACAAACCAAACTATGTTTTTTGGACATGGTTTTTTCCAAAGGGGAGTGAAAAACATTATTTTATAAGGCCAATGGGTGAACGTTTTAAAATATTATGCTTTCTTATGTGGGGTTGAGTCACACTCTCAAAGAAATAAAGTTAAATAGTTAAAAGGTTTTATAAGTTTGTAGGGTCCACCAAAGCTTTGTAAAATAAATCAAACAAACCAAAAACTACATTATTTTAAGGGAAACACATATATTGTCTAAAAATATCATTTATAGTATTTTATTACATCCCAATTGGGACATTATGATGTCATAAAACACATTATATAATTAAACAGTATTTAATTTTTACCCAAAAATTTGATTGTCCCAGAAAATTATTAAAAATTCACTATTGGATAATTTTGACATCCTGATACCCAAAATAATATTCATTTTATCTAATTATTTTATTAAATATTATAATTTTACTTCTAAAATAAAAACTGACATTTATAGAAAACACATGGGTTTTGATAAAAACAAGATTCAAACCTTAAAAAAATCACAATTGTATTCATAAAAATTATACGAAAATTTATATTTAATAAAAAAATTAGTAATAATATTTTATTTAAATATTATTTAATTCAAAAATCCATTAACTCATAAAAATTGATTTCTAAAAATAATATTTGTGCTTCAAAAACTATTTACAAAGTAAGAATAATAAAATGATTGTATATTCTTTATTCTATAAAAATTAATTCACAATATCATAGTGCTAATTTCTCGTTACATAAATCCTTATAATAGTCGCATAAGACCTAAGGGTAAGTTTTGAGATGGTTATAGACTCTTGGGGTGGCTCAGATTACATTTCTCGGGTGGTAATCCCTATCAATATCCACATATCTCTTAGGCTATTTCGTTCAAGTTTAACATGTTGAAGCTTTACTTGGGCTTGGTCAAGAGTGAGGCCCAATGACTCCACCTACTTTCCGTGCTCTGAAAAATGGGCTTCGTATGGACAAATTCCACTGGATGAGGCCATTTCTTCCTTTTTTTTGTGTTAATTGGATTTGTTAAAACCCTATATTTATATTAATCATGTGATCACTATTCAAATTCTATATTAGAAATGGTAAAAATTCTTAACAATATTTGGAAATCCAAAACCAATGAATTTCATATGTTATATAACCATTTTACATAATAATACATTTAATTAGGTCAAGAGGAATTTTCCTTAATAAATGCTTAGGTTTTTACAATCTTCCCCCCTTAAGAAATTGCACCCTCGGAATATTATTTTCCCACAATAAAACAGATGTGAGTAACTCTACTTCATCACTTCCTCTAATTCCCACATTGCCTTTTTAAACTTGTTGTTTCACCACAACACCATGATGAAGGTAATTGTCTTATTTCGTATAAATTTTCCCTACAATATAAGATCTTTACCGGATTATCTTCATAGGAGAGATCATTCTTCAATGTTACCACCAATGGATTGAGTACATGTGATGGGTTAGGTATGTACTTCCTTAAGAGTGATACATGGAATACATCATGTACTTGAGATAGGTTTAGTGGGAGTGTTATTCGATAGGCCACTACTCCAATGTGATCAAGGATCTCAAATGGGCCGATGTACCTTGGACTAATCTTTACCATCTTCCTAAATATCATAACTCTCTTCCATAGTGATATGTAGAGGAATACAATGTCTCCAACATCAAACTCTAGGTCGCATCGACGATTGTCAGCAAAGCTCTTTTGTTGACTCTGAACAGCTTTAATGTGTTTTCGGATGTTTTTAACCCCCTCCACCATTTCTTCAACAATTTGTAGACCAATGAGTTTTCTCTCCCCATCTTTATCCCAACATACTGGTGTTCTGCACCTCTTCCCATAAAGGGATTGATAAGGAGCCATTAAATGCTTGAGTGGAAACTTTTTTTGTAAGAGAACTCAACTAGAGGGACATTTTGATCCCATACACCTTTTAAGTCCATCGAGCAAGATCTAAACATGTCCTCAAGTGTTGGGATAGTCTACTCAGATTGGACATTAGTTTATGGGTGATAAGTCGTATTGAATTTCATCTCAGTATCAAGATCATGTTGAAGACTCTTCCAAAACATAGAGGTGAATAATGGATCTCGATCAAATACAATCGATAGTGGTACTCCATGCATCCTTACCACTTCTCTAATGTATATCTGTGCCGGTTGATCCAATGAGTAATCCTCTTTAATTTCAATGAAGTGTGTAGTCGTTGTAAGATGATCCACAGCAACCCAGATAGAATTGTTTTCTTTTGATGTCTTCAGATGTCCGATGAAAAATTCCATGGTGATGTTATACCATTTCCATGATGGTATGGGTAATGGTTGCATCATCCCCTAAGGCTTCTACCTCTCACCCTTCACTTTTTGAAATACCAAACATATTGATGTATACTCAGTGATCTATTTCTTCATGTTATCTAACCAATAATGCTCTCATAGATCTTGATACATCTTTGCATTTCCTAGGTGAATGAGAAAATTCTAACTATGTGCATCATCCAAAAGTTCTTCCTTTAACTCTGAATTTTATGGAACACATAGTCTTGTCCCAAATATCAAAATTCATTCTTCATTAACAATGAAATACGAGTATTTCCCTTTTCTGATAGTTTCCACCATCAAAATTACCACATCATCCTTTTGATCACCCCTTAACGATTCAAAAATATATAGTTGAACAATCATTTGTTAATGGATTGATGATGTTCCCTTCATTATGATTCCCATTTCCATATTTATCAAATCTAAGAATATTGGATCCTTCTTAATTATCATCAATGACTGTATTTCTGGGTCCTTTCTTCTTAGAGAATCTGCAACCTTGTTCACTTTCCCATGGTAGTAATGGATTGAGAAGTAATAGTCTTTTATCATCTCTAACTATCTTCATTGGCGCATGTTCAACTCTTTCTGTGTGAATATATACTTGAGGCTTTTGTGATCCGTGCATATTTTACACTTCTCCCCAAAGAGGTATTGCTTCCAAATTTTTAATGTGAATATTACTATAGCAAACTATAGATCATGTGTCGGATATTTTTTCTCATGAAATTTAAAATTCTTTGAAGCATATGAAATGAATTTTTCATTTCGCATCAACACATAGCCCAGGACCTTCTTCGAAGCATCACCAAATACCACATATTTTTCTCCACTTGTGGGTAGTGTGAGAACAAGTGCAGTGATAAGCCTCATTTTCAACTCCTTGAAACTCTCTTCACATTCATCACCCCAAACAAACTGGATTCCTTTTTGAGTTAGCTTGGTAAGAGTGTTGGACAATCATGAGAAATTTATCACAAATCGACGATAATATCCAGCTAACCCCGTGAAGCTATGGATATCCATTTTCAATGTTGGCCTCAAACATCCCTCAATTATGGATATCTTGTAGGGATCCACATATATCACATTTATTCTGATGGTATGACCCAATAATGTGTCATCCTTCAACTATAACTCACCCTTTCTGTACTTTTCATAGAGCTTATCCTTTCACAAGGTCTCCAATATAGTGCTTAGATGCTCCTCATGCCCCCCTTGGTTTTGTAGTATATTAGAATATCCTCTATAAAGTCCACTTCAAATTTTTCAAGTTAATATCTAAAGACTCTATTAATAAAGTCCATGCTTTTTTTTGGATAATTAATGAGTTTGGAATGCATTAGTATGAATTCATAGTGCCAGTACCGTGTATGAAGAGAAGTCTTGGGGATATCCTCCTTCTCCACCCATACTTGGTAATTTCTTGACCGCAAATCCACCATGGAGAAGTATTATTCTCCACATAGATAATCGAACAAGTCATCAATTCATGGCATATGATACTTTTTCTTTATTGTGATTTTGTTGAGATTACGATAATCAATACCAAGGCGCATTGACCCATCCTTCTTCTTGACGAAGAAAAATGGTGCACCCCATGGTGAAGACCTTGGGCATGTGAACTCTTTATCCAAATTCATATGTATTAGTTTTTTCATCTCCTCAAGCTCTATAATAGCCATTCTATACGTATTCTTGGATATTGGTAACTCCCCTTGTATAAGATCGATTGAGAATTCAACATCTCTTCTAGGAGGAATACTAGGAAATTCCTCAGGAAACACTTCAGAGAAATCCATCACAATAAGAATGTATTCAAGGTTGGTTTCTTCCTTACACTCGATTATCTGAGCCAGATACGCATGTTCATAGGGTAGTAATATCCATGCCTAAGATGATGGTGCTAAAGAAGATTCATCTTCCTCCTTGCACTTGTATAGAATCAGAGGTCGATTCTCCATATGGAAATTTATTTTCCTCTCATGGTAATTTATGTTGGATCTATATAGATAAATCCAATATATGCTAAGAATTGCATCAAATTCCACTAGAGGGAGTATGAAAAGGTTTACAGAGAAGTTAAATCGACAAATTATGAAAGGGGAGGAGTTATATTCATGGGATGCAATGATTTCTCCATTTTTCGTACTCACCAACAACTTTACTTCGATGATTTTTTGTGGTATTGGGATTGTTCAACTAAACATCAGTGATATACAATAATGAGTAAAACCAGAATAAAAATGTATGTTCACTATTCTTAAATGAATAACTAGCGTACCATTCTCTAATTAGTTTTTGTCATTCACTTTGGTGGTAGTGATGGAAAAATATCACCCTTTCTTCCTTAGAGGTTGTTGGTTGCATATGAAAAACCTTGTCTGAGGGAACTAGTTTTCAAAGTGCCTTGGTTATTTATATTTGAAGAAATGAAGAATGAGTTGAGAATTGAATGGAGCATTCATATCCTCTTTCATAGACACAAGTTTCTCTTTTTGAAATTTAATGTCTAGGTGGCCTTATCTTCCACACCTAAATAATTTCTTCATCCCCTTCATGAAATTCCAGGGGTGTTTCTTTCCGCACCATTGTCAAGTGGGATACTGTATTTTCTTAGCACTATTAGATTTATCCATTGGACGACCAGAATTGAAGTCCACCTTTAACTTATTATCCCCATGATACCCCTGATATTATTTGATATCTATTTCAACTTTGAGGGGACATCGAACAATTTCCTTATAGCTCTCGATGTCACGAATCACTAGGGATTTCTATAGGCTAGGCTTTATCCCACCAAAGAAGTGGTCAAACTTACATTCGGGGGTAATGACAAAGACGGAAGCATATCATGAAAGCCTTTTGAAGTTTTCCTTGTATGCTCTGCTGTATTTGTCATATTTTTACTTGAGGTCAAGGAAGTACTGTTCTATCTTAAGTCAGAGGGTGTGAGGAAAATATTTATCGATTGTTTTGGGAAATCCTTCCAATCCAATGCCTTGATCTCTTCCTCATGCATCATATTTTTTTATCAATGTCCACCATTGATCAGTTTCACCCTTCATATGATAAGAATCTATAAGAACCTTATATTGGTCATAAAATTGAAGGATGGATAATCTATTCTCAATGTAGTTGCTCCATTGTTCAATGATTGGGGGATCATATGATCCATTAAAAGTAGGAGGCCTTTGTCTGATAAATCTCTCGATTGAAACATGATCTTTATTATGGGGGGGGGGGGGTTAATGTTCATCTTAACCCAAGATTCTATTAAAAACTTGAGTTAAATAAGAGAGTACCCAGACAAATTTTATGATCCACACTCCCATGGGATTGGGAATCTCATTAAAATAGTCATAACATTGATCTTCGCATCGGTTGTTAACTCGAGTCCTCCTACTATAAGCCATTGGCTGGAATAAAAATAAATTTAGGGGTAACACACAAAGGGTAATCCAAATACAAACGGATAACTTATAAATTACTTTTATTTCCTTAACTTATTAATGTATAGGACTCAATCTATGTTATCCATGATCTAATTCTCAACAAACATTTAAAGGGTCATTATTTTATTCCATTAAAAATGGTTTATACTATGCTTATGAATTTACCAAAGCATATACCATCAGAGTGTCGTAACCAAGAGTTCAAAAAATCCTTTTTTTTGTACCATTTCCAATTTGAGTCTAGCTTAGAGTAGTGTTTTTAGGTTTTACCCCTAGATACATCTATTCCCGAGCCGCTTCTACCAGCTTGTATCCTGATAGGGATGAAATTTACTGATAAACCACATACTCAATACTCACAAAAATTTAGGGTTTTTTTTATTATACTTAGTCTTATACCTAAGTTTTCTACTAGGGTTTTCTATTCATAATCCCAAAATTAACTAAACCAATACTATGATACCAACTATAACATCCCTTATTTTTTACTTCACACATAAACATAATTTATTACATAAAACCCTAACTTGATAAAAAAAATATAATATTAAGAGGTATAGTGTAATTAGGGCTTAGTAACATTACATAACCATATAAAACATGAAACACACAACTTTATTAAAAACATCGTTTACATGACCACACACATTCTTTCATACTTAGCATTGCAGGGGATAACCCGAGGACATAAATAAGAAAAGGGTGATCTGTAAAGACTAGTAAGGTGGTAAAAAAATCATAACATGGATAATATAGTACATGTTTTTCAATAGACATATCAATGGGGTATGAGATATACAAGAACATAAAGGCATGATATAGCATGATTATCATAACATGGAAATATGGAAACAACATTTAATATGATATTAGCATAATCCAAGACTCATTGAAAATAAAGCATGATTAAACCTTAATTTCACTTGAATTATAATTATTAAACCCTCATTGCACTCTATGCATCATGATACTAATCTTTATCCAATGCATTGGAGCGCTATCAGGCGCACCCTTCTTAATCATTTCATGTATTGCACAAATGTGCCACATTGATCATATAACATGGATACATTAAACATCATCATTTATTCCACGATAAATAAATGTGTAATTATTATAGGAAATTAAATAAAAAATAGTTAAATATGCATAATGGTGAATAAACTTGATAGAGAAATGGGCATGGTATTCACCACATAATGACTTTGGCTTGGAAAATCACAGTGCAATTTCGACAGCATAATGACGTGTCATAAGAATTAATTGAAATGGTTAATGAGATAAAAAGGGGTGTAACATCATATTTATATGAAATGGATAGTAATGGTTCATATAGATACATGTCCCATCATATGTATTGGAATTTAGATTCATAATACGAAGGAATTTCTTGAATGTGAACAAGGAGAGAGAAATCCATTACAGAATTTCGGCATGGTAACCGGTGTACATGGGAGGAATTAATGAGAGGTAAATGGGTATATCATCATCCAAAAATATGGATTTAAGTATGGGGGAGGTGATAAAACATGACCCAACATTTGAAATTGAAAAAAATGTTATAATAACATAATGGAATTTGGACAAAAAGGAGAAAGAAAGAAGTCCCTTACATGGGTGTGTAATCCCAAAGGCTTGGGGAGGCTTGATAGACGCTTTTTATGAGTTTAGAGAATCTTGGGAGGATTCTAGTGAGATGAGGGTAGAGTTTGTTCGATATCCCAAGTCTTTTAGTGAAGAGTAAGTGGGAGCTTGGGTGGGTTTATATAAGAAAAATAGAGGGAATTCTTTATTATTTAGGTTTCGACACCGCACATTAAACTAATCAAAACCACAAACCAACCCATGGTTTTTGCCCATGGTTTTTGAAAAAGGGGAGCAGAAAACATTATTTTAGAAGTCCAATGTCCATAATTCTTAAAATATTATCCTTTCTTATGGGGAGGTGAGTCACACTCTCAAAGAAATAAATTTAAAAACTTAAAATGTTTTATAAGTCTTGGAGGGTTCAGTAAAGCTTTGTAAAACAAATAAAACAAACCTAAAATCACATCATTTTAATGGTAAAACATATATTGTCCTAAATTTTCATTTATATTATTTTATTACATCATTATTGGGTCATTATGATGTTATAAAACACATTATATAATTAAATTATATTTAATTTTTACCCAAATATTCGACTGTCTCATAAAATTAGGAAAAATTCACCATTGGATAATTTCAATTTCATGATTAAAAAAATGATACTCATTTTATCTAAATAATTTTCTAAATATGTTTTTTTTACTTTTAAAATAAAAATTGACATTTATAGAAAACTCATGGGTTTTGAAAGAAACAGCTTTAAACATTAATAAAAATCACAATATTATTCATAAAAATTATACGATAATTTATATTTAATAAAAATTAATTTTGTTATAATATTTTATTTAAATATTATTTAATTCAAAAATCCATTAATTCATCAAAATAGATTTCTAAAAATACTATTTGTGCTTTAAAAACTATTTACAAAGTAACAGAAATAAAATGAATGTATATTCTTTATTCTATAAAAAAAATAATGCACATATTCATAGTGTTAAGGTCTTGTTACATAAACCCTTATAACACACACATAAAACCTAAAGGTAAGGTGTGTAATGGTGAAAAACACCTGGGGTGGCTCGGATAACATTGCTATGGTGGTAATCTCTTTCAACTTCTACTTCTCTTGTAGGCAGTTCTATTCAAGCTTAACCTGTTGAAGTTTGGCTTGGTCTTGGTCAAAAGAGAAGCCCAATAACACCACCTCCTTTCCACTCTCCTAAAAATGCGCTTTATATAGAGAAATTATACTGGATGAGTCCATCGCTTTATTTTTCTTGAGTGAATTGGATTTGTTAAAGCCCTATATTTATAATAATCATGTTATCACTATTCAATGACTATATTAGAAATGATAAAAATTATAAATGGTATTTTGGAATCCAAAACCAAATAAGTGCATATGTTATATAATAATTTCACATAATAATAAATTTAATTAGATAAAGATAAATTTTTATTAATAAATGTTTCGGTCGTTACAGGTTTCTTTTTATTGGTTTTTGGCATAGCGGAAGCTTGTGGATGGCATAAACAACTCAAAATTTTAGTCATTATTTTTGGATATTAATTTTTTCATATTTTTAAAAATTCATGACCATTGAAAACAATATATTTCTTTACTAAAGAAAAATCACAAAACTAGAAGTGGGGGGTCATCAAATTTGTTTTATAATTAATTTATAAGTAGATATAGAATTACCACAACATGTAATTACACTTTTTAATGACATGGTTAATGATATTTCAACATAATATTTTTATGCTACTAGATCCAAGGGAATAATACCTATAGGGATCCACTTGGGAACCACAATCTTTTAACATCATGGGAACCACAATCTCTCTCTCTATATCACTCTCTCACTTATCTATACCTACACAATTCCACCATTACTCTGTAAAATCATTTCATCTTCATATGAGACCACTTTGAACGACATCTCCATCCACTGTTGTGAATGAATCAAACAACACAAAGTAGTCCCTCTTTCAAATTATCCTTCCTCACATCACTATGTTTCTAAAGTTCACTGATGAAATACCTCCCACTCAAATTGTATTCACTAATCTCTATGAAATCCACTTCAATGGATTTTTGTACCATATCTCCAAACTCATTATTCAAATCTTTTATACATTCATCCTCCCAAATTAATACATTCGAAGAACAGAAAACTGATACCGATAAATTAATCAAAACATAATGAATGAATTTTTTTATTAACTTGTTATGCATTTTCTTATACAAATAACTCAGTTACTTTTAACAATAGTTCATGAAAAAATACTTTTATTTTGAGTGCATTCACATTAGATCCTATTATAACTCTTCAGTTAGGAATACTTGGATGAGAATAATAGTATGATGAGTAGCCTCTTGAAAATTCTAATGTTTCGCATTTTTTTTCTAAAAAAACACACTAAAAACCGATTTTGAGTATATTATGAGTGGAAGGTATATTATAAAATAACATTTGGACCATAATGATGGGATTAATGCTATTTTAATGTTGTTTTGAAATCCATCATCAAGAGACGGAAGGCAATCAAGCATCTGAGGATAGATTAAATAAAGGCATTGAAGGTCAGTTGTGCTACAATATTTAAGTATTATATCTCTATTCAATACAATAACAATTTTCAGAAAATATGCATTCAATTTTGGACATTTATGTATATAGTTTATTGTATTGTTGTTATTTAAGACAAATTAAATTTTTGACTACTTATTCATAAAATTTATTTTGCAGATGATGATGTTACCAATCTAGATGAAAAATATACTATTGATTATGAAACTATAGAATTATTATGGGATCAATAACATATTGATGAAAAAACAACAATGATACAACATCATAGTAGTGAATAAAATAATCAATGAAATAAATAAGTGTATAAAATTAGATTTTGGTTGGAATCAACATGGCCAACCTCTTAACCCCAATAATTCAATGGTTATTAGTTATCTTGGGGTCACAATGAGGATGAATCTATATATTGATATTGATTCATGGTACCACATCCAACCAGTAAAAATATAAATCCTTTGTAAGGATATTATAGTAATGTTAAAATATAATTTCTCTATTTTACTGAAAAAACAACAATGATATAACATCATAGTGGTGAATAAAATAATCAATGAAATAAACCAGTGTATAAAATTAGAGTTTGGTTGGAATCAACTTGGAAAACCTATTATCCCCAATAATTCAATGGTTATTAGTTATCTTGGGGTCACAATGAGAATTAATGTATTGATTGATATTGATTCATGGTTCCACATCTAAAAAATAAAAATGAAAATTCTTTTGAAACGATATAATGGTAATGTTAAAATATACTTTCTCCATTTTACTGAAAAATTATATAATTAAATGTTGATTTAATTTATGTTGGTTCTTATAGAGTTAATTTATTTTAAAATATTTCCATAAGAAATTTTTCTTAATGGCCACCAGAAAATATCATAGATTCATCCAGACTCTTCTTATGATGATTCATATTAGGGTTACTAAGAGGAAAATATAGCCCCGTCCACTATTTATTTATGCACACATTATAATGGTGGAAACATGGACTCTTTTCATCAATCGTCATAATGAGAAATCTTTTCATGTGAATTACAGTTGATAATATATGATTAGACATTATTAATTTTATACAACTTGATTAAAAATTGTTAATTTATGAAACAACAAAAAATATCTTAAAATAAAGAACATACATCAAAACCAACGTAATATTATCATAAAGAAAGGATGAGGTATGCTTTATTTGTTGAGGAAAATAGAATTTATTATAAATAAAAATAAAAAAATAATGTTATATGAAAAGACATAAGTTACTTCATTAATAGGAATATTTATTAATCAAAATATAAATCTACTTCCATCCCATTTCATGTTCTATGGAAGGAGGCTCTTATAAAAAAGGAGAGAAAATTAATTGAAGAAAACACAAAAACAGTATGGGAAGAATGTGTAAGTATGACATAATTGTAATTCATTATGATTTATTACAATATTACATTAAAATATCTATTTATTTTTATATTTTTTATTTTTTATATTAAAATCAGCAACAACCATACATGAAGAAAACCTACATTAAATCTCTTTGAAGCATCTTGAACAATATGGTCGTGTTAGAGGATGAGGTTTTGAAGTATCTACTCAAACATATTTTGATAATATAAAACCACATAAAGATACATATAATATGGTGATATGATTTCAGACACATATAGACTCACTATAAGATATTATCTTGTGGTCTAGATTGGCATACCAATGTATAAGAAAGGATCCAAGTGAAATGGCGATGCAACAAAAATACACACATGAACCAAATGACCCCACTTTCTTTGAGGATAGTAATTCACCCTAAAAGTATACCTTACTCTAGGTAATCAATTTTTTTCATTAATATTTCTCTAAAATGTGAATCATAAATCTTCCTATAATATTATATTACTATAATTTTGAAGGGTATAGTTGTATGTGATTTTTATCTACCAACACCCACACATTGTTATGTTGTGATTGGTAGAATGTATAATATCTAAAGAGACTAGATACACCATAATGAACTATCAAAATATCACATGAGAGTGACGATAGAGGTATCTCATGATTCGACTACTAATTATCCAATTCCACTTGATGGTCTGGATATTACAATAGTCATTGAGTCTATTACAGCTTTCATTGCATAGTTGTATAATCATATAATGATACATGAGGTTTATCTTTAACAAATTTTTTCATATAAAAACATGTATAAGTTGATGGTAAATGTTATGAGGTGAGGTTTTATATTATATATGGATAAATTGGTGGAGAAACGAAAGTTCAAATATAAAAAATCTAGTGAATAGACCAAGAAAACAAAACTACCTCGTGAGAGTATCATCCCCCCCACCAATTCCAGAGCAACATTTCTTTATTTATAAATTTATACAGAGACCATATTTAATGATAATACTATGTCTTACATTTAATATGATGAATAAATGTATATATATTCCTTGAGAGACAAAATTTTTATGTATACTATAAATGATAATCTCAAGCATGAATGGTTGGGAATCTCATTTGTGAATAAAAACAAAAGGTACATTTTTTAATATATTTGTCCAAATAGTGATCTAATATGTCTATTAATTTTAATAACTATCATATTTTTTAATTCATTTATATCTGTTTCGCGCGGAATCCGGGGATGACCTCCTGGACGGGACATTCAAACGTTCCGATCGGTTTCTAACGGGTTTGTTTGTAGAACCGGAAACATCCAATGATTCCACATCCGTTTGGACCTACTTTCCAAAGGCAGGCGCTCATTAGCTTGTGGGCTAATGAGGCTTAGGAATTTGCATTGGTCGAGAGGATGGGAGGTCGGACTCATCACACCTTTTTGAGGGGAATTATTGTCTACTCCGGGACTCTCTTTATAGATTTAAGTTAAGTTCGTGAATCCTTATTACATTACCAACTATAAAATGAGCTTTCCTTTAGTTTCAACAATCAATGATTAAATATGCAAGAAATTTAGAGAATCTTTTATATGTATTCGAGGTTCTTCATCAATATAGAATCATCTATATTTGTTTAGAGATTCTTGGTCAATGGTATCCTTCAAAACATTTATATAAAAGTCTCTTGGTCATTTTGATGACCAGGCTGGTTTTAAAGCCACTCAGTGGGGCACTTGAAGTTTATCGTCATTCAGAAGGACAGAGATTATTTCAATGTTGGGATCGAACCCATAAATGGGATACCTACGTATCCTTTGTTTTGAAAAAGGAATCAGAACCCACGTAGTTCGAGGAATGGGATATGATGTTTATGATTGATGGCTCAAAGATGAATGTCATAATTACTTTTACACTCTAAGCTCACGTGAGTCATGCTCGGTGTGAGAAACAAGAGGTATTGGTAAAATTTAGACAATTGTTCCATAAAAGATGCAATCATAATAATTTGTTTTGGGGCTTATGTATAGATGACTGCGCAGATAGACGAAGGTTTAGGATTTACTTTTAGGGAGAAAATCCAAGAACAGGGTCCACAAAGTTATATGTGCTTCATGGAGATTTGAATACTCTAATCTTGGGGCTTACTCCTAAGGAGGATGCCCAAGTTAGGAGGGGACTTATGATTGGGTTTTATTCCTGAAAAGGAAACCCAAATCAAAGGTAATTTATGACTGGTTAAGAGAAATTTTAAGAGACTTGGGGCTTACTCCTAAGAAGAATGCCCAAGATTTATGACTAGGACTTATTCCTGAGAAGGAAGCCTAGGTTAGGGGACTTGGGGCTTACTCCTGAAAAGGAAGCCCAAGCTTATGACTGAGTCTTATTCCAGAAAAGGAGACCCAGGTTAGGGATTAAGGTTTGGGGCTTACTCCTGAGGAGGATGCCCAAGATTAAAGGACTTGATTGGGGCTTATTCTTAAGAAAGATGCCCAGATCAAAGGTTTTTATAACTGGGGATTTATTCCTGAAAAGGATACCCAGGTTAGGATTCTCTCATCTTAAAGGATGAGGTTGAAATGAATGAACTCTCAATCTTTGGTGACATAAAGATGTTTAAATCACTAGGTTTTGAGAGATATTTCACAGAATTCCTTTCAGATAAGGATGTCAAATCAAGAAATCATGCCATAAATGGCTTTGAAGAGTATCTTGAAGACTGAATCTTGAATAGGAAGGGTGAAATGGCTTAAGATGGGTAAAAATGGGCAAGATGGGCACCCAAAAAGCTAGGGGCGCGCAAGTCTTGAAAGGCGCGCAAGTCCTGCGGCGGCGCGCAAGTATTGGTCGCGCAAGTATACTTGCGCGACATGAGGGGTACTTGCGCGATTTTCAACCAGTATTGAAATGCTTGAGCGACTCTTTATAAAACCCTTTACCATCCTCTTGAGGTTCTTCCAGAAGAGGGACGCGCAAGTTATATTGTAGGAATTAAGTAGGCGCGCAAGTGTTTGATAAGTTTCAACACTTAGGCCTTCCTTTTTCTCTTTAGATCTTCCGTTCTAGGTAAGAAATTACCTTAGAAGTGTTCCGGAAGCTTTGAGAAGAGACTTGGGCGTCGGGAGCTTCAATCCGAGTTTCTGGAAGAAGATCCTCCATGAATGGGGGGCCCACAGGGTCTATTTATAGGCAAAAGAAGACCCCGGGCGGTTACCGGGCGGTTACCAATTAGGTCGCGCAAGTCACCTGCGCGACCAAGGTAGTCGTGCAAGTATACTTGCGCGACAGTGGTAAGACTTGCGCGGTGAATTGGCTTTTGATCCTTTGTTCATGCTTTTGTCGATTTTTTATGTTTTCTTCAAAGGATGAATCACTTTCAGCTGAGATATTCCCTTTTCCGATCTTTAGATTCTGTGACGAAAGGAGCGTCAACAAAAGTCCCCCCTCAGAGTTGGATCCGGAGAGAAATGAGGATTTGACTATGAGGAAATCGAATCCTTCCAAAGGAAAAGGGAGGCGCGCAAGTTTTCAGTACGCACAGGGTGGCGCGCAAGTGTGCATCGCGCAGGCCTTAATTGCTCTGGGTACGGCGCGCAGGTAGGCTTCCGAGCCTATAAATACACGGCCTCACCTCCGTACAAGTATCCGGATTTCCGGACATCATCCCTTCTCGAGCTCTCGCCGCGCAGGTCACCTTGACCGCGCAAGTTGCTCTGTTTTCTAGGGTTTCCTCGATGTCGCGCCACTGTAAAGGTATTTGTACTTGCGCGGTTTATACTTGCGCGTCAAAAACTAGAGCGACACACAAATACTTGCGCGCCATGTTTAGACTTGCGCGATTTAAATGCCTTAGCCATTTTTCCAAATTTCTTTACAAATTTTATGAAAATAAACCCATTTAAGAGTTAGTTTATTCATCTTTTGTGCAGATTCAGTGGTTCCCAAGGGAATTGAAACGGCTGATGAACTGGCTAGAAAGCGGATTGATGACATGATGAACATTATTGGCCATGATTACTATGATATCTGTGACAGCACTTTCCCAGATTTGGATAAGTATTTGAAGAAATATCATCTTAACTTCCCACAGAGCATCTACCTGTCTCTGTGTGTTCATGGTCATCTGCAAGGAGTCAATGTTCCAAATGCAAACAATTATACACCTGAGATGCAGCTGCACTGCTACTTCTCTATTTCGGTTATGCTGTGCATTAAGAGTAACAACAATGGTGTGAACTTTCAAATTTTTCCTCCATGTCATTCCCTTGCAGATATGAAAATGGAAAACCCATGGGCTGAAATGTTTTCCACTGCCGGTTGGTGGAGAGAAGACAAACATGGTATTAGAGCAATATCTGAAAAGAGTACTCTCTCCAAATGGCTCTTTACTTCCAATGCTCCATTCTCAAATCCACGTATCCATCTTCCAAGTCTCTTGGACAGAGACAGAGTCACTGTTTGATCAGCAGAAAATTTTCTCAAACCGCACTCAAGAACATCCTTTTACAATTGTTCCAAGAAGAGCTGGTATCACTGCATCTCTTATTGTATCCAGTTGAATGAATGAATTCTAGGTGGTTGCTAATGAAGATCGGGATGCCGTAAATCAAATGAAGTGTTATGTTGAAAGCCTCTTGTAATTCTTGAAAGAAAAAGAAGAGACTCCAGTCTGTGGATGTCCTTCTAACTCTTGTGTATCAATGAAAAACACTTTTGTCTTCAATCATTTGTACTTGCATTCTTCCATTACCTGCTTCAAATTTACTTAAGCCAATGGGCTTAGTAAGCATAGTTTGATTTTTACTAGGATTATTACAAATAACCCTACAAACTTTGAACCTTTTAACTGCTCAATATTACCTGAATCATACAAAAAATGTATATTTAGTGAGCTGGAACTTGACTTTTATTCAGAGTTCCTTTGTCTTTTGTGTGGGCAGTTTAAAGTCATGCACGCCGGACATAAAGGGGCTAATGTTTAAGGTCGAAATAGCTTTGACCGAAAAATGGATTAAAATGGATTCAATTCCTTGACAATTTATCTGAAAACATATTTACCATACTCAAGTATGAGGGAAAAAATGTAAACTATGGCTTAAGAATATTTGAATCTGAGGAATGATATGAAAAAGAGCTAAATAGCATTAGAAGGGGTAGTTTCCAAGAATGAAGTTACTATTATTTAACAAAACCCGTTAGGGGGTTGAAATATGCAGGGCCACCTATGGGCATTGGCTGCATAGTCAAATAAAATAGCATCTTTTGGCTGACAAGTCTGTTATGTGGACTGTTTATGCAAGGCCACCTATGGGCACGTGCTGCATAGTCAGGCAAAAGAACTCCCAGAAATTTACTTTCCTAGTGCTAAAAGCCAGTGAAAGTTTATGGAGATTCAAATTTTCTAAAGCATAGAGTTTGTTGTATGGAAAGAGGTACTTGAATATGGAGAAGATATTTCCAAACAAGAATATCGAAGAACTGGATGAATATCACTCCTACGAAGGTCTGACCCAAACGTAGGGAAGAAGAATAAACCATAGACTTGAATACTTTCAGATCATGAAAAAGGATATGGGACAAATACGTTAAGGATGGCTATTTTTTGCGGATCCCTACATACTGTCGTTTAAGACAAATAAGGAAAAAAGAGGCATTCTTCCCAAGAATGAAGTTACTATTATTTAACAAACCCGTTAGGGGGTTGAAAACGTGCAGGGCCACCGATGGGCATTGGCTGCATGGTCAAATAAATAGCATCTCTTGGCTGACAAGTCTGTTATGTGGACTGTTTATGCAAGGCCACCTATGGGCACGTGCTGCATAGTCAGGCAAAAGAATTCTCAGAAGTTTGACATTTTTGTGACTATAAGTCATGAAAAGGGTTATGAAGATCTGAAAATATTTAAGGTTAGGATTATAATACATAAAGATGGGTATTTTCCAATGTATATAGAGATACATAGGTCAATGAAAACCATAATCATGTTGTGGCTGGGTCCTGAATTGAAACTTGGACTTCACTACGTATCTCATAAGAATGAGAATCAAGCCATACGTAGTTCTTGAAATGCAATTTAACGTCGTGCAGGACGAAAGTATGAGTGATCTTAGTTTAGGGTCATAGAATTCGGACCATAATAATGAATACACAGTGTGTGTTTTCATGAAGACTTTTCAGCCAAGGGATTGAAAGTGAAATTTGGGGTTAGGCCCAAAAGACTTGGGACTGGATTCGAGGGACACTCGAATGTTCCTACGTATCCCATAAGGATGGGAATCAAGTCCACGTAGTTCTAGAACTACCCTTTGTACAAATTTGGTTCGTACATGTGAAGGGTGAAAAGGGGACTTTAGTGCAATGATGGTTTTAACCTAAAATAAAAAGTTTAGGCATTACCATGTATGTACGTAGTCTTTTGAAAAATGAAAACCATGATTGAAAAAGAATCAATGTTAATAATGGTTCCTTCTCAAATGAGGAAATCAAAGAATATTGTAGTTTATGGTCGTACCGGACAAAAAGTGTTGTATAGTTTAACGTCATATAACAAGGACGAAAGTGAATCAATGTAAAGATATTGATTCCAGGGGTGGTTTCACAAATCATCATCATATGAGATGGTGGTGAACCAATGTGAAGAGATTGTTTTTGGGCTTGAACCTTTGGGAGGTTGCCTACATACCCAGCCTGGAGGGCAAGGATCAAAGTCCGTGTAGTTCAATTAAAGAATGAATTAATGACCAAGTTGTTCTTGTGGACAATGATCTAAAAAAAATGTTGTTGGGACTTACACATGGTTAGTGGCCCAAAGGGAGTGTTATGGTTGATGTTCGCTCTAAGCTCACGTGAGTCATACTCGGTGTGAGAAACAAGAGGTAATAACAACCTTAACGATGTACAGTTTAATGTCATGTAGGACATAAAAAAAAGGGACTTTCTGTACAGTTTAGCGTCATGTAGTTAAGACGATGGGGACAATATAGTTTAACGTCATATTGGACGAAAGGGGGATTGTGCAGTTTTAATGTCATGCTAGAATTTTGATGATTATATAGTTTAACGTCTTTCCGGACGTGAGGGACTTTTATACAGTTTAGCGTCATGTAGTTAGGACGTCACAGTTTAACGTCTTGCTGGACATATTTGCAAATAGTTTATGGTCATATACATGGACCAGGGATGATGCAGTTTAAAGTCATACGAGACCATTGCTGTATAGTTTAACGTCATATAGCAAGGAAGAACTGGTGCTGTACATTTTAAAGTCATGTAGCTAGGACTAAGGTGAACCAATATGGGGATATCAGTTCTGGGGATTTTTTTTTTTACAGTTTAATGTCATGCTGGACGATGAAAGTGCCACACAGTTTAATGTCATGTTGCTAGGACAAAATATAGTTTAATGTCATCTCGGACATATACAGTTTAGTGTCATGTAGGACATATTAGTAACCAATGTGACAGTTTAACGTCATGTTGGACGATAAGGGAACTGACACAGTTTAACGTCATGTTGGACGATGAAAGTGCCACATAGTTTAATGTCATTTTGCTAGGACACAATATAGTTTAATGTCATCTCGGACAAAATATGGGAACTTCTATACAGTTTATTGTCATGTAGAACAAAATCAGGGACTATGCAGTTTAAAGTCTTGCAGTTAGGACTATTGGTGCTGTACAGTTTAGTGTCATGTTGCAGGGACATAAGTGCGAATAGTTTAAGGTCATATGCATGGACCGTACAGTTTATCGTCCTGCTAGACGTATTATAGTTTAATGTCATCTCAGACAGAAGTGTGACACAGTTTAATGTCATGTTGGACGAAGTTGTAGTTTAAGTTCATACTGGACCATTGCTGTATGAACCAAATGTAAGAGTCTTGGTTCTGGGAACAATATTTTGTGTTTATACAAAATACTTCTTCAGAAATTTGGCATTAGTTGGAGTCGTGATGTGTTCTCCATCCATTGAAATCAGAGAATACGCTCCATTGGAGTAGACCTTATGTATTGAATAAGGTCCTTCCCATTTTGGTTCAAGCTTGGGAGGCTTATTTCCTGGTATCATTGGTGTTCTGAGAACCAATACCAATTCTCCCTGAATGAATGAACGAAGACGAACTTTTTTTTAAAAGCTCGTGCTATTCGATTCTGATAGATTTCCAAGTGGTGCAAAGTACACAATCTTTTCTCATATAACTGTTCCAATTCATTCAACCACTTTTGGGATTGCTCATCTGTTGATAACTGATCACAAATGGCTATTCTGAGTGAGGGTAATTGAACTTCAATTGGCAAGACTGCTTCTGTTCCATATACCAATGAATATGGAGTAGACCGCGTTGCATTGCGAGTGGTAGTCCGATAAGCCCATAAAGCATGATAGAGTTTATCAGGCCATGACCTCTTATCTTTATCCACCATCTTTTGCAGTATATTTGAAAGAGTCTTGTTGAAGGCCTCTATCTGGCCATTAGCCGCTGCATGATATCGAGATGAATGGTTGGACTTAATGTTGTATTCTTGATACAATTTCTTTACCTCAGAAGAACAGAAGTTGGTGCCGTTGTCTGTCAATATGGTATGAGGGACACCAAATCTAGTAATGATGTTAGACTTGATGAAGCTAACAATGCATTTAGAACTGACTTCTTTGAGAGGTACTGCCTCTGCCCATTTGGAAAAGAAATCAGTAGCAGTAAGAATGTACTTAAACTGCTTGGCCGTAGCTGAAGGGTAAGGTCCCACCGCATCCATTCCCCATGTGGAAAATGGCCATGAGTATTTAGCTGTATGAAGCAACTCTGGAGGTTGATGAATGAAATTGGCATATACTTGGCATGAATGACACTTCTTTGTGAAATTAACACAATCTTGTATCATTGAAGGCCAGAAGTATCCAAGCCTTCGAATTTGATCAGACAATCTATGTCCAGACTGGTGGGCACCACAGACTCCTGCATGCACTTCTTTTATGACAGCCATTGTCTCTTCACCATCAATACATCTGAAGAGAACTCCATCAAAACCACGTTTGTAGAGAATTTTCTCGAGGTGGTTTGGACCATCATAAAGAGTAAAATTGACCACACGTCGCCGAATTTGTTCTCTCTCGGCTCTATCAGGTGGAAGTGTTCCATTTTGAAGGTATTCCCTGATAGGTGACATCCATCCTGTAGTATGACCATATGGTTCAGGAATGGGACTAATTTCATTAATTTCCTCTGTTCTGACTTGAACATAAGGTGAAATTGCACGACAGTGGGCAATACCGATGGTTGTCTCGTCCCGATTTGGATCTGATAAAGCTGTGGCTATATTAGCCAGTGCATCAACTTGAGCATTTGGTGATCTTGGGACATAAGAAAATGTCGGTTCTGAAGGGAATTCCGACATTAATTCTCTGACGTAATCATACAAAGGGATTAATTCTTCTTTTCTGATGGCATAATCCCCATTGACTTGTTTGATTACCAGGTCTGAATCACCTTTCACCTTTAAGTGATTCACTTGTGCTTGAAGCGCTAACTCCAAGCCTGCAATGAGAGCTTGGTATTCAGCTTCATTATTGGTACCACCTTCCCACAACAAAAAGGAATAAGGTAACACTGCCTTATCTGGAGAAATGAGCACAATTCCTAAACCAACTTTGTTGAATTTAGGATTTTCCATTTTATTCCCTGTTGGACTTCTAGAAGCACCATCAAAATACATTTCCCATGTTTGAGGACTCTCTTGAATAGAAAAAACTTCCTCATCAGGGAGTTCGATATCTGAATACGTGTCTTCCACTGAAGGGTGTTCAGCCAGGAAATCAGCCAGAGCTTGGCCCTTAATTGCCTTTTGAGACACATACTGGATGTCGAACTGCTGTAGAATAACCGCCCACCTTGCCAGACGTCCTGTAAGCATTGGACGACTAAGGATGAATTTGAGTGGATTATTACGAGATACCAATTGGACCTCGTGATGTTGCAGGTAGTGTCTCAGTTTCTGAACTGCAAAGATTAATTCTAGGCAGCATTTTTCAATACTCGAATACCGGGTTTCTACTTCAAGCATAGTTCTACTAAGATAGTAGAGACTATTTTCATTCCCAGCATCATTCTTTTGAGCGAGAAAGGCACCCAATGATCGCTCTAAAGCTGTCACATAGAGGATAAGAGGCCTACCCTCAACAGGTGGCATGAGTACTGGTGGACTTAAGAGGTATTTCTTGAGAACATCAAATGCTTCTTGACATTCTTCAGTCCACTGGTAAGTGACTCCTTTCTTCAATAATTTGGTAAAAGGTAAACTTTTGCCTGCCAAATTGGCGATGAAACGCCGAATATAGGCTAAGTGTCCTTGAAGTCCTCTTAATTCTTTCAAATTCTGAGGAGGTGACATACCAAGGATTGATTTGGTCTTCTCAGGATCGACTTCAATACCACGATGGCGTACAACAAAGCCGAGGAATTTTCCTAAGGTTACCCCAAAATCACATTTTAAGGGGTTCATCTTCAAATTATGTTGTCGAAGCTTGTGGAATATGATTTCCAAATCAGCCAAGTGATCAAAACGTTGTTTGGATTTAACCACCAAATCATCTACATAGCATTCAACAAATTTCCCTAGAAAAGGTTTGAAGATACGATGCATGGCGCGTTGATATGTTGCACCTGCATTCTTTAAACCAAAGGGCATCACCCGGTAACAAAACACACCTTGAGGAGCTCTGAAGGCTGTATATTCCTCATCTTCTGGGGCCATTCGGATCTGATTATATCCAGAATATCCATCCATGAAATAAAGTACTTCATAGCCAGCTGTCGCATCAATTAAGAGTTCTGTAATCGGAACTGGAAAATCATCTTTGGGACAATACCGATTAAGATCTCTGAAATCGATGCAAACCCTAATTTGTCCGTTCTTTTTCTTTACTGGGACAATATTAGCCAACCACTTGGGATATTGAACTTCTCTGACGAAGTTAGCTTTGATAAGCTTATCCACTTCAGCCTCGATTTTGGAAGCATAGGTTGGGTGTGTTCTTCTCGCGGCTTGCTTGAATCCTCGATGTTCTTTTGGAAAACCCAAATGATGGGTGGCAACATCAGGATCAAGGCCAGGCATCTCTGTATAATTCCAAGCAAAAATATCTTTATTTTGCTTTAGAAAAGAAATATACATCTCTTGTTCTTCAAGGGTCATGGACGCACTAATTAAAGTGGGGCGTGGATCTTTCTCTGTACCCAGATTTACTTCTCTGAGTTCATCCACAGTGGTAGAGATACCCTCTTCAAATGCTGGAGGAGCATCTCTAAGATCTTCCTCTTCCTCTTCATCATGTGTTATTTCTTCCGTTTCTACTTGCAAAGTAGATGAAAAAACGAAATTCTCATGATCATAAGAGATGTCAAAATTTTCACATTTTGAAGAAGAAGCTTCCATTTCCGACCCTATTGATAAGAAAGGGTCTTCTTTGGGAAATAAAGAGGAGATGATGGATTGAGAATCGACATCAACATTCACCTCTGGTGTTGCTATAACTTCTTCTGGCCTGATTAACGAAGTATAGACTTGTTGGATTTCAGCAGACGAAATGAAAACGTCACCACTTATGCTTTCATCACTGCTTGGTAAGTTACCAATTTCTCCCATGTTGTCTGGCTCGATTGCCGTAATTGACATTATGGATCTTTCCATAAGAGTATTTTGATTTGGGCCTATTTTGTCAATTTGACTGATAGGTAACACATAATCTGTACTCACATGTGAAAATGGATTTATTGGAATTTTTTCCAAACCATATGGAGCATTAACTTTGGTAATTTCCTTCATTGTAGATTTTTCTCTTCCCTTCATGTGATAAAATTCCGCCTCAATGTATTGAGACTCACATGTTTTGAACAGGGCCTTATCACCATACAATGTTCCAACTTGACCATCGAAACAGTATTTGAGACATTGATGGTATGATGACGGAATAGCTGCATGCTGATGTAACCAGGGTCTTCCAAGCAAGATATTGAAAGCTGAGTCCTGATCAACAATCATAAAATCCGAATTGGAAACAAGATATCCAAACTGAGTTCTGAGTGTAACTTCTCCCAGTGGTTCTTGTTCATTTTTATCATATCCTTGCAACATCATGGTAGAAGGAGATAAATCAGATTCCGTGAGGCCCAATCGACGAAGTGTACAAATGGGCATGAGGTTGACTCCTGAACCATTGTCAATAAAAGCTCTTCGAACATCTATACCATTGACTTTGCCAGATAGGTACAAAGGTTTTATGTGCCCATGCACAACATCATCTTCATCTTTATCAGTAAAAGATATCACTGCATGGCATTCTGCAGGATTATTCTCTATGTGATAAATTTCAACTGCAGCAATTTCAGCTTCAAACTCCTGAGGACTTGACAAAGCTTCGATGAGTGCTTCCCGAAGATCTTTTGATAGATTAAAAGCATCCAAAATTGATAATTTGGCTGGTACTTGGGCCAAGTGTTTCAATATATCATACTTTTGATCTAGAGGCCTGCGTTTCCCAATGGGAATATGCGGTTTAGCAGGTACCTTGGAAGCAGATGCTTTGGAAGCTGATTCATCTTGTATTGAAGTTGGCAACATCCTTGGTTTTGGAAAATTAGACTGATTAGATCCATTTGCTTGATGATATAAAGAAGATGGAACCTTTAATCGGTCTTCCAAAATAACTGTGTCGAAGCTGAGTTGGCCATTGGCAGAAGAACTTGCTTGTTCATTTTGAGCTCGCTGAAGGGCTCTACCACGAGTTTCTGCTGCATATACAGTGCTAGCAGGGGTAGAATTAGAGTAGTGGCTTCGGAAAGATCCACGTCTTCCCCTATATCCTGAACCTCTAGAACTTCCTCGGGTTCCTTTATTTGATACAGGGAATTCAGGCTCATCAAGACTGGAATATGAATCTGTTAATTGAATCATATTAACAGAACCAAAGATTAACTCTTCGTCTGATAAAGACTCTGCTTGGTTATCCTGTTTAGGCTGTGCCGTTTGGTGGGACGGTGCCCGTGGCTTTGAAGTAGATGGCATGAAATCTGCCAGAGTCAAAGACAATTTAGGCTTTGATACATACTCATCTTCTCCTGATTCCTCTTTCTTCTTTGAATTGCGCTGCCCTTTTGAGGATTTGTCCTTTGATGGAGGCTTTACTGCAGCTTTTGTAGGAGACACAATTTGCTTCTTCAATTGTGTTCGCAAAATGGAATGGGTCCGATTGATTGTCTTTCTGACCATCCAATCATCATATTTTTTCGCAGTTTTGCTTTTGACTTCCTGCCACTCGCCTCCTTCCTCTGGATCTGTAGTGGTAATACACGCTACATGAGCTGAAGAACACTTCAATTTGACTTGTCCCAAGTCGACCATCTTTTGTAGGAGGTCTTTAAATACAAAACACTCCTGGATGGGATGTCCCAACATTTGATGAAAGGGACAATAATTGGGACGGTCTTCATCTCCTTCCTTGTTTGGTCTCTTCGGCACTGGTAATTGAACCAAATTATTTTCCAGAGCTGAAATGAAGTAACCAGGAACTTGCTCACTTCGGAAAGAGTATGTTTTACTCTTCATATCCTCAAATTGTTTTCGTCGTTGATCTTTTTGATCATTTGGACGAAACAGCCTTTGTTGTTGGCGTTCAGGAGGTGGAGCCCTTCGAGAAGATGAAGGTTTTGAAGTAGAAATAGGTACAGGTTCCTGTTTAAGCATAACTGTAGCAGTTTCTGCTTTACCCATTATTCTTCCTGGAGCTGATGGAATTACACGAGATTTAACCTTAGCCTGCATAAGGGAATCTTCAATCTGTTGAGCGATTGAAGTAAGGTTTCGAAACCCTCCTGTGTATTTCACAGGGATCAATGGCGTGCGTAATTCGTCACGCAAATTTTCCACACAGATTGGCAACAATTCCTCCTGAGGGAGTGATAAACTCAAGGAATACGTTAATCCCTTCCAACGAGCAATGAAATCAGAGACTCTTTCATTCTCTCTTTGCTTACAGTTTGTAAGATCGAAAACTGTCGTTTTTGGCAAAGTTGAGCTAAACTGAAGAAGGAATTTTTGACGAATATCCTCCCATCCGATGACTGACCGGGATTGCAAGCTTGTATACCAGACAAAAGCTGGTCCTTGCAAGGTTCGCACGAAGCATCTGACTTTCACTGCTTCTTGTTGCTCTGGAGTTCCCATCATAGGATCACAACAAGACACGTAATGCGTCAAATGTTGTTCAGGGTCGCCTGATCCATTGAAAGTAGGAAAAATAGGGTTTCCAAAACTGAATGGAGGAGAAATTGAATCTACCCATTCAGGGTAAACTTTCTTTTCAGGTTGAACTTGCGCCCGTTTCCCTTCCATAGTTTCTAACCGAGCTGTTAATGACTCAATAGTAGTTATTAACTTTTGAGAAATGTAAGGTTGAACTTGGTTTTGGGTAGGTGCAATGAATGGATCTTGGACAGCCGTGGAGGTTGGTGCTGCAACTGATGGTAGTGCTGCCAACCGTTGTTGCGTTTGACCCGTAGGATTAGACCTCTGCGGGTGTACTGACAAAGGAGGATATTCTTGATCCATCTCAGTAGTTACAACAAATTCCTTCGGCTGTCGGACTTCAGCATTCTTAAGAAGAAGACTACTCTGAAGTAGTTCTGCATTCAACCTTTTTAATTCTTTCATCTCTTCCTCCTGTTGTGCAAACCTTTGCTCTAATGAGAGCGATTGACCTCCTTCAGGGGAAGGGTGAGAAGTAACCTGATTCTTACCTTTCCCCTTATTGGATCCTTTTCGGAGAGGGGGAAGTGGGTTACTTGAAGGAATACCCAGATTTTGGGTAAGCCTTTGATTACGTGTGCGCACACCTTCTTCATTTAGGTCTGTGTGCGCGACTTCTTGAGCAGGAACCTCTTCGTCTGATCCCTCTGATTGAGCCTCATCTGGTGAATCAGCAGCAATAGCATTGATGACATTAATGGATGCATATTGCATGGAATCCTTTCTATCAGCATTACTGTGATATTGTCTCCTTCTATGTCCATGATGAGACATGGAATTCCGTTGACTTGATCCCTCAGGAATTTCTTGGAGAACCGTCACTTGGAGAGAATCTCCTGACATCTTGGCTCTTCGTTCCTCTTGAGGCTTATTCCCTAATCGAGAGAATACTGACTTTCTCTGAGGGAGGGATTGAAGATTTGAAAAAGTCCCCAGTCCGGTGGACTGGGGGTGTTCCTGTTGCTTCCTCTCAACTCCTCGAATCCCATTCGTTGATTCTGAGGGTTGGGTTAGAGAAGTCCCCAGTCTGGCAAGATGGGGTGTCTCTTGACATGCTATGTCTGGGATCTTTTTTAAATCTCTCTTGATCTTGCGAATCTTAGTTCGGAAATTAGCTGGATGCATTAACCTGTATCCACTTTTATCACCTGGTTCAACAGACCGTTGGATGATTTCCGAAACTTCTGTCATTTGATGACGTGTTTGCTCCAGACGAGAGGATTGTGCAATATTCTCGCCTGCTTGATGTAGGAGTAATTCAACAACCTGTTCTCTATATACTTGACTTTGAGAGGAACTAGTTGAAGCTTGATCTCGAGCAAGCTTTTGATTATGAACAAAGCCCATTGGCTGTGGCCGGCCATGGGCAATAACATTGCATGAGACCATTTTCGGCGGGCTCTGCTGACCGGAAAGCACTGTGAAATGTAGTGCTCCGTGAACACCCCATCCTCTGATATGAACATTATATGGAGCATTGGAAATTAACTGACGCAATCTTCTTAGTGCGCCAAGGCATGAACGTTGAAGGGTTCTCTGTTTCTTTTCAGCCTTCGGATACCGAGAGACTGATAGAGATGCCAAATCAATCTGGCGTTGTAACCCTTCTATTATCTTAAGATGATTTTCATATTCATCGTAAGATAATACCTTCTTCTTTAATTGACAAAGAGTTTTCCATATGTTAAGACGAATATCATGGATTCCATCATCCGTCAACATCTTTGGAATGTCATACTGTGAATCAGCCAAAGGCCAAAACATGACTGGTACTTCACCTTTTGCCAGTTTTTTCCTCATGTTCAGCATTTCCACTTTATCATTAAATGAAGATTCTTCTACCTGTTTGGACCAGAGTTGGTGTTTCCTTGTTGCTTCATCGGATTCAACAAGATTGGTAGAGGAATCACTATTCATGCTGGAAGATGAATGACCCAGGGAAGGTTCGGAGAATAACCTGAACCCCAAGCTATCTTCTGATGGAGAAAGAGTTTCACCTGCCGATAGTAAAACTTCAGACATGACTGGTTTTACGTTTGCAAGTGCCTCGAGATAGGAGGGATTTCTCGTCACTACATTGCCTTCTGAAGAATTTTCGAGACAATGTGAATCACTACTGCGGAGAGGACTTTCGCAGCGAAGTTCATCACCATGAGGAGGACCTTCATGATGGGTTACAGCAAAAGATGAAATCTCTTGCTCCTTGGCCTTCTGACCACACAGAGGGTTCTTGTGGCTCTCATCTGAAGAATAAACTTCAAGATTGACCGAATTTTCATGAAGAAAGTTTTCATGAGGAAGTGTCTGTTGAAGACCTTCGGGATTAATGTTCCTGTTATTGGGAACTGAGGGAGTAGAATCTTGAATTCCGACAGATAAATGTCTGAGGGCTTCAAGAACTCCAGCATCGAGCAAGGCCTTGTTGCAGATTGGCCTTTGATCTCCTGACTGTGCTGGGCGGATCTTTTTCTTAGATGCCTTCTTACTCGCTTTAGAAACCACTTGATGACAAAAGTGATTGCTCTGAGCAGGTGTATGTGCCTGATCAGGAAAGATGGTCAGGTTAGGCTGACGATCATCGCTCAAATCAGGTGTATGTGCCTGACTTGGTTGTCCATATGATATGGGGGAGTAGGCCCCACAACCCTCTTGGACTGGAACAGATGTGTGTGTCTGTTCCGGAGTGAATTGTTGATGTGTCACTCCACTGCTAGGGATAGATTTATGTGTATGTCCCTGAGATGATGCTGAAGCTGTTATGATATCCTGGCAAGCATCCAGAATATGAGCAGGAATTTGCTTCTGCTCTTTCACCATTGACAAAATATGTTTGGTGACTTCAGCCGCCGGAACGGGGATATATGTCCATTCCGGGCTTGGAGTAGGTGTATGTGCCTGCTCCTGTCCTCCTTTTCCTGTCAGTGAATCCTGACAGTACTCAAGTGTGGAGGCAGAGAGTTTAGTCTGCCTCCTGTTTGTCGTCGGAGCTTTCCAACTGACTTCTCCGTGCGCTACCAAGCGAGACTGTTGGTAGGCTTGATTAGTATTAGCAGGTGTATGTGCCTGCTGATTACACTTCGCCAAACGCGGTTGACGAGATCCACCATATGTAGTCAGACGAGCCTGCTGACTAACTGCTGATGTATAAGCAGGTGTATGTTCCTGCCTATGGTACTCCGCCAGAATTGCCTGGCGGGATCGGCTTGATGCTGCCAGACGAGTCTGCTGGACAGCGGGATTAAAAAGGGCAGGTGTGTATGCCTGCTCGTTGTTTGCCACCAAGTTAGGTTGGTGGACTTCTCCGGAGATGGCAGGGATGACAACCTGCCTATTGTTAACCGGATTCCGTCTCTGGCGATTCATCTTGCCTGCTCGGGTTCGAGGAACCTTAGCTGAATGCCTGGAGTCGGTACCCTCATCATGTTGAGGGCGCACTAACGCACGAGTCTGGCGGTGATTGTTGATGGGAGCCTTTGAGAAGGACTCCTGTCTTTTTGAATTAAGGTCCTGCGGGACCTGCTCATTCACTTCCTCGGAGTAAGGGAGTGAATGGAAATTGTGTTCCGGGGATAATGACCCGAAACGGTTGGAGACGGTAGTCAGCACCATCTGCTTCTTGATTGCTGGTCGCCGTTGTCCGGACGACCAGGTAGAATTGTTAACTTGGAGGGCTTGACGAGCGGCCTCCAGAGTTGGGATAGTACCGTTGCGACGGTACTCCTTAACCAGTGCATTAGAAACACAGCGTTGAAGACGCTGAGTTGGTGATGTCATCCTCAGAGCGGATGACGTTCCAGCAGGAGTAGCAGCATTGGTTTTCACAGCAGCAGACCTCACAGTAGAGGTGTTCCCAGCAGCAGTATTCACAGGGGTGAATTTAAGGAAAGCCATTTTTGTAGAAGATCTTGAAAAAAGAGTGCATGTTCCATGTAATAGACATAATCAAGATGAATCCGGCTACTGCATCTTTTGGATGATCATATGTCAATGATTGCCTTGTTGGCCCAAAGGGCCTAACAGATAAGAAGAACATCACTTTAACTTGGTTAAGGATTCACGTCGGGTTCACCATTTTTGTTTCGCGCGGAATCCGGGGATGACCTCCTGGACGGGAGATTCAAACGTTCCGATCGGTTTCTAACGGGTTTGTTCGTAGAACCGGAAACATCCAATGATTCCACATCCGTTTGGACCTACTTTCCAAAGGCAGGCGCTCATTAGCTTGTGGGCTAATGAGGCTTAGGAATTTTCATTGGTCGAGAGGATGGGAGGTCGGACTCATCACACCTTTTTGAGGGGAATTATTGTCTACTCCGGGACTCTCTTTATAGATTTAAGTTAAGTTCGTGAATCCTTATTACATTACCAAGTATAAAATGAGCTTTCCTTTAGTTTCAACAATCAATGATTAAATATGCAAGAAATTTAGAGAATCTTTTATATGTAATCGAGGTTCTTCATCAATATAGAATCATCTATATTTGTTTAGAGATTCTTGGTCAATGGTATCCTTCAAAACATTTATATAAAAGTCTCTTGGTCATTTTGATGACCAGGCTGGTTTTAAAGCCACTCAGTGGGGCACTTGAAGTTTATCGTCATTCAGAAGGACAGAGATTATTTCAATGTTGGGATCGAACCCATAAATGGGCTACCTACGTATCCTTTGTTTTGAAAAAGGAATCAGAACCCACGTAGTTCGAGGAATGGGATATGCTGTTTATGATTGATGTCTCAAAGATGAATGTCATAATTACTTTTACACTCTAAGCTCACGTGAGTCATGCTCGGTGTGAGGAACAACAAGTATTGTTAAAATTTAGACAATTGTGCCATAAAAGATGCAATCATAAGAATTTGTTTTGGGGCTTATGTATAGATGACTACCCAGATAGACGAAGGTTTAGGATTTACTTTTAGGGAGAAAATCCAAGAACAGGGTCCACAAAGTTATATGTGCTTCATGGAGATTTGAATACTCTAATATTGGGGCTTACTCCTAAGGAGGATGACCAAGTTAGGAGGGGACTTATGATTGGGTTTTATTCCTGAAAAGGAAACCCAAATCAAAGGTAATTTATGACTGGTTAAGAGAAATTTTAAGAGACTTGGGGCTTACTCCTAAGAAGAATGCCCAAGATTTATGACTAGGACTTATTCCTGAGAAGGAAGCCTAGGTTAGGGGACTTGGGGCTTACTCCTGAAAAGGAAGCCCAAGGTTATGACTGAGTCTTATTCCAGAAAAGGAGACCCAGGTTAGGGATTAAGGTTTGGGGCTTACTCCTGAGGAGGATGCCCAAGATTAAAGGACTTGATTGGGGCTTATTCTTAAGAAAGATGCCCAGATCAAAGGTTTTTATAACTGGGGATTTATTCCTGAAAAGGAGACCCAGGTTAGGATTCTCTCATCTTAAAGGATGAGGTTGAAATGAATGAACTCTCAATCTTTGGTGACATAAAGATGTTTAAATCACTAGGTTTTGAGAGATATTTCACAGAATTCCTTTCAGATAAGGATGTCAAATCAAGAAATCATGCCATAAATGGCTTTGAAGAGTATCTTGAAGACTGAATCTTGAATAGGAAGGGTGAAATGGCTTAAGAGGGGTAAAAATGGGCAAGATGGGCACCCAAAAAGCTAGGGGCGCGCAAGTCTTGAAAGGCGCGCAAGTCCTGCGGCGGCGCGCAAGTATTGGTCGCGCAAGTATACTTGCGCGACATGAGGGGTACTTGCGCGATTTTCAACCAGTATTGAAATGCTTGAGCGACTCTTTATAAAACCCTTTACCATCCTCTTGAAGTTCTTCCAGAAGAGGGACGCGCAAGTTATATTGCAGGAATTAAGTAGGCGCGCAAGTGTTTGATAAGTTTCAACACTTAGGCCTTCCTTTTTCTCTTTAGATCTTCCGTTCTAGGTAAGAAATTACCTTAGAAGTGTTCCGGAAGCTTTGAGAAGAGACTTGGGCGTCGGGAGCTTCAATCCGAGTTTCTGGAAGAAGATCCTCCTTGAATGGGGGGCCCACAGGGTCTATTTATAGGCAAAAGAAGACCCCGGGCGGTTACCGGGCAGTTACCAATTAGGTCGCGCAAGTCACCTGCGCGACCAAGGTAGTCGCGCAAGTATACTTGCGCGACAGTGGTAAAACTTGTGCGGTGAATTGGCTTTTGATCCTTTGTTCATGCTTTTGTCGATTTTTGATGTTTTCTTCAAAGGATGAATCACTTTCAGCTGAGATATTCCCTTTTCCAATCTTTAGATTCTGTGACGAAAGGAGCGTCAACAATATCGAAACTATATAAAGAGAAGACCATGCAAGGAAAATTTTGGATTCATTAATCCCTATATCATTTCTATGATAGACCTTACTTTAGAAAAGAAGAAAACTGAGAAGAAAAATAGATGAGTTACTCAAATCCTTTAATAAAAAATCATCATATGGAAGACAATTTTTGATTCATCCAATAAAATGGTAAAACTCTAAAATCTAATCAAATAAAATATTTTTTTAATTTTTTCATTACTTAATTTTTTTAGGGTGCACTGGATACTATTCACAGTCAATCTAGACACCCTGCATATTTTTTTTGATCCAATGCATGGATATGAAACCAACCTACTACACATGATGTGTAATTTGAATATTTAATAAACTAAAATCAATTTTTTATTGGTAAAATTTTAATTATATATTAATTCAATATTTTAAAATGAATTTAGTTATGATAGAGAGATCACTAAATATTGTCTAGATGATGGAATAAATTCAGTGTCTGAAACAATAAATCCTGTGAATTATTAAAAATAAATAAAATTTAGGTTTATATAGAAATATTTAACTATCAAAATATTTAAATACAATTTACATATTTTGGTCAATGTTTATGCAGAGTATGAAACAAGATAATGGCATTGATTGTGGATATTATGTTTGATGTTTTGTGAGAGAAATACTAATCCATGAAAAGACTAACATCCCCAAAAGGTTATTTCTAAATGTAATTAAAATTTCAATAAATATATTTTATAAAAAAAATCAATATTTTTTTTGTACTATCATGATTGTTGACAACCTAGTTACTCAAAATAAGAAATTGACTTGTTTAGAGATGATTCAACATGGTACTTTTTTTAGAATGTATGATAATTACAAATTTTTGGTGATTACCTGCTATGTTTATGATATAGTAATAGTTTTGATTTTGGAAATATATTTAGGGTGTGAAGAATTAGTTTCATAATTCTTATATATTAAAATAGAAATTTTTATCAAGATAAGTAGAAATAAAGTAGTCAATTGGTTTTGAATTATAAACAATTAAATTATTAGGCAATTATAGAGGTGAAAGTGGTGGTGGATGCAAAGGTTTAGGTGGAGGAAGAGGTGGAGGTGGAGGTGGAGGTAGAGGAAGTGGTAGAGGTGGTGGTAGAGGTGGAGGAGGAGGAAAATTCTAAATTAGAGACCAATGTGGAGGAGGAGGTAAAGGTGAAGATTGAGGTGGAGACCAAGGCCAAGAAGGATACAAAACGCTACCTTGTAAATAATTATTTTGTTTTGTAAATGAAGTAGAATTAGAACCATACGGTGATTGGGTTTGAGAAAAATTGTTTATAATTTCACACAACACTTATAACATTAGATAAGATCCATTGTGTGAGTGTTTCAAGAAATTTATTGAAATAATTTTCTTCAGCAACCTTTTAAGTTATTTTATACATGGTGATAATCCACCTATAATATCATTCTATGCTGGAAGCTTCAATTTCTCAACTAGTGATTTTGAAGTGACATCTATACAAATCCCAATCATTAATCAAGTATATAATTCCACATAACTATTGGAATAAATATGTTTGTAATTAGACACCAAATTCAATCAGTGTGTAAAGGAAATTTTAGAGGTAAACCAACATCGATATATCATGGTCATCGAGGAGGGATGGTTTAAAAGTGTTTGTTATCACCTTAAAAATAACATTTTAGTATAAAAAAGTATCACTCACTGAAAACCAATAAAATGAGTTCAGTTTGGCATGAATGTTTAGGAAAATGGTTCGCAATTCATTTATAATGTGTATGAATCTGTCAAATGTCAACACCACACATGATTCGACTTTTATAAATCAAAGCGTGTGTTTTTAGTTTAAAATTATATTTTAATAAAAAACTAAAGTGGAATATTCAAAACCATGGAAATGAATTTGTATTATTTTAATAATTTATAAAAATGACCCATAAGTCATTTGGGACATGTTGAAAATAGTTTCACCTCAATACGATGTATGATGTTACCATTATGACTCCAAGTGAATCTTTTTATTCAAAATTGACATTAATTTTAATGAAAAAAACTAACATACTCAAAACCAATAAAATTCATTCAAATTTTATTGGAACTATAGGAAGATGATCTATATGTCATTTTAGGTGTTTAAGAATCATCAAAACCTGAATCCGACACACGGTGTAATCGTTATGAGTCAAAGTGCGTATTTTTATTCAAAATTGACATTAATTTTAGTGGAAAAAATTAACATACTCAAAAATGAATAAAAACATTCATATTTTTTTTACTTTTGGAAAATTATCCATATGTCATTTGTGATATTTAGTAATCATCATCACACCAATATGATACACGGTATAACCGGTATGAATCCAACTGTTTGTCATCAGTTTAAAATTGACATTTTAATACAAAAAAAATGCCACTCCCTAGAAATATGGAAAACAATGTTATATTTTCTTGATAATTTGGGACAGTGATTCATAATTCACTTGGGATTTTTTGAATCAGTCTCATACAAAACCCCCATACGATTCCACCTGTATGGATGAATGTGTGATTTTCCATTTTAAAATGACATTATAGTAGTGGTTTACTAAAAATTGAGGAAAAATAATGTTATTGTTTTGGTACTTTAGTAAAATTATCCATATGTCATTTGGGTCATGTAAGAATTAGCATCACTTCAATCTGACACACGGTATGACCGGTATGACTCCAAGTGCATCTTGTTATTCAAAATTGACATTAATTTTAGTGAAAAAATACTAAAAATTTAAAAACCAATCAAACAAATTTGGATTGTTTATTTACTTTAGGAAAATGATCTATAACTCATTTTTGGACATTTAATAATCAACCAAACCTCAATCTGACGCACTATGTGACAGGTATGACTCTATGTGTCCGTTATCAGTTTAAATTAACATTTTAATACAAAAAAAGTGTTACTCCCTGAAAAACAAGAAAAAATTCCTGTATTTTTTGATACTTCAAGAAAATAATTCATAATTCATTCTTGACATGTATGAATCATTCTCCTGTAAAACCCACACACAATGCCTCATGTATTTCTCAAAGTGTGTGTTTCCAGTTTAAAATTACATTATGTTAAAAAACACAAGTGGTAAACTAAAAAAATGAGAAAACAAATTATGATTGTTTTGATACTTTAGAAATATTATTTATTAGTCATTTAGGACATCTAGTAATAATCTACCCCTTAATCTGGTGCATGTTTTGAATATTATGACTCAAAGTACGTCTTTTTTATTCAAATTGACATTAATTTTAGTGATGAAAATAACTGACATATTCAAAACTAGAAAAATACATTTTGATTATTTTTTTTACTTTATTGAAATAATACATAAGTAATTTTCAACATGTAAAAATCAATCGATCCTTAATCTGAAGCATGGTGTTCCTTGCATAAATCTAAGTGTCTATTATTAGTTTAAAATTGACATTTTAATACAAAACGTTTCACTCACTGAAAACCAAGAAAATGAACATGGATTATCTTAATAATTTGTGATAAAAATTCATAATTCATTTATGAAATGTATGAATTAGTGGCATCTAAAATGCACACATGATTCCACCTCTATCTCTCAAAGTACATATTTCTAGTTAAAAATCGCATTGTAGTAAAAAACACAAGTGGAAAACTCAAAACTAAGGAAACAAATTATGATTGTTTTGATAATTTAGTAAAGTGATACATAATTCACTTTTGAAGTGTAACAAATAGGCTCACCTCAATATAATGCATGGTGTGATCGGTTTAACTCTATGTTCGTTTTTTAATTCAAAATTGGAATTTGTTTTATTGACAAAAACAACTGACATACTTAAAACTGAGAAAACATCTTCATATTGGTTTAGTACTTTAGTAAAATTATACATGTGTCATTTTTAATTTGTAGGAATTAAGCTCACCTCAATCTGACACACTTTTTGATCGTTATGACACCATGTGTCCGTTATCAGTTTCAAATTGAAATTTTAATACAAAAAAGTGTCACTCACTGAAAATCAAGAAAAATTTCTCAGATTGTGTAGATAATTTGGTAAAATTATTCTTAATTCATTTATGATATGTATGAATCAATCTCATTCTAAACGCACACACGATGCCACCAATATGGCTCAAAGTGCATGTTTCATGTTTAAAATTACATTTTTATTAAAATATAAGTGGCTTATTCAAAACCAAGGAAAAATATATAATTATTTTGATACCTTATAAAAATGATCCATATGTTATTTGGGATGTGTATAAATTAGGATCACCTCATTATGAGGCACGGTGTGACCGGTATGAATCTAAGTGAATCTTTTTATTCAAAATTGAAATTAATTTTAGTAAAACAAATTCAGCCACACAAAACTATGGAAATGAATAATTATTTTTTTGGTACTTTATTAAAATGATCCATAAGTAATTTTTGATGTGTAGGAATCAATATCACCTAAATAAAACATACAATGTGACCAATATGACTCCAAGTGTCCATTATTATTTTAAAATTGACATTTTAATACCAAAAATACCACTCACTAAAAAGAAATGAAATTTGCTTTAATTTCCATGATAATTTGGGATGACAATTAATAATTAATTTGTTCTTATATTAATTATCATCATGTAAAGCCCACATATGATTCCCCTGTATGGCTCAAAGTTTATTTTAAGTTAAAAATGATATTTTAGTAATAAACACATGTGGGATACTCCAAACTGAGGAAACACATTATAATTTTTTTTATTTAATAAATGATCCCCAATTCATTTGGGATGTTTAAGAATTAGCCTCACCTCAATCTGATACACGGTGTGACTAATATGACTCAATGTGGATCTTTTTATTCCAAATTAACATTAATTCTAGTAACAAAAACCAACAAACTCAAAAGAGATCAACCACATTCAGATTGTTTTGGTACTTTAGGTAAATGATATATAATTCATTTTTGACATGTAGAAATTATTTTCACCTAAATCTGACTCATAGTGTGACCAATAGGACTCAAAGTGTCCATTCTTAGTTTAAAATTAAAATTTTAATACAACCTATTTCACACACTAAAAATAGAGAAAACATGATTGGATTGTCTTAATAATTTAGGAAAACAATTCATAATTCATCTGTGACGTGTGTAAATTATTCTCATATCAAACCCACATAGGATTCCACCTGTATGGCTCAAAGAGCATGTTTCCAGATTAAAATGACATTTTAGTAAAAAACATAAATTTTGTCGTCAAAACTAAGGAGACAAATTAAGATTTTTTTTATACTTTTGGAAGATGATCCATATTTAATTTTGGAGATGTAGGAATCATCATCACCACAATTTTGTGAACAGTGTGGTCGATATTACTCAAAGTGTGTCTTTTTATTCAAATTTCACCTTAATTTTAGTGAAAAATAAACAACTAACATACTCAAAACTGAGTAAAATAATTCTCATTATTTTGGTACTTTAGTAAAATTATTCATAGGTCATTGTTTATGTATAAAATCATCTTTTTATCAATATGATGCATGGTATAATCGGTATGACTCTAAGTTCCTGTTATTAGATGAAAATTGATATTTTAATACAAAAAGTGTCACTCCATAAAAACCATGAAAAAAATATCAGATTGACTTGATAATTTTAAAAAATTATTCATAATTAAATTGTGATATGTATGAATCAGTATCATGTCAAACCTACACACGATTAACCCTGTATAGCTCAATGTGAGAGTTTCCAGTTTAAAACATTTTTTTCCTGAAAAATAAAAGTGTCATAATCTAATTTGAGGAATCAAATTATTATTGTTTTTATATTTTATGAAAAAAATTCATATGTTATTTAAAAAATTTAGGAATTAGTTTCACTTGAATATAATGCATGGTATGACCGATATGAATCAAAGTGCGTATTTTTATTGAAAATTGACATTAATTTTATTGATGAAAATGACATAATCAAAACTAAGAAAACACATTAGAATTGTTTTTTATTGATAAAAATTATCTATAAGTAATTTGAATCATATAGAAATAAGATTCACCTCAATATTATGCATGGTGTGGAAAATATGACTCCAAGCTCCTGTTATAATTTTAAAATCGACATTTTAATACAAAAGGGTGTCACTCGCTGAAAATCATTCAAGTATGCTCATATTGTCTTTATAATTTGAGAAAAAAGATTCATAATTAATTTTTGATGTATATGAATAAATATCATGTCAAACCAAAACATGATACCACTTGTAAGGCTCAAAGTGTGTGTTTCTTGTTTAAAAGGACATTTTAGTAAAAAACACAAGTGGAATACGCAAAACTGAGGAAATTCATTCTGATTGTTTTGATAATTTAATAAAATGATCCATAATTCATTTGGGACATGTAGTAATCATCCTCACCTCAATAATATGCATGGTGTGACCAATATGACTCCATGTGTGTATTTTTATTCAAAACTGAAATTAATTTTAGTGAAAAAACAACTGAAATACTTAAAATTGAGCAAACATATTCCAGTTTTTTTAAGGATTTAGTAAAATTATACATATGTAATTTTTGACATGTAAGAATAAGTCACACTTAAAACTGATGCACAGTGTGACCGATATGGCTCCAAATGTGTTTTTTTAAACTTACGATAATTTTAATCAAAAAAACAACAGACAAAATCAAAACCTAGAAAATGAATTCAAATTGTGTTTGTACATTAGGAAAATGATCAATAAGTCATTTTGATGTGTAGGAGTTAGTAACACCTGAATTTGATTTACAGTGTTACTAGTATGGCTCCAAGTGTTCCTTTTTATTAAAAATAGACATTAATTTTATTAAAAAACAACCAAAATACTCTAAAACATTGTTTTTTTCTTCTTTTTTGTTAGAAAATTTATTTCATTTAAATTCAGTATTTGAATCTTATAATGGTAATTTTTTGTTGTTTCCACTGACAAAGTGTGTTGTTACAATAGACTACATGCTCTGTTTCTGGTTTCGTAGTGTGTTATAGCATCACACTGGAGTGTTACCCTTTATCAGAACTTCTAAATGTGTTGATAAAGGAGTCCTTTATCAGTGCTAATAAATGAGCTAATAAAGGACACCATTATTAGTACTTATAAATGTTCCAATAAATGGTTTCTTTATAAACACTACATTTCAGCATAGATAAATTATGTCCTTTATTAATACTTTTAGTTGTGCTGATAAAGCTACCTTTATGAGGGATTTTTTTGCACGGATAAAACCCTTGTCCCTTTAACTATGCTGAGGTCTTCAGAAATTTATAGCACTAATATATTATTATTATATTACTGCTAAATGCCTCTTTTGTAGAAGTGTCACCAGAGAGACCCCTAATAACTAAATTATGATCCACGATATTACCATCCCTTTTCATAAAAGAGAAGGAGAAAGTCAATAAGAAATGTTGTATAGATTATATCTTCATAACTAACAACCTAAATAGTTGTAGGCCAGCCTACAATGTATTGATGACACAAATTATTGGGATGTAGTCTCACTCCAATGTGATTGAGTTCCAACCATTCTCAATATCAAATTAAAAGCCATAGATAATTTATTGGGATTTCACAACTAGAAGAAAGAAAGATTCCTTGAAAAAATATTTAATTGCAACAAAAATCAAACCAGAAGAGTCACAAACCACTACTACAAAACAGGTGGTACCATTTTCCAAGGTACATTTCCCCAAAATAATTTTCAAGAAACAGGTGAAGGGAGGGATCCTATATGAAAGGGTCATTATTAACACCTATGTCATCAAGAGGACACTCACTATGGCTCTATACAGATAACCAAAGGGTTGTGTGCTTGATCCCAGAAGTGCTTGTTTTGAAAACATGGTTAAGATTTTTGTTATATATTCTAACAAATATTATCCATTCCACTATAAATAGGGTTTTTAGGTTATCAAAAATTAAAAATAATGGAAATTTAATAAGAATTTCAGAAAAGTCGAAGGCCATGATTTGGAGGTAATCAGTGTTGGGATTGTCATCATGCCATAAAGCCCTTGCCTTAGGACAATAGAAGATATCATTCCTAGAGGACTCAGTCTTGGATGGGTATATTGAACCTGTTGGGTTCTCCATCACATCGATAAGTAAAAGGAACTCCATGGAAGGAGAAATCATGAAACAATATTTCCACCAGAAATATTGTATCATGGGTGGGATCGAGAAGCGCCATACAGTTTTCCAAATACACCAGCCTTCGAATTCTATGTGTCAATCACTGATGAATATCTAGAAATTAATGAATAGATTCCTATGCTTTCCTTAATCCATCAGAGCTGGTCTAGAACCACATATCTCCCAAATAGTGTACTCTAAATAATTTTACTATATCTCTCATTCACTGAGGAGAATAATTTCTTCGTGCTCTAATTGTGATCGTCCACATAATTTAAAGAGATAATTTTTGCATCATCAAGACCATTAGGTATGGGGGTGTTATTTTTCATACAATTCCATTTAACCATCATAGACCCTTCCATATATTATTTATGTCTACATCACTGATTATATAGTAAAGACCACTCAATATGAGCTCATGTGGTCCCTATAGGCTATGCCAAAAGTAGCTGAGTCGGGGGGCCTAAGGAAGTGATGGAGGATTATGTATGGGGAAATTATTTTTCAAGTTTGAAATTCTCACAAAGGTACTTAGGATATTGGATAAAACACCGGCCTTTTTTGGAAATAATATTTTCATTAAAGAGGCATATGTCCTAGAACCCCATTCCCTCATAGAATTTGGGTATACAATGTTTGTTCCATGATATCTAGTGGAATTTATTTTGTCCATTATTGAGTCCCGACCAACCATTAGAAATATTTGAATGGATATATATGATAGTGAATCCAAGTTGATTGAATAGATACATAAAATATGAAGTAATAGATTGAGTAACAACCTTTTTGACAATTTCATTTCAATCTTTGGATATCATTTTGAATGTGCATCTGTGTATTTTTTGGAACTCTATCCAAAATACTGTAGAAAACCTTCTTATTAAAAAATCAATTATTAAAGGAATATGAAGATAATTCTAGTGTTTTTAGCTATATAAATACCAGAATTATGTTTTACGTCACCCATCCTACTAGAAGGAACACAAGCATTGAAATATACTTTTTATTTATATAGATGACTTCATCCCCCTAAAACTTCTCATAATGGAAAATAAAAAGACAGATGTGATCTTGTTCTCCCCTAGAATCCCTAGAAAATAGAATAGAATAATTAGTGAAGAAAATGTGGGATATGAGAGGAACCCTAAAACATTCCATCAAACCATGAATAAGATTATACTTTTCTTATATGGAAACAATATTATAAAATATATCAACCATTAATATAAATTGGAAATGGGAATGAGGGTCTCCCTTGAAAAGGCCCATGGTGGGAGAGAAGATCTACAAGAGTATTCCATTTATATATATCATGATGTGGATGGATAAAATGAACTTCATGACCATACTAATCCACCAAGAAGAATCTCATCATGCTTATACCAAATCGAAGGACTAACTATTCCACTCCATCAAAGCCTTCTTCAAATCAATTTTAGTCCATAATTACACTTTTTTAAGTGGTTTGGGTTTTCATAGAATGGGATGTTTCTTGGGAAATAATTATATTATTGGAAATATTCCTTTTTGAGACAAATATTCTTTAGTTTCTAGATATAATGGAAGGGATCTAAGTGCACAAGTGGTTACCTAGGATCGTAGAGAAGGTTTTATAACTAATATTCCAATGTCTTATACACCTAAAATAATATATCAAGTAGGGTTTTTATATTTTGTGAATGAGGGTAATGAGAGTTTCATTTATGGAGGAAAAGTTATATTTTCTTGACCATAGGTCTCATATCAAACATAATACATCCAGCCCTATGATATGAAAAAAAAATGAAGATTCTATAGAAGTCATTAGGGACTATGCCATTAGTATAGGGGATTTCCATAAAGGAAATAAGTATTTCATCATCAATAATATCATGTTTAGGATTGTGGTTTACTGTATACATCACCACTAGATTTATATATGAGGAAATATTGATGGGGATGGATGAGTCACTAGCAGAATAAAGATCCTAAAAAAGAAAGATATGTTTATAGATGTCATTGTCATTAAAAATGGAATTTCCTTTAGATGAGGTAAGATAGAAAATTAGATTATTGTGTCACTATAGAGATGATTTTTTATGAAATTAGGGTGTATTTAAGCCACATCGTTTTTATGAGTATCATGATAAATCATTACCCTATTGATTTATTTCCATTTAAGGGATTTATTTAGGTTAGTTCTAAAGGATACAATTATATAGAGGGTTTTTCTTGAGCGGGAAAGGATGTAAAGCACATTGATCCTTATTATGTTAGCATCGCACTACTGATCCGGTTGGAAGAACCATTTCAAACTCCACTTTTATTGTTAGAAGAGACCTGGTGGATTTTATTATTAACGTCAGTTCCTTCCAATGTTCATCTCGATTCATTCACACCTTTATAGTACCTTTATAACATCTAGATGATTTCAAATAAATAAAATAATCTCTTATATTGGTCTCCTATGGATGGACATAAGGTTAATGAAAATATGGATGTGGTAAGACATTGATGGAGTTAAATGAGATACTTGGAAGAGGTTGAAGATGTTGGGCCATTATATTTATCCAAGAACCTATCCAAAGACTTATAAATGTGTGTATTATATATGTACCAACAAAACCATGTCAAGGTATTTCTATCATTTCCCATGTTAGAAAGACTCACACTTTGATCCATCCTTAAAAAATCTATTATAGAGGTAGAGGGTCTACAGGGACCCCCTATGTCTTCATTTTGAAATATATTCTCATTGAAGTCCCATCCATTGAGAGGGCTGTTGGATGTACAAGACAATATATGTGAGAAGGGAAAAATAAATTTCACAAAATAAATACTTTCAATATCTCTTTCACATATATTCCATGGACTAATATTTATAATAATTTATATACATTTTGAAAGAAATGAAAAGACTAAAAAAAGGATATCCACATAACATTTAATAAATGAACAAAAAAAATGGATGGAGAAATTAAATAGATTGCTTAAAAATGGAGGGGTGCTTGGAGAGGGACAATTGCATGGGGAAAATGACCTTTATGGGAAAGACGCCCCACATGGGGAAGACACATGGACTCTTAATTTGGAAATACACCCGATGGAGATGGTTTTACATTCAAATAGTCCCCTTCATACCAAAACTAGATTTATTCTAAGAAACATTCTTAGTTTTTTTAGTGAATATTTTAGTAATGAAATTTTGAAAATATAAGACACATGGTCTATAGTTTAGAAATACTCACACTTTATTGTTTTTTGTTTCATGTGTTCTATAAAAAAATGGTATCGGGTATCAATATGTTTGCTTCTTCTATGTTGAACCAGATTTTTGGCTAGTTCAAATGTCGACTTATTATCCACAAATATGACTGTGGATCCATCTTGCAGATGCTTCAGCTCCATTAGCAGGTTTATCAACCAAATTAATTCACAAATAGTGGAATTTTGTGTTATATACTCTATTTCACATGTGGATAGGGCGAACACACTATGCTTCTTTTAATTCCATGTGAGAGAAAACGTTCCAAAAAAATACATATCTAGTAAAAAGATTTCTTTCATCTTGGTCACCTCTCATATCACTGCTTGAGTATCCATAAAGCATTGCTTCATCACTGTATGGATATATAAGATCAAAATCCATTATTCCTTTGATGTACCTGATGATTTTCTTTGCGGCTGGCCAGTGTGACTCTTTTTGTTCTTCCAAGTACATTCATAGAAGCCCAAAACATTAGATGATATATGGCCTTGTGATTGTGAGGAACCGTAGGCTTCCAATTAGTATCTTTATCATATTTGAGTCAATGCTTCTTCCTTCTCTATTTTTTTCAGTTTTAACTTCATTTCTATAGGACTATTTTCATTATTATAATTGTTCATATTAAACTTTTCAAACAATTTATTGGCATACATCTTCATAGATATATAGATTCTAATATGTTGTTTATTTACTTCTATACCTAATAAAAATACATGAGACCTCATTTAGTCATCTAGAACTGCTTAAAAATTTCTTTATATAATTCATCAAACATTGGTTGATTGTTCCCTTAAATAATAAAATCATCAACATATAAAAATACTATAAGTATATTACCACCGACATTCTTATTCATGTAAAATGCATGCTCATATGGATATTGGTTGAATATTTTCTCATGAAGACAATTGTAGATTCATGCATTCCAATAATATAAAGCCTTATTTAACTCATAATGATACTTTTTCCTTTGATACACCTTGTGTTCATCCATTTTCATAACAGATCTTTCAGGATGGTTGATGTAGACCTATTTTCTTAAAATTCCATTTTGGAATGCATATTTCACATTCAGTTGGAATATTATCCAACTATAATAGAAAATAAGAGATATAATCATCCTCACATTTTCAAGGTGATCAACAATAGTGAAAGCTTCTTCATATTATACCTTATACTTATATTTATACCCAATTTCAATGAGTCTTTCCTTGTAGTGATTCATCTCAGCATCAAAATTTCATTTGATATTCTACATTGATTTGACCCTAATGGTTTTCTAAATATTATAAAGTGTATTCAGCTCCCATTTGTCATTTTTATCTATGTAATGAACACAATCTTGCATATTGATTCTATAATAATATTCTCCTATGAATTCCTAAAATGTTATAGGCTCACGATATGCATACAAGAATAAATGATTTACCTCTTCTGTTTTCTCATAGATGTCACTCAAGCTTTTCATTTTTATAGATTCCATGGGTGAGGATGGGCTGGAAATATTTTGACTTGATGGATTACTTTCAAGAGTGATGGAATGTACTCCTGAACTTCTATCAATAGATAATGTTCCAGAGGACGGTTTTGTGGGTGTTTGCTGCAGATGATCATGTATTTCTTCAAGATATTCTATTTTTACTTGAATATCATTATTTTATTCTTCATCATTCCATTCCATTCCAAAGATTCTTCCTCACTAAAGATCACATCTCTACTCACCAATTATTTATTGGTTAGTTTATTTTAGATCTTTTAGGCTTTAAAGACTTCACTATTGGCAATGAAGACGCACTTTTCTCCATGATCATCAAACATCCTTCTTCTTTATTCTGAATCATGAGTGTAGGTGACACACCCAAAAATTCTTAGGTGTCCCACGCTTGGTTTGTAGCCACTCCATTCCTCTTATGGTGTCAAATTTATAATACTCTTTGTTGGGCACCGATTGAGAAGGTAGACACTACATGCAACTATCTCTACCCATAATCTCTTTCGTAGTCCTTTATCCTTCAGCATGATCCTCATCATATCGAGGATGGAGTTGTTCTTTCTTTCTACAATGCCATTATTTTTTGGTGTATAGGTTGTAGTGTGTTATTTCTTGATGCCATATTCCATATAAAAATATTGAAATGAATTAGCAGTATATTATCTACCTCTATGAGATCTGAGTACTTTGATTTTGTGACCACTATATGATTCAACATGGCCTTTTAAAATTTAAATGATTGTAAAAAGTGGAATATTTTTTCATTAATGAAATACACCCAAATATTTCTGCTAAAATAATCAATTACGGTAATAAATTACTTATTACCTCTATTTTAGGGTGTTTCATGTGGACTCTGAATATCAGTGTGATATAACCAAAGTGGTTCATTTTCTCTACTAGACCCTCTACTTGGGAATGAATTCCTTTGTTTCTTGCTGAGTGTACACGCCTCACACACATGATTTATAAAATCAATTTTGGAAAACCATGCACCATTATTAATGATGATAAGAGTTTAAGTCTGGTGAAATAGAAATTCCCAAAGTGTAGATGCCATCTCTAAGAATCATTTTTCATGAGTCCAAAGAGACACTCCTCAACCTTTGTGTTAATATGCAGTGGAAACATGTGATTATTCTCCATTTTTACCTAAGAAACAGGTCTCATATCAGCATCTCTTATAGAGAGAAAAGAGTTCCCCGTGTTTATTTCACATACCTTATCAATGAGTTGGGTGATACTAGTGAAATTATTTTTCATGCTTGGTACATAATACACATTATATATGTAATTCAACTCACTGTTCTTATGAAGATTTTAATTTTACCTTTTCCATTCTTGGTTACCTTTGATGAGTCACCAAAAAAAAATGTCACTGTGAACTTCTTGTGTGATATCCTCAAACAATTATTTATTACTACTCATATTCTTTCTTTCACCCATGTCAACATACCACACATCTACCCATTCACATGACTTTTCTTGTGAGAGGAGGAGTGTATTAAATTCTTGTTCATCATGACCTGCTTCAACCTAGTTGGATCATTTGTTTTAGTCCATTTTTCTCCAACACTTAGAATAATAATGGATGAATTTCTTGTAATTGTGGAATTAAACATTCTTTGAGTTTACATGACCATTTTTGAATCAGCCTACACTATTTCCTCACCATGAAAGCTGGTAATTTTTTTTTGTTCTTTCTGATTGCTTCGATGATATCTATGCTCACCGACTCTTACATTATTACTAGTTACATGACTACTTCATTGTTTAAGGCTATTCTTTTTTTTCTTGTAGAGTCAACTTATACTCTAAGGAATGGTCAATCATTAAACCTATATTATTTTTCATTTTTTGATCATTCACATGAAAAGATCCCATAAAATCTTCAATGGACAATTTTCTTATGTCCTAAGACTCTTTGATTTCAAAAACAACTTGCTCAAACTTGGTTGTGAGAGATTGAGATTCCTTTTCAATGACATCAAAGTCCTTAAAATTTTAAAAATTTCTTTTCAAATTTTTAATAATAGAAATTAAATATATGAAGTAGTTAGAGATACTCTAACATTTTTTCCTGTGTTCCACTAGAAAATCCACTCATAGTGTTTGAAGAAAACCTTCTTTCAATCGATAAAAACCCATGAAGATAGTGATAAGAGTATCCTAATATTTATTTCTTGTTGTTACTTTGGAAATATTTTAATGTTTTATTTATCCAACCCTTGATAGAAGAGGAACACCGTCTTCTTGTATTTCTTCCTTTGATTTTTGAGAGCAGTCTTTTCTTTATTTGTGATGGAAACTTATTCCTCTATAGTGGGTACTATATAAATATCAGTGAAGATCTCCCATTGTTCTTGTGATCCAAATAATTCCTTTATTTGTATGCCCTATTTTTTATATTTTTCGTTATACAACATAGGAACGTTCCAATGGATTGTAGTGGCCTTCTTCAAAAATTAAAGGATTCCTTGTTTTCTAGCTCTGATACTAGTGTTTTGGCTGTACAATACAAGAAAAGTGATAAGGGAAAATTAAATTTCACAAATGAACTACTTCTAAGATCTTTTTAACATATATTCCATAGACTACACTTTCCAAAAAAATTATTATTTTCTAATGAATTAAAGAGACTCGAAAAGGATAGCCACATAACATTTAATGAAGGAACAAAAAAAGGCTGTAAGAATTAAATTGTTTGCGTAAAAATAGAGGGATTCTTGGAGAATAACAAATACAAGGGGAAAATCCACATGAGGAATACATGACACCTGGGGAAGACATACAGACTACTTCTTTGAAAAAACACCCAGTAGAGATAGTTTCCAATTCAAAAAAAGACAACCTAGAAGGCCATTCCAATTTGAACTTTGAAGATCCTAATACTTCAAATTTTTTTGTGGGGGCCTTCCATAGAATCCCAAAAATTACCTTACATGTGAACCAGGATGATGAACACAAGTAGAAATATGGTTTAGATAAAATCTTTTAATTATGATATCCACCACCTTTTTTATAGGATAAAAAGGCCACCAACGTGGTCTTCGTAAACAACTAGGAAAAATCCTTGAAAACCCACCTTGGAAGAGAATACACACATTTACTTATTTTCCATCATAGTTTCAGAAAGGAAAATAATTTCAAGGATACTTTTAGTGCCCTAGTTCTAGAGAATCTAAACTATACATGATTTCCAATCCCACGACAGTTATATCATAATATTTTCATTGGAGTAGGTCAGGCTGGTTTAACCAATCCTTCAACAATTTGATTTTAAAAAAGGTATAGTAATATATTTCCCCCATCTTTTATGTAGTCTCTCACTAATATGTGAAGCCTCGGGGATTATTGTAGATAATATCAGTTCCAATTTAGAAATATCTATGATTTTCCCCTCTATATTTCTGTCTCCAGGTATGGTGGTTTTTAGGTCTAATAACAGGTGGTTTAAATGGGCCTTATTTAAGAAAATAGGTAGAAAGGGGGAGGGTTGTAAGGGAAGTAATATCCTAGGGGGGACTAGTGGTTCATAGTGGGTGGGTTTTGGTCTGGTGGTCTTTTGGCGCATGGTGGGTGGGTTTAGGGCTAGGGTATAAGGATATGTTCATTGGTTGAGTGTAAACGTGGAAGAGGGGTGGTATAAAATTTTGAAGGATTATCAACGTGATCATGAGGAATATATAGATATCCAAAAATGGTATTTGTCACTTGAAAACTAAGTTTTTTTTATGATTAGGTCAATAATGATCAATTATGGATAGAAGAGGGCATATAAGGATAACATTGGAATAACCCACGGATAATTTCTTACTAAAAGCCTGGGATATATTGTTTCTATACATTTTTATTTCTAATTCTGGGTTAAATTAAATTCCAACTTTTTTACATGGAGCCATGTTCTATAATGTAGGATGATATTACCATCAAAATCCACTACCATTGTGAAAAAAATCATTTCTTGCATTCCTAATTAGTCCACAGAAAAGAATAAGATAGTTATGTTTTCGTATTTGAATGTGATCCATAATATATGTTCATTCATAGAAAGAAATTTTCCCCTCAAAAAAGGCTGTGTTATGTCAATGAAGGGCCTAATTTGCATGCATGGCCCTCAGAACATTGGATTAGAGTGATCCTAATAAAAAAATCTAATGTAGTTATTGGTACACTGAATGGTTTGATTTGATCTTCTACTAAAGGGGATGTTTTTATAGATAACTGATAAGGGTGTTTTAGTGAAGGTAATTGTCAGGAAATGCACTTAAATTTTTAGATCACATATTAATATATGGTGATTATCTAATTAACATGGTCTATCGAGGAGATCCATTTGTTTGTCTTTTTTCATGGAAAATTAGATGATTAGGTGACTAAACCCAACTTCCCTTATGGACACGCCTAATTCAGGATGCTAAAAAGATTTTAGTTTATTTTTTAGCGCAATTGTATTGAATGCCCAGTTATCAATGAATTTACCCATAATTAAAAGAAACATTATATGCACTAAGAATGGCTCCTCATCCCAATTAGAAATAATGGGAAATTTTTCCTACCCTGATAGAGAAAGTTTCTTCCATAAATTCAACAAATCGTTATCCCTAAACTGATGACTAAAGAAGAGGTTTATTAGAGTCATTGGGGTTATTTAGGTAGAGAAGTTGAACGCAACAACCCCTTTTAAATAAAACCAAACATATAAAAGCCTATGATAAATCAATCCCTAGAAACCATAGGATCAAACTCTTACCAATAGAGATACATATAATATTTTAAGCCTCACTACCGTAGATCCAAGTAAGGGAAGCACCTTATTTTATCAACACTATGTAGAAAGCACTGATAAATGTCTTAACATTATTAGTGCTAGCTAAAAGTGTTGATAATGGTCGCATTTATCAGTGCTACAAAAAGCGTTGATAAAGTTGTATCTTTTATCATCACTTTTGTTGGCACTGATAAATGATAGATTTATCAGTGCTATTATTAGCACTTTTAAAAGTTTTTTTAAAAAATATTTTTAATATATATATAATTATTTTATTTACATTCATAATGATCTTTATTTATATAAATTCATAAAAAACGAATTTTTATAATTAATATAAATATGATATGTTATAATATATATATTTTTAAAAAATTAAAATATATATTTATAATGTTTAAAAATATTATTAATTTTTTTATAATTCAATATATATTTATTTAAATAAGTATAACATTATTTATATTTTTTAAATAATTGATATATTTTTTTATATTTACAATTATATATAAATAATTTTTAAATATATTAATTTATAATTATAATTATAAATATTGTCAGAAATGAATTTGGTAATATATATATATATATATATCATGATATAATTATGATATTAAAGGAAATTTTTTCCATTATTTATATTTATATATTGATGCATGAGTATAATTGACGTTGTATGATCCTATGTTTATTTGTGGACAAGATTGTGAGTTGCAATGTTCCAAATGTTAGGATTACCTATATTATGATGACACATTCATATGTTATGTATTAATTATTATTAATATTCATTTATACATTCACACATGTATGATTAATTATTGTTATACTCATGAACTAATTATGTTCTTATAAATGTTTATAAAAATATAATAAATATATTTATTATATTTATAATTTAAATAAAATTAATTATATAAAAATACTTTTTAAATACATTTATTTATAATTATAATTATAACTATATATATTTTAAGTGATTGATGGTACAATTACATTCAAACACATACACACAACACATAGACAGGAAAGGCAGGCCATCGCCCCCCGTAGCGGATAACTAGCCCATCAAGACATGTTTATTTTATTTCATGACTCATAGTCCCAGTAGCCAAGTAGCACATTTTGTAGCCCATATAAACCAGCCCAAAGCCCAAAGACATGCATTACTATAATTCTTGTGTTCATATTCTTCACGCAGATGTCTACCATCCACGTCTACCATCGGTAGTTCCTTGCGCACTAGTGAAACCCATCGTCTCACCATCATTATGTCATACGACATCACTAGTAGTTCCTTGCGCCCATGCCTATAAAAAAATTGACATGACCTTGTCCAACACTCATCAGGCACTGCCATCTCTTATCACCCGCTCACAAGCTAGATTGAATCCATCGCCTCTAATCTGTCGTACACCATGCCTGAATGATTTGGTCGAGACATTGAGCACCAGCAACCCTCTACCTGAGAACCCACTGTCATCGGTACTTCCATCCATAGACATCTCCAGTGGGTTTTCATCCCTCTTGTATCACACCCACTACACATATCAACGAAACATGACAACCCACAATATAATTGAGGAAAGTCATGCACCAATTGGGATTTGAACCCCAGCAGCTTACCAAACAAATAGTATTATAGGGCACCTCAAACATTGAGCCAAACCCCAACTGCAAATATATATATATATATATATATATAATTGTAAAATTACAATAAATATGTTTATTAAAATTATATATAAATATACTTATATATATTTATAATTATATAAAAAGGTAAAAATATATTTAAGTATGATAATAATTATAAATAAATACATTACTACAGTTAGGGGGAGGGGATATAATGAAACTAAGAAAATCTACGACACCTACAAGCACTCAGGGAGATTAGAACCTTATATCTCCCATGAAACCTGTCAAATACGTATCAACTAGGCTACGCTCTTGGGGGCTAGTTATAAATAAATATATATTTATTTCAATAATTATTATTTTTGATAAATATATTTATTATATTTAAAATTTTATAAATATATATAAATATTTTAAATTATTATTATAAATACATATATTTAACTAATTTTAAAATTTTAATAAACATATTTATTTTATATAATTATAAAATTATTATTATAATAAATATATTAATTATAATTTATATAATTATAAATAATATTTATTTATTTATAGTTATAATTATAAATAAATATTTATTTATTTATAAATATAATTAGAAGTAAATATGACTAAATTTATAATTATTATTATAAATATATATATTTATAATAATTATTATAAAATTATAATTAATATATATAATTAATATATTTGTTATAAATTTTTTATTATTTAAATATATATATAGTTTTTTATAATTATAATTATATATATTAGGTTCTTGGGGGTACAATTATGTTCAAACAAACACACACAAACCACACACATAGGCCGAAGAGGAAGGCCATAGCCCCCCCAAAGGGGATAACCCACCTATCAAGCCTTATTCATTTATTACATGTCTCATAGGCCCAGTGGGCACGAAGCCCATAACATGGCCTGAAAGGCCAATGTAGCATCGTGGTTGCATCATCCTGCCTATGTCATGCCTTTGTCACCATTTGTCTGCATCATCAACCATGTCACCACCTACATAGTACTATAATAGTACATATTCCCAATAAAGATTGATCCCTGAACCTCATGGATGCCAACCATGAGCCGTTACCACTTGGGTACAAGCTTGTTAGAATTTATAATTATAATTATTAATATAATACGTTTATTTATTAAAATATTACAATTATAAATAAATATTTATTTTTTTATTATATTTATAATATTTATAATTTTATAAATAAATATAATTATATAAATCTATAAATACATTTATTATATATATAATTAGAAATTAATATATATATATATATATATTTAGTTAAAATTATATATATATTCAAAATTTTATAAATTTATATAATATTATGCACTTGGGGTGTGCCTCAGTGGTAGAGGTGCCTTATAAACCTGTATGCTTGGTGTGTGGTTGGGGTTCAATCCATACCGTGTGCAGTATTCCCTAATTTATTTAGAGAGATTTGTTTTGTGGTAATGTGCTTCACAGGTGTAGTAGAGAAGCATCGTCTAATGGTGGAAGAGGGAAAGTTGGGGGCATGAAGATTTTTGTTGTCAAGACAGGTGTCTGTAGTGACATTGAAGCTGTTGCGATGATAGGTGACGCTAAGAGGAATGGTGACAGTATGGGAGTATTCTGTTCATATAGAAGAGGGATAGCTTAAGTCATGTAGGTGATGACCTAATGGTGAGTAGGCAATGCTGGGAGGATTGGCGGTGCCGGAAAAAAATGAAGGGTCATAGGAAAACTCAATCTTGATGGGGACATGTCTCTAAATGGGCTTATTTGATAACCAAAAAACTAGCGATTGCTGTGAAGGGGCTTACAAACCTAATAATAATTAATAAAATGGTATTGATTGGTATGTTGTCTATAGGGGGCTATGAACTTCCTCCCCAATGATGGTTAGGTTATCCCTTGGGGCTGTAACTTTCCTCTTCTCCTATTAAAATAATTTATTCGGTCAATATTAATTCATTCTGTTTCCCATCCATTATCTATTTTTGGAATAACCCTGGACATTTTTTGGAGAGAATTCATCCCTCTTCACCCTACTTTGATATGTTGGTTCTGATGAATTCCCGTTGGTTATTGGTGGTAATGTTATCTATTATACTTGATAGTTTTCATCTATTCTTCTCTCAATGATCCACTACGGTGGTTTGGGTTTTTGAGATTTGTGTTGATATACATTTTGATGATACTTTGGTGAAGTGTTGGTTGATGAGTTATCTAAGATTTTTCTTTGGGAGACAATTTTTATTTTTCATGCAGGCGATCATATGGTTGGTATGTGTCTCTGTTTTGGGGTGGCATTGTGTGGTTGGTTAGTGGATGTGTTGTGGGAAAGTGATGATGTGGTTGGTATGGGTTTTTTCTTTGGGGAGGAAATGATACATATGGTCTATGATCATGTTATGGGTTCATGACATGAAGTCGTGTTATGTGGTTGATGAGATGAGAGGGATAGTGTTTTTTTAGATGCATGTATAGTGATGGAATAACAAGTGATTAATATTTAAATGGATTGGGATGGCCCAATAAAACAAAATATGAAATTTCAATAATTAAAATCAACAAAAATATAATTTATGATCTAATTTATAATAAATTAGTGTATTTTATATAGTTCATTACAAATATCATTCTCTCCACGGAAGAGTATTTGATAGATATTTTGTAGGAAATTCAATATAAATAATATTGTTATTTTATAATTTTTTTTATTAATTATATATTTTTTTATTACAGTGAATATATTAAAATTATCTATAATTAATAGAAAACAAATTATATATTAATGGAAGTAATTTTTTACAACAACTTTTTTTCTATTGAAGTATTTTTTATGCATTTAATAAGGAAATATAATAATAATTTTCGTATGGACCCTCAATCATATTTAATAATAATAATAGGCACAAGAAATTCATAGTATGAAAATATATTTTGACAAGTTTAAAGTGTTTAATGTTTATAATTTTATAGTTTTACATGATCTTAAATTAATATGCATTTGTAAATTTTATATTTATATTGTATTAATAATTATTTTTTTATTAAATGTTTTTACTTTTATATTTTTATTAATTTATAAAATTATATACTTTTAAAAATATTATAGTATATCAAATTTACATATTTATTTTAAATATAAAATTCTATTAATTATTTATACTTTTACTATTTTCCAGATTTATAAATTAATATACAATTTAAATTTTATTACTTATAAATTTTTATATTGTTATATTTTCATAAATTTTACGTGTATATATTATAATTTTAAACCATTATGAACTTCTAAAAATATAAACATATTTAATTTATGTATACATTTATAACATATATGTACATTTATAGAGTTTTATAAAAACCCTTTAATTTTTATCATTCCTCTTGATTCATCAAACTCAGGCAAATCCCTTGTTGAAATGATCCAGCTCAGGAGACCATAACCCAACACTATCAACTTTATCTTTTTCTTAGAACTATCCTCACCTTATAGATAATATAGTTTGATAATAACATCCTAGAAAGGTCATGTAACTAACTATATCCAACCCATATGATATATATCATGACCTCACACCCTCAAATGGTGAAATAATGGTTAACCCCATTTTAACTCTTGAACATACTTTGCATCCAACATCACCTGCATGGTTTAAATTACGGTAGTCCTCTACATCTATATCTTCTCTCTGGTATGGTGTTATCTTATATATGGATGAGTCTTAGGCAACAAAATTCAACAATATCTATCATATTCATCATATTCATCTCCCAAATAGTTATTATTGAATTTTGAAACATGATAATCATCCCCCATATTTTCTAGATGAATTTAGAGAATAAAACCTACCACCAGTGGATTAATTCATTTCCTAAATTCAATAACTCATTTCCTTCAAATCGTGATGAAATTATTTGAAACATACAAATGTTGGCTTCCACTTATTTGAAAATCCCCTTTTGTGTATATTTTGTTAAATATTATAATTAAAGAATCAAATAAGATGGATATGAATAGATAATGGATATATTCCAATCAAATGTCAAAAGTGTATAAAGATGGGGTGAAAGAGTTCATATAGTTTTCAGAAGATCGGGCATATGACCCTTCTCAAATCCATTGTCCATATTTACACTCTTTTTATTCAAGACTAATTAGTCTAGAAGAGTTGGAATAATACTTGACTTATCATAGAATTGATCGAAGATATAAATGTTAGAATAGACATAAGGAAAAAACAAATGTTTCTAGTGACTAAGATAACACTCTGTTTTATTAATCATCTGATTTGATTAAATTTGTGGAAAGTGAAGAAGATTTTATAAAGAATGTGATTACTGGTGTAAATGATCATGAATATTATATTGAGGAAATGAACAACATATTGAATATGAACTACATGATTTTCTAATTTTTTTGAGAAGTTAAATAGTTTTGAAAAGATTCCATTTTATGATGGTGGCACTAAATATAAAGCATTTTCATCTATAATGAAGCTATGCTATTTGAAATTAGGCAATATATGGAGTGAAACCATTTTTAGTGAAAATATTCTCTCTTTAATGATATGATCATAGATGATAATTGGCTCCTTATCTAGACATAAGACACAAAATTAATGCTATTTTCAATTGTTATGATATTTGAAAGAACACATGCCTGTCAAAATGACTGTATTCAAATTCTAAAGGACCAAAAATCACTTACCGAATTCCCAAAGTGTGGTGCTTCTCAATACATGAAATTTGAATCAGGGTATATGAATTTTTTATTTTACTTTTCAATCATTACATCATTTAAGAGCCTATATAAAAGTGAGGATGTTGTATGGAAATTGACATCACATGTAGATAAAATATTTATTATGGGAAACTTTATGACCTAAAAAACTCTCCTTAGTGGAATATAATTGATCATTAGTATACTAAATTTGGAAATGAGTCATGAAACCTTCATCTTTTATTATATACAAATGGTGTGATTCCTTTTGGTTTTCAAATAATCACTCATATTACATGGTTGGTTATGTTGTTAAATTATAACTTGATACTTCCATTATGCATGAAATGAAAATACATCATTTTATCTATGCTTTCATGAGGAAAAAACAACTGTACAATGTTATTGTTGTTTGTTTGGCTCTATTGATCGAATGTTTGAAATTAATATGGTGTTATAGGTGTTATATTATGTGATGATTATAGAAATGAATATTTCATGTTGAGATCCATATTTTATTTCATAATAAATTAATTTTTTGATTATGGAAATTTTTCAGGATATAGAATTAAAGAAACTCAAGAGTGTCTTATTTACGAAGAAGGTACACAATCAATTAGGTTGAAACATTAATCGAAGACTAAGTTTCTAGGACATCACAAATTTCAACCCCAATGAAAAATGTACTAATCATGGAAAAAATCATTCTATAGAAGTTCATAATAGTGTGTGACACCACCTATACAATTAATTTATCAAATGTTTGAGAAATTAAAATATGTGAAAACTAAATTTGGTGAACCTTTTTTGAAAAACCCTCCAAAAATCGGTTGGAAAATGCGATCAGGTTTTTTTTAATTGCCATAATGTAATTTTTTATTTGCCAATCATTTTATTGTTGTTCTTTATGTTGAGAAAAATGTATGCGATATTATAACTGGAACGTTTCTAAATGAACCCATCAAAACAAATGATTTGATTACGGCTAGGTTAGACATGGTTTACCTGGGAATCCTGGAAGATTTGGCACCAGTGAATGGTGAATAACGAAATTTTCTTCTTCTAGTAGTCTACACTATTTCCCGAAAGGAGATATATGAGTTTCGAAACTTTTTTAATGTTGTAAAGGTTCCATAGGGGTATTCATTGAATAGTAATAATATCATGTCAATTAAAGAATTAAATTTAAGGTGTTTTAAATGACCTGACTTTCATGTTTTGATACAAGATATAATTCTCGTAGCTTTATATAGCATTTTTTCAATAATTTATATCATAAAATAAATAAGATCTATTTATTTTTCCATTCTATGTGAAGGAAAGTTATAGACCAATTGAAATTGTGGACTATTGAAATGTAAATTATCATCATATTATATGAATTCGAAATTTTATTCCCATTAGATTTGTTTGATATGATGGCTCACCTGATAGTTCACTTAGTGAGAGAGATTATATTATGTGGTCCTCTAAATTATAAATTGATGTACCCCATTGAATGATAAATTAATATTTTGAAAGGGTATGTAAAAAATTGAATTCATTCATATGGTTGTATTGTGGAGAGATATATGGTTAAGGAAGCCCTTGAGATCTGTATCGACTACCTTTACAGTGTTGAAAGCATTGGTCTATTAATGTCTCATCCAAATGGGTGTCTTGTGGGTGAATGAATTTTTTGAAGAGATGTTGTCACAATAAATATTACAGATCAGGTGCAAGACCACCTTTACATTTTTAATAACAGGTTGAATGTTTCTCCCTATATTGTAACCTTCAAAGAACATTATATGAATTTGAATCCATCATGTGATAAAATATAGATATCAAATACACATAATCAATAGTTTATAAGATAGTTTTGAGACCATATTTTTATGGAGTTGGATGAAAATTTGGATTCAATTTTAGAACAACATTAATGTATAGCCAGAGGACCACGTGTGTGTATTATCTTGCAATGGTTATTTAATTAATGGTTATATGTTCTATAAAAATGAACATGATTAATTAAATTCCATGAATAATAGTGGAGTTGCACTTATAGATATAGTGATGCATGTTTCTGGTACTAAGGAAAAAAATCTAATGATGATATTATGTAATACTTTGGCATCATCAAACAATTCTAGGAGTTATATTATACAACATTCCATGTACCTATTTTTTAAATAATGTGGGTTTATAATAGGGGTTTTGTTAAAATAGATGAATTGGGTTTGTGAAAGTGGATTTCAGTAAGGAAGTGTACAAATAAGAACCATTTATAATTTCATCATAATAAGTACATGTATTTTATGTTCTAGATCATGTAAACTGAAAATGGTCAATTGATATTTTGTCGATCAAAACAACTTTAGGGTCTGATGAAAATTCAAATGAGGATAACCCTTTCCTTGGGACCTCTCTATAATTTTACTATGGCCCTAATGTTGTCAAGATTCTGTACATCATAGGATACCACAATGAAGGGATATAGATACTCGATAGAATGTTCAAATCCCTTAAACCATTAAAAATAATTTCATAATCAGGTTATATTTTTTTAAAATACATTGTATTAACACATGTTATTATCTTTTCACTAAAACATTTATGTAGTCTAAACTAAATTTTAAACCACTTTGATAGATAATGACTTCTATACATGATGATTCTTCCAATCCTGAAGAAGAATTGGGTTCTCCACCTGATATCGTTCCTAATCCTGAGGGACAATAGGTTTCTCAAACTATTGTTGCTTCTAGTGTCGAGGTACAACAACGTTTTTCACATGTCTATACTACCAATCCAATGGAAAAAAATATTGGCTATTTTAGATATGAGGAAATAGTTGGCGATGAAATACCATTGATGCAAAAAAAAATAGGCTCTCTATAGTGTGATGATGTCAGAAAAATTTATTAATGTGAAAGGAGAAGGCATCAAATTTGAGGTTGGATGGAATGCATTGGGACATGATATTAAGCTCAATAAGGTAATTGTAATTAATTACATTGGGATTATTACTCAGCATCACGTTTTGATTGACATTGATTAGTGGAACCATTTATTCTCATGATTAAGAGACACATTTGGGAAAGATTACATTAATATTATGATATACTTTCATTATTTTAATAAAATTTAAATAATTAAACATTGAATTACTCTTCATCATCCACAATAGAGATTATTTATAGTAGATTACTCCAACAAGAAATTCTTATTAATTATTTCTAGTTGGATCCACAAAGTCTTTCTTACAATTATAAAAATATTTCATCTTAAATATGATGAATAGAAAATAAAACCACACCCAACACTTATGTATTCACACTTGGTAAGAAAATTAGGGTGGGATAAATTTGTTGGTCATCGTTTAGAAATGTATTTTTAGGTAAATTTTAGTTAATAATATATTGTTTGAAAATACATGTATTCACCACTTTGATTAAAAAAATTATTTATGATACAATAATTGAGTGCTAAAAATAAGGAACATGTAGAAAAACCAACATACCCCTACCATAAATAAAGTATGGGGTACACTTTAATAGAAAAAAGATATATATTTTAAATCTACCATAATACTTTTATGTGACATGAAACAATATCATAATTATGTTCCTCTATTTATATACAGATTGATGACTCCAAATCCAAAGACACTTCCATCCCACACAATATTCTATTGAAATTGGCATGTGTAAATAAATATGGGGAAACTAATATATTAAAAAAAACACAAAAAAGTGTGGGAAACATGTGTAAGTATGACAATAAAAAAATGGGTTTTCTTTAAATCATAATTACATAATAATGATTAATTATTTTCTTATATTTTCTATCTAAATTACTCGAAATTATCATCAACACATATATCATATGAAAACCTACTATTGGTGGCCTTGAATCATCCAGAACAGTATGGAAAATTCAGAGGTATGGGATTTGGGGTGACACCTTGAACATATTTTGAGAAAAAACAATAGGAGGATAATGATAAAGAAATTGAAGAGACGAAAGAAAGATTATATTCCCTTGAAGAAAACATTCATTGGAAGACTATGTTTTTAAAAACTATTATTGGTGAAGTAAAGAGAAGGAAAAACTCATTAACAACCATTGCATGAAGACCCCCTAGCATTGAGGTGAGTCATTCCCCTCAAATATTTGTCTTAGTTGACGTAATCAATATACTTATAATTGTTTCTATGAAATGTGAATTAGATAGAAACTTATGTCTTTCTTATACTGATATTCTATAATGTCAAAATGATTTTGAACTATATCTATCAACAAACAAAAACCATTTTGTGAGGGATATATTGTTCAATATCCTTATTAATAGTCTACACAACATATCACTTCCAACAGGCCATGTGAGAGTGGTGATTAGTGTAGGTCATGAGCCCAATTCCATGCTACTTGTTCAACTTAATGATGAAGATATCCACATGGTCGACCAAGATGACAGAACATTCTTTATATGGATATTAGATCTTATAAAAACACATTTAGATAAGGATGTATTAATTTATAATTTTTTTCATTCTAAAACATTAACAATTAATGAAAATTGGTCTAAAATGATGAATGATATTATTGACAAAAAAATGGATGGGGTGAAATGAAAATTTAACTCAAACACATCGAATGGATTAACCAAATGATCAAAAAATATTAGGAAAAAATCATTAACCTTATCATTCAACATTCGCATCTACTAACATTGACATTTCATGTGGATGCAATGATACAAAATGGTATTAGAAACATAGTTGGATTTGAAGAAAAATGTTTATAGAGGAAGGTACATACTATATTTCTCATTAAAATGTAAATTAAATCCTAAACTATGAATGGATAGGAGGAAATGTTTTAAATTTATACATGATGTATGTTTTCATGATTTCTTTTTCAAAAAGATTATATACTATGTTAATTATGACTAAATACATTTCAAATTTTATGTATGCATATATATCAATACATATTGAAATGATTACCCTATGAACATAAATTTGGACTCATTTGTCCTCATGTCCCTTCTACAGAACAAACAAATGGATTCTATATAATAATATTGAAATAGAGACAAAACTAGCCAAATTGTTTGAAAAAAAACATGCGGATGGAAAACTCTCCTTAATACAAACAATGTAGTGGTAAAAATTTACAATTTAATCATATAAAATATATTTTCATTTCTTTCATTAATTATTCCTTTTTTTGTTTTTAGGAAACATTGGATGCTCATTTCAGTCAATTTGGATACTCCAAGGATTTATTTACTGGATTCAATAAATGGATACCCACCATAATGACCCCAAATAATGACATTTTTTAATTTTTAATACACAACATACAACTTTTTAGAAATAAACATCATTTTATATGTTTTATATTATGTTTAATGAGAATTGTTTTATGATAGGGTGGTGCTCAAATATCATGAAAATCATGGAATGGGGACAATCTATGTGCCCAAAGAGCCTGACAAGTTCTGCAAAAAGGACAAGTATCAGGGTAAATATAATAATATTTATGACTATCCAAACACATAAAAAAATTACATAATTTTTTCAATATTTTTGTAGTATCTAAAAAAATGGAAATTATTTTGGTTATTATGTTTGTAAATTTATGAGAGAGATCATATTCCATCAACAAAATAGTAAGCCTGAAGAGGTATTTTAAAAGAATATTACTATTTTATTTAAAATATTTATTAATGGTTTGTGTATTTATATTTTTCTAGTACTACTACAACTTTAGAAAAAATGTATTCAAAAGATGATATATATATTCTTAGAAATGAATTGGTAACATACCTGATGCATAATATACACAAATTACATGAAGATTTGACTTCCATAGAATTAATGGGTTGTTTAATATTTATTATTAATTTATTTCATTTTAGTGTTACTCACATCAGAATTATTTTCTTATATAGGTGGATTTCATTGTTTGAGTTGGGGTGGTTTTTTCAAAGCTACTCATCCTCGTGAGAGATTGGACTTCAAGGATACAACACAAAGTTTAATGAGAAGGTAATTTTTTTTAATATAATATGTTTTTAATCACAATATTATCTATTCATTATTTCATTAACATTATCTAAATTAAATGTTTGACTAATCATGAAGATAATTTCTTTGTCACATGATGATGTTACAAATATCTTGGAGTAAAAGACTATAAATAAGGAAATAATTTGTGAATATGTGAAGGGAATGTAATGATATTCCTTCCCTATTTTACCAAATAATAATATAGTGAAACTTTGATTTAATTTTCAATATTCATTATAGATTTTTTTTATTTTATAAGATTTATTTCAATATTTCATTCCTTTATACACCAAAACATCCTCATAATTCTTCTCCCTCAAAACATTTTCACCAGTGTAGTGTTGTAATTTATCACATTCCTTCAAGGGAAGTAGATATAACTTGAAGTAAATTGATAAATTTCAGCACTGCATGTGGATTATTTTGTTTGAGTTGGGGTGGTTTGTTTGAAGTTGTTCATGTTTGATCAAGACTACAAATGAGATAATAACAACAAGGAAATGGGCCAAGAATGTTTACATCCATCATGAAAAGGTTAGTTCCTACTACTTATTTAATTAATTTTTGCATCATTTTATTTACTATTTGTAAGATAATTTTTTTATCATTTTTGTCTAATACTTATTTATTTTTTTCAATAATCTTTTAGAAAGTCATATTTTGAATTCAACTATCTATAAAAACCCAAAAAATAGATAACATGATACTTTATACCAATAATACCACACATTACATTGATTTTATTTGTCGATATGCTATAAATTTATATTTATTTGATGTTCTCAGTCAAAACCCATTCTCGTTGTTGAAAACAGAAGAGTAGAGGAATGTTTTTAATATAATAAAATCAACTCAATATGAAGAGTAGATAGTTAGAGGAACAAAGGAAATAGACATAATGGTAACATTGGTAGTTTCACTACCACAAAACTGGGCAAGGAAGGCACCTACCTTTATTAGTGCTAACGGAAAAGCACTGATTAAGGTTGCATTTATCAGCACTTTTCTTAGCGCTGATAATGTTTATTGTAAAAATTAAATAAAAAACACATGTTATAACTAAATATATATATATATATATATATATAATTAAATAATTATAAGATTAATAATAAATATATTTATTAGATTTATTAGATTTATTAGATTTATTAATTCATTATATTTATTATATTTATTAATTCATTATATTTAATATATATATTTATTATATTGGTTTATATTGTATGTATTTGTTTTATTTATAAATATATAACACGTTTTAATATATATGCACAATTAAAATTATTGAATATATTTGTGTTTTCCAATGGATTGGGGTCAATGAATATATCATAAGTATATGTTATGTGATCATATATGTGTATGGATAATGTTCATTTATAGATTATAATTACATATCCCATTGATGAGTTATTGATTTATAATTCATTATGTTACCCATATAATATATATGATCTAAAAAATGTACACATAAAATTAAAATTACATTATATTTAAAAAATAAATATATATTTTATTATGTTTTCAATGATATATATATAAATATACCTTTCAAAAAAAATTATATGTATAAATAAAGATATATTTATTTAGAGTTATAATTATTAATAAATATACATATATATATATCATAAATATAAATTTAAATAAATATATAATAATATAAACAAATTATTAAATTTATACATTTATCAGCGCTTTTATTAGCACTAATAAAGTATGGATTTTTCATCACTACAAAAGCGCTGATAAAGTGGGCCTTTATCAGCGCAAAAATGAAAAGCGCTGAGAAAGACACCCTTTATCAGTGCTAGAAAAGTTCTAATAAAGTTCTACGTTTATTAGCGCTAAAAAAGCGCTGATAAAGGGTATCATTATCAACACTTTTCATTTTAGTGCGGATAAAGACCCCCTTTATCAGTGCTTTTTACTAGCACTGATAAAGGTCCCCGCAAGATTTATAAGTGCCATTGTGTCCTCCTCCTCCCCACACCCTGTCAAGATTTCACGGAAGCCCTACCCTGCGCCTCCTCTACTGCCTCCTCTCCACCACGGCCTCTTTCTCCTCCTCCTCTGCCACATCCACCATCTCATTCTCCTCATCTAGCGCCTACTTCTCCTCCTCATCGTCTTTCTACGGCTCCTCCTCCCCGCACCCTATCAATCTCGGATGCCCTAACCTGTGACTCTGCGGCTACCACCTCTTCGCCGCCACCTCCTTATCCTCCACGTCTGTCATGACCGCCACCTCATTCTCCTCCTCTGGTGCCTACTTCTCATCCCCCTCCTCTTTCCACGGCTCCTCCTCCTCCTCCTCCTCCATTGCGGCTCCTCCTCCTCCTCCTCCTCTTCTGCTCCTCCTCCTCCTCCTCCTTCATCGCGGCCTCCTCATCCTCCTATTCCACCTCTGCCTCCTCCTCCTCCTCCTACTCCGCTGCCTCCGCTGCCTCTACTGCCTTTGAGCTGTCTCTGCTACCTCTGCTACCTCCACGCTGCCTCCACGCTGCCTTCGCGCTGCCTCTGCTGCCTCCACTGTCGATGCCTCCTCCTCCTCCGCCACCGGATCCTCCTCCTTAAGGTGAGTAAAATTGAATTTGCATGAATTAATTATGTTTGCATTTATTTTCAATATTGATATTAATTATGATTTTTCTTGATTCTTGTGTGTGATGCTTGTGTGTGTGAAACATGTATATGTGGTTAGTTACTCGTTTGATCTTGATTAGCTCTCCCCACTATATACTTTTGATAGAAACCCGAATAGAGAGAGTATTGTTTTTGTGAAAGGCTGTTACACTAGATTATAATTTCACTCCGTCTAGTGGCCCTTAGTATGGATATTTTTTTGATTTAGGATACTACCCCCTAGTTAGGCCAGGTAGGGTTTGAACCGTCCATGTTGGTGAATTAATGTCATCAGGTGAGGACTGCCAATGGGATGAGACATATGTTTAGTATGATCTATATTGTACACTATATTGTACACTATTCTCATTGGGTTTGAAAAAAAAGAACCTTAATAGGGTTTCTACCTATTCCTGCCCACTACTCACTCTCTCTGGGAAGGGTCATATACCAATTTAAATAACACATCATTTCTTATAACATAATAGTGCCACCAACCTCTCACATTGGGTGTGATTCACATATCCTCTAATTCCACAACATAGTAGCTTCTCCCCTTTCACTTATAGTGGGTATCACCATCACATCACATAAAAAACAATTTTATGATGGAATCTCTATAGAAAACCTCTCACAAAACTACTACAAACCAATACTAAGTGATCCCCATTTCTATATATCACATCATATTATCATAAAAAATGATCTAAGGAGGGAATCACAATATCCAACCTCTATCAGAAATCAAAATTCACCATCAATAGGTGGATCCCATGGAAGTCACACACCAATCCCATTTGACCAAAGGCTTCTCACTCAAAGTAGGGTCCTAACAACACCTTATCACTTAAATAAAGGCCATCCATATTGTCTCATGCCAAAAAACATATAAATAGTAATCTAAGGAGGGTATCTAGATATCCAACCTCTCTTACGAGCTAAACCACATCATCAATAGGTGTGCCCCATGGATGATCATACTTCAACTAGGTGAACGTAATATGAAGTCCCCATCTCTTAGTCGGTCTGACCATAAATGATACAAGTCGCCATCCATTTAGCCTTGCATAATAATATCCTTAAAACCATCTTGGTTATACATGAAAATTATTCCCAACCTATCAACATTCTAATTCCGCCTATAAGGGAATCTACTGGGTTCTACAAACGTAACCCATATCAACTCATTGATACTAACGCACACTGATCTCTACATGGTAATGTCACAACCCACATCCTATACATGATATAGGCCTCGATAGTCTAGTCTATATCATCTTTTAATTCCCACATTAAAACTCATTAAAACTAAATAACCACCATCCTAAGAAACTCACACTAAGAGCCTTGGATACCTTATGCTAAGTCATCAAGACTATTACCACGACCCTCACAAAGGTACCATATAATATCTCCCATTGGATATTTCTTAATCAAATTATAAGGAGGAAATACTCTACGTCACACTTCACTAATCCCTATATGGAATATCCTACTCATCACACAAACTATGACTCTAATATATCCTTAAGAGGGTGTTCCCCATCATAGATGATATATAAAACTATATTATCCATATTATTTAGGCCTAAGACCCTAATACTTACTCAAATAGCCTTAGAAAGCCTAACTAGTCTATAAAAATCTCATACCAAACCTGATCCTCTCATAAACACAACTAGAAACCTCACCTCCATGGAGGCATAATCTTTGGATGATCACAAAATCACAAACATTCAATAGAACCCTCACTCTATCTCTTAGTGGATCAAAAACAACCTATTTATTTTCCTAGGTTACTCTTGTTTTCTTTCCCTTTCACTGGAACACATATACTCATGCATGAATGCACAATCACGCATAAATTGGAACATTTTTTTCTATTATAGGGTTTACCTACCTCAAAAAATGGAGTAACCCCCTCACCTAGATCAAATCATCCTCAACCAAGACTATACATGCCTTATCTAATCTTGTACCAATGATTGAGACCCAATATCAAGGTAAGATTACCAAATAATTAATTATAGAAACTTATAATTAATTATTCAACTTAATATAATTAGGAATAATCTTTTGCAAACTCACTGGGAAACATAACACCACCTAAACTACACAAAACATGGTGTGTTCATCATACAAGGATAACCTCTAGCCAATACAAACAAAATCTACATCATCTGAATTGATTTGAAGATGATATAGTGAAATCATTACACAAATCCTAGTTAAAATCATATTGAATCATAGGGGGAAAGGATTATAGTAATGGAGGAAGTATGAGGGAAGAACTCACTAATGCACTATAAAAAACTCCCAAGAACCACCCCTCATCAGGTGGGAAAATAGTAATGGAGGAAGTATGAGCATTCCCCCACCGTTATTGAAGTATCTAGATTTTTATCTAAATTATAATCATATTCCTTCTCCCCTAACCTATATACCCATCCATTGGATTTCAAATAGGATGAATATAAATAAAGAATGGATGAATGCCAATCAGTTGACAAAAGAGTATGAAGACGGTGTGAAAGAGTTTATCAAGTTTGCAAAAGATCATGCATATGAACCTTCTCAAATCATTTTTCTGTGTTTACACTGTTGTTATTAAAGACAAATTAGTCCAGAGGAGTTGTAAGAACACTTAATCTATCATGGAATAGATCATAGTTATACATGTTGGAATAATCATGGGGAAACAACGAATGTAGGTAGTGGCTAGGATAACATTGTGTTTTATGGATCATCTTATATGATTAAAAGCATGAACAATGAAGATGACCATATGGAGGATGTGATTACAGATGTGAATGATGATGAAGATCATATTGAGTAAATGACAAGGACCGTCAAAGATGAACATCTTGATTTCCCAAAATAGTTTGAGAAGTTAAAAAGTTGTGCAAATACGCCATTTTATGCTGGTTGCACTAAATATATAGCACTCTCAGTCGTACAAAAGCTGTATAATTTGAAAGTAGACAACGGGTGGAGTGGCGCCAATTTTACGGAACTACTTTCTTTCTTGAATGACATGCTCCCAGAAGATAATGAGCTCTCGAGCAGAACATATGACGCCAAGAAAATGCTACTCTCGATGGGTATGATCTTTGAAAGAATATACGCCTACCCGAATGACTGTAAACTATTTCAAAAGGACCAAAAATCACATAAAGAATGCCCAAAGTTTGGTGCTTCTCGACACAAGAAAGATAAGTCCAGTCCTAATAATGTTGTATGGTACTTTCCAATCATTCCAAGGTTTAGGCACCTATATGGAAGTGAGGAGACTGCAGTGAAATTGACATGGCATGAAGATACAAGAATTAAAGATGGGATACTACGTCACCTGACAGACTCTCCTCAATGGAATTGATCATGAGTATCCTGAATTTGGAAACGAGTCGAGAAACCTTCTTCTTTCTTTATCTACAGATGGATTGAATCATTTTGGTTTTCAAAGCAACAGGCCCAGTACATGGCCGGTTATGTTGGTAAATTATAACTTAACACCGTGGTTATGCATGAAATGAAAATACATCATGTTATATATGCATATATCAGGACCAAAAAAACCGGGTAATGATATTGATGTTTATTTTGCTCCATTGATCAAAGATTAGAAATTATTGTGGGATTCAGGTGTTACATTGTATGATGCTTACAAAAAGGAAGATTTCATTTTGAGATCCATGTTGTACGGGATGACAAATGACTTCCCTGCTTATGGGAATTTTTCAGGATATAGCATTAAAGTAACTCAAGGGTGTCTCGTTTGCGAACAAGGTACACAATCAATTAGGTTGAAACATTCATCGAAAACCTTGTTTCTAGGACATCACAGATTTCTACCCCGACGGCATAAGTACCGTTCTTGGACAACATCATTTGATGGATGTTCAGAAGAACGTACAACACCCTCTCCACTAATAGGTGATCAATTTTTTGAGAAAGTTAAAAATGTGGACACTAATTTTGGTAAATCGGAATTGAAAAACCATACGAAAATCAGTTGGAAAAAGAGATAAGATTTTTTTTAATTACAATACTAGAATTTTCTGTATGTCAGACATTTTCTTGATGTTATGCATGTAGAAAAAAATGTATTTGATAGTGTCATCAACATGTTTCTAAATACGACTAGCAAAAAAAGATGGAATTAAGGCTAGGTTGGACATGGTTGAGATGAGAATATGAGAAAAATTGGCACCAGTGAAGGGTGAAAAACGAAAATTTCTTCCTCCTGCTGCTTACACTCTTTCCAGGCAGGAGAGATATCAGTTTTGCAACTTCTTGAATGACGTAAAGGTTCCAAAAGGGTATTCATAAAATATCAGGAACCTCATGTCGATGATAAACTTGAAGTCAAAAGGTCTGAAATCACATGAATGCCATGTTTTGATGAAAGATCTCATTCCTATTGCTTTACGGTTCATTTTTGCCAAGAATTTCCTCCATACATTAATGAAACTGTGTTTCTTATTCAAAGCTATATGCAGAAATGTTATAGACCCGACGAAATTTCCAACTATAGAAAGCGAAATCGCCGTCATATTATGGGAATTAGAAATGTTCTTCCTGCCTTCATTTCTTTGATATGATGGTTCAACTGATGGTCTACATGGTGAGAGAGATTCCACTATGTGCTGTTGTACATTACAGATGGATGTACCCCATTGAATAGTATATGAAGATTTTGAAAGGGTATGTTAAAAATCAATGTCGGCCATAGGGTTGTATTGCGGAGCAATATATTGTTGAGGAAGCCATTGAATTCTATACCGAATAACTGTTAGGTTTGGAAAGCATTGGCCTACAGAAATCTCATCACACTGGGTGGCTTGAGGGTGAAGGAATTTCTATATGACAGGTTGTCACAATCAATATTACTGATCAGGAGCTGGCCCACCTTTATGTTTTATATAATAGTTTCAACGTTGCCCCATATCTTGAAACCCACAAAGAAATTCCTAGGAATTTGAATCCATATAAGGATGAAAAATTAATATCATATACACATAATCGACAGTTTATAAGATGGTTTCGATACCATATTTTTAAGAAGTCAGATGAAAATCCATAGTCAATTTCAGAACAACTTTGATGGCTAGACGGAGGACCAAGTGTGTATGTATTATCTTAAAATGATTATGTAGTTAATGGTTATACATTTTATAATAATGAACATGATGAAGATAGTACCATGCAGAATTGTGGGGTTATACATGTAACTGAAGCGAGGCTTGTTTCTGGTGCTAAGGACAGAAATCCAATTTATGCGAATATGTCATACTTTTCCATCATCAAACAAATATGGGAGTTGAATTATACGGAAATCCAAGTTCCGATTTTTCATTACATGTGGGAAGATAACAGGAGTGCTGTTAAAATAAGTGAATTGGGATTCATGAAAGTTTATTTCAGTAAGGAAAGGGTGAAAGACGAACTGTTTATAATGGCATCATAGGCAGTGCAACTATTTTATATTCCAGATCCTGCAAATTGAAACTGGTCAATTGTTCTATTATCGACCAAAATGCATTTTTATTGTTTTTATAAATTAGGAAAACGATCCATGAGTCATTTGTGATGTGTATAAATTAACCACAACTCAATCTGATGCATGGTGTGACTGGTATGGATAAAAGTGTCTGATATCAGTTTGAAATTGACATTAACTTTAGAAAATAACACAAGTGACATATGGAAAACCAAGAAAATGCCTTCTGATTGTTTTGATACTTTTGGACAATGATCCATGAGTCATTTTTGACGTGTACGAATCAACCACACCACAATCCAATGCACGGGGTGATCGGTATGGATAAAAGTATATGATATCAGTTTTAAATTGACATTAACTTTAGAAAACAACACAAGTGACATACGGAAAACCGAGAAAACACATTCATATTGTTTTGACACTTTAGGACAATCATCCATGAGTCATTTGTGACATGTAAGAATCAACCGCACCTCAATCCCACACACGGTGTGATAGGTATCGCTAAAAGTGTTTGATATCAGTTTTAAATTGATATTAACTTTAGAAAACAACACAAGTGACATACGAAATACCAAGAAAACATGTTCAGATTGTTTTGAAACATTAGGAAAATAATCCCTGAGTTATATTTGAATTGTAAGAATCAACCACACCTCAATCTGATTCATGATGTGACCGTTATGGCTAAAATTATCTAATATCAGTTTGAAATTGACATTAACATTAGAAAACAACACAAGTGACATACAGTAAACTGAGAAAACGTGTTCAGATTGTTTTGATACATTAGGAAAATGATATATGAGTCATTTGTGATGTCTACGAATCAACTGCACTATAATCCAATGCACAGTGTTACCGGTAATGCTTTTCATTAGATAAAGAATCAGTATTTATTAAATGAGATAAATCATCCAAAAACATATTGATTTTAAATTATTCCCTTTTATTTTTATCATAATGAAAACATTTGAGTTTATCATTTCCATATTTTAGTTTCAAATTTCCATATTAATGTATTCTTTCAAATTAAATTTTTAATTTATTTTATTTTGGTATTACTAACATAATATTTGTTTTCTTATATAGGTGAATTTTTTTCCTTGAGTTCGGATGCTTTGTTCGGAAACAAATACCGTGGATGACAATTTTTGAAAGAGGATCATAGATATCAAAGGGTGAAACATTAATGTTTATAACTATTGTTGGAAAATTGTAATTGTAACCATGTAAAACATTGTTTGAAATGTATATAGCAGTGTGTGTTTTTTTGTATTCATGATGTTAAGTAAATGTATATAGCATTTTTTGTCAAAATATTGTGTGCGCTTTGTCGTATTTTGGTTCTTGGTTTGTTTCCAGGTGTTGTTTTGTGCAGTAGTGTTGGTGTATAGGTGTTGGTTGTGTAGGTGTAGGGGAAGGTGCCTTTATCGGTGATTTTTTGAGCACTAATAAAGGACTCCTTTAATAGTGCTAAAAGAGCGCTGATAAAGGGTCCTATTATCAGTGCTCAAGATAGAGCTGATAAAGGCACCCCTTTATATGTGCTAGAAAAATGCTTTTAATTATGGTATAGATAAAGGGGTCCCCTTTATCAGCACTCTGAAAAGCGCTGATAAAGGCCACCTTTATCAGCGCTAAAAAAATCACTGATAAAGTGGGTCCTTTATCAGCACTTTTTTTAGCTCTGATAAAGGTGGGCTTTATCAGTGCTTTTCAGAATGCTGATAAAGGGACCCCCTCCATTTATCTACGCCAGGATTAACAACGCTTTTCTAGCACTGTTAATGTCAGTTTTTATCACTGATAAAAGGCCAAGTTGTGGTAGTGTTTGTATTATTTTGATAATTTAAGACAATAATCTAGAATCTATTTGGGATTTGTAGAAATTATTAGCATCTCAATTTGACACATGGGGTGACCGATATGACTACAAGTGCATATTTTTATTAAAAATTAGCATTAATTTTAGTAAAAAAGATAGATGACATAATGAAAACCAGACAAACACATTCGGATTGTCTTGATTATTTAATAAAATGATTTATATGTCATGTTTTACATGACAGAATCAGCTGCACCTTATTCCAACACACGGTGTGATTAGTATTACCCTAGGTGTGTATTTTTATTTATAATTGAGATTAATTTTTTGTCCAAAAGAAAACTGACGTAGTCAAAATAAAACTAACTCATTCATATTATTTTTATACATTATCAAAATGATAAATATATCATTTTATATGTGAAGGAATCATCCTCACCTCAATCTTATAGATGATGTTCCCAATGTAACTCAAAGTGTGTGTTATCTGTTTAAAATTGAAATTTTAGTTCAAAAAGTCTCCCTCTATGAATTCTGAGAAAAAAATCTCATATTATCTTTATAATTAAGAGAAAATATTTATAAGTCATTTTTTATGCATAGGAATCATTCTCAGATAAAACTAACACATGATGTGATCTGTATGACTCAATGTCCATGTTCTCAGTTAAAATTAACTTTTCAGTAAAAAAGATATGTTATATAATCAAAACCAATAAAATTTACTAATATTGTTTTGATAATTTAGTGAAATTTTTCTTAAGACATTTTTGATGTGTAGGATTCATCCGCACCTCACTCCGACACAGGGTGTGACTAGTACGACTCCAAGTGTATCTTTTTATTTAAAATTGACATTAATTATAGTAAAAAAGACAACTTTCATACTCAAAACTGGGATAAAACATTCATATTATTTTGAAACTTTAGTAAAATGATTAATAAGACATTTTTTATGTGTAGGAATCAACATCACTTCAATTTGATACATGATATTCCCGGTATGACTCAAAGTGTCTTCTATTAGTTTAAAATTGATATTTTAGTTCAAAAAAGTTTCACAAACTAAAAACCTAGAAAACACACATTAATTGTATTGATAATTGAGTATAATGATTCATAATTTATTTGAAACATTTATGAAGTATTTTCACATTAAACTGACACATAATGTGAATAGTATAACTCAAATTGAATGTTTCTAGTTTCAAATGAAATTTTAATAAAAACACAACGTACATACTCAAAACTGAGAAAATATATTTGAATTGTTTTGATAATTTAGGAAGATGATATATAAGTCATTTTTGATATTTAGGAATCTGTTTAACATCATGCCAATTCATGGTGTGATCATTATAATCTAAATTGTGTCTATTTATTTAAAATGGACATTAATTTTATGAAAAATAAAAGGTAACATACTAAAAACTTTGAAAATGAATTTGGAATATTTTTATAATTTATAAAAATGATTAATAAGTCATTTATAACAAGTGGGAATCAAGCCCACCTCAATCGGTCGTATTATGTAATTGGTATAACTCTAAGTATGTATTTTTATTTTAAATTGATATTAATTTTAATAAAAAGAAAACATGACATATTGAAAACCTACAAAAACACACAGATTATTTCGATACTTTATGAAAATGATACACAAGTAGTTTTTGATGTGTTGGAATTAGACACAAATCAATATTATGCATGGTATGACAGGTATAAATACAAGTGTGTCTATTTATTTAAAATTGACATTAATTTTCATTAAAAAACAAGTGGCATATTGAAAATTGGGGAAATTCATTTGGATTTATTTGATACTTTATAAAACTGATCCATGAGTCATTTTGGATGTATAGGAATCAACCACACATCAATATGATTCATGGTGTGACTAGTATGGATCTATGTGTGTTTTGTATTTAAAATTGACATTAATTTTAGTAAAAAGAACAAGTGACATACTAAAAAACTAAGCAAACATGTCCATATTATCTTTATACTTTAGGAAAATAATCCATGAGACAATTTTGATGTGTAGGAATCAACCACACCTCAATAAATCAAATAATATGACTGATATGACCCCAAATTTGTCTTTTTATTTTAAATTGACATTAAATTCAGAAAAATGAACATGTGGCACACTGCAAACCAAGAAAACAAATTCATAATGTTTTGATACTTTAGTTAAATGATCCCTGAGTAATTTTGGACATGTAGGAATTACCCACACCTTAATCTGACTCATGGTGTGACCAATATTACTCAAAGTGTCATTTATGTGTTTAAAATTTACATTTTAGTTCAAAACATGTATCTCTCACTAAAAACCATGAAAATGTGCTATGGTTTTCTAAATAATTTAGGAAAATGATTCATAAGACATTTGTGACATATAAGATGTCATGTCATCTTAAACCAACACATGATGTGACCGGCATTACTCAAAGTGAGTGCTTCCAGTTTTAAAAGACATTTTATTAAAAAACACAAGTGATAAACTAAAAATTTTGTAAACATATTCATATTGTATAGATACTTTAAGAAAGCTATTCATATGTAATTTGTGATGTGTTTGAATCATCCTAACTAGAATCCCATGCACCGTGTGACCGATATAACTCCAAGTGTGTATTAATTTAAAATTCACAACAATTTCATTAAAAAGAAAAACTAACATAGTAAAAATCGAGCAAACTAATTTAAATTTTATTGATAATTTAGGACAATTATCCAAAAACTCATTTGGGGTGCACTCGAATCAACTGCACCTCAATACAAAAAAATAGTGTGATGTGTATAAATCAAATTGTTTCTTTTTATTTAAATTTGACATTTTATTAATGTGTTATTTCATATTAAAGTATAATATATTTATTTATAGTATTACTAACATAATACTTGTTTTCTTCTATAAGTGTATTATTATCTCAGGTTGACTTGATTTGTTCAAAAATTGATATCGTAAGTAGGCTTTTTTGAGAGGGGTTCATGGGTTCCATCGATGATAAAATATGAATTTTTTTAAATGATTATGGATAGTAATTGTAAATTTAATTATACAAAATCTTGTTTCAAATGTATATATTAGTATTTTTATGTATTTGTGATATTAAATTTATTTTAATTAAATTATTTACTTGTCATATAGTTTGTAGGTTTCTGTAGTGTGTTGTTATACAAACAACATACTGTAGTAGGTGGGGCCTTTATCATCTTTAGAAAAAACGTAGATAAAGGGGAGCCCATAAAATTTTTGAGGATAACAACACCTTTTTAGCACAACTAAAAGCCCTTTTCCACGCTGTTAAAGGGAATATCTGTATTAGTGTCTCCATTTGTTTGATGGTGCATGAGTTTATTATTTTACCATAAATTCATTCATTTCATTAAAAGAATAAACTAAAAATAGTTTTAAAAAAATAATTAATTTTTAAAATTTAATATTTACCTTAATTAATTATTTTAAGCATGAAATAAAAAAAATTCAGGTTTTTTGGGAACCCATTTTGAAAAATAATAAATGTTTATATTTGACGGACTATAAATAAAAATAGGTTGAATTATTGACAGAAAGTACAATTTTCAATAATAAATGATAATATTTTAATATTTTATTTCTTTCCTTTCAAAGAATCCCTATTTTTTAACTTCTATATAATTAATTGCACCCAACCAAGACATCGTCACACTGAACATCCCTTGTATATGGTATGACGCCCATAATTTATCCTCCATGTTTCTGAACTATGCTCCTTTTATTAATTGTAAATAGAGAAAATATCACATTTTGTGATTATTATTCAAGTATCCCCATGTATTCCATTCATATTGTCCTTTATACTCCACTACAGTAGAATCACTATTCTTAAATTGAATGAAGAAGGTAATAATGTAAGGGTGAGTCCAAAATGATCATTCTGTTCCAAGAGAAAAATTTCTATCCACCGTAGTAAAATATCAAAGTCAAGATGTTTAACCTAGATAGAAACTCCACTGAGGAATGTCCATTGATTCACCAATGTTAAAAAAATAGACCGATTAAAAAAGTAACACATTCAATTATCACCAGCTGTAGTAGTTATGATTACCCACAAGTCCTCTAACAGCCATCATGGCTCTAATGCTAATAAAAATAAGTAAAGGGTAAAATAGCCCAAGAATTGTTTTTTCACAGTTTTGGAATATTATGGTTTTCCCCCACCCATTTATTGTCCATTTGGAATTCAATGGTTTCTTCTTCATCCATCCCTTACTCATGTGTGGCTAGAGAGACAATTCTATGTAAATAATATTCAGTAAAGCATCACCAACTCTCTGAGGTGGAATATGGGGATGAATATGATGATAATTTCATCTCATTTTACTTTAATACTCCCCTCTACCCATATGTGACACTCCTATTATTTTTATTTTTTACTTTTATTTTTTTATATTTTGTGTAGAGTTAATGATGCACATATAGAGGTTTAAAAAATATTTTTATGATTTTTTATAACCTTGTTATATATTGTATTAGTGAATTGATATTTTTCCACAATAATTTGGAAATAATTTATAGGGGATAATTGAGGTTGTATTGGTAATAATTGGTTGTATAGTGTATATCTATAATTATGTACTAATGTTTTAATAATTAAAAAAGATTATATGTATTTATATTTAAAGAAAATCTAACACCATTCATTAAAATTGATAAATAATTTTTCTTTCACAAAAATAACAAATTCTAATTGTTTAAAACTTAATATTTTTATCATCAATATGAACAATATTATTCATGTTTATTACTGAGTAGTAATTCTTTAAAATTAAAAAATCAATAATATTTTTAAAAAAATTGAAATCAATCCCTAAAATTTGATATATTGATTCTGGTTATTACATAAAATATTTTTTTGTGTGGCTTTAATAGTTTAATAAAAATTTCACACTTTATATATGTGATAATCCACTTAAAAAATTATTTTAAATTTAGTTAAATATTATAATTTTTTAAAATAAAAATCATTTTTTTCTGAATTTCTAAACATTCAACTTGAAAACACTACAAAAAAATTACCCTATAAAATTTAATAGAAATTTACACAAAAAAATTAAAAACATAAAATGTAAAATAATATTGGAAAATGTACTTAGAAAATTAAAATTTGAAATCTAACTATAAATTTATACATTAAAAATCTGGTGAAATAATTAATTGTAAAATACAATTGGAAGATCTAATTAAATATTTTATAATAGTAAATTTAAAATCCAAAGTCTAAATAAAATATTTCCTTCAAAATTCAATTCAAAAAATAAAATAAAATATAATAGTTGAAAATATCACTAGAATATTATATTTTGATAATGCATTATAAATTTTATTTAAAAATTCATTCAAAAAATAACTATAAAATATAATAAAATTTCACTAAAAATGAAAATGAAATATTAATATATACAATTTAAGGGGAAAATTCCAAAATAAAAATACAATAAAAAAACTAGGGAAATTATAACAATACATATATGATTAAATATTCCACTAAAAAATTATATATATAAAAATTATAAATATTTAATAAATTTATAAAATATTAATTTTTTACATTAAAATAATTTCTTATGAATTAAAAAAATTCATTAAACTTATAATTAAATGATTTATTTATTTTTTTCAATAGAATAAAAAGTGATATTTGATGTTATAGACATTATTTTTAAAAAAAATTGTAGTCATAATTCTTTATAAACATAAAAAATATTATTTCTTTCAAAAATATAATTTTTTTTCTTATCAATTTAAAAAACATTTTCCTTTCTTTTACAAAATTATTTATTTTTGAAATAGAAAGAAAGTTAATTAGCTTTTTATAATCGATAAAATATAATAATTTTTTGATATATAAACTAATTTAATAGTTTTTCTCTATATCAAGGTCTTTGCTTTAAATAATAAATTGGGGCTTAGTCCCCAACCTATTGAAATAAAAATTTATATAAACTATTTTATAGTGTATTCAAAGTCTAAAGTCTTATAATTAAAATAAAACCCATACGATCAAAATTCATGCAAAGGGAAGTTGTATGAGGGTGAAGACCTGTGAAGATTATTATTTTTCCAATTTATAATTAGATAATTGAGTAAATTATTACCATTTACATATTCTGTTAAAATTTCACACCTGCCTATTGCATTGTCAAAAGCGGTCTTGCTAAATGAGGAATGGGTTAGTTAAAACATGATTATATTTCCAAGAAAAGAAATAGATCCAAGGTAGATCAAAGTTGTAGTTAATTACTAACTCTATTTTGGGTATTTTTTATGATGGTCACATGAAAAGTAAATTTGGATGCTTTCTAAAGAAATTCATGTAAATATATAATTATATTTTTCTATGATTTTTTGAAAATTAAAGGGTTTGAATTCAAATATATGTATAGTTGTTGTTAATATTCAATAACTCTCTCCTACAAACTGATTTCTTTATTTTATTAAAGATATCCTTGTTTCTTGACCAAAAAACAAACATATCATAGTGTTAAACATTAATGTTTATTTTCTATAGCTGAAGAACCTCCCGACCATCACTTTCTAGTTTTATTTTAACTCTATGGATATTATTCATTATATTACAGTTGCTACTTGAAATTATGTTATGAACATGAAATGCATTATTCATCTCCTTATTTGTAAATTTTTTAGTCTTATTCATTAGTTTATTAAGACTTTGGATAGGTCGTGTGAAGGGAAATCATGATGAAATCTCTTGGAACCCTTATAAAAATTTTTAGTTTATTTCACATAATTATCATTGTCCTCGAAAAGAGGATATGCATAGTGAAAATCACCAATCACGAAGTGAGAGTTTTCGTGGAGTGGACTAGGGGATTTTATGCCTTAAAACACTATAAATATCATGTGTCATGCTTCATTTCATTTAATTATTTTATCTATAAATTAATTTATGAAAAATGGGACATATCTAGATAAGATTTAAAAGAGGGATGCCTATTTGGTGTAAAATTATTAACAAATGGATTCCACCTCCCCCCTTCTTGAGTCATTGTGTGACCCTTATAGAACAATACTAACAACACATCCTTGTATTCATGTCGTGTCACCATCTAGTTTCATTGTATTGTCTGCATAGTCAAAAAAGTAGCAGTATCACCAGTTAGCATGCCATGTTTCCCCCTACCTGAAACCAAAGTATTGTGTCTCCCTCCATCATTCCATAGAAGAGAACCCCTCTATCCCATATAAGATATCTGATTGGGTAAAGGGTTGTATGATCTGTTCTAATTCCCTCATCAATCTTTTGAGCTTCCTGCCCAATGATGCATTTGTTTTTTCATATCATTCCACATATAAATTTTTCCCACCCCATCATTTTGGTCCAATTATATCACCCAACTACTGGAAATTAGTATCACGAAGGCCCAATTCCCTAATGGTCGAAATTCTTGGACCGAAATCCAAAATCAGGTGAATAATACCATTATTACAGTATTTTTTCTATATAAATGCTATAATACTAGCTACATTACTTCTACATACCTATGGAAATCCTTCTCCCACAAACAAATGAACCTAGATTTTCCATCAATGATGATATAATTATATGAAAATTCTTGGTTATCATTTCATCTATGGTAATTTTGTATGATTATTTTGTTAGTTAAAAATATTAATTACCTGATTCTTTTAAAAAAATCATATATAAATGTTTAAAATTATTAATATTTATTATTACTACAATATTATATTATTATTCTTCATAATATAAATCTATTTTTCTATAAATAATATATTTAATCCTTAAATTTTTATAACAATTTTGGGGATCCTTTCTTTTTAAGAATAACAAAAATGCACTCATCCATGTTCCAAATCTAAGGATACAAAATATAGAGCCTCAAAAGGTATAGAACTGAGGCAAACCGACACCTCAGAATAAAGGTGAGACTTAGTAATATAATTGAAAAACATATAACTATCCCTATTAAAGAAATAAAATAAATAATGGAAATAAGAAAAATATACACACCAAATATCAAACAAGACAATCCCTAAAAAAGAAGAGATAGTAAGGGAGCCTTAACGAAATAGATAATAGGGAGGAATTCTGATTCTAAAATAAACTTATGATAGCCTAAATCCCTTAGAAATATGAGGCCAACATAGAAAGCAATTGCATTAAAAACATATGGATACCAATTAGTAATAGAAACATATTGATTAGAAGCTAAGACTTCACCAAAGTTGTCTGGATCGACCATGCCCTTTCCAACCCAAGCATATTCAATGATAGTGATTTCAACATTCACCTTTATAACAAGCATTAGATGAAAAAACCAAGAAACTCTATTTTTTTCTACTTGATTACAAAACTCATCTATTGCACGGTTGTTCGAGACCTCAAATAGACCAAAAGACTATTATAATAATCCTTCATTAGGGAACAAATTATTAATAAAAAAAAATTAATTTTTCATAATCTAGAAAAACCAAAAAATTATAAAAAATTTCTAAAATTTAAATATTTAAAATACCCAAATAATTTGAATATTCCATCAGTAATAGAAGAAAAAAACATTCGAAACTAGATAAATTATCTTGAAATATATTTACCAAATATAATTAACTCTCATTCACTGAAAGATAGCTTTCAACTTATTATATGATAATAACATAAAAAATGGGAATATATCATCTGGGATAATGAAAATGTCTCAAAAAATATCTTGAACAAGAATCACATATGTAATAATATTTTATAAAAAACCTGAACCTTTGGTAATAAGTGGGATGACTAAAACCTCATCCAAACTGAATCAGATCCATAGACAAGGATTCACATTTACAACTAATATCCATACCTCACTCAGTACCCTCTGTATTGAGTGATGTTCCAGAATATTCAATCACCAAACATCTGTCTACAAATATAGATATTTAATATCCAAACCCCTTCACTTTAAATGAACAATTAATTGTATTTATAAAAATTAAATCATGAACAATCATCATTAATAATATCTCAATAAATCACATTATTCATTTTAGATGGGGAATTAGATTAAATAAACTGACATTCAGAACCCTAAATCCATATATTTTTTAATTTATTAATAGACCATCCATCAGAGATGTTCCAATATATACCCTCTACCAAAATCACTTTATCTTCCCAAATCCTATGACAAAGAAAACATGGTTGATTTCAAGAATAATTTTGGTGAAGACACCCATGGGTGTAATATTTTTCACTCATATCATAATCAGAAAGGGAACTAGAAAAACATAAAATAATCTAACACTACATAAAAAGAGGATATTTTTTAAAAGATCTCATTTTTTTGAATACAAAACCTCCATCCTCTTTGGGCATCCACAATCATTCCCATGAAACCATTTTCATATTCTTTCTTTCATCCAAAAAACCCCCACTAGAATTCCATGAACATGGAATGAAACTGATTCATATGAGTGTCCAAAAGTTTGAAGTGGGACATAAAATAAGAAGTAATATCTTAAGCAAATTATTGATCAATATTTTATTCATATCCGTTGACATAACCTTCCCCTTCCAATCATTAAATCACTTCAAATATTTATCCATGATATATGAAAACACATAGGTTTTATATATTTCAATCAATATTTGATGTCCCAAATAATCATTATGAATAATAAACTAAATAACATATAATAGATCATGCAACACATCGCTCCACTTCATAAGATGATGTTTGGTGTGCATCTTCAGTTTTTAGTGATTCTTGTTTTAGTTATTTATGGATAAGGGAGTAAATTACATAATGACCACATTAAAAGGTTTAGGAGATAATATAAAATTTAAATTTAGTTAGATTAAGTTCACATTGTTGATTCACATTTAGTATTTATGGATTTTAATTTATATTTGGAAGATATTTCATTTTTAATTCCAAAAAAGAAAATAATTATTTTTAATTGTGGAAAAAATAATAACAATTGTTTAATATTTCATATTATTATTTAATTATATTTGAATATCAGAAGTGGGGCATTTAAAAAATTATGAGATTATAAAAACTATTAATAAAGAAGATAAATAGGATTCTATAATAAAATTAGGAGGAAATTTATATAATATTAATGGACTACTAAAAATGATATTGAAAATAATGAAAATTAAATAAAATAAAAAGAAGATTTTATGACTGAAACCCCATATCGTTTTTACCATATTTTAAGTCAAAATAGAATAGTTTTTAAATAAAAACCTGTATCCTTTTCATCATCTTGTAAAAATAAAAATTGTGAGGAATATGAAAAACATTAAGAAATGAGATATGGGGGGATACCTAATAAAATTATAATCAATATATATAAATATAATGGACTACTAAAATCGATATCAGAAATAAAGAATATTAAATCAAATAAAAGAATAGTTTATGAATGAAATTTTTTTTCCTTTTTTACCCTCTTATAAGTACATGTTAGTCAAGAACAATATCCATTATCTACAAGGATATTAATAAATTAATTAATTAACAAAATAAAACTATAATATATATAATTACATTTAAATTTGAATTTACTATAATTCTTTTTATTTATATTTTATGAGAATTAAAAATCAATTAAAAATAATTTAAAATATATAAATATAATTTAATGAAAATTAAGCAAGGTAATATTTATAATTTACGAATATAAATACATATTAATATTAATTAATATAAAAATTTACTATATTTATAATAATATAAATATTTTCACTAATATTAAATATAATAATATTAATAATAATATTTTAGAATTATATATATACAAATATTTAATATAAATATTAATTATAAATAAATACATTTAATCAAGATGGTTAGACCATGGATTTGTAGACCGAAATCCATGACCCAAAATTTAATAAAAATGAGTAAACAAAAAAGATAAATTAATGGAAAATAGAGTCCCAAATGTCTAAAATGCCCACAATAGATAAATCAAGAGATCAAATTCTTCACCTCCATCTAGAACCCATGTTCCTTGGATATTTCACTCCACAATTTTAATTCCAAACTCTCCACCATGATTTTATCCTTTGAGGCATCATGATCTCATCATTGGATGATGATTTAGAGGAGTCATCTAGAATAAAGGGGCTCTTGTTCTCCCAAAAAATCCCATAAATCTATCTTCAAATTCGATTAGTTGTTATGTTTAATATTTTTTTATAGAAATATTTGGACTATGAGGTAGTCTATAAAACCAATAATTCATGGTACCATTTAAACAATGGTAAATTCATGATTTTAATAAATACACTTTTTTATTTTCTATTTCAGACCCTGGGGGAGTCCTCACCGAATAATTCACCAGAGAAGTTCAGGGAAAAAAATTCCCTTGCTATTTTATATTCCTTGACAGAGGCCTTTCCGAAAGCATCATATATAGTTTACCTGAGGTAAGAAAACTGATATTTATAATTCCATTACACATTTTATATTAAATATTATTTTATAATAATTGTCTTCTTAGTATTGCAACCATGCCCTTGATTAGAGATTAGAAATGGTATAGGAACAATTATATCTTTAGGTGGTCTAGTTTTATCTATAACAATAGATGAGATGAGCTCAATCATAGGTTCAGAGGGAATGGTAGAAGCTAAGATTGGTTGTGCTACCCTAGTATTGGAACTATCCATTATCCTCCGTCTAGGTTGAAATAGTTTAGCATATTCCATACCAGTAAGCTTCATTCTAGGACCATCAATGGATAAAAAAGGGAGACCCACCAGGTGACATAAGTATATCCCTATATGAAGGAATAACCTTATTACCATTAAGTTATGCGCAAACATTTTCAGAAACTTCCTATGAATTATTCTCATCATCATAGTGGACCAGAACAACACACTAGATATATCTCTCTTCCACAACATCATCCCATGATCTTCCCTTCTCTTGAACTTGTGTAATAACTTCGGAGATCCCTATATCATAAAATTCTACCACTCCTTTCCACTTATCCTTAGAGGCCAATTGAATATTACCATCTATAGCCTCTCTTTCATCTCCAGATACAACAATAAGAGTGATAGCAGAGTCCTACATGCCCACAACATTTCCAGACCTTGTAAAATTCATTACCCTACAGCCAAATACATCATCCCTTTAAAGTTGTAGATGAAATAAAAATATCATTGTGAGATGTCACCTTAACATTCAAAATAAATAGACAACCTACGCAAAAAAAGTCAATTATCATACTTAATGGGTAAATTGAAACTAAAATTCGAAGTGGACAAGAACACATTTTTTATCACTGTTGATTTAAAATCAAACTCGACCAAGAAACATGATAAATAATCAAATCATTCTTTTTCTATCGCATGATATAGTTTTATTAGAGTCATAATTATTGAGGAATGTAAAAAATGAAATTTAGATTTCATAAATTCTAGTTTAAACCATAAATATGAACCCAAACATGAGTACTCATATTATGAATTGTGAATGGGTTAAAGTGAAGATCATATTCTTAAATACAGTGCATAACTGTATTGAGAGAGATCAAACCAAGCCCTTAAGTTTTCTACTTCAATTATTTCAAGGGGAAAAGGATGTGTAAATGACCATGCCTGATTGGAATACACTTTAAGTCATTGAATCCCCAAATAATGAAAAATCATAGTCTAAATCCTAGATTTTTCCATGTTTTTTTTCAAAAAGTAAAACTATTCCTACAATAACTGATAATTCATAAATGTTAAACCTGATAAGAAAAACATTTAGGTTTGCATAACTATGAGATGACTCACCTTCTGTAAAAATTCTTTCATAAACCCCATTGTTGCTTGAAATAATTATTCATTTTACATAACCCATTCGAGATATGTGAAGAGAAGGAAGAAGAATTTGGATTAAATAAATCCTCCATCACTATAGGATTTAAAATATCCCATCATGCCAAAATATAAACATAAAGATATCTAGGAAAGGCCATTGAACCTTTGAACATGATAATTACATTAAAATCTCTATATAGAGAAATCATGAGACTCATCTCTCCCTTACATGAAAATATATTTAGAGTACTAAGAGAGAAGGGAAATGTGAGTAATTTCAACATTATAATCATTTTATTAGATAAAATTATATATATTTGAAATATTTAAATACTAGATGTATTATTAAAAATCTATTTACAGTACTATGAGAGTGGTGAAATATGGGTAATTTCATCATTATAATCATTTTATTTAATGATAATTATAGTATAATAGATATACTTATAAAATTATTATTATACAAAATATAGTTCGAAGGGTAATTTATTTATTTCAAAAAAATATTAATTAATATTTATTATTGTAAAAAATAAAAAAACTATTTTTAGAAAAACATATTACATTATAATCATCTATGAGATCTTTTTTTAACTTCTATTGTATTTTAATAAAAAAAATGAATATAATCCTAGTAATTATTTAATAATGCATATTATTATCTACAAGTATTATATATTTTGGAGGGTATGCATGAAATTATATTATTAATATTATGAAAAATATTATGAAAGGTGAGTAGAGGGGATTCAATAAATAAATTATGATCTAATACATATAAGTAGAATGGACCAATGAAAATAATAAAAAATATATATTTATTAAATTAAAAAAATAATTATGAATGAAAAGACATATTTTTTACCCTCTCTTAATAATATATTAATTAATCAATAAAATAGTTAATTTTATAAATAATTTATATAATTAATATAATTGTAAAATTTTAATACTTAAATTTAATTATTATATTAATTTAAAAAACATATGAATTAGAAATAATTTATAATTTAGAAATATTTTATTTTTTATAAATATAATTTAATTTAAAAGTTAATTAAAATTTAAAACTACTACATGTATTCATATATGTAAATATTGAAAATTAAAAATAATAATATTGATTTGTAGTTTGGGGTTACCTAAGAGTTAAAGTGGCCCCAAAATTTTAAATCCAACAAGGGTGAAAATCAAAGAAGAACCTTACAGGGTATATTTATCTATCCATTTTTTCCATTAAACTTTTTCCCATACTATATGCATGAATAAGATGGATGCATAATAGCAGGCGAAAAGGTGGCACAATGAGACCAGTTGAATGGAGTTGGATGAATAGGGAGGTGGCATGATATGGTGACACATAGATGTTGTTGGGTGGGTGGCTCAAAAGAGAGATGGGGGCATTGGCACCCATCAAACATCCCTCTACCGACTCGAAATTCTTATATTGGATGGAGGGATGCCACCCACAACTTGATTAGGGGTAGTAAAACATGAAGGTTGGTGGAAGGTGGTTTCATGGCAAGATAATTAGTGACAAAAGTTACTTTTGTGATCAATTATATGTAAAAATATGGATAGAAGGATGTGAAACAAGGAAACAAGAATGTGTCACTATGTGGATGTTTCAAATGAACAATGTGTGTGTTGGTGCCTATTAACTAGCCCTCTACCCAGAAAAATTTAGGATGTGGTATGGAGGGATGACCGACCACAGTGTAGTGGATTCCAACATGGCATGACTTAATCTCATGGAGGTAGTGTGATGTTAAGATTAATGACAAAGCATGAGGCTAGGCAACTCATATGAGCCTTCAGGTAATTTTCATCTAGGAAATTTGGGCCATAGTCAATTAGGCATTTGGGACATTGATATCTTGGGATTTCAAGCTATTTAAATGTAATGAAATATGCCTTTTATTGTACATTAATAATTTGGGGGGATGAGGCTTAACCCACAAGAATGTATGGATATATATACATATATTTTTATAATCCCTTCTTCCAAATATTGATTGTTTTAGAAAAACAATACATACACACACACATATATATATAAATTATAAATATAACTTAAAAAATATTTAGAGTGATGGGAGAACTATTTAATAAAGGTGATTCTGTTATTATAATCATAATATTTAACTTTAATTATAATATGATTATATTTAGTTGAAAATTATTGTTATTCTTTAAAATAGAATTTAACGTCTAATTAATATAGTGAAAATAATTTCATAAAATAATAATAATTATAAAAAATGTAATTAAATAAAAAATTAAATACAATATTACTTTCAAAAACATTAAATGGATTTAATTAGTTTATATGAATACAAACATAAGTTATTCTCTTCCATTAGTGAGAGCTCCATCTTGGGTTTTCATAGGTTCTGGGTTTTTTTTGGGATTTCTATGTTTATCCTATCTGTGGTGGTACCACTAATCTTGATTTTTTGAACTATGGTTCTCCATCCTCAGTAAATATTGGGTTTTCCTAAGATCAGATATGTTTTTTTGGAGCTCTCAGTTATTGGTTATAGATAATGGAACATCTTTCAATAATTCCATTTTTGTTGTTCTACTTAAAAAGTTGTGAATTTTTTTCGAATATGGTTAACCAATGGTAAATTCTTTCATTTTCAGAAAAAGAATAAGGAACAGTTGTGAAAAAGAAACATGAAGACACATTCTTGCTTCATCATATATCGCTTCTCACCATCAAAAAAATCATCATCAATTGATACATTAATATAAGAACCCTAAATAAAATTTTAATAAATATATGGAACCTTGAGGACGGTATGACCATTAGATAAATTGGTTTGGGTTTATTTATTTTTGAATTATTCAATGAAAAGTATAAATAAAAGGTTCTTCGTCATATGTTGTGGTCCTTTGATAATAAAATCATCTTAATGGGGGATCTGAGAGAGGGAAAGGATATCCAAGATATCATCTCTTTTTTTAAATTCCTTATGTATTCAAATGATAGTAATTCCCTTATACGGTCGACCAGAACATATGAAGTATGATATCAGGGGCCAAATATGAAATTTTTTGAAAAATTACCCCTCAAAGACTGTCTATTGGGGGAAGAAGTACTGATTAGGGGGTTGATCAACATGAATAATCTGCTCATGAGTGGTATGTTTCTATCCATGCATAATTCCAACAACTATATTCATTTTGAGTATGAGAAGCTTCTATTTTTTTCTTATTTTGATATCCTGGGAATACTAAGAAAGAATGTGATGTGAAGAAAGAGGATAGATATAGAAACATGTTCATGTGGTATGGGGCTTAGATGTGTGAAAAAGACTCGGTGTCTTTTTTTATTCTAGAGGAATAAAAATAAAAGTGTAAAGGAAGAATATCCAAGTTCTTAAATTCATTATATAAATCTATAAATTATAAAATCATCATGTGAGGTCCGCCTGTCTTTACCATAAAGAAATATATCTACCCTCATTCGATAGGCATGGAGTTTCAAGTACCCAAAGCATGTAATTGTGGTACTAGTAATATTGATGAAATCTAAGACAATCTTCTTAGGTAGATATCTATTATCCCTACACAAATACATGAATCATCTGAGGCTAATTATAAACCCCACCCACTTCAAAAAAATGCATATACTCTGACCCCCTATATCAGACTACTCTCCCTTTTCTTAATGAACCTTCACACTCCTCATTAGATAGTAAAGAAGTTAGTATACCAACAGTATCTGGCCCCAAGAAATTATGAATGTGGAGAAGGAATGTGAGAGGGGTTAATGATTCTAATATAATTAGTGTGGAAATAATTGGCACTAAGAGTTGGATGTAGAGTCCCACTGTTAAGGAAAAGTACTCTACAATATTGAAAGTGGATGAGGATGGGTCTATAACAAATTTTTAGAGGCGGAGTCTTGGTTGATCCAGCCTTGCCTATCCCAATGAAAATCCTATACTATAACTATCGTGGTCTTGGAAACACAAGATCAATTGGGATACACAATTACAACTATGCTATAATTATCTATAATATGGTTTTCTTTTCCAACCCCATGTTAGAAAGGAATGATATGGATGGTATTGCTAAGAAGTTAGGATTATATAGTTGTTTATTGGTCTCTCTATAGGGCCACATGGGTGTTATTTACCTTCTTTGGAGAGATGAAGTATTTTTTATGGTTGATTCTTTCTTATTGAATCACATAGCTTCTTTCATCATGAATCAAGACAAACTGACATGGGCATTTGCTTTTTTCTATATTTTTATATCCTAGAGGTATAAAAGGAAGTTTTGTAGGTTGATGAAATATTTATTTGAGATTTTCTATAGACCCCTACTCCTTGGTGGTGATTTTAATAAAAATATGTTTTAAAATGAGATATAAGGTGGTACAAGAATATCTTACTCCTTTATGATGGGGTTACTATAGAAAAATCAGATGTAAAACCTTTCTTACCTAGGTTATGCAAGAATTACTTTTACATGGATTCAATGGAATACTTAAAATACTCTCATCACAAAACATCTGGATAGATTCTTTGGGTAGGTTTAATTGACCAACCTTTCCAAATTTTGAAAATTCTCTCAGTTAGATCCTGCCACATAAATCCATTTCCCTATCCCTATTGATATTTATCATGGTTTTAGTAAACCAAAACATGAGATACTCTTTAAATTTGAAATCTATCAATGAATTTGATATTAATACCATCTTCTACCACCAGAAGTCTTTAAAGAAGTGTCACAGGAACTCTACTTTGATCCTCAAAAATTCTAAAGGTCCGCCTATGACCAGAGAATTGGGGATTAATGATACAATCACAATGGTTTTATAGAATATTCATGCGGCTGGGGAATCAGTGATATCCTATGATGTGGAATATTGTTTTGAGATTTTGGGTACATACACAATTATCAGTTAGATTATTAGGTCCTTATTGGATGATGATATTTTTAGGGATCTAAATCAAATTCATTCTACCAAACCTCCGTGGATGGATGGGATTGATCCTGTCTTTTTTAAAATATATTGAAATTCCTTTAGAACAAATATTTCTATCCTCATAAAAAAAACTTTTTTCAGGGAAGAAAAATTTCTATCCACTTAAATAAATAATTATCATCCTTATTCTACTGATCACAAAACCCATATTGCGTTCAAACATCATGTCCATTAGCTTATACAACATTATATAAAAAAATTTATCAACGATTATGGTGAACCTCTTATGTTCTTGGATACCTTCGATGGTCTATTAAAACCATAGAACCTACATTCCTAAAAGACTCATTAATGAGAATTACATGATCTCATGTGAAGTTTTCCACTACATGAAAAATAATTCAGTTGTGAAAAGAGGCATTATGTCTTGGAAACATGATACAGAATATGTTTTTGATAGACAAGAATGGTCTTTCCTTCAGTTCATTTAGGAAATGTATGATTTCTATATTAAATGGATTGAGGTCGTTATGAAGTGTGTCTTAACTATTTCTCATAGGATCAAAATTAATAGTGGCATGTCTTAGAGATTCATTTATTCTAGGAACCTTTTCCACAGGGGTCCTCTCACCCCTTTCTTTTTTTTTGTTTATGTTTTCAGTAATACTATTTTATTGGTAGTGAATGATACTTTTATTCATTGGGAAAATATGTGCTGACAAAGTACTCTCATCACTCATCTTTTCTTTTTAGATTATACCCTTCTTTTTTCAATGGACACCCGTGATGGATATTGTTTTATTTGTAACATAATCTACAATTCTGATTTGAAATATAGGAATTTAGTTATCCTTACTGAAATTAAAATCTATTTTATCTCATTAGAAACATATTGTTGGAAGGATGATCATAATAAGTCGACATGTATTCGAGTGGTTGACAAGAATAATAAATTTCTTGGCCAGAATAGGATAATTGGTCTCTCTAAAAAATACGTATTTTCCAATATTCTCGACAAGTTGTTAAAAATTTATGGGTCCACAATAAAAAGTATTTCAAATGCTAAGAAGGAAACACTGATCAATGTAGTGGAATAATCATTCCCAAGATATGACATGTCCCTATTTAAGCACCCAGGATTGGTGGTGGACCTTATTAATTCTCAAAAAACCAATTTTTGGTGGGGACATAATAATGGAAAAAAATAAAATTCACTGGTTGGCTTGGAACAAGCTTTTCACCCTTAAGGTGAGTAGGGAAATGAGATTTTTGGAATTAAAACTTATGAAAAATTACCTCTTAGCCAAGAAAGGATGGATACTATTTCCTTATCCTAGTTCCCTTTTTTCCTATATCCTCTAATCCAAATACTTTCCCCACTCAAAATTTGGTGGGTCAACACTAGGCCCCTACCCTAGTTTTTTATGGAAATGTTTATGGGTGTCATGTGATTTTAATTGAAATGGGATCTGTTGGAGAATTGTAGATGGAACATTGAAAATCACTTAGAAGAACCCTTGACTTATAGATGAATATGGGTTAAAGAAAAAATATTTTCCAATTACTAGTTTCTAATAAGTTACAGTTTTCACTATTTTGCATGGTATAGGAGATGGGTGGTGTTTTGAAAAGTTTGAATCATAGTTAGATTAAATAAATAGGAAAATTATATTGATAATACCTTGTGTGATGGATATGGGATAAGATGGGTTTCTCTAGGGAAAATAAAACTAGGGTGATTATTCTATGAACTCAAGATATTGTACAGCGTTGGAAGCGCATAACTCGGAGAGTGATTTTTCTTTGAAAATACTTTATTGTTGGAAATTCCCAAAACAAAATTGGTTGTTTTTGTGTAGATATATGTGGTAATTCTTTCATCCAAGGAATTCATCTCATATCACCTTGAATCATATGATAACTTTTTACCTATGTGCATGGTTTCATTGAAAACATCTCAACATGTAACTATTATATTCCCTAAGGATAAGGTAGTGTAGAACATGTGGAAATAAAATGGAGATCAAATCATGGATAGGGAATATATACTAGAAGATATTTTTTATGTTGAGGTTTTCATCTAATCCGATAGATAATGTAAATTCTCTTATCACCATGGAATGTTATATATTGGTTAGAATAAATAATTTAATCCTTAACCAGAAATCAATACCACCATCATTCTAGGTCAAGTGGAAGACTACTTGGATAGATACATTCAAAGATCAAGAAATTTGACATGAGAACACTGCCATTACAAGAAGAATAAGCCCTTGGAAATTAAGTGTATTTTGAATTCATATTCCTATCACTATAAATTCCGTTGTAATTTTATACTAGAAACTTTTAGTGTAAATTTCTAATGAAATTTTTTAGATCAAATTTTCACGTAGGACACCATTAAAAATTTCAACTAAAAATTTCTACTGAAAATTTCAATAATAAAATCATGGTGAAAATTTTAATGAAAAATTTATAATAAAATTTTTCTTATAAAATTAAAATTCAAAAATAAACATTCAAAATTAAAAAATTTAGTTTTTAACTAGAAATTTGAATTGAAAATTTTTATTAGAAACTTATAATGTTGATTTCTACTGAAAAAAAATTTCAAAAATTTAACTTAAATTTTTAGTTAAAATTTTAATGTATATTTTCTATACTCTATATTTTTGTGTCAATATATGTGTGTTTATATATCAAAATATAAATATAAAATGTATTTTATATAAAAATATTTAGAAATTGTTTTTAGTGTATACATATAGATATACGTACATATATTGTATGTATATACATATATAGTTATATGGGTATATAAATACATATATTAAAATTTTATATTTGAAATTTTTAAAGAAAATTTGCATTAATAGTTTTCTATGTAAATTCTCAACAAGAATTTACACTATATATTTATACTAAAAATTTTGAGGGAGACTTTCAAATGTATATATAATACACAACATGAACCATATATTTTTTTCACTGAAAATCAACAATGTGCATGCACACTAACATCAATATACACCATAAGATTACATTGAACATTTCTAGTACATATATAATGGAAATTTATAGTGAAAATTTACATCATAAATATCAAGTGACTATTTCTAGTGTATATTTGAATGAATATCACAAAAACACACACAGAGACACACACACACACATATATTTTAAAATTTTAAATTTACAATGTAATTTTCTAGTATAAATTTACACTTGAAATTTTCAGTGCATACATACATATAGATTTACAAAAAAAAACATTCCTTGAAAATTTTCAATGGACAATTTATAATGAAAATTTCAAATAGATGATTCAATATTTTCTATTTAAATGTTCAGTGAAAAAATCACATTTAAAATTAATTGTTATTAGTATAAATTTATACATGAAATTTAATTTTCAATGAAAACTCTAATAATTCAAATGAAAATTTATAGTTAAAGTTTCCCAAGATAATTTTTTATTTTTATAAATATTTCATACTCGAAATACAATATAATCATATACATGTATACTAATATAAAAATATGCATACATATATACATAATCTTTTAATTTTCGTAGGAATTTTATAATAGAAATTTTCACTATTGATTTTATTATTAAAAATAAAAAATAAATAGATGATTAAATTTCTAATTTGAATATATTTAAACATAAATAACTATTTTAAAATTCCACTAAAAATTTGCAACAAAAATTTCCACTAGAAATTTATAGTGCAGATTTACTTTATTTATTATTAATAAATATTTGTTATTGTTAATTAATATTTTTATTTATCATAATTATTAATTTTTTTAATATTAATGTTTTTATTTAAAATTTTACTGTTAGTTTTTAATATTTTTTACATGATGGGAAATGGGTCATTCTCATCAAATTGTTTTAAATTAAAGGGTTTGGCCTTTAAAAAATAATTTAATCCCAAAAACAAATATGTTTCCACAACACAATTTATCCAGGTGGGGGTCATCTAACTATTTACCTGAGGCTCAGGTTTACGCATGGACATAAGACGGCATTTCCCTATGTTGAATAGAGTTTTTCAATCATTCAGAATGCTTATTTTAAAGATATCTTCTTTTCTTCATCTCTTTTTGGCGTGTTCCATCTGCTTTACAAAAAGAGACATGAATGGGAAATCCCATTTTCTTATGACCAGTGACCTTTCTGGAGAGGCACATGTTTTGATAGATTATTTTCCTTCATGGTTGAACTATATTATACTTCAAGATCTCTGATTATTATATCAAATATCATTATTTGTAAAAAATAATAATAATCTAATTAGTCTTATGTTTGAGCCTCCATTTGTACATTTTTACATAACAATTTTATTTGAGTATATATTAATACATTATATTAAAAGAATAAATTAAAATTTTTAAAAACCTAATTAATTTTTTAAATTTTAATATTCCATTTTATTAATTATTTTGAGAAAAAAGTAAAACTTTCAAGTTTTTTGGTATCCCATTTTGAGAAATTATAAAAGTGGTTGTTTCCCTGATGATAAACAATAACATTTTAAATTAATGATAAAAAGTAATATTTTTAATAATAATGGATAATAGTTAACTCTTTGAATTGTATCCATATACATAATACCTTTATTTCATTTCGCATATAATTCTTTGACCCCACCCAAGAACTTATCACATCATGCTTTCCTCATCTCTGGTCTGTATCTTCTGAGTCTCTCATTCATGTTCCTTATATTTATTTTGTAGAGAGAGCATAGTTCATTCCATGAAATGTTTTCCAACATTCCCATGCATTCCATTCCCATTTTCTTTCGTACTCCAACACAACAACATCACCCTCCTTGAACTAATTGAAGAAGGATGTAAATTTACATTGACCCTTGAATGAGAATTCCTTTCCCAAAATCAAAATGTCTATCCATTATAGTAAAACAAAATTTCAAGATGTACAGCATGGAAATAAACTCTTTCGTGCTAGTTTCTTGGATTTACCACAATAAAAAAAAAAGATCAACTGATTAAAGAAAGATATACATTCACCAGATACAACTATGCTAGGAGACCCACCACTCTTCCTACCACTAGGCCTCAACTTCCAGTGGAAAATGTAATGGGTGTGAGAACCCTGGTATATTTTTTTCATGATGTTGGAATATTAGGTTTCCCCCACCCATTTGAAGACCAATGGTTATTTTGGTTTTTCTTCATTATCTGCTTCTTCTATATATATGGAAGGTTAGAGTAATCCATGAAAATGTTATGCAATACAGAAGTAACAACTCCTTAAAGTGTAAGATAGAAAATAATATAATGATACTTTTTCTTATTTTCATTAAATCCCCCCCCCATCCATCTCCATAGATTATATTATCATTTCTTACATCACTATGGTGAAACACCATTTTTAGATATTTTTTTCATTTTTTGGTGATTTTTTGTAGAGATAGAGATGAACTTGCAAAGGTTTAGAATAGATTTTATTTTGGTTATTTTGTTTTTTTATAACATGTTTTGTTTTGTATTAGTGAGTTGAAATTTTTTCATCATTTTTTGGAAAAATTTAATAGCGTATAATTGAGGTTTTACCGCCTAAATTTATTTGGATGGTGCAGATTTATAGTTATGTATTAACTTTTAAAGAATTAAAAAAATATATGTTTTTACATATTAATAAAATTTAACTAAATTTATTAAAATTGAAAAATAATTTAACATTCAAAAAAATAAATTTTTTAAAAAATGATATTTTTATGATCCACAAAAAAAATTATGTTTATAACTGAGTAGTAATTATTGAAAATAAAAAAAATAATCTCGATTCATATTAAAAACAAATAATCTGTAATAATTGATATATTGATTATGGTTATTACATAAAATTATATTTTTTATGAATTTAATAGTTTAATAAATATGTCAATTTTTATATAAGAGACAATTCTCTTAAAAAGTATCTTTTAATGTTTCTTCAATATTGTTATTTTTTTTTAAATAATTTTTTTATGTTACAAGCATTCAACTTGAAAATACAACTATGAAATTATACTATATATTCTTAATTGAAAATATCACTAAAACTTTTTAAAAAAATGTAAAATAATAGTTGAAAATGTTCTTGGAAAATTTTAGTTGAAAATCCCACTAAAAATTTATAAATGTTAAAATATGAGTGAAAAAATATTTTATAAAATACTACTCTAAAATCTTATTAAATATTTTATATTATGAAATTTTAAATCCCAAATACCAATAGAAAATTTTCTTGAAAGTTCATTAATAAAATATAATTAAATATAACATTTGAAAATCTAACAAGAATTTTATAGTTCAACAATCCAATGTAAATTTTACATTAAAATTCCTTTAAATCTCTATAAAATATAGGAAACTGTCATGAAAAAAAAATTACTAGAGAATTACTCTAAACAATTTTAGTGGAAAAATTCCATTGAAAAATAAAGATAAAAATAATATGTAAAATATCAGGGATAATTTATAATTAAATATTCCACTGAAAAAAATATTTAGATATAAAAAATAGAAATATTTACTAAATTTATAAAATCAAAATGTTTTTTCTTCAAAATAAATTCTTATGCATTTCAAAAAAAATGTTGTTCAAGTTATAATTTACTAATTTTTTTTCAATTAATAAAAATATTCTTTTGATAATATAGATGTTGGTTTTTAAAAATTAATAGACATGTTTCTTTATAAAAATGAAAATTATTATTTCTTTAAAAAAATATAATTGTTTTTTCTAATGCATTTAAGAAAACTCCTTACATATATAGAATTATTTATTTTTTAAATATGAAGAAAGTTAATTATCCTTTTAGAATTGAGGGAAATGTAATATTTTATGATATAAGAAGGAAACTAAAAAGTTATTACCAATTCAAGATTCATATAAATTTTTACAGTTTATTACAAAAGTTTATAGTCTTATTATTAAAATAAAACCCATGAGATCAAAATTATTATAATGAAAAGTATTAAAAATCTGATGACCTCTGAGGATTATAATTTTCCAATATTTAATTAGATTATTCAGGAATATATTACCATTTTATTATTCTAATAAAATTCAACTCTTACCTTTTCTTATTGTAAAAATAGGTCTTTTCAGACGTGGAAAGGGTTAATTAAATAATGTTCCTATTTCTATAAAAAAAACTAGTTCCAATGTAGGAAAAAGTTGTAGTAAACAAATACATATTTATTTGTTATTTTTATGTTGGTATCAAGAAACATACATCTTAATTCATTATATATATATATATTTCCTTAAATTGTATAAAAATAGAATAGTTTGGATTCATATATAAGTTGAGTTATTCTTGATCTTTTTTATTTGATTTATTATTATTATAGGACATAAAATGAACATCTACTATTATTATGAATTAAATATTATTTTCTTCAGCTAAATAACCTATTGTACTAAACTCTGAATTTATAGTATATCACTATAGACATTTTTCATCATTTTCCAATTGCAACTTTCAATTATGTACTACACCAACAATACATTGTTAATTTTGTAAAATGCTCACTCATTAATTATAGTGTGTGAAGAATATAGATAGGTATTGTGAATTGAGATCTCAATGAAATCACTTGGAACATTTCAAACAAGTTATAGTTTATTTCACATAATTATCAAATTCCTCACAAATAGGTCCTGTATAATGAAAATCAATAAGCTTAAAGAGAGAATGTTAATGGAGTGGAGTAGGGGATCATTGTGCCATGAACTACAATAAATCTCAGGTGTTGTGCTTCTTGACCTTTATTTATGAAATATATTTATTTGAGAATAATGGGACATATTCAAATAGTTTTTAGAATAGGTATGCCTATTTTGTGTGAAATTGTTATGAACTCAAATACCCCACCATGTTGAGTCATTATGAAACACTAATAGAACAACTCCAGTGGTACATGCATGTGTTAGTGTTGTGTCACCATCTAGTTGCATCTCATTGTTTGAATGGTTACATGGGAAGTAGTTTTACCAATCAAGATGCCATGTTTTCCACATGTCAGCAACCATTTAATTTCTTTTTCCATCATCATTACATGGTAAATAACCACTCTATCCCACATTAGATATGTATGTGGATAGAGGGTCGGATGATAAGTTTCAATCCACTCATTTCTCAATCGAGCAACCCTCCAAGTGATGCTTGTGTAGTGTCATGTCATGCCTCTTATGATGTCATCCCACTCCATCATTTTTGTCCTAATTATGTCTCTTAGATGCTTGACATTGGTGGCCCAAAGTCCCATTTACCTAAAGGCTTTAATTCATGACCTGAAAGCCAAAATCAGGTTAATAATTTCATTAATATGGTAACATTTCAACAGAATTGAAAATTTTCATGTTACATTACTTCTAGAATACCTACAAAAATATTCCTCCATCCAGTTTTGAACTTAGATTTTTCATCTAATATGATAAAATTATGAATAAATTTTTATCTATCATTTCATATTTAATCCTTTTGAATGGGTTTTTTTAACTAAAAATATTATTTTTTTTTGATTTTTTTGTAAACTCATGATTAACTGTTTAATGTTATTAATAGTTATGTTTATAACTACCAGATTCTATAATTTTTATTTAAAATAAAAATATATTATTATTTAAATAATATATTTAATCCTTAAATTTTAATAACAATTTTTGGTTGTTAATTTATTCAAACACAAAAATCCATTCAAACATCTTCCAAATACATGGATACAAAAGATAAATCCTCAATAGATATTGAAGCTATCCAAACTGACACCTCGTAAAAATGGGGGACTTAGTAATATGATGGACCACCATATTAAACTTCCTTTTAAAAAATAAAATGAATAATGGAGACAATATAATGTTGAACATTAAATATCCTAAAAGTGGATCCCCAAAGAATAAGAGATAGTAGGGAGAACCTTAACAAAATAAGTATAAGAGAAGAAATATGATTCTAAAATAACCTTATTCAAGCCTAGATACCTCCAAAACCTAAGACCAACACATGATGAAATAGATTTAGGATCCTAAGTATACAAATTAGAAATACAAAAACATGTTTTATATAAGCAAATACTGTCCCAGAGGATTCATGACCCACCATGCCCACTTCAACCCAAGTATCTTAACATATATTGAAATCAAAATTCACCATCACAAAATGAATTAGAGGAAAATACCAAGACACATAATGTTACACAAAATGATCACAAAACCTCTCCATCATATAGTTTTTACACGCATTAACAAAACCAAAAGTCCATTATACCCAAGCATCACCAGGGATCATCTTATTTTTAAAAATAAATTCATTTCAACCCATCCAAAAAACCAAATAAATTTTATATAATTCTTAAATTACTAAATATAATAAATCCCTATTGAATTTGGGGAGGCCATCTACAGTAGAATAAACCTCATCTATAACTATAGAAATCACTTTACCCTATCATTCCCCATTATTCTTAATGCTCAGAAATTTAATGTTAGTATTAAAATTCATCTCTGAGAGGTAATTGAACATGGGAATAGATCATCCATGATAATATTCTTACCTAAAAAAGAACCACTAACCATAATCACATTAGAGAAAAGACTACACAAAAAATTATAAAACATGGGTAATAAGTGGGTATACTAAAACATCATCAAAACTGAATCAATTCCATAGACAAGCCTTCACATTGCTATCAAATATCAAAATATCATCGTGTACCATATATACAGATAGAATCTACACAGTATTCGATCACCAAACATCTATCTATAAATATGGTTCTTTAAGATACAAATTAATCCACTCATTAAAAATGAATAATGTATAACAAATTTACTTTTTAGAAAATTAACCATAATAAAATATCATACAACCACATTTTTTATTTTAACAGGGGAAGTAGATGAAATAAATTGAAAATCAGCACCCAAAATCCAAGTATCCATATATATATTTACAGACCTCCCATAATAGATTTTCCAATAAATACCCTCCACTATAATGACCTTTTCTTTTGAAATACAATACCACAGAAAACATTGTTGATGTCCAAGACGATCTTATATTAAACAAACATGGAGGAAATATTTTTCACTCAAGACCTAAGAAGAAAGGGAACTAAGATAACATAAAATACACCAAAAATACTTAGTTTGAGGAGCTATGTGGAAAGATCCCATATTTAAAAATATGAAACCTATATCCTATTCAGGGAGACATGATCTTTTCCATGAAACCATATACATCTTCTTCTTATCATCCAAAGAACCTCACCAGAATTATAAGTACATGGAATGAAATTAATTGATAAGAGTGTATAAAAGTTTGAATATGGACATAAAATTAGTAGGAATACCTTACACCACTGATTTAGTCAAGACCATATTCCTGACCCTCGAAAGAACCATACCGTGCCAACCATTAATCTTCATCCAAACACTATTTGCGATAGATGTAAACACATTCATTTAAGATAATATAATAATTATCAGAATTCCAAAATAATTATTCTTTTTAAGAACATTATTAACATGTAATAGATCATATAAATCATCCCCTTTCTCTAGAAGACGAGGATTGGTTTGAATCTTTAGTTTTTAATCATTGGTGTTTTAGTTCTACGAAGAGGGGGGGATTTTTTTCTCACCACATTGAAAGGGTTAGGAGTTCGTCTAATATTTTGATTTTTTAATTATGTTACCATTATGGTTGCATTTTTTATTAAATGATTTAAATTTCTATTGAGAATAGATTTCATTGTTTATTTAAAATACAATAATAATTATTTTTAGTTTTTTAAATAATAATAATTGTCATTTAATATTTTAGGTTAATATTTAATTATATTACAAACTCAAGTAGTAGGGCATAGATAAAAATTTTGAGGATTATGAAAAATAGCAAGAATGGATATAAGGGGGATTCTATAATAAAAATAAGAAGAAATATATATATATAACAATATTTTACTAGTGAAAATGATTTTTAAAAAAAAAATACTTTAGAAAATAAAAGAATTTTTTATGAATGAAAAACCATATCCTTTTTTACACTTTTTATGTCAAATAGAATATTTTAAGAATTAAAAAAATACATATTTTTCACTATCTTGTGAACATCCAATTATTAAGGATTAGGAAACATATTTGGAAATGAGAGAAAGGGGATTCCATATTTAAATTTGGAAGAAAGGTATATCAAGATGGATCAGTAATGTATTTTTAAAATAAACCCACAACCCCGAATCTATTAATAAAGAAGAATATATACCAAGAAAGAGATGAATCAAATATGGCATAAAATGACCATACCAAAGAAAACTGCCTAAAATAGAAATTCATATCCTCAATTCCCTCTAAAACACAATTTTCTATAAAACATTATTATTACCTTTGGATACTAACCTATATTCCTAAACTTATCCCTTTGTGGGGATTTTATTATTTATATGATGAAAATTTAGATAATTACCCTGAAATGGAGAAGTTCTAAAATTTCCCAGATAGATCCCACAAATCCATCCCTAAACTGGAATAGAACACGTATTCAATGTTAACTGAAAACAATTTAGGAACATTTAAATACTCATTAAATTCAACACATATGTCTTCATCAAATAGTAAATGACTTCAAATTTTGAATAAAACTATTCTGACATTTCCTTTCTAAGACCTTCAGTCAGACTTTCCCCTTCCTGATATATTGGAGGTATGATAATAGAGTTAATTTCCTGTGAAATCAGACAATCCTCATATGAATCCTTTCCAAAATTATTATAAAACATTTTCATTAATTAATTAAAGTTAGATGGATATTTCAACACTAGATTTTCATCAACACTTGGGTACTCAACTTGTAGGGGACCTGAAAAGGTATGATACTTGGAAGTTCATCCTACACTTGGATCAGAGTAAGTGAAATCGACACAGCATAATATCGATGATCATATGTTATGGATTTGAAAAGCAAGACCAATTTAAAACCCTCTACATCTAATAATATTTTATTACCTTTATGATCCCATTTCACACTTAATTTATCCTCTCTTAGATTTTGATAATCTATCTCTTGAGCGGAATCTTCATCCATGGATTTTCTATCCATTGATGTCTCATCAGGTTGAAAAAATATATTTTACATCCTTTGGTGGAGGGAACATGTTAAGAGTATCCTTTGATAATCACTCCTCCATTGAAGCTTCTATCACTTTAGCCTTCACTAACTCATCTTGAGTTTCCACATTTGCAAGATTAATGAATTTTGCATCATATTTGTAAATATATTCAAGAAATTACTTTTTAATCACTAAATATACCTCAGCATCTATGTATTCCCATGACCTATTAACACCAGGAGGTCTATTCACACCATTTGAAGTAATATTATGAATTTTGACAAATACATATTGTTCTAGAGTTTTTCCATGAAGAGACGCCTTTATTTTCTCAAGGCTGAAAGAACCTGTGTGTTCCCATCCCTAGTAGGATAAATAGTAAAATCCTTAAGAAAATCTCCCCGTTTTTTGTTATAATAATTATCTACAACTGAAATATTACATATATATTTCATTTTTTCCTGAAAAACTACGTTTCCTCGTGACCTTTTGAAGAGAAAAAATATTATAAACCCAATTTTTTAAATTTTGAAATTTCATAAACACTGACACTTCAGTTCATAAAAACTGAGGTATTTTTTCATACTCAATATGAAATTTAAATTCATCATTACCAGCATATTGAAAAACTTTATCAGCAAGTGTGAAACAGAAATCCACTTTAACCAAGAAGCACACATAATAGTCAAAATGGTCAATACCAATTTCTATATACATCTTTATCAGAATGCCTATGGACAATGAAATTTCATGTATAATTCATGGGTTCCAAAGAATATATTTCAACACATGAACTTGACCCACATTTGAAAGGATGAATTACATAACTGTAGTAGATTAAACTTGTGATCTCATTCAAAAAAATGAAGAATCAATGGCTTTAGAAAAACTATCCAAAGTTCCATTTGTGCATCTTACATTCCTTAGAATAAAACATGATAAGAAAAAAACCAGTACCTAATAAATAACAACTCCAATTTGAGAAACCACAAAACATTGAAAGATGCGCTTCCAGATTGTCGATTTTCTATGGATTGGTACCCCTTGTAAAAATTAGATAGGCAATTATAGAGTACATACTAAACTCAACTCGTTCCGAAATCGCAGAAGGATCCACTTTATCTTGGGCAATGTTACCCTTACATCGAAGCCCCTCAACAATAACTTTCTGGAAGAGAGATAAAGTCTGAATGGACCCAATCCTAAGGAAAAAATCATCATTTTCCCCACCTTGAACAATATCCTTTATTTACAAATATATTAATTATTTATTTATTTTATTAATTAACTACAATTATAATATATATAATTATAATTAATTTTGAAGTTGATATTACTATAATTTTTTATATTTATATTTTTATGAGAAATTCAAATCAATTGTAAAAAATTTAACATTTACAATTTTAATTTAACTAAAATTAAAACGGTTAGTATTTAAATTTAAAAGGGTAAATAAATTTTAATTTTAATTAATATTAATGTTTACCATATTTAAAATCATATAAATATAGTCACTAAAATTAAATATAATAATGATAATAGTAATATTTTAAATATATATATATTACAAAAATTTATTAGAAATATAATTAAAAATATATTAAAATTACTAAGAGTGTAGTGAAAGTTGAGAAAATTTCGTCATTATAATCCTTTTACTATACATATCATTATATATATATATATACTGAATATGTATATATATATTAGATATATAATTGAAAATACATTTAGATTACTGGTAGGGTATAGAAAGAAGAGTATTTTTATCATTGTAATTCTTTTATTTAAATATAATTATAATATAATTAGATATACTTAAAAATTAATTATATAAAATATAAATAAATTGTTTAATTGTTTATTTTAAAAAAATATCACTTGATAAAAATTATTAAATTTATTTCAAAAATTTGTTTTTAAAAAAAATTACTTTAAAAAAACCTAGGAGGTCTTTTGTTTGAACCTCAGTTATATTTTAATAACAACAATTAGTCTTAGTTGTGAATATAATACTAATAAATATTTAATAATTCATATTATTATTTAAAAATATTTTGTATACATGAAGAGGTGCATGAAATTTGTTTTGAGGATTATGAAAAATATTAAAAAATTAGAGAAAAAGGGATTCAAGAATTAAATTATGATGTAATATATTTAATTAGAATGGTCTAGTGAAAATAAAATTTAAAACATGAAATATTCATTCAAATTAAAAATAGTTTATGAGTGAAACAAATATTATTTTTTACACTCTCTTAAATGTATAATAATTAATTAATCAAATTACATATTTTAGCTATAATTTATATAATTAAATTTAAATGATATATTATTATTATCTATTTTTATTCTTATTTTAATTTGAAATATTTGTTAATTATAAATAATTTAAAATTTATAAATATAATTTAATTAAATACGTAATTAATATTTAAAAGTGCTTCATTTATAATCACATAAATATACATACAAAATTCAAATATAAAAATATAATATTGTACTTGGGGCCTTACCGAAGTGCTAAAGTTACCTCATAGTTTTACATCTATCAAGGGTTCAAATCCAAATATTCCTTTTAAGGGGTGATTTATCTAGCCATTTAAGGAATTAAAAATTGTTCTACACTATAGTCATGAACAAGGTGACTGCACATCAGTAAGAAACATGGTGGCACAATGAAACCAAGTGAATGGTGTGGGGTAAATAGGTAGGTAGTGTGGAAAGGTGACACACAAAAGTTACTGGGTGGGCAGCTCAAAAGAGAAATGAGTGCACTGGCACCCCATCAACCTTCCCTCTACTGACTTGGATTTCTGATGTTGGATAGAGGGGTGACTAGCACAACATGACTAAGGGAAACATTCCATGATGGTTACTAGTAGGGGTGGTGAGGTGTGCTAATTAGTAACAAAGGATTCTTATGTAATCAGGAAGATGAAAAGCACTAATACAACATTCACCTCTAGAAACTGATGTCTATCTACTTTTAGTAGTCACACTTGGACTGCCACTAAAGGGTAGTAGAGACATCTATTGGTGGTCTCTATAGGGGGCCCCAATCGACAATAGTGGCAGTCACTAGCATGATTATTACCAACTGTCGTTGGTGACCCCAATGCCTTAAGATATTTCATCCACTAAAGGCGGTAGCTAATGCTTCATAAAATTATGAGAAACTATTTATGAATGGTCACTCGATTGAATTTTTTTATAAATAAAATCCGAATTTTTCAATTAGAAAATAAGGAAAAAAATAAACAACCAAAAAAGAACTAAAACAACAAATAAAATATAGTGATCGACACAAAACCAGTGATCCAAAAAGCTATTGATTCTTCAAATATTCTTTCTCAATCAATACAAATATAAAATACAAAAAAAACTATTAAACAAATCAAATACATACTAATATACATATTATTAAACAGAATTTTCATTTGATATATATAAATAGAAAAATCAATATAATTTATATAGTATTACGTAAATAAATCATCTTAAATACAAAAATGAATCACAGCTAATTTGAAAGATCATATTACACAATTTATTAGTTAACCAATGACATTAAAATGTTAAAAACCAATTTTACACATACCGGTCAATCTAGGAATAAGATTGACGTTTGGTTGATTCTAAAAGATCACATATGATTTGAGAATATTCTCATAACTATTCATATCAGTCAAAATTAGTTTTCTCATTTCTAACCCCCTAATGTGATATATGTCATTTTAATTACACTAGAAAATGTTACCCATAATTTTCCATTATACCATGCGACACGAGCATATTATGGATATGATGTTGATTCCTATAGATAAAAAAATTCTCAATGATAATTATCCCATGATTTCATGTAAATCTGTGTATTTATCTCTTTATTGTCCCCTTTGACATAATTTTTTTCTTATCTTCAAATCTGGGGAAAAAATTTCACTTTTGATCATACTGAAAGATTTGGGTATTCAATTCACAAGTCATTGATTATTAAAGATTTTAAATGAAATAAAGATATATTTAATAAGGTTTCATGTAAGTTATATTTTTTTGGTTGTTTTTGACCCCTACACACATGATTTTACCATTATTATAAAAATGTTAAAAATGTGATAAATGAACTTTTAATTATAGTGACTAAACTGTGCATCGTATTAAAGTATAGATGATTAAAATATGTCACATGTGATTTGACGAATTATATACTAACATTACACATCAATTAGAATTTTTCTCATTTTACCCACTTATAAGAGATATCTCATTTAGTAACACAAGAAAATGTTTCCTATAATTTTCCATTATACCGAATGACATAAGAATATGATATATGTGGTATTGTTTCATACAGATCAAAATAGACATGATGATTATTCTCCCATGATTTAATGTCAATAAAAGTGCATTTTATTGGTTTTTTCCCTATTTATGTGATTTTTCACTTAACTCCCTATATGAGGGATAGACTTCACTTTTTATCATAGTGATAAAATCAAGTATCCAATCCATATACCAATGATTCATGTAAATATTTAAGGACTTAATGATTGTTTCCCTAATATTTCATGTGAATTAGAAATTTTTGTGTTTTTGTTTGACCCCTACAAACATTATTTTCCCATTATAACAAACAATATAATAAATATGAAAATGAACTTTAAATTTAAATAACCAATCTAAGCATCATATTGACATGAGGTTGATTTCGATAGATCACATATGATTCTATTAATTTTCTTTGATATTTTCATGTAAATTAGAAGTCATTTTCCCATTTTTTGACTCTTGATTGGAGATATTCCATTTTAATTATAGAAGAAAATGTTACCTATAATTTTCCATCATTTCAGATGACACAAGCATATGATGGATGTGATGTCAATTCATATCGATCAAAATTCTCCCACTGATCATTCTACCATGATTTCTTGTTAATAAAATTGTGTCTTCTTGGTATTAGAACCTTTTATGTAATTTTCTGCTTAACTCCAAATCCAAGGGACAAATTTCACTTTTGATCTTACCAAAAAATTAGGTATTTGATCTACATGTGGTAAATACTGATAGATTTTAAAATAAATAAAGATAAAATTATTAATATTTCTTATCAATGAATATTGTTTTGTAATTTTTCTCCCATGCACATATTATTTTATCATTTATTAAAAAATGGTAATAAATAAGAAAATGAACTTTTTTTGTACCGACCAATATATGAATCACATTGATGCATGGTTGATTCTAATAGATCACATATGATTTGAGAAACGTTCTCATATATTTTCATGTCAATCATGATTCAGTATCTCATTTTTTACCCCATGATTGGAGATATGTCTTTCTGATATCACTAGAAACATTTAACCGTTATTTTCATTCATACCAGGTGACATGAATATCTAATGGATGAAGAATTTATTTTTAAAGATCAAAAATGTCTTGGTGATCATTATCCCATGATTTTATGTCATTAAAAGTGTGTTTATTTAGTATTTGACCCTTTTATGTGATTTTTATCTTAACTCCAAATCCAGTGCACAAACACCAATATTTGGAGCATTCGTGGGATCGTGGTTTCAAGAGGCGCGGCGTCATCCTATATTATCAGAGCCTGAGGGTTGTGGTAATGATCTGTGGCATATTGAATTCTTCAAAGGTTCATGGTGGTCTCCTCGAGCCAGACTGTTGTCAGCGACGGGATTTGTTTGGTTGATCTATGGCATCCTGACATGTTTATGGGTTCCCTAACTCATCCACTTTTCTTCGTTTTCAATTTTGGTTTTTCCTATTGATGCTCTTTTCGATTTCTTTATTTTTGTGTTGGACTAATTTGGTTGAATATACTCCAGGTTTCTCGGACTTGTGTTGTGAGATTGTTGGGAATGCTTTTCCATCATTCCAGAATTGATGATTTTTCTAATGGATTGTTGGATTTTGTATTTGGTGTCATGCTCAATTTTATTTTTATCTCCTTTGATTTTATTTTGGGAATAACTCGTGATGGTTTGTAGTGGGAAGAAATCGTGATGGTAGCAGAAACTATGATGCTGCAAGTGTGTTTTTTGATGAATAAGAGTTCTTTGTTGATGTAGCATAAGCTCCTCTGATTTAGGGGTAGAGTCTTTAGTGGGGAATATGGATGGTTCTTCTGGTTTTGGATTATTTACCATCATTTTCTGGTTGTGGATTTTCTGCTCACAATGGATTTTGGTGTTGTTTTATTGATTTTGGTCTACAGAGTGTCTAATGGCTTGTGGTTGCGTTGTGGTGTCTACGAACTAGGGTGCGGCATTCGGATAGCCTAGTCTTCCTTTTTCTGGTTTATTAACCGTCTTTTGTGGATGACCTTAGGGTCATCTCATGTCACTGGATGTTTTGGGCGAACTCTGACTGGAGTCCGCTGGCGGGTTTGTTGATTTGGGTTGGTGTCGATGGTCACAACGGTGGGCGCATGAGGATACTAGTTATATGGTTTGTCTTTCTTTTCTGATGTTCTTGATTCTTGGTTTGTGGTACCTCAGATTTCTCTTGATGATTTAGACTCCATCTATAAAAGTTTTTTAGTTTTAATGCTTGAATTAATTGTGCATCCATTGTGCTTGAATGTCGTTTATTGTGAAGGCTTGTATTTTTTATGTGGGGAAGTGGGGAAGTGCGGAAGTGGTGAAGTTGTGATGTGGTGGAATGGTGAAGTCTTGTATGGTTTATCAAATTTTCCTTAAAATTTTTTTGCATAATAATAAAAATAACAATTTTCAGGTAGTCATTTAAATAACACTAGACAATGTTACCCATACTTTTCCATTATAGCGGACAAGATGAGCACCTAATGGATGTCGAAACAATTCATAAAGATCTAAAATGGATTGGTGATCTTTCACACATTATTTAATGTCAATAAAATTGTGTTTTCTTGGTATATTCACCCCTTTTACAAGGTTTGATACAGAACTCCAAATTTGAGGGACAAACACTATATTTGATCATAATGAGTAATTCGAGTATCTGATCCAATTTTTTATGATTACAATTGATTTTATATGACTTAAATATCACTGTCTTATGATTTCATGTCAAAAGATCTTTTTTCATATTTTTATCCCAGTACACATGATTTATTGATTATTATAATGATGGTAATAAATGATAAAATCAAAATTTAATAATATCCACCAAACCAAGAATTAGATTGAAATGTGGTTGATTATAATAGATTATATATGATTTAAGGAATGTTATCTTATATTGGTATGTTGATCAAATGATTATTGATCATTTCTGACCCCCTCATAGGAGACATATCATTTTAATAACACAAGACTATGTTACCGATCTTTTTTCATCATACTAGATGACACAAGAATCTGATTAATCTATCATTGATTCCAAAAAATAAAAAAATCATAGTTTATTCATGTAAAGACCCATAATTTCTGTGGAATTTTTTTTTCTTAAATACATTGGAGTTTTACGAGTCCATAAAAACTGACGGCACATGATTCCGAGGCCTGGGGTGACCAGAATCGATTTTTTGAAGTTTTGTTCGGGTACGTTCAGTAAACATATGAGTGGGATTTTATAACTTTTGAACCAGTGCTCGGAACTAAAATCTACGGGAACCGTTGAACTCGTAGAGCTGATTTTCGCTGAAGAAGACTTTCACTTCGACGATGGTGATTTGAGAATAAAGTATAATTTTTGGGTTTTTGTGGAAAGTAATGAAATAATGTGAGTTTCACTTTAATTTATTTCATCCTCCATGTGTGTGATTGGTGGTTAAAACCTCCTCAAGGAAGTTAGAGGTGGGACCACCACACCTTAACATCCCATGAGAGTTTATGCTGGTGGGGCCCAATCGAACATAACCTCCCATGAGAGGTTATGATGTGGGGACCACACGGGGCTTAACCCCTATTGATGGAAGAGAGTAAAACCTCTCAACTCTCCCTCATTAATGAGGGAGAGCCTCTTCACCTTTCCTTTAATTCAATTATGACAACTCCCCTAATTAATTTGTGCCAACCCTTCACATTAATTAGGTGGATCCAAGTAATTAATTCATTTTTTTGAATTCTTTCCAACGAATTAATAGATACACTAATCTATTATTTGGAAAAACTTTGGCATTTGGGTGGAAGTTTGGGAAGAGGATGGCTTGGGAGGATTAGAATTCTCCCAATGAAGAATGAAGAATAAAGAATGCATTCTTCCAATGAAGAATGCTGACGATGATCCTTCTTCGACTTCTTCCCCAGACACCTACTGACGTGGACCATCTTCCACCGCCGACACAACATGGGATTGTAAGTGTGCGGCGGACACAACGAATGACGAACTCCTTCGTCTTCTTCCCACGACTTCAACATCGACGACCGATAATCAAACGTAGGGGGTTTTACTTGTGTATTATCCCTTTTATTATCTCATCTTCAGTTGGAAAGGAATCGATGCGGAGATTTTAAAATAATTGTTGCTCATCGTACTTATTTTATGCACCAATTTATACCACCCTAAATGCGGAGGGTGTCGGGAAAACCAACAAGGCCTGACCCCTCCTTCGATCATGTTTATGATGAACTTGGGAATGGTGATGAGGCGACAGAACAAAAAAGGAGATGACGAAAAAGGCTGCGCTACCCAAAGCCTCCATGAAGCGTGATGCCCCCACGACGCTCTGTTGCTCCCGGCCGAACACCGTTGGCCTGCGCCAGCCCGAACTACGTCGAACCAGCCCATCCGGTAGCCTCCTGGCCGCCGGTCTGCCGGTCTACTGCCTACCCGGCAGAATGCTTCTGGCCCGCCTATCGGCCTCCGCGTGTGCCCCGCGTGCCTCCCTGAACTGGACCGCCTGCTGGCCTTCGTGCGCCCCACGTCACTCCCCAAGCCGGCCCCCTCGCAACCACACGGTCGAGCCGGTGTCCCTGCCTACTCGCGGCCTCCCGGATGAGCCGGTGTCCTTTCCCCCTCGTGTGGCTCTGGCAGAACCGGCCTAGGCACTCTCTTCCGGCCTAGCCGCGCCGAGTCATGCCCTTGTGATGCTCTGGGCTGAACCAGCCCCGAGCCCAGGTCGAACCGCCCACGCGGCCTGCTGGGCTGAGCCCAGAGGGCTAGGCCTAACCTAACAGGATGGCCCGCCCAATGGGTCGGGCCAGACCCAATAGGTCTGACCGGGTTGACCGAGACCGGTTTGGCTTTGATTGGGTCGGGCCGGGTCGGTCCGACCGGGTAGGACCGGACTCGGGCCCTCTATCAACCCTTTACTTTTTTTGGCCCTATCTTTGGCACTAGATGAACATTTGACAAACCGTCAGTGGCGTAGGTTTTCTTCGAGTGAAACGTTCTCTTTGAGCATACCCCCACTGAAGTTCAGGGTAATGTTGAGATATGGTCAGGTTGGATCGTGCATGAATCCAACTGGGACCTTAGGACTAAAAGGCTAATAACTCACAGACAGGGCTTCTGATTGACATTTCGTCTATTGCATTGAGACCCCTATGATGTGGCAGACCTTTGAGATACTTCTTTTTGGGACTTCGTGACAGTTGGATTATCGACAAGTAGCTCATAGAGAGGATCCTCCCGGAGTCAAGCGAGCATAGTGTTGAGTTATCAGACCAGTTCAAGGTTTACCCTCATGCTGGGCTGGGCAGTGGGTTACCCATTGCCTTAGGGCTTACCCTGAAGCTGGGATGGGTAGTGGGTTAATTGATGGCCTCTTAGGGTTTACCCTCCAGGTGGGCTGGGTAGTGGGTTACCTGTTTACCATATGGTTTACCCTCTAGCTGTGCTGGGCAGTGGGTTACCCGATGACTTCATAGGGATTACCCTCCAGTTGGGCTGGATAGTGGGTTACCTGATGACTTCTTTTATACTCACCCCTTTCTATGAGGCTAGTCAATGACTTTTCTCCGTGATTACTACAGTGAGACCCTTGGTTGAATAGTTCAACGATAAGAAAACTTTGACGTGTGGAGACTGAAAGAGCGCTGTCGTGGGCGCCCTCAAATTATTAGTGTAATTTGGGGTACTTAGGTGCAGTAGAGTGGCTGACCAATGTCGTCTCTCAAAGGAGGAAGTGAATTTAACAACTTATTAGAGGTATTATAAATAATAAAATAGAATAGAATAGAATAAAAACACTACTTTAAAGGATTGGGGTTTTTTTAGTTTATGAATCTAGAAAAGGTTTGCTAGAAGAAGATTGTATAATTTTTTTTGTTTTTAGTTTTGAAATGAATTTCGATTAAAATGACACAACAAGAAGATGATTTTTTTAAAAATCTATTTAAAAGGCGTAATCCATCTAACTCTACCTCTTCAATTTATTATTAATCCTTATCATGTAAATTAACATTCACTTAATTATGATAACTTAATTTGTTAAATCCCTAACCCTACGAGAATTAACTTTACCACGAAGATGATGTGAATTTAACCCTAGGCTAACTTCGGAACATGCAATCGCAGCACCCTGCTTTGATTGATGTTATAAGATTAGCTTATGGTCAGTAGTAAATTAAGTCTCATATAAATTCTGTAAATGAGGATGAATTGTGTTTAGGGATTATATTTGAACTCTACAAATTTATCCTATGTGGTCTTGTATTACCGATTAAGATCGCGCTCTCACAATTTACACAAAATCCCGACCTCGCGTGTTTTTGTGTTAATTGTTCAATTGCTTGCTTAGTTTCCTAAAATTTAAAAACACAATTCATGGATCATATTAAGTGAATTACAGTACCTCAATGATTCAAAATAATTAAATGAAGAGGGTAGAAGATAGATCGATTACTAATAGACTACTCTTCCATGGGTGGCGTAATCATCGTAGAAGCGTTTTGCATGGGCAAAGGTTTATAATGGGTATAACCCAATTACGCTTCTACTCAAGAATTTAAGCCCAAAGAGGAAGATTAAGAGAAGAATAAATTTAAACAAAACATAAGAAAAGAGAAGAAATAAAATAAGAACAAAGAAGTTTATTTCACAAATTAAAACATTACAAAATGAAGAAGAGAAGGAGGCTTTGATGAGGGGATCCTTGCTTCAAGAGCTATCCCTCTTACAATGGTTGGATAATTTGGGTGAAAAAAATTCTCCTCTGGATCCAATATCCCAATTCACGTCCCAACCCCTCCAAATGAGAAAAACTCCAATTTATAGAGGGGAGGGGAGGAGAGGTTACAAGTGGTTTCAAGTGTGAATGTGGAAATTCGTCCAAATATTTTATTCCAAATTTCACCGCCCATTTGACCACCCAAAACGCGTGAATTTTCCGGACTTCCAGAAGGATCAAATGTTTGGATATGGGTTCTCTATCTCCTCTCCAAATAGGGGCTCAATACAGGCCCATATGAAGGAGTTATGGCCGAAATACATAACCTTCTCCATTCTGGCGAGCCCAGCCGAACTTTGACGTCATGGCCCATTTTCAATAACCAAATGAACTCTTTAGCTCTAGTGTACTGAATAAAAGTTGTAGATAATGAAGTTAGTAACACGGTTACAAAATTTCAAATTCAAATAATAAATATAATAATATTTATCTTCGAAATACTACAGTGAACTATAAAGGGTAAAACTGGAATTTTCCTCAAATATTCAAATGAATGATCTAATCCCAAATACATTCTAATTAAAAATATTTAGCACAATGTGAGGAAATTATATCATTTATTATCAATGAAATATTCAATAAAATAGGGTTTTATTAGAGACCTAGTAACTGGATGAGACCTGACGACTGCTGATCGATTCGACTCGGAGTGAATCGACTAGCCTAGTGGGGAGCGCCTCTGTGTGACATGGCAGACTCATGGTGGGAAGAACCTCTGAGTGACATGGAAAACTAGGGGTACTCGATAGGAGGAGTACCTCAGATGTCCAAGGATAGTGGGAAGCACCTCTGTGTGACACGGTAGGCCTACTATACTCAATAGAGGAAGAGTCTCTAGCAGCCAAGGTTTCGATAGTGTGACTGGGGATATTACTTGATACTACCCCTAGAAAAAAAATCCTAGTTTTAGCTGAGTCAGTAACTTTTGTGTTTACCTCATGATTGAGATAGATTACTTGATAACTTATGTATATGTATGGTCATATACCTAAGTGGGGTTATCTTTTTATTTCTTACCTTGTGGTTTATCCTTATTGGATTCATGATACCTTGAGGGTTTCAGGGTCCCTACTGAACATCATTATACACACCCATGCATGGGATATACCCGCACCTCATTGTGTTGGATGCAGACGACGGACTGCGTTGACCATGGCTGAATGTACCAGGACTCGACGGTACCCGGAGGTGGACCACACAGTGTGACGGTACATGCAGGAGACGGACGGACATGGAGTATTGTGGAGGCTATCTATACCTACACTTCAAGTAGGACTTCCCAGTGGATAATCCAGCAACTGTTTACCTTTGTGTAATTGGACTTGTTTTTCAGTTTTACTTGTACTTTCCTATTGGGATTGTATTCCGGCCCCTTTACTTTTCCGCACTCTATGTATACAATTTTACTTAGTGTTTTGCTTCTAACACGTACTCTATTGTGTGCATTTGCAGGTTATAATGGAAATGTCTTCCTAGTTTTAGGGAATTAAACCTTTGGTGCTAGTTTCGAGCCCCTGGCCTATGGAATGTGGGCTTGGGGTAGTCACGACATGGGCCCTGGGGGACGGGTCGTGACAAATTGGTATTAGAGGAGTCAGTTCTACCACAAAACATAGGACTCTGATCTTTTTTATGAAGCAATAGTGTTAATTGTATTGAGTTTAGTTTTCAATTCAGGGAGTCCAGTGTTGGTGCGGTGGTCGCCATATCCATACATGAGGACCCTGACTACTGATTTCCGACTCAGTGCACGAAAACACAGATTTCTTGTGTGTTTTAAAAAGTTTTCTCTATGTCAGCTCAACTAGGTCATCTCACTAGGTATAATCTTTTGACCGTGTCACATCTATTTATTTTAGGATGCCTCCATGAATACAGCCAGTTAGAGTTCTGGGAGTTGTATGCACTGATATCCCATGAAGCGATGAGGCTCCGGTGCAGGGCCCTCTTACTATTTTGGCACCTTCGAGTGGTGTACCAGCAGCACCACCACCCGTTGGGAAGAAGATACCACCAGCCACACTGGTAGGCGTTGCACACCGACTGAGCCTGTTTCATGAGTTCCAGTAGTAGAGGCCTCTGAGGTTTCGAGGCGAGACAGTTTCCCACGCAGACGAGGGCTGTCTGGAGGTTATTTCATGAGTTTTTCGTCTAGTTGAAACACCAGTAGAGCAGACAATGATCATAGATACTAGTCGTTTTTAGTGACTCACCATGAGGATGGCCATTTTAGTGATGAGGATTTGGTACGTCGACTGCTTCCTAATATAGTGCCTTTGGGTAGTGTGCCAGCTATATCACTACTTGTTGGTCAGTAGTTACAACCGGTGATACCAATAGATGACACATGTAGGCTTAGTTCCTTACATGTGTTTCAAAATCAGATACCCCTCAGATTTCTAGGTGATCTCGATTCACAGATGGCTAAGGACTGGCCCAAGGAGGTGGCTGAGAGTTCTCTTGAACTTCTATAGCTTCATCAGGATGACATGTTGGTTCCTGAGTATTCATTGAGGCATACCGATATTTACTGGTACTCGATGAATACGATATGATCAGTGCTTCAGGGCTCGAACATCCGAGAGAGGTGTGTTTCAAGGACATACGATTCAGCACTATTCCTCTATGCATTTCAAATTATTCTAGGTTTCTAGAGAAAACATTTGTGGTTGAATGTTCTTTGGTTGAACGGATACAACCAGTAAATGTTAGTTGTGGGAAATCAGGGAATTGGTGCCAGTCTCTTAGACTTGGGCGTGTAAAATGTTTTAGAAATAGATGAATCTACACGGCAGTAGAGGTGGATGAAGAGCTAGGAGAGCAGCATGTGGTGGGGTACTTTTCCACATGTTACCACCACCCCCTTTTTTGTGGACCCCGCCAGGCTCAAGGATCTAGAGGACTGGGGAAGAGAGTTGTTTTATGTTGTCAAGGAATGTGTCCCAAGGGCTCTTGGAAGGATTCTAGGTACAGTCTATGTCTACTACTAGCTACCATATCAATAGACATAGGTACCAATCATTCCTTCCTTCCATGAACCTTTTCCAGGACCTAGAGTTTCTGGTTAAACTATTGACTTGACCCTCATGTCTGGAGATACCTTTAGGAGGAGTCTCGATAATCACACTTATGTCGACGGGGTGATATGACCCTTGAGGCCAGAGTTTTGGTTGGAACCTCTTGGTGGTAGCGTCGAGGACTTATGACATTACTTTGGGTTTGGACTTGACATCCACAGTTCACACTCATACTAACTATATTAGGAAAAGAGGTTGTGGTTTACCTATAATGTTGGGATAGAGTTTTACAAGGTTGGTGAAAAAGGAAACCCAGAAATAACAAGATAAACTCATGCATAACAGGGTGCATCCAATCACTCATGAGTCGGCCAACCTCACTCTCGTGGCAGCAGATGTTGACTTTGAGATAGTCTATAATCTTGGGAAGGGAAACATGGTAGTAGATGCACTCAGTAGGAGGTCTGGCCTATAACTTCTAGCTGAGGCGACAGAGCAGCTGGATGCTCTAAAGATATCCTTTGTGGATAGAGATGGAGCATCCTTTCTTTAGTATCTTACAGTCACTCCCCCACTTCTTCAGGGAGTCAGGGAGGCACGGTATGGGGACGTTGACTGTGAGACACGACGTGCTCAGATATCCACAGGGCAGGAACCTAATGGATTTTCTGAAGGTGGGGAGCATGTTATCCTCTTCAAAGGATATACTATGGTACCAGTGTCACTTCAAGAATAAGTGTTTCGGGAGTTCCACATATCCCCTATAGCGGTACATCTAGGAGTGGAGAATATGTAAGAGGACCTACGACGATAGCACTGGTGGATAGGTATGAAGAAGGCAGTAGCGGAGTTTGTCTCTCGATGCCTTACTTGTCAGCAAGTGAAGGCAGAGCACCAGGTACCAGTAGGCCTGGTTCAGCCTTTAGAGGTCCCATAGTGGAAGTGGGATGAGATATCCATGGACTTTGTGATGGGTCTTCCACGTACATCAAGAGGCCATGAATCTATCTCGGTGATCGTCGACCAACTGAACAAGTCGTGTGACAACCGGGTCCCGGTGATAGCACAACCACCCCGCCTTAACATGGTCGTCGGGTCCTGGCCCACCAGGTACCCCCAGTTGCCCCCGCAGACACGTGGGGCCCACCCCAGGGTCCACCCACGTGCCCGAACTGGTCATATGACTAATGACATTCCCCACAGGCCAACACATGTCCTTTCCAGTGTTCTTTGTCCTCACTCACACACACCCTAGGAAACTTCCCAGAAGGTCACCCATCCTAATCACTACTCCAGGACAAGCACGTTTAACTATGAAGTTCTAATCAGGTAGGCTCCCGAAAAGGAAGGTGCACCTTGTTGACATGAGTCATATCATTTAGTCATTTAACCCTTTATTATTTGGGGATGTTACAATCACCCCCCCTTTAGAGCACAACGCCCTCGTTGTGGGCCCTACATCTCAACCCAGGCAGTGCACCGCGCACTTAAGGCTGGGTTCCTCCTCTGATACCAAATGTGACAACCGGGTCCCGGTGACAGCACAACCACCCCACCTTAACATGGTCGTCGGGTCCTGGCCCACCAGGTACCCCCAGTTGCCCCCGCAGACACGTGGGGCCCACCCCAGGGTCCACCCACGTGCCTGAACGGGTCATATGACTAATGACATTCCCCACAGGTCAACACATGTCCTTTCTAGTGTGCTTTGTCCTCACTCACACACACCCTGGGAAACTTCCTAGAAGGTCACCCATCCTGATCACTACTCCAGGACAAGCACGCTTAACTATGGAGTTCTAATCAGGTAGGCTTCCGAAAAGGAAGGTGCACCTTGTTGACATGAGTCATATCATTTAGTCATTTAACCCTTTATTATTTGGGTATGTTACAAGTCGGACCACTTCCTACCAATCAGAGAGTAGGGTTCAGTAGAGATCTTGGGATGCCTTTATGTGGAAAATATTGTGAGGATACATGGAGTACCTTCTTTTATTCTCTCTGATCATGACGCACGGTTCACTTCCCAGCTATGGAAGGGGTTGAAGGATGCTTTCGGGACGCAGCTTCATCTGAACACCACCTTCCATCCTCAGATGGATGTTCAGAATGAGCGGACCATTCAGACCCTTGAGGACATGCTACATGCTTGTGTCCTCGACTTCGGTCACAGCTGGGAGGACCACTTACCTTTGGTAGAGTTTGCATATAACAACAGCTATCACTCCACCATAGGGATGGAACCTTTTGAGGTGTTATACGGGTGACCTGGCATATCACCCTTGTGTTGGACTGACCCTAGGGAGTCTGCACAAGTGGGACTAGAGATTGTACAAGCTACCACGAAGAAGGTGCAGATCATCCAGGAGTGGATGAAGACTGCACAGAGCAGACAGAAGTCGTATGCTGATAGGAGATGGAAACCTCTAGAGTTCAAGGATGGCGACCACGTCTTTCTACAGGTCTCACCTCGACGTGGTCTATGGAGATTTGGCCGAGGCGGAAGTTATCTCCAAGGTTCATCGGACCTTTCCATGACCTTAGCAGGGTTGGCGACGTGGCATACCTCTTAACTCTTCCACCTCAGTTGCACCGGGTGCACGACGACTTCCACATATCTTAGCTGAGAATATATGTGCATGACCCTTCTCACATCATCAACCATGGAGAGCTGGACGTCAACGATGGGGAGAATTTCACAGAGGTTCTAGTAGAGATTGAGGATCTATAGGAGCGGGTCCTATGTGGATGTTCAATACCTATGGTGCGCATTCGTTGGCAGCATGGGAACCTCCAGGAGAGCACATGGGAGTGGGAGGCTCAGATATGTGCTCAGTACCCCCACTTATTCCCCTAGTTCGAGTTTTAACTTACAGGGATGTAAAGCCCTAATGTGGGGAGAAAGTAAAGACCCAGAATTTTTGTAGAAATTTTTGTTCTTGAATACATGGGAATTTTACGAGTCAGCAAAAACTGAAGGTGCATGATTCCGAGGCCTGGTGTGCCCAGAATTAATTTTATGAGGTTTTTTTCAGGTACGTTCATTAAACGTACAAGCGGGATTTTATAACTTTTGAACCTGTGCTCGGAACTAAAATACGAGGGCACCGTTGAACTCGCAACGCCGGTTTTCGCTTAATAAGACTTTCTCTTGTACGGTAGTGAGTCGAGAATAAAAGATAATATATGATTTTTCATGGAAAGTAATAAAATAAAGTGAGCTTCACTTTATTTTATTTGAGCCTCCATGTGGGTGATTGGTGGTTAAAACCTCCTCATGGAAGTTGGAGGTGGAACCACCACACCATAACCTCCCATGAGAGGTAATAGTTGTGGGGCCCACCCAAACATAACCTCCCACGATAGGTTACGATGTGGGGATCACACAGGGCTTAACCCCCTATTTATGGAAGAGAGTAAAACTTCTCAACTCTCCCTCATCAATTAGAAAGAGCTTCTTGACCTTCCCTTTAATTCAATTGTGCCAACTCCTCTAATTAATTTGTGACAACCCTTCACATTAATTAGGTGGATCCAAGTAATTAATTCATTATTTTGGGATTCTTGAAAATGAATTAATATATACTCTAATCTATTATTTGGCATAAGTTTGGCATTTGGGTGGAAGTTTGGGAAGAGGAGAGCTTGGGAGGAATAGAATTATCCCAATGAAGAATGAAGAACCAAGAACGTGTTTTTCCAACGAAGAATGCCGGTGATGATCCATCTTTGACTTCTTCCTTGGACACCTACCGACGTGGAGTGTCTTCCACAACAGATGCAACTTGGGATTGGAAGTGTTTGGTGGACACAATTAATGATGAACTCCTTCGTCTTCTTCCCACGACTTCAACGCCGATGACCAACAATCAAAGGTAGGGGGTTTTATTTTTGTATTATCACTTTTCTTTTCTCATCTTCGGTTGGAAAGGAATGAATGCGGAGATTGTAAAATAAATTTTGTTTATATTACTTCTTTGATTAACCAATTGATACCATCCTAAACGTGGAGAGTGCGGGCCAAACCAACATGGCCTGACCCATCCACCGATCTTGTTTATGATGAACATTAGCATGGCGATGAGGTGATGGAACGACCAAGGTGATGATGAAAAACGTCATGCTGACCACAACCTCCGCGAACTGTGCAGCCCCCACAACGCTCCGATGCTCCCGACCGAACACCTTCGGCCCGCCAGGTCACGCCCTGCCCGGACGAACACGCCTCCCCGAGCCGGCCCCCTCGTGGCCACCCGGCTGAGCCGGTGTCCCGACCTCCTTGTGACCTCCCATCCGAGCTGGTGACTCGGACCCCTCATGGCTCCCTAGTCTAACCGTTCGGGTCGCGCCCTTCTTGACGAGATGCGTCGGTCCACGTCCCCGTGACGCTTCAGGCCGAACGGGCACCGAGCTCGGGCTGAACTGCCCACGCGACCTGCTGGTCAGGGCCCAGCGGGCCGGGCCGAACCTAATAGGATGGCCCACCCAATGGGTTGGTCCACACCCAACTGGTTTGACCAGGTTGTCCCAGATCGGGTCGGCCCAGATTGGGTTGGGCTGGGTCGGACCGGACTCAAGCCCTCTACCGACCCTTTAATTTCTTTTGGCCATATCTTTGGCACCGGATGACCATTTGACGAACTGTCAGCGGCGCATGTTTTATTCGAGCGCGATAGTCCCTTTGAGTACACCCCACTAGGGTTTAGGATAATGTAAATATACTATCAGGTTGGATCGTGCATGAATCCAACTGGGCCCCTAAGACTAAGAGGCTAATAACTCACAAACCGGGAATCTGATTGACGTGCTGCCTGTTGCGTTGAGACTCTTATGACTTGGCAGACCTTTGAGATACTTCTTCGTGGTAATTCTTGATAGATGGAGTATCAAACTATAGCTCATGGGGCAGATCCTCCCGGAGATGAGCGATAATAGTGCAGAGTTATCAAACTAGTTCAGGGTTTACCCTCCAGCTGGGCTGGGCAGTGGGTTACCCGTTGACTTTAGGGTTTACCCTGAAGTTAGGCTAGGAACTGGGTTACCTGAGGACCTCTTAGGGTTTACCCTCCTGCTGGGATGGGCAGTGGGTTACCCGACGACCTCTTAAGGTTTACCCTTCATCTGGGCTGGGCAGTGGGTTACCCGGTGACTTCTTTCAGACTCATCCCTTTCTATGAGGCTAGTCAGTGACTTTTCTTGTGATTACTGGTGTAGGACCCTTGGTTGTATGCTTCAACGATAAGATAGATTTGATGTACGGAGACCTAGTAGCTGGCTGAGACCTGACGACTGCTGATCAATTCGACTCAGAGTGAATCAACTAGCCCAGTGGGGAGCACCTCTACATGATGCGGTAGACCCATGATGGGAAGCGCCTCTGTGTGACGCTGTAGACCCATGATACTTGACAGGAGGAGTATCTCAGAAGTCCAAGGTTAGTGAGAAGCGCCTCTGTGTGATGCGGTAAGACCACTGTACTCGATAGAGGATGAGTTCTCCAGCATCCGGGGTTTTGATAGTGTGACTGGGGATGTTACTTGATACTACCCCAAAAATAAAATCCTGGTTTGAGATGAGTCAGTAACTTTTGGGTTTACCTCATGATTGAGATGGATTACTTGATAACATAGGTATATGTATGGGCATATACCTAAGTGGGGTTATCTGTTGATTTCTTATCTTTTAGTTTATCCAAGTTGGATTTGTGAGACGTTGAGGGTCTCGAGGTCCCTACTAAGTATCGTTATACTCACCCCTACATGGTCTATGCCCACGCCTCATTGTGTTGGATGAAAATGATGGGCAAAGTTGACCGAGGCTGAGTGTACCCAGATTGGATGGTACCTGGAAGTGGAACACGTGGCGTGACGGTACACAGAGGAGACGGACGGACGTGGAGTGTTGTGGAGGCTATCTGTACCTACCCATTGGGTAGGACGTTCCAGTGGACGATCCAAGAGCTATTTACCATTATTTAGTTGTACTTGTTTTTCAGTTGTACTTGTACTTTCGTGTTATGCTTGTATTCCAGCCCTTATACTTTTCACCACTCAATGTATATAGTTTTACTTAATTTTTTTCTTCCAACTCGTACTCTTTTGTGTGCGTTTGCAGGTTATAATCGCAATTCCTTCCTAGTTTTTGGGAATTACACCTTTTATTCTAGTCGTCAGCCCCTGACCTATGAAAGGCAGGCTTGGGGTAGTCACGGCATGGGCCTTGAGGGACGGGTCATGAAAATTCACCAACAATTTCATGTCATTCCAAGAATGTTTCCTTATGATTGTACCCTTTTATGTTATTTTTCTGTTAACTCCAAATCCAAGGGACAAAATTCACTTTTGATCATTCTTAGCAATATAGATATCTAATCAACAAGATGATGGTTGTTACATATTTTTAATTACATAATGATCATTTTCCTAAGATCTCATATTAATTAAATCTTTTTTGGCCATTTTTTCCCCTAAACACATGATTTTCCCATTATTACAAAAAAGTAATAATTTTAGAACTATACTTTTAATTGTAATGACCAATCTGATCATCATTGTGATATACATATAATTACAATAGATCACTTATGAAAAAAGGAATTTTCCCCAAGATATTCACATAGATTGGAGGTCGATTTCTCATTTTTGAACCCCTAGTTGGAGATATGTCAATTTATTAACACTAGACAATATTACTTGATATTTTTTGGTATACTATGTGACACAATAATTTTATGGATTTGAAATTGATTTAGACATATGAAAAAATGTCTCGGTGATCATTAAAACATGATTTCATGCCATTAAAATTGTGTTTTCTTAGTATATTGAACCCTATTATGTGATTTTCTACTTAACTCAAAATATGAGGGACAAACACCACTTTCATTCATACTAAGAAATTTGTATATCCAATAAACATGTCAATTATTCCTACACATGTAGAATGACATAAATATTATTTTCATAATATTTCACATTAATCGGAGATCATTTGGTTGGCTTTGACCCCTATACACATTATTTTCCAATTATTACAAAAATTAAAATAAATGTGAAATTGTACATTATATTGTACCAAAACAAATAGGCATCAGATTGATTTGTGGATAGCACAAATCTATTATAGATAATTGCAAATTTTTAGTATTTTAAATTTTGAAAATAATCATCCCTACCGACAACATGGTTCAATACAGATACATTCAAATGGAGTCTATGTGCTTGTGCTGCAACTACAGTAATATTGATTTTAATGTTATTTGATTATAATGTGAATGGGTAGGTTCCTTGTTGAATCTCATAGAAAATAGAAAGTGGTTACCATTATCTTTGGTTCTATTTAACATTTCATAGTAGCTCAGTTTCAAGATGTGGATGTCAATTCTAGTGAAGTTCATGTTAATAATGTGGGGTTACAATAATTTCTGGCCTTTCAATCCTTAACTATGAAGCTCTCATCTCTCTCAAATCCTAAATATACCAGCAAGAAATCTAGTTTCACTTAAAATAATGTATTATAATTAAAATAGACCCATAAATCAATAAAAAATCAATTAAATATTTAGGTTAAATAAACATTCCCAAAACCATATTAAAATTATATTCTATAATGGTGAAGTCAATATAATTCCACTAGAATTGAGAAGGTTCCCTTGGACTAAATATCATTATTATAAAGTACTTCTATTCATCTTAGTTTTGATGGTGGATTTAAGGGTTGTGGTGGCTCACCTGCAATGGTCCATAATGGAAATATTTAGTCTTTAAAAACCTCTATTTTTCCTGTTTTAGTCTTTCATGAACTCATGGGAATTGGAATTCTTAGTAAAGGTGTTGGATTTAAATCCCAAATCCTTCTGTATTCTGTTAGCCTCCTAGGATGACTTTTTGAAGGCCTCGTGTAAATTCCCTCGATCTGTGTAATGGTGGTGATTCAGTCAATCCCAGTGATCGATGGAAGCTCACTCCGGCATGGACTCCCTCATACGGTGGTCTGGATATCCTTATCAGGTATTCCCATTCTATTTATGAATCCATTCTTCTTATGAGGTATCATAGACTTGGTGGGATCCTTTATTTGTATTGAGATTTTTTTTAAATAAGTTTTTTTAAAAATGTATTGGTTAAAAATATTTTTTTAAAGATTTCTTGGTTAAAAATATTTTTTAAAAATATTCCCCAAAGGCGGCATCACCGATGCTGCCTTTCTACTAAAACCCAAAAAAAAGTTTTTAAAAAAAAATTTAATTTTGTTTTTATTTTGTTTTGTTTTGTTTATATATATATAAACAAAAAAATCAATAATAAAAATGAAAATAAAATTTTCAACAGAATTTATTTTCTATTTAAATATAGAATTACTTCAATTACATCAGTCTGGATTCTGAGAGAATCTCTCATAGAGGGATTCCTATTATAAGATGTCTTACCCTAGAAAATCATTCCTCGATTCCAATGTGGGATTCTGGTTCTCTGTTTCCTGCGTAGAACATTCTACATTTCGGATGTGGGATTCTATTTAAAGTGCATGGCTTTAAAAGACTATAAAATATAAACTATGAGACCAATATAAATTAAACATAAAACATTGATTAAACATATAATAAATAGTTGAAAACAAAAAAAAAATCACAAAAAAGTTGATGGAAAATAATTTATAAGGTTTCAAAAAAACCTACTTGAAACATAAAAATGTTTCAAGTAGGTGACTTTGAAAGCCTATGAAATATAAAATATAAGACCAGCCCAAATGAAACATAAAACATGGATTAAACATATAACAAATAGTTGAAAATAAATATAATTTCATAAAAAATGTAGATGGAAAATAATTAACAAATTTTCAAACACACCTACTTGAAACATAAAAATGTTTCAAGTGAGGGAATTTGAAACTCTATAAAATATAAACTATAAGACCCACATAAATGAAACTTAAAAATGGATTAAACATATAAAAAATAGTTGAAATAAAAAGAATTTCATAAAAAATATTGAAGAAAAATAATTTATAACCTTTCAAAGACAACTACTTGAAACTTAAAAATGTGTCAAGTATCTCCCTTGGAAATCCTATAAAATATAAACTGTAAGACCAATATAAATAAATCATAAAACATAGATTAAACATATAATAAATTATTTAATTAGTTAATTAGTATTATTAATAATTAATTATATAATAATTTATTATTTAGTTAGGTATTATTAACAATTAACTATATAATAATTAATTAGATAATTAGTAATATAATTATTAAGTATATAATAGTGAATTAGTTAATTAGTAATATAATTATAAATGATATTTATTAATTATAATTAATAACTAGTAATTATTAAAAAATATTATAAAATATTTAATTAGTTAATTGGAAATATAATTATTAATTACTAAATAGGTAATTAGTTAATTAGTAATATAATTACAAATTATAATTATTAATTATTAAAAATATTATATAATAATCAATTACTTAATTAGTAAAATATTTTTTCTTTATAATTATTCTTGATAATTATTCATTATAAATATTAATTACTAATTATTAATTAGTTAAACTTGTAATATAATTATTAATTATATAATTATGATTTTATAATGATTAGTTAGTTAATTAGAAATTATTAATAATTAATTATATAATAATTAATTAGGTAACTAGTAATATACTTATTAATATTTTAATAATTAATTAGCTTCTTAGTAATATAATTATTAATTATATAATAATTAATTAGTTAATTTTTAATATGTTTATTAATTATGTAATTAGTAATTATTTAATTAGTAATTATTAATCATTAATTATATAATAATTAATTAGTTAATTAGTAATATATTTATTAATTATCTAATAGTTAATTAGTTATTTTTTGATAAAGATAAAGTTGAGGCACTTCTTATAATTAGTTAATAAGAAATATAATTATAAATTATGATTATTCATTATAATAATTAAATAGTATTTATTAAAAATTATTATATAATAATTAATTAGTTAATTGGTAATATAATTATTAATTAAATAATAGTTCATTAGTTAATTAGTAATATAATTATTCATTATAATTAATAATTAGTAATTATTAAAAATTATTATATAATAATAAATTAGTTAATTAGTAATATAATTAATCTTTATAATTTTTCATTATAATTATTCATTATATTTATTCATTAAATTTATACATTATATTTATTAATTATTAATTATATAATTATTAATTTTATAATGATTTGTTAGTTAATTAGTAATTATTAATAATTAATTATAGAGTAATTAATTAATTGATTAATAATATAATAGTTAATTATTTAATAATAAATTCTTAAATTAGTAATATAATTATTAATTATATAATAATTAATTACTTAATTAGTAATATAATTATTTATTATATAATTAGTAATAAGTTAGTTAAAATATTGTAATCCTTAATTATTTAATAATAATTTAGTTAATTAGTAATGTATTTATTAATTAGTTAATAGTTAATTAGTTAATTTTTTTGGGAAAGATAGAGTCGAGACCCTTTTTATAATTGGTTAATTATTAATATAATTATAAATTATAATTATTCATTAAAATTATTATTTATTATTTATTAAAAATTCTTATATAACAATTAATTAGTTAATTCGTAATATAAATATTAAATATATAATAGTTAATTAGTTAACTAGTAATATAATTATAAATTATAATATTTTCTAATAATTATTAAATAGTAATTATTAAAAATTATTATTTTATAATTAATTAGTTAATTATAATATAAATAATTATTAATAAATTCTAATTAATTGATAATTTATTATATAATTAATTATTAATAATAACAATTGACCAATTGAATAATTTATTAGATGTTTAATCTATGTTTTTAATATCATTTATATTGGTATTATAGTTTATATTTTATAGGATTTCAAAGGCACCTAATTGAAACATTTTTAAGTTTCAAGTAGGTGGCTTTGAAATGTTATAAATTATTTTTCATCAACATTTTTTATGAAATTATTTTTATTTTCAACTATTTGTTATATTTTTAATTTATTTTCTAAGTTTCATTTATGTTTGTCTTATAGTTTATATTTTGTTGACTTTCAAAGTCGTGTGCTTGAAACATTTTTAAGTTTCAAGTAGGAGTCTTTCAAAACTTATAAAAAAATTTCCATCAACATTTTTTTAGAAATTTTTTTTATTTTCTACTATTTTTATATGTTTAATCAATGTTTTTTGTTTAATTTATGTTGGTCTTATAGTATATATTTTATATGCTTTCAAATTCTCATACTTAAAACATTTTTAGGTTTTAAGTATGTGTCTTTGAACCCTTATAAATTATTTTGCATCAACATTTTTTATGAAATTATTTTTTTTCAACTATTTATTATATGTAAAATCCATGATTTAAGTTTCATTTATATTGGTATTATAGTTTATATTTTATAGTCTTTCAAAACCATGTACTTGAAACAAAATCTCACATCAAAATTGTAGAATGTTCTGTGCAGAAAGGGAGAACCAGAATCCCCCATCAGAAATGAAAAATGATTTTTAGGGTAATATATCTTATAAAAGGGAGCCATGGGTGAGAGATTATGTCAGAATCCAGACTGATGTAATGGTTGTACTGCTGGATTTTAAATAGAAGATAAATTCTGTTAATTTTTATCGTTTATATATATTTATATAAAACATAAAAACAAAAATTTTAAAAAATTTAAAAAAAAATATTTTTTTGGTTTTAGTGGAAAGGCAGAATTTCCGACACTGTCTTTTACCCAAATTCCAAAGGCGGCATCAGCGATTCCTCCTTTACGGATTATTTTTTTAGAAAAATTTAACCCATATATTTTAAAAATATATATTTTAAAAAAACTTATTAAAAAACTATTCCCACTGATGAGCGAACATTGCGTCTAGAGGAAACGACATCGACGTGTATGTGCATTGAGATAGATATCACTCACCCTATTCTGACAATGATTCTTCTCCATGTCGAGGGGGTGAAGGATTGGATGCGACCTCTAGTTTATCCCTCTCCATTGTGGTTCTGTATATAGTTTCATGTCCAAGATTTGTTTTTAATATGTTTTTGTTAAAAAAATTAAAAATGGCTTGGTTAAATATATTTTAAAAAATAAACCCCGAAGGCAACATCACTGATGCCGCCATTGGGCATCGGGTGAAAGGTGACATCAACGATGACACCTTTCCAATAAAACCATTAAAATATATATATAAAAAACAAAAAAAATAAATTTTTCAATAGAATTTATCTGATATTTAAAATCTAGCAGAACTGCCATTACAAGAGTCTAAATTCTGATAGAAGCTCTCACTCAAGGATCCCTTTTATAAGAGATCTTACCTTAGAAAATCATTTTGCATTTTCGATGTGGGATTCTGGTTCTCCCTTTCCTGTGCAGAACATTCTGCTTTTCCGATGTGCGATTCTATTTCAAGTACGTGGCTTTGAAAGACTATAAAATATAAACTATAATAAAAATATAAATGAAACTTAAAACATGTATAAAAAATATAACAAATAATTGAAATCAAAAATAATTTTATAAATAATGTTGATGGAAAATAATTTATAAGGTTTCAAATACCCCAACTTGAAACGTAAAAATGTTTCAAGTACGTGACTTTAAAAGCCTATAAAATATAAACTATAGGACCAACATAAAGGAAACATAAAATACAGATTAAACACGTTACAAATATTTGAAAATAAAAATAATTTATTAAAAAATATTGATTCAATATAATTTATCTATTTTCAAAAACACCAACTGGAAACTTAAAAATGTTTCCACTACGTGATTTTGAAAGTCTATAAAATATAAACAATAAGACCAACATAAATTAAACATAAAACATGGATTAAATATATAAAAAATAGTTGAAATAATAAGTATTTCATAAAAAAAATTCATGAAAAATAATGTATAAGCTTTCAAAGCCACCTACTTGAAACTTAAAAATGATTCAAGTATGTACCTTTGAAAGCCTATAAAATATGAACTATAAGAAAAATATAAATTAACCTTAAAATAAGGATTAAAAATATAATAAATTATCTAATTAGGAAATTAAAATTAAAAAAAATTAATTATTTAATAATTAATTAGATAATAAGTAATATAATTATTAATAATATAATAGTTAATTAGTTAATGAATAATATAATTATTAAGTATATAATAGTTAATTAGTTAATGAGTAATATGATTATAAATTTTATTTATTCATTATCATTAATAAGTAGTAATTATTAAAAATTATTATATAATAATTAGTTAGTTAATTGGAAATATAATTATTAATTATATAATAGCTATTTAGTTAATTAGTAATATAATTAGAAATTATAGTTATTCATTATAATTATTTAGTAATTATTAAAAATTAAAAATTAATTATTTAATTACTAATATAATTATTCTTTATAATTATTCATTATAATTATTCATTATAATTATTCATCACAATTATTAATAATTAATTATTAATTATTAATTAGTTATTTATCAATATAATTATTAATTGTATAATAATCATATAGTTATTTAGTAATTATTAATTATTAATTATATAATAATTTATTAGTTAATTACTAATATAATTATTAATTATTTAATAATTAATTGGGTACTTAGTAATATGATTATTAATTATATAATAATTAATTAGTTAATTAGTAATATAATTATTAATTATATAATAATTAATTAGTTAATTAGTAATATAATTATTAATTATATAATTATTAATTAGTTAATTAGTAGTTATTAATCATTAATTACATAATAATTAATTAGTTAATTAGTAATATAATTATTAATTATATAATAGTTAATTAGTTGATATTTTTTGATAAAGATAGTGCCAAGGCCCTTTTAATAATTAGTTAATTTGTAATATAATTATAAATTAAAATTATTCATTATAATTATTAATTAGTATTTATTTAAAATTATTATATAACAATTAATTAATTAGTTGGTAATATAATTATTAATTATATAATAGTTAATTAGTTAATTAGTAAGATAATTATTCATTATAATTATTAATTAGTAATTTTTAAAAAAAAATATATAACATTTAATTACCCAAACATTACATAACATGGAGAAGCTCCTTGGTCTTCGAAAATTATGAAAAAGGAAAATATACAGTACACAAAGGATGGTTAAGGGTAGAAGATAGAGCAACCCCACAAACACAAGATGTAGAGACCAAAATTAACCTTTCTTTCCACGACCCCATCAATGAAAGCCACCTATACCTCTTGGATGTCTTCCCCTTTTCCACTACTTTGGGGTCTTCCAAGCATAACCTATATTAGTAACATCCACCAGATCATCAAATTCATTGCCATTGTGATCTACACATTGATCAGCCACTAGACCCACACCATCACCTTGCACACCCTCTATCAGCACCCCACCACTCTGAACAGGGTCTTGCAGAGGGTTTTCCCATCTTGAAGTTATCAGAATAAACATAATTGGATCGATATTCATTAGTCATTATAGGTGACATAGGATCGTTACCTTTTCAATTCCTTCTCTCCCTATATAACACATCAAAGTATGGAGAATTGATGAAATCCAACATATTGAAGAAGTTGTGCTTCACAGTATTATCACTAAGTGTACCCTCATTCGAGGTGTCTTGTAATGAAGAAAAAATAGAAATTGTATGTGTCAAAGATACATGCTCAAGGGTTTTAGAACCTAAAGTAACATCATAGGGAAAATTACCACTATGAGCAGAAATTGTAAACTGCTCCTTATTGGAGCAAAACACGTTATCACCAGGAGTAGAGAGATTCAAACCCTCCCTAGAACCAGAGGCCTTAATAGCTGCATGATCATCCTGCAAAGGCTATTGTATAGTAGGTACAGAAGGTGTAACCTATAGATGGACAATGTTAGATATGTTTACTACAGCCTGCAACCTAGGGGAAGATTCACCAAAGGGTACAAACACAATGAAATAGTCCTGACCAGAAGGGGTACGCTATTAAGAAGACACAATAGAACCAGAAGCATGGCCTTTCACATTCATATGGGAAGAAGTAACACAAATAGGGCCAGATATATTCTTCTTAGCCACAAGAGGAGAACCCCTTTGGGTAAAACCAAAGTCCAGCTTCCCTTTGGACAAGAACAGTCCCCCAAGAGCACCTCAGGATCATCATCAAAACCATCATTGCTTTCTACATCACCCTATTTAGAGGTTATCTCCATCCGAGTCATATGAGTAGTAGGAAGAGTGGTTTGTCCATTTGTCACATCCATACTAGAATCAATATAGCGACACAGCCTTTTCTTACTTTACTATTACATCATTTTAAATATAAACAACATAAAAGTATTAGACATAGAGGATCTGAAGGTCTAGTGTCTTGGGAAAACTAGGACCGTACATAACAATTACAACATCATTCATAAACATTTATTCAATTTTTTCTTCTCTTGCTTCTTATTGGAACTTGTCCTCTCCTTAATACATGTAGCCACCAGAGGATATACATCTAAAGGGGTGAGCTATAATCCCAGTAAGAGGATATATAAGAACAATATATCATGAGCTGAGCATAATCATAACATGAGAAAAAGATCATAAACATGAGAGGAATCATAAATATAAGACTTGAAATGTGACAATGCATAAAAATGAAACAACATGTCTTAGTGGTTAACTAACACACATACATGTGAACTTAGATAGAATCTTTTTCACAAATCATTTCAAATTTACTCATGATATTCATAACTTTACCCAATGCATTGGAGTGCTGTATAATTCCGGGCGCACCCATCACATTTAAACATTAATATTGTGCTATATAATTCCGGGGGAACCCATCACATATTAACATTATTGTTTATCATGCATGACACAATGAAAATATAATATAAATGAACATAATTATCCCATGAAAAGGAATGGGTTTAATCTCATGAGAAAACATTCATAAACATTGGTTTCCCAAATGAATGAGGGAATAACAAACATATTACAAGAACTGTCAATCTTGAAAGAGGTAAAAGGTGTGTTCTTAAAAGAAGAGTTCTTTTGGAAGACATTTTGTTTTTCATAAATACCAATGACAAACATTTATATCCCAGAAAATTAAATATAATTATGAAAAAAATATTTTTAAGGAGTAACCATATCAAAAAGGAGTGAAAGATGGAGAACCCGAAGGATGAAAGTTGGTTCGAGAATTTCCCCTTTGTATCTGAATGTTTCCTTCTATTTAATTTCTTTTATAATGAAATTATATTCATTAATTAGAAATAAATAACCTTGTGTACAATAATATGGTTAATTATGGTTTTATTAAGTGATTTTATGTTCCTTTGGATGAGTTATAGAGTTTAAAACATTGTTCGGAAATGTTTTTTTATGGTTTTCTTTAGTGGTTCACTTGTATTCTTAAATTGAAGTCTAGGTAGAACATAGGTAAACATCCCAAAATTATATTTAATGTTATTAATGATATTATAGGATTTTGAATTATATTATAATGAATTATATTAGATCCATTTGGATGAACCATTAGATAAGAATTAAATGATGATTGGTTGGGTTAATTTGAGCGATTTTTCGATCATATTGAACTTGTTTTATTTTATCACTAGAAATATGGTAATAAGTTAGTTCCAGAACCTTAAATAGGAGATAATAAATATAATATGTTCTGGTTCAACCATAAAAATGTTTTCATTTCTAGATCGAAAGGTAGAAATGGAAGAAGAAATCATGTCGTTCTTGATGGTGAAATATTAACACCTCACGAACAACGTTCTCTTTAATAAAATAAAAGGAAGAGGGAAAAGGAGTTGGATGATATAATATCCCATTAGCATTATAACATTCAATTAGATGTATAATAATGGATATACTATACAATTAAGATGAAGATATGTGGGGAGAGATCAATAAATGAACTTGAACTTGAAAGGAATTTGAATGAGAAGAAGGAAAGAAATTACCTCTTAAATATTCCTTTTGAGATCCTCTTTAAGGAAGCAAGGATTGGTCTTTTGATGAGACCAGAAGCTCCTAAACGTGGGAGAGGGGCTAGAGAAAAGGTTTGGGCAGATTTTAGAGAAGCCTTGGAGCTTGAGAGGTGTGAGGAAATGAAGGTGTGAAGGGTGGTTTTTATAGTGGAGGGGAGAGGGGTTTTCTTAATATAAAATTCAATACTTTATTAATTTCCCCTAAGACAAGGAATAGTGAGTCTTGAATGACCAATAATAGTAATTTTATCATGTTATCCTGAACCAAGTGGCCTTACATCAGAAGAACATCACACATGACTCTATAATTAGCTTATTTAGCATATTTTTGTAAATTACGGTATTTCACTATTAAAAAAATTCATGTATTTTAGAAAAATCCAAAAAATTTACCCCTACCATTTTTTCACTTATAGAATCCAAAAATAAATTCCATTTTTCAAAAATAATTTTCTAAATATTATTAATTTAATATTTAATTAAAATCATAATTTACATAAAAAACAGTTTTTAAAAATTAAAACTGATTTTATAGTGCTTTCAAAAATTACGCAGGGTATTATAAAATTATGTAAAAACTATAGGACATTGATTTGATAATTGGAGAACACTTTTTAAGAAAAATTACATTTTCTTTTAAATTAATTAATTAATTATAATTAATTATTTATGACTTACAAAATACCAAAACGTTTACTAAGGTCAAATTATCACTTTCTAAGATGTCTAAATTTTATTTAATTATTCATGGGTAAGTTTACTATTATGTTATATGATTTACTGTTCATAAAGGTCATATTACTATTCATAAGGGTATGTTACTATTCATAAGGGTAGGTTACTATTCACAAAAAAATTGTTTTTTGTTTTATTAGACTCCAAAAATCATCTTGAACACAACCATTTATGTCAGATTTTCAAAATTCAAAACATATAAATGACAAACTTATGTTTAGAGGTCACTTAGCACTTAGTAGTTCATTTTTTTGTGTTTTCATTTGACATTATGACATAATTATAAGAAGGGGATTTCCATTGAAAAATATTGGGTTGTTAAATTCTTCCCCCCTTAAGAAATTTCACCCCCGGAATTTTTACTTTACACAAACAGGTGAGGGTACTTCTCTGTCATTGCCTCTTATGGTTCCCAAGTTGCTTCCTCAAACTTATGGTTCCTACACAACACTTTGACAGGATGGGTTTTCTTGCTGCGTAGAACCTTATCTCTCCGATCCAGAATCTTTACTAGCTGCTCTTCATAGAAGAGATCATCTTCCAGCTACACCACCTCTGAGTTTAGTATATGTGAGGGGTCTGGTATGTACTTCCTCAGTAGTGATACATGAAACACATCATGAACTTGAGCCATATTTGCAGGAAGTTCAAGATGATAGGTCACGGCTCCTATGCGGTCAAGGATCTCAAAGGGGCCAATATACCTTGGGCATAGCATCCGTTTATTCCCGAATCGCATGACTCTTTTCCATGGAGATAGTCATTGGAAGACTTTATCTCCAACGTCGAACTCCAAGTCCCTTCTCCGGTATTCAGCATATCTCTTTTTCCAAATTTGAGCAAATTTGATGTGTTTCTGGATGACTTGAACCTTCTTTGTCATCCCTTAAACAAGATCAGGTCCATGTAGCTTTCTTTCTCCATCTTTATCCCAATAGGTTGGAGTTCTACATCACCTTCCATACAGAGCTTCATATGGAGCCATCTGAATACTCGAGTGGAAGATATTGTTGTATGAGAACTCAACCAATGGGAGATTCTGATCCCAAACACCTTTGAATTCAAGAGAGCAGGATCTTAGCATATCATCAAGCATCTGAATAGTTCTTTCAGACTGGCCATCAGTTAGGGGATGATAGGCCGTGCTGAAATTTAATTCAGTACTCAAAGCATGTTAAAGGCTCCCACAGAATTTAGATGTGAACCTTGGATCACGGTCAGAGACAATTGAGAGTAGAACACCGTGCAGTCTCACCACTTCCTTCACATATAACATTGTAAGTTGTTCAAGCAAGAGGTCTTCTCGAATAGTGATAAAATGGGCAGTCTTGGTGAGTCGGTCAACCACAACCCATATCGCATTATTTCCCTTTGACGTCTTTGGGAGACCCATGACAAAGTCTATAGTAACATTTTCCCATTTCCACATGTGTATAGGCAATGGATACATCATACCTTTGGACTTTTGTCACTCATCTTTAACTTGCTGACATACCAAGAACCTTGATATATATTCTGCAATCTCCATCTTCATGTTATCCCACTAGAAGTGTTCTCGGAGATCACAGTACATCTTGGTACTCCTAGGATGGATAGAGAATGTTGAGATATGCGCAGTGTCCAATATATCCTTGTTTATCCTGGGTGATGAAGGCACACAAAGCTGCATTCCAAACCAAATCACACCATCATAATCGATATGGAACTCATGCAGCTTCCCTTCCTGTACTGCATTCACCCTCTTTTTTATCTCCACATCATACCTTTTTTCTTCATTAATCCTCTCTTGGATGGATGGTTGCACAATCATTTGGGAAAGGTAGGATGTATCCCCTACCCTTATGATTTTAAAATCCACTATTTTCATATCCAAGAAGATAGGGTCTTTCTCAATCCGCTGCATGGATAGAGTAGCAGGTTTTTTCTGCTTAAAGAATCATCTATCTTGTTTGCCTTTCCATGATGATAGTTAATAGAGCAATTATAATCCTTGATTAGCTCTAACCATATCCTTTGACGCATGTTGAGATCCATTTGTGTGAATATATACATTAGGCTCTTGTGGTCGGTGTATTTGTGACACTTTTCACAATAAAGGTAGTGCCGCCATATTTTCAAGGAAAAAATCACGGATGCGAGCTCTAGATCATGCGTCGGGTAGTTCTGCTCATGGATCTTCAACTATTGTGAGGCTTATGCTATCACATTATCATTTTTCATGACTACACAACCAAATATATTCTTTTAATCATCACTATATATCACAAAACATACTCCACGTTTTGGTAGTGTGAGTACAGGTGTAGTGATCAGCCTTCTCTTTAGCTCAGTGAAGCTTCCCTCACATTATTTCGTCCAAACATACTTTACCCCTTTCCTTATTAACTTAGTTATCGGGATTGAAAATAGTGAGAAGTTTCTCACAAAATGTCAGTAGTACCCAGCTAATCCAATAAAACTATGGATTTATATGACACTATAGGGACTAGGCCATTCCTCAATCGCCTTTTTTAAGGATCCACAGAAATTCCCCCACTTGTGATCACATGTCCCAAGAACGTGACTTGCTTCATCCAAAAGTCAATCTTTCTGAACTTGGCATACAACTTATCCTTTCTTAATGTCTCCAACACAAGTCTTAGATGTTCTTTCTTGTTCCTCCTTGCTCTTGGAGTAGATGAGAATATCATCAATAAACACTACCACAAATTTGTTGAGGTAATGTTTAAAGACTATATTCATCAAATCCATGATGATTGCAAGGGCATTAGAAAGTCCGAAGGGAATCACCAAAAACCCATAGTGCCCATACCTTGTTCGGAAGACAGTCTTCTGTATATCTTACTTCTTCACCTTTACATAATGATATCCAGAATGAAGATCCACCTTTGAGAAGTATTGATCTCCTCTTAACTGATCGAACAAGTTGTCAATCCTTGGAAGAGGATACTTGTTCTTTATGGTGATCTTGTTGATATCCCGATAATCGATACACAGCCGCATTTTTCCATACTTCTTCTTCAAAAAGAGCATTGGCACACCCCAAGATGATGCACTAGGTCATATAAACCCTTTGTCCATATTCTCTTGCAGCTACTTCTTTAACTCCTCCAGTTCGATAGGAGCCATCCTATAGGGACACTTTGAGATAGAAGTAGCTCTGGGTATGCGTTCAATTGATAACTCTACCTCATGATCTGGGGGAATTCTGGGTAACTCTTCAGGAAATACATCATTGTATTCCCTCACGATGGGCATTTCCCCAAGGTTGGCACTTTCCTTTTACTCAACCATTTGGGCAAGGCATGCTTCATCATAGGGAATCAACACCCACACCCTTGAAGGATTTTTCAAAGGAGATTCATGATCTTCCTTTCATTTGTAGAGGAGCATGGGATTGTTCGGAATATGAATATATATTTTATTTTTCCTGACAGTTGATATGTTATCTATATAACAAGAGCCAATCCATTCCCATTATAGCATCAAATTCCACCAAGGGAAGTATTATGAGATTTTCCGGAAGAATCTTCCCACATACACCAATAGGAGAAGAGTCAAACACTTGGGTTGCAATGATTTCACCACTTGGTCTTTTTACAGATATCTCTACATCAAGGATTTGGGGCTTTGATTCTATAGTTCTAGAAAACTTCCATGATATAAAGGAATGCGTAGAACCAGAATCAAATAAGACTATTTCCATTCTTGAGTGTATAGGAAGTGTACCTTTTACGACTTCATTATCTTGATCCACTTCCGCCTTAGTGATGGCATAATCCTTCCCTTGTTCTTTTGGATTCAGTGGTTGCGGACGCTGATTACCCTCGATAACTTGAGGTTTAGTGCACTAGTTTGCATAGTGCCCTAGCTCCCTGCAGTTGTAGTATTGAACCATGAGTAGTTATATCATTTCATCAACTACTTTCTCTTTTTTTAATGTCTTTTCGACACTATTGAGAATGGTTTCCTTCTTTCCCACACATGAAGCATTTCCCCATCCCTTTGAGGCAGTTCCCATGGTGCAACTTCCCACATTTTTGGCATGTGGGTAATTGAATTTTCTTCCCAATTTTTTCATTAGATCCTCCAGCTTGAAACTCCGTCTTTCATTTCTTATCCCCATAACCATGGGAACATTCTCTAAACTCCATATCCACTTTGAGATCACATCAAACAACTTCTTCATAACTCAAAAGTTCTCGAATTGCAAGAGCCTTTCGAAGGTGTGGTTTTAATCCACTAAAGAATATATCAATTTTGAAATCATTGTTCATAACAAAACCTGAAGTGTACCTTGAAAGAATTGTTAAATTCACTTCATAGGGTGTGACAGATTCTCCTTATTTTTTCTTGAGCTCTATGAATTCTCTCTCCATCTTTGTGCAAAGATATATTGGGAAATACTTGTTAAGAAACATTATCTTAAAGTATTCCCATTCCATCTCTTCAATTTCCTCCCTTTGCTTGGTGTTTCATAATCAAAGCCCACCACTGATCGGCTTCTCCATCTAGACGATAAATGTCTATGGTCACCTTCTCCGTCTCAGAATAGAGAAGCACGAAAAAGATCTTTTCCAAGGAGTTGACCCACTATTCTGCAACTAGTGGATCGGAAGATCCACAAAACATCGTTGGTCAGTGCCACATAAAACATTTATATATTTAGTTTCTCCCTCTTTAGTGAAGGAGGATGTTCCCCATTATTATGGTTATTGTTCATAAACTGTGATAATTGGGTAGTCATTGCCATGATGTTTTGACCTCCGCCACCCAAATCATTGGGAATGTCATTCAGGCAATCGTTGCATTGGCCCTCGCATGAGTTGTTGGCCTGATTTCTCCTGGTTCCCACCATTTTCTAAAATAGAAAAGTTTAGAACAAAACAAAGGTAAACAAGTCATGAATAACTTATTCATTTAAACATTTTATAAAAAAACATAACATATGGGATCCCTATGTAAATATTCTTGTGTGCATATTTGTACTTAGTCTCATGCTAGAGGTTTTCTCTAGGGTTTACTAATCCTAAGTCCAAAATTAACCAAACCTTTAATCTGATACCAACTATAACAATCGGGTCCTGGTGACAGCACATACAACCCTTATTTACATGGTCGTCAGGTCCTAGCCTACAAGGTACCACCAGTTGCCCCGCATGCACGTGGTCCCCACACAAGGGTCCACCCACATGTCTGAGCGGGTCATCTAACTAATGATTGTCCCCATAGGCCAACACATGTCCATTCCAGTGTGATTTTTACTCACTCACATACACCCTGGGAAACATCCAAAAAGTTCACCCATCCCGATCACTACTCTAGGCCAAGCACACTTAACTATGAAATTCTAATCTGACAGGCTCCCAAAAAGGAAGGTTCACCTTGTTGAAACGTGGAAATGCATAAAAATGAAACATCATATCTTATGGTTAACTACCACACATACTTGTGAACCAATCTAGAATATTTTTCACACATCATTTCACATTTACACATGATATTCATCACTTTACCCAATACATTGGAGTGCTGTATAATTTTGGGCGCACCCGTCACATTTAAACATTCATATTGCGCTATATAATTCCGGGCACACCCGTCACATCATAACATTTTCATTTATCATTAATTCCACAATGAACACATAACAAAAATACACATAATGAAACCATGAAAATGAATGGGTTTAATCTCATAAGAAAACATTCATAAACATTGGGATCCCAGAAGAATGAGGGAATAACAAACATGTTACAAGAACTTTCAATCTTGAAAGAGGTAAAAGGTGTGTTCTTGAAAGAAGAGTTCTTTTGGAAATCATTTTGTTTTTCATAAATACTAGTGAAAAACATGTATATCCCATAAAATTAAAGATAATGATGAAAAAAATATTTTTATGGAGTAACCATATCAAAAAGGAGTGAAAGAGGGAGAACCCGAAGGATGAATATTGGGTTCGAGAATTTCCCCTTACTTTGTATCCAAATGATTCTTTCTTTTTTAATGTTCTTTATAATGACATTAGATTCATTAATTATAAATACAAAACCTTTTATACACTAATATGATTCATTATAGTTTTATTAAGTGATTTTATGTTCCTTTGGATGAGTTATAGTGTTTAAAACATTGTTCCTGAATGTTTCTTTTCATGGTTTTCTTGAGTGGTTCACTTGTATTCTTAAATTGATGTTCAGGTAGAACATGTGTAAACATCCAGAACTGATATTTCATGTTATTAATGATATTACATGAGTTTGAATGATCTTTTAATGAAATATATTAGATCCATGTGGATGAACCATTTGATAAGAATTAAATGATGATTGGTTGGGTTAATTTGAGCGATTTTTCGATCATAATAAACTTTTTTTATTTTATCACTAGAATTATGGTCATAAGTTAGTTCCAGAACATTAAATAGGAGATAATAAATATAATATGTTCTGGTTCGACCATAAAAATTGTTTTAATTTCCAGATCTGAAGGTATAAATGGATGAAGAAAGCATGTGGTTCTTGAAGGTGCAAAAATTAACACCTCACGAACAACGTTCTCTTTAATAAAATAAAAGGAAGTGGGAAAGGGGTTGGATGATATAATATCCCATTATCATCATAACACTCCAGTAGATGTATAATACTGGATTTAAAATACATCTCAGATGAATATAGGTGGAGTGATATCAAGAAATGAACTTGAACTTGAAAGGAAATTAAAGAAGAAGAGGGAGAGAAATTACCTCTTAAATCTTCCTCTTGAGAACCTCCTTAAAGAAGCTAGGCTTGGTCTTTTTAGGAGACCAGAAGCTCTTAAACGTGGAAGAGGGGCTAGAGAAGAGGTTTGGGTAGAGTTTAGAGATGTCTTGCATATTGAGAGGTGTGAGGAAATGAGGGTGTGAAGGGTGGTTTTTATAGTGGAGGGGAGAGGGGTTTTCTTAATATAAAATTCAATACTTTATTAATTTCCCCTAAGACAAGGAATAGTGAGTCTTGAATGACCAATAATAGTAATTTTATCATGTTATCCTGAACCAAGTGGCCTTACATCAGAAGAACATCACACATGACTCTATAATTACCTTATTTAGCATATTTTTGTAAATTATGGTAATTCACTATTCATAAAAAAATCATGTATTTTAGAAAAATCCTAAAAATTTACACCCAGCATTTTTAGAAGTGTAGAATCCAAAAATAAAGTCTATTTTCCAAAAATAATTTTCAAAATATTATTAATTTAATATTTAATTAAAATCACAATTTACATATAAAGAACAATTTTTTAAAATTAAAAATGATTTTATAGTGCTTTCAAAAATTACGTAGGGTCTTATAAAATTATCTAAAAACTATAAGAAATTGATTTGATAACTAAAGAACACATTTTAAGAAAAAATAAATTTTCTTTTAAATTAATTAATTAATTTTGATTAATTATTTATGACTTTCAAAATACCAAAATGTTTACTGAGATCAAATTGTCACTTTCTAAGATGTCTAAATTTTATTTAATTATTCATGGGTAAGGTTACTATTATGTTGGATGATTTACTATTAATATGGGTCATATTACTATTCATAAGGGTATGTTACTATCCATAAGGGTAGGTTACTATTCACTAAAATTTATTTTTGTTTTATTAGACTCCAAAAAATCATCTTGAACACAACCATGTATGTCTTATTTTTTAAATTCAAATCATATAAGTGGAAAACTTATGTTTAGAGGTCACATAGCACTTAGTAGTTCATTATGTTGTGTTTTCATGTGACTTTATGACATAATTATATGAAGGGAATTTCCATTGAAAAACTTTGGGTCGTTACATGCAACACTGCATTTAGTATGATCAGGTCTCGTTCTAGCTACCACGTCAACATAAGAGGAAGATCCAATATTTATTGACATATCATTTTTTGTAGAAACCACTATCCTCTTAGATGAAGAAGGGCCCTTAACATCATCAAAGTTTCTCTTTTATACCTTCTTAAAGGGGTCACCAATAATAGGCACCTTATTCTTACACTTATCAACCAGATGTCCATGTGTTTTACATTTAGAACAATGCAATACCCTATGATAGTTAGACTTAACATGTTAAATACTTGAGCAATTAGTACAAAAATCAGGAACATGTTCATATTCAATGTCCAAATCGAATTTTAACTCACCAGTAATCAAATAAATAGTCCCAAAAAGAGGCATAGACTAATAAAATTCAACTAATAATTGAGCAAAGTGACCAAACCTGACTGAAACAGTCTCCTTGTCATGCTTAATTAGGGTTCCAATATCCAAATTGATGTCCCACGAGATGCTTTGGTGACATAAGACCCAATTTAAGCCTTTGACATGTATCCAAGATTGTGCAATAGTGTGTTGTATATGAAATGGGTCAAGCCAGGGATCCCAGTTTTGGAATCTCAAAACCCCAGGCAATAAATTAATAAATCCACAACTCTAGGCTTTCAATTTCATTTCATTTTAATAGAACATAATATGAAAATAGTTCATACCAAGGGAGACAATATTCCAATTACCGAAGCCCCTGATATGACAAAGATGAGTCTGTTGGTCCTTCAGCTTCCATGCGTTTTCTTACACACAAAGACAAGAAATAATAGAGTGCTTGCAGGAAACAATTCAATCTTGGAACAGCTGAGGATCTGATTCAACTACCACAAGCGTACCATTCTTCAAGATCTTATGAGGGTCAGAATCACCCTCCCAAGCATCGATAAAAAAACAGGCAGCAACTTTAACCGATAAGTCATCCTGTCTTCGATCAGAATTATCATGATCAGCGCTATTCAGGGGGATTTGATGATCTGAAGGATCCGCGGTCAGAGCTGCAACATGTGGCTATCCAGATCCATCATTGTAATTATTCATTATAATTATTCACTATAATCATTCATTATTATTGTTAATTATTAATTATTAATTATTAATTATTAATTATTAATATATTTATTAATTGTATAATAATAAGTTAGATAATTAGTAATTATTAATAATTAATTATATAATAATTAATTAGTAAATTAGTATTATAATTATTAATTATTTAATAATTAATTAGTTACTTTGTAATATAATTATTAATTAGTTAATAATTAATTAGTTAATTAGTAATATAATTATTAATTCTTTAATTATTAGTTAATTAATTAGTAATTATTAAACATTATTTATATAATAATTAATTAGTTAATTAGTAACATAGTTATTAATGATATAATAGTTATTTAGTTATTTTTTTGAGAAAGATGGATCCAAGGCACTTTTTATAATTAGTTAATTAGTAATATAATTATAATTTATAATTATTCATTATAATTATTCATTACTATTTATTAAAAATTATTATATAATAATTAATTAGTTAATTAGTAATATAATTATTAATTGTATAATATTTAATTAGTTAATTAGTAATATAATAATCCATTATAATTATTAATTAGTAATTATTAAAAATTATTATGTAATAATTAATTAGTTAATTAATAATATAATTAGTCTTTTTATTTATTCTTTATATTTATTAATTATTAATTAGTTAATTAGTAATATAATTATTAATTGTATAATAATTAGTTAGTTAATTAGTAATTATTATTAATTTATTATATGATAATTAATTAGTTAATTAGTAATATAATTATTAATTATTTAATAATTAATTAGTTATATAGTAATATAATTATTAATTAGTTAATAATTAATTAGTTAATTAGTAATATAATTATTAGTTATATTTTTTTTAAAAGCAGGGTCAAAGACCATAGAATAAATAAAAATCAAGTACAACAGAAGTGAAAGGATGGGGTCAGACAGAGCCACAGCCCTCGTAAAAGAAATTACACACCAAGTTTTTGCCTATTCTTATAGCCAATATTTTTCTCTTTCTCTCAAAGGTCATTCCAATTTATACGTTGTTCCCGCCCGTGACACCGATATCTAGAGTATCTCTCTTCTAATCTTCTTACCTGTTGGAGGAGGCTTTCTATATCTGTGTCATCTAATTCAGATTCAATCAATGGTTGAAAATCATCCTTTGAAGCAGCCCAATCCGCCCGTCTACGCCCCCTGCCATGACATCTTGGATAAAGACCTCGCTTCCAAGTTTTAGTTTGTTGTCTGGAGTCATCCAGTAATGCCTTTCCTGAGTCAAAGACCTTATTGACATGCATAACATTATCCCTCAAAGTGTCAACTCCTTGATCAGCATGGTACAACACATCCGCAATTTTTCTATTATCCTCATTAGGGGTGGAACACTGAAAGAGCACTGTCGTGGGTGCCCTAAAATGATTAATGTGATTTTAGGGTACTTAGGTGCAGCAGAATGGCTGAACAAGGTCGTCTCTCAAAGGAAGAAGTGAATTAAAACAACTTTTCAGAGGAATTCTAGAAATAAAATAAAAGAGAATAAAAACACTAATTGAAAGTATGGGTGTGGTTGTTTATAGTTTATAAATCTATAATAAGTTTACTGGAAGAAGATTTCATTTTTTTTGTTTTTAATTTTGAAATGAAGTTTGATTAAAAAGATACAACAAGAAGATGTTTTTTTAGAAAATATTTGAAAAGGAGTAATCGATCTAACTCTACCTCTTCATTAACTTATTAATCATTATCATTTAAATCAATATCCACTTAATTATGATCCCCTAATTTGTTATCTCTCGAACCCTACGAGAGTTAACTTAACCACAAAGATGAAATTATTTAAACCCTAGGCTAGCTTCGGAACACGCAATCGCAGCACCCTGCTTTGATTGTTGTTATAAGGATATCTTATGGTCAGTGGTTAATTAGAGTAAATATCCATTTTTTGAAATGAGGATGAATTGTGTTTATGGATTATATTTGAACTCTACAAATTTATCCTGTGTGGTCTTGTATTACTGATTAAGATTACGCTCTCACAATTTACACAAAATCCCGACCTCGTGTGTTTTTGTGTTAATTGTTCAATTGCTTGCTTAGTTTCTTGTAATTTAAAACCACAATTCATGGATCATATTATGTGAATTACAGTATCTCATTGATTCAAAATAATTAAATGAATAGGGTAGACGATAGATCGATTACTAAAAGACTACTCTTCCATGCGTGGCGTAATCATCGTAGAATCGTTTTGCATGTGCAAAGGATTATAATGGGTATAACCCAATGACGCTTCTACTCAAGAATTCCATCCCAAAGAGGAATATTAAGAGAAGAAGAAATTTAAACAAAATAGAAGAAAATAGAAGAAATAAAAGAAGAACAAAGAAGTTTATTACACAAACAAAATCATTACAACATGAAGGAGAAGAAGAAGGCTTCGTCGAAGGGATCCTTGCTTCAAGAGCTACCCTTATTTAAATGGTTGGAGAATTGGAGTGGATACACTTCTCATCTGCCCTCAACTTCCCAAATCATGTCCCAACCCCTCCAAATGAGAAAAACTCCAATTTATTGAGGGGAGGGTAGGGGAGGTTACAAGTGGTTTCAAGTGTGAATGTGGAAATTCAGCCAAATATTTTATTCCAAATTGAACCGCCCATTTGTCCTAAAAACGCGTGAATTGACCGGCCTTTCAGAATGATTATTTGTTCCAAATAATGTTCCCGAGCTTCCCTCAAAAGTTGGGCTCCATCCAAGCCCTGATGAAGAATATATGGCTCAAATACAGAACCCATGTCCATTCTGCCACGTCCAGACCACCATTGGATTAATGTCCCATGTACTCCATCCAAATGCACTCTTTAGCTCTAGTGTCCTGAATGAAAGTTGTAGAAAGTTAAGTTAGGAAGACTGCTACAAAATTACAAATTCAAATAATAAATATAAAAATATGTATCTTCGAAATACTACAGTGCACTATTAAGGGTAAAACTGGAATTTTCACCAAATTTTCAAATGAATGATCAAATCCCAAATATTTTATAAATAAACATATTTAACTAAATGTGAGGAAATTATTTCATTTATTATCTATAAAATATTCAACAAAATAGTGTTTTATCAACTCCCCCACACTTACCCTTTTGCACTCCTGAGCAAAATCTCATATCAAGTAAACATCAATGTCAAATCAAAACCAATTTTAAAACACATATCCTTGAGATCAAACAATTACACACTAAGAAACAAAAGATATCATGCCGCATAAAAAACCATTATTTCAAGTTCTTAATTTATATCATTCAATATATTTCCACTTCATTTATCCTCCCATGCACAAAACACTTACCTCGCTTGAATTTTCTCTCATCACTCAAATATCAATTTTTTTGTAATGTATTTCTCATCCAAACTCATACAAGAGTCACCATAGGCTTGATAGATTCCTACATCGCTACCCGATGTGAGTCAAGGACATATGTTTATCATGAGGACTTTTTAGGGTTGTTCTGTGGCTTTCAGTTGGTAGGATTGAGATGTGAAAAATTATGAGGTTGAATAAGGAGGGCTTGACTCTTTTTGAAGCAAAATTGCATTAATCTAATTTTCATTTAAATATGGTCTCCTCATTAATCCCCATAGTATCAATTCAGCTCCATCATCATGAAAAGTCATGAAAATTTTATACCATTCATCATTTCATCATCAAAAATGTCAATCTTCTCAAACATGATTTTCTTGAAATCCCCAGATAGGCACAGCTTTCCACCTCAATTAGAAGCTCCAGAAAAGGCACAACTTTACTTATCATGAAAGCTCCAGAAAAGGCATAGCTTTCAATATAATGATTTTCTTCAGTAACAAACACATCTCTTAAGAATTTATTTTTCCACCCAAAGTATCACAGAATGTGGTAGCACAACACAACATAGCTTCCCCAACACTTAAGCTCAACTATATTATGCAATTTCACTTCAAGAGTTGGTTGGATAGGGAAAATTGGCTTGTAATGTGGCTAACCTAACAGGTTTTGCATGGATTATAAGGGCTACAAGGATTTAATATTCAAGGTAGTACATTATAAAAAAGGATTCGTTGAAATAGGGGCTTTAATACCAAACAAATGCCTCAATCATTTAAACATAAGTACCTCAAACCCTCAAGTTTTGACAGGAATAAATCAAATTCTGGTTAAATCAAGCATGGTTTGGTTCTCTCAAGAAGTGAGGTGAATGTAAAGAATATGAAAATAATGGTTCGGAAGCCTCATAGAAAAGTGATTTCAAATATAAATATAGTGAGATGTGGCATGGGATTCAAAATTCGGTGTAATTTCCATGAAATTACTAAATATTTAAACTTGAAACAAAGTCATTTTTAGCATTCATTTAAGCTTAGTTTCAAGGGATAAATTTTCTCACTTATTGATATGGATTTAAAAATGGTGATGAGAATCATTTCAGCTCAAAAGTTTCAAAAAAAACATAGAAAATTGTAAAATAAACACACAAAATTTGAAAAACACACAATTTTTTTGGGTTTTTTTTAAACAGGAAAACAACTGAAATTACTAAACTAAAAGGTTCCCTCTCCCGCACTTAAAATATTTCATTGTCCTCAATGTGAACCCATGAGATGATATACGCACATGAAATACAGAATTTTTAAATAGGAAAAATAATATAAAAGTGAAAGGGTTAGGAACAGCCTGATGTGATCAATTGATGATGGGGTCATGTAGTGTGATAAAATCCACTGCATCAGTAGGAAGTCCCTCAATGTAACTCTTCAAATGTTGCCCATTGACTATAAAGCTCCTTCCAGTGTCTTCTTTTGTGATCTCCACTGCACCATAAGGAAAAACATTAGATACAATATAAGGACCTAACCATCTGGAATGCAACTTACCATTCATCAGCTTCAGTTGTGAACTGTAGAGAATGACTTTCTCTCCAACATGAAAATCCCTTTGTTGGATCATTTTTTCATGAGATGCTTTTGATCTTTCCTTGTAGAGCCTTGATTTCACATATGATGACAGTCGAATCTCCTCAAGCTCTTTAATTTGCAACTTCCTTTGAATTCCAGTTTGGGCCAAATCCATGTTGCATTTATTTATATCCCAATATGCCCGATCCTCGACTTCCACTGGGAGATGACATGCTTTCCCAAAAACAATCCGAAATGGGGACATACCAATGGGGGTATTGTAAGATTTCCTATAATCCCACAATGCATCATCCAAGCGCTAGCTCCAATCCTTCCTATTTGGCTGCACGGTTTTCTCTAATATTTGTTTCAGCTCACGATTTGAAACCTCAGCCTGGCCATTTGTTTGGGGGTGTTATGGTGTTGATGTTTTGTGTGTCCCCCCATACTTCCAAAGGAGGAAAGCAAAATTCCTATTGCAAAAGTGTTTCCCTTGGTCACTGATGATGGCCTTTGGTACTCCAAACCTGCAAAAAATCTGTGCTTTGACAAAGTCCACAACAACTTGAGAATCGTCAGTCCTGGTGGCATTGGCCTCCGCCCATTTACTCACATAATCAACAGCAACCAAAATATACAAAAATCCAAATGAACTAGGAAAAGGACCCATAAAATCAGTGCCCCATACATCAAAAATCTCACATAATAGTATGGGTTGTTGAGGCATCTCATGTCTCCTAGAAATATTCCCAGTGTGTTGGCAACGAGAGAATGACTTACAAAACACATGGGCATCATGGAACAAGCTAGGACAATATAATCCAGAGTCCAAAACCTTCCTAGCTATCCGTTGGGGTCCAAAGTGTCCACCACAAGCAAGTGTATAACAAAAATGCAAAACAGACTCAAACTCATGATTGGGAACACACCTCCTAATGACTTGGTCACTACACATGCACCAGAGGTAAGGATCATCCCACTCATAAAACCTAGACTCACTTTTTAATTTTTGGGCTTGATGTTTCTTTAAATTTGCAGGTATTTTCGAGGAAACAATGTAGTTCACTAAATCAGCATACCAAGGATGCATACTTGAGATGGAATAAAGATGCTCATCGGGAAAAGTGTCCTGAAGTGGTACCTGGTCCAAGGTGTCATCCTCTAGTGTGTGAGTAAGCCTACTCATTTTGTCTGCCACCAAATTCTCTGACCCCTTCTTGTCCTTTATCTCAAGGTCAAACTCTTGAAGAATGAGAATCCAACGGATATGTCGTGGCTTTGCATCTAGCTTCTTCAGGAGGTACCTCAAAGCTTCATGGTCAGAAAAACAACAACTTTAGAGCCCAATAAATATGAACGGAATTTATCTAAAGCAAATATGACAGCAAGAAACTACTTTTTCTGTGGTTGTGTAATTTTATTGGGCTGAATTCAATGTCCTTGATGCATAAGCAATCACATGTGAACGTCCTTCCACCCTCTGAGATAAGACAGCTCCAACTGCGAAGTTGGAGGCATCACACATAAGCTCAAAAGTAATCTCCCACCGTAGGGGCTGTATGATCGGTGGAGTGGTCAGACAATTATTTAGCTCATCAAATGATACCCTGCATGAATCATCAAAATTGAAGTCAATATCTTTTTTAAGCAATCGAGATAAGGGTAGAGCGATCTTACTAAAATCTCTGATGAAGCGTCGATAAAATCCAGCATGTCCAAGGAATGATCGAACATCACGTACACATTTAGGATATGGGAGGGATGAAATAATGTCTACCTTAGATTTATCAACTTCAATGCCATGTTGTGAGACTATATGACCTAAGACAATTCCCTTTTCGACCATGAAATGACATTTTTCAAAATTTAAGACCAGATTCTTCTCAATACAACGATGCAACACATCACCCAAACTAGAGAGACATTCATCAAATGAGGACCCATAAACTGTAAAATCATCCATAAATACCTTCATGTAGGTCTCAATGAAATATGAGAAAATACTCACCATGCATCTCTGGAAGGTACCTGGGGCATTGAAAAGTCCAAATGACATCCTTCGGTAAGCAAAGGTACTGAATGGGCAAGTGAATGTCGTCTTCTCCTGGTCCTCTTCTACAATGGGAACCTGGAAATAGCCAGAAAATCCATCCAAGAAACAATAGTGTGTCTTCCTAGCTAGTCTCTCAAGCATCTGATCAATAAATGGGAGGGGGAAATGGTCTTTGCGAGTGGAATGATTCAGTTTCCTATAATCAATACACACATGCCAACTGTTTTGTACCCTCATTGGAACTAATTCATCTTTCTCATTTTTAACAATAGTAACACCAGTTTTCTTAGTTACAACCTGAATTGGACTTACCCACTGAGAATCTGAAATAGGATAGATTATACCTGCCTCGATCAATTTTGAAACTTCTTTTTTAACAACTTCCAAAAGTGTTGGATTGAGTCTCCTTTGTGGTTGCCTCACCGGTTTAGACCCATCCTCCAAGAGAATCCTATGCATGAAAATGGAGGGGCTAATACCTGATATGTCATCCAATGTCCAACCAATTTCCCTAATGTTATCTCTCAATAGATTAAAAAGTTTTTCTTCATGTTCAAAAGAGAGATTTTTAGAAATTATAACAGGTAATCTATCACCACTCAGCAAGTATGCATATTTAAGATTTGGGGGCAAAGGCTTGAGTTCCAATGTAGGGGGTGATGTATGGATGGAGAAATTGATGCAACAGACATATCTGCACAATGAACATCAGTATCAGAATAAAAATCATCACAATCAGAGAATAAAGCACAAAATCCATCAGTATACTCAATAGCCATGTCATAATCAGAGTTCACATGATTAAAATAAGAATATGATTCCATTTCAAAATCAAATCTTAGAGAGTCTTGTTCCTTAAAAATGGGTATAGAAGTACTCTTAGACATAAAACTAGAACCAATACTCATAATCTCCCTAAGCATAGGACAATCAAATTCCATGGTTTTTTTTACTTGGTGGTTCAAAATGGGAGATAACAAAAGCAGAATGGTCCTCTGAGGGGTACTTCATGGAATCCATAACATTAAATATCACAACTTTATCTCCAAATTCCATGGAAAGTGTACCCTCATTGACATTTATGATAGTTTTTTCAGTTTTGAGGAAGGTCCTACCTAAGATAATGGGGGCATGAGAACTTACCTGATCATCCTCCATGTTAAGCACATAGAAATCTGCTGGAAAGATCATGTCTCTTACCCGGACAAGTACATCCTCAAGAACTCCCGCTGGATATACCGTAGCTCTATTTTCCAACTGCACCACTACTCTCATCGGATTCAACTCACTAACCTGTAAAGAAGAGAATACAAAGTGAGGCATCACATTTATTGAAGCTCCTAAATCACAAAGAGCATCAAAGAAGTGCAACTACCCTATGGTACCTGGGATGGTGAATGTCCCGGGATCCTTGCACTTTTTTGGAATTGCTAGAGTTTCTTTAATGAGTGATGAGACATTCCTTCCAAGGTTGATCCTCTCATTTCCCTTGAGCCCTCTTCGATTGGTGCAGAGTTCTTTTAAGAATTTGGCTTACCTTGGGATTTTCTTAATGGCTTCAAGTAGAGGAATGTTGATCTCCACACGCTTGAATTTGTCCAAAACCTCCTTTTGTATTGCTTCTTCATCCATCTTCTTGGTTTTAACAAACCTATTTGGAAAAGGAAGGGGTTTAGGAGGAACATCATCAATCTTTTTCTTACCTTTATCTTTCTCCTTAGATTGCTCATCAGTTGGTTTGGAATGCGGATACTCCGGAGTTGAGGTGAATTCCGGTGGAATGGTAGGTACAGATTTATCATTCATTTGCATCTCACTTCTCAATTTGATGGCACTAACATTCCCCTTTGTATTTGGAGTGGGTTGGGAAGGTAGATTTCCGGAATTCTTACTTACAAGTTCATGGAGGGTGGTGGCAATCTGGCTCATTTGAGTCTTTAACTCCCTCAGCTCTGAACCTTGACTCTTTAACCCATTCTATTGATTAAGAAAAATTTTCTTCAAAATATCATTAGTATTAGAATCTACCTTTGGTGGAGGATTCCCTTGTTGTTGGCTTGTTGATGTTTGAGCTTCAAATCTCCTTTGGGGTTGTTGGAAACCCTGTTGGTAAGGCAAAGGCTGCTAGAAGTTTTGTTGAAAAGGGGGAATTTGTTGTTGTCCAGAGCCATACCTCATGTCTGACTAATCTTTCCACCCTTGGTTGTATGCTGGATCAAACTTCTTTTGGGGATATGGTTGTTGTTGTTGCTGCTGATATGGTCTCCCAGGGAACACTGCTGCACAATCTTCTGTCTCTTGTAGTTGTGGGGAACAGTCAGTTGGGTGGCTTGTCTCAGTGAAAATGCCACAAGACCTTGAAAGAGGGGGTAGATATGTCTTTTGTGCCAAAGAAATTTTCCTCACCATAGTTGTCAATTCTTCTAACTTGGTATCAATCAAATGACTCTCAAGAGAAGAAGGACTTACCTGATGTACTCCCCTGATATGTGGTGTACCTCTATCACCAAATTGTTGGGAGTTTTGGGCCATCTTGTCGATCAACACACGTGAAGTTACTGGTGTCTTGTCCACCAATTCTCCTCCAGCTGCAGCATCAACCATGCTCTTCTCCATGGGTGTGAGTCCTTCGTAGAAGTATTGGATGAGGAGTTTCTCACTGATTTGGTGATGCGGACAGCTTGCGCACAACTTCTTGAATCTCTCCCAATACTCATACATTGACTCTCCTTGTTCTTTCTTGATCCCCGATATCTCCTTTATAATGTATGTGGTCCTTGATGCAGGAAAAAATCTTTGCAAGAAAACACGTTTCAAATCATTCCAACATGTTACATCTTCGGGTTGTAAATAATACATCCAATCCTTCGCAGCTCCATCAAGTGAGAATGGGAATGCTCTTAATTTGATTTGGTCTTCAGATACATTTCTTGGTTTCAAGGTTGAGCAAACCACATTAAATTCTTTCAAATGTTTATTAGGATCCTCAACAGAGAGGCCATGAAACTTTGGAGGTAAGTGAATTAACCCAGATTTCAGTTCAAAGTCTGATTTGAGATTTGGGTATGCAATACAATTTGGTTGATAGTTAATATCAGGTGCATCCAATTCTCGAATGGTTATATTAAGTTCATTTCCATTATTTCCAGCCATTGGTTCCTCTTTTATGTTTGAATTTTAATTGCTTCCAATTTCAATGTTTCCAGAAGAGAGGAATTCACCAACTGGTTGAATATTGAAACTTCCCGTAGACTGAGAGTGTCTGATTCGGGCCCTAAGGTTGCGTTCAATCTCAGGGTCAAGATCTAAGAGATCTTCGGGATTAGTTCGTTTCATCAATAAATGAAAGATGAGAAGTAGGAAAGTGGACCATAGTAAAATAAAAATTAGAAGTTTGAGTTGATGGTCCAAAAATAAGTAGAAGGAAATAAAAGAAGAAAGAAAAAAAATCAGATTGGGTAAAGACGGAAGAAAGAAGAGAGGAAGAGAATTAAAATGTAAAACAAAATAAATACCTTTAATTGGTTGAAATAATTACTTGCCTCCCCGGAAACGGTGCCAATTTTAAAGAGTGCTGTCGTGGGTGCCCTCAAATGATTAATGTGATTTTGGGGTACTTAGGTGCAGCAGAGTGGCTGACCAAGGTCGTCTCTCAAAAGAGGAAGTGAATTAAAACAACTTTTCATAGGTATTATATAAATAAAATAAAAGATAATAAAAACACTACTTGAAAGTATGGGGGGTGGTTTTTTATAGTATATAAATCTAGAATAAGTTTTCTGGAAGAAGATTGCATTTTTTTGTTTTTAATTTTGAAATGATGTTTGATTAAAAAGACACAACAAGAAGATGTTTTTTTAGAAAATATTTTAAAAGGTGTAATCAATCTAACTCTACCTATTCATTCACTTATTAATCATTATCATTTAAATCAATATCCACTTAATTATGATCCCCTAATTTTTTATCCCACTAACCCTATGAGTGTTAACTTAACTACAAAGATGAAATTACTTAAACCCTAGGCTAGCTTAGGAACACGCAATCGCAGCACCCTGCTTTGATTGTTGTTCTAAGGATAGCTTATGGTCAGTGGTTAATTAGAACACATATCCATTCTGGAAATGAGGATGAATTGTGTTTAGGTGTTATATTTGAACTCTACAAATTTATCCCATGTGGTCTTGTATTACTGATTAAGATTACGCTCTCACAATTTACACAAAATCCTGACCTCGCGTGTTTTTGTGTTAATTGTTCAATTGCTTGAATAGTTTCTTGTAATTTAAAAACACAATTCATGGATCATATTATGTGAAATACAGTATCTCATTGATTCAAAATAATTAAATGAATAGGGTAGAATATTGATCGATTACTAAAAGACTACTCTTCCATGGGTGGCGTAATCATCGTTGAAGCGTTTTGCATGTGCAAAGGTTTATAATGGGTATAACCCAATAACGCTTCTACTCAAGAATTCCATCCTAAAGAGGAAGATTAAGAGAAGAATAAATTTAAACAAAATAGAATAAAATAAGAGAAATAAAAGAAGAAAAAAGAAGTTTATTACACAAACAAAATCATTACAACATGAAGGAGAAGAAGAAGGCTTCGTCGAAGGGATCCTTGCTTCAAGAGATACCCTTATTGAAATGGTTGTAGAATTAGAGTGGATCCACTTATACTATTCCCTCCACTTCCCAAATCACTTCCCAACCCCTCCAAATGAGAAAAACTCCAATTTATAGAGGGGAGGGAAGGAGAGGTTACAAGTGGTTTCAAGTGTGAATGTGGAAATTCGGCCAAATATTTTATTCCAACTTGCACCGCCCATTTGACCTCCACAACACATGACTTGACTGGCCTTATATAATTATGATTTGTGCAAAATCATGTCCTCGAGCTTTTCTCAAAATGTGGGCTCAATCCAAGCACCGATGAAGAATATATGACCCAAATACAGAACCCATGTCCATTCTGCCGAGTCCAGCCCACCATTGGATTAATGGAACATTTATTCCATCCAAATTCACTCTTTAGCTCTAGTGTCCTGAATGAAAGTTGTATAACGTTAAGTTAGGAACATTGTAAAAAAATTTCAAATTCAAATAATAAATATAAAAATATTTATCTTCGAAATACTACAGTGCGCTATTAAGGGTAAAACTGGAATTTCCACCAAATTTTCAAATGAATGATCAAATACCAAATATTTTATAAATAAACATATTCAACACAATGTGAGGAAATTATTTCATTTATTATCAATAAAATATTCAAAAAAATAGTGTTTTATCACACACCATCATGAGCAGTGCTTTGGGGTGAAACCACTGCATCCAAAGGGGAGGGAGGAGAAACCTTCACAGCTACATCATCAATACAAAGTGTAGACAACTCCATTTTTCTGGATTCACCTACATCACTTTGCATGTCAATGGAGTGCACAACAACATTGTGGATGAGGTCCTTCTATTTCTTGGGAACAACTAATTGAAAACCATCATTATCAATTATTGTTTTCTTACCTTTTCTCTAATAGTTGATAGACAATTCCTGCCTCAAATCAAAATCCACCCCTTCTTGAACTTTTTCTTCAAGCTCTAAACGTTTCTTCTCTTCCTCCAAGTTAATGCATGTCCTTAAAGCATACTTAACAGCCCCTTCTTCAATGTTCTGTTCTCTTCCATGATCATAGGGAGTTTTATTGTAATCCTCATGTCCATGTATAAGAGTGGAGACAACACTATTAGTTCTATTTGTGTGAGAAGATAACACACCAGGAATTGTTGGACCACCATTTCTAGTTCCTTGTTTGAAAATATCTGCAAAAGAGGTATTCCCAACCTTCTGAGTTTTATCACCAGTGATTTTGAGCCGGTATTATTGCTTTTCCTTCATGGGACCACTCCATCTTGTTTGTTCTGCATCAACCAATCTTCACATAGCAGCAATATGTCCATATTTCATACAAATGGTGCATTGTGAGTTTTTGTGAGAGCTTGCAGAGGAGTGGCCCATTCTAAAACAGCAAGAACAAAAATCTGGCAACCATTCAAACTGGATTTTAAGTTCTAGTTTGAATTCCCCAGCAGTCAAAAAAACTATATCAATCAGATCCTGTGAGAGATCAATCTCAACCAATGCTCTGGCGTAGTGACCATACCATGCTCTCTCAGTTTCTTTGTCCAGTTTGATCAGTTTTCCAACAGCAGCGGCAACATCTCGCATAATTGAAGGGTTCCAGAAGAACCAATTCAGTCTAGTGATCCGAATCCATGCTTGAAAAATGGTATTTCTTGAGAAGTGCGGATCAGAGTGAGTGTCCCATTCCTGAAGCGAGAGGTAACCGGGCTTCAAGTGAATAGGTCTAAAGCCCCAAGCCACTAATTTTTGTTCTTCTGACGAGAAGACAGCGTGAAACATGCCCTTACCAATTGAAATCAGACGCCATTATTGGTTATATAATTATTAATTAGTTGATTAGAAATTAGTAATCATTAATTATATAATAATTAATTAGTTATTTAGTAATATAATTATTAATTATTTAATCATTAATTAGTTAATTTTTTGAGAAAGATAGAGTCGAGGCCCTTTTTATAATTAGTTAATTAGTAATATAATTATAATTTATAATTATTATTTATTATTTATTAAAAACAGTTATATAATAATTAATTTGTTAATTTGTAATATAATTTTTAATTATATAATATATAATTAGATAATTAGTAATATAAATATAAATTATAAATTTTCATTATAATTATTAAAGAGTAATAAAGAAAAATTATCATATAATAATTACTTAGTTGATTAGTATATGATTATTTATTAATAATTATTAATTAACCAATTAAATGTTATATAATTAATTATTAATAATATTAATTAACTAAAAAATAATTTATTATCTGTTTAATCCATGTTTTAAGTGTCATCTATGTTTCTCTTATAGTTTATATTTTAAAGGCTTTCAAATGCACATACTTGAATCATTTTTACGATTCAAGTTGGTGTCTTTGAAAAATTATAAATTATTCTTCATCAACATTTTTTACATATTTTATTTTATTTTCATCTATTTGTTATATGTTTAATTCGTGTTTTATGTTTTATTTATATTGGTATTAGATGTTTATATTTTATAGACATTCAAAGTCACATAATTGAAACATTTTTAAGTTTCAATTAGGTGTCTTTGAAAACATATAAATTATTTTCCATGAACATTTTTTAGGAAATTATATTTATTTTCAACAATTTGTTATATGATTAAAAGATGTTTAAAGTTTAATTTATGTTTATCTTATAGTTTATCTTTTGTATACTTTCAAAGTCTCGTACTTGAAACATTTTTATGTATTAAGTAGGTGTCTTTGAAACCTTCTAAATTATTTTCCATCAACATTTTTTAATAAATTATTTTTTTCTTCTATTTGTTATATGTTTAATTAATGTTTTATGTTTCATTTATATTGGCCTTATAGTTTATATCATATATTCATTCAATGTCACGTACTTGAAATAGAATCCCACATCAGAAATGCAGAATGTTCTGCGCAGGAAAGAGAGAACCAGAATCTCACATCGAAAATGTAGAAAGATTTTCAGGGTAATATCTCTTATTAATGGGAGCCCTAGGTGAGATATTCTGTTAGAATCTATACTGTTGTAATGGTAGTACTACTGGATTTTAAATAGAAGATAAATTCTGTTGAAAATTTTATTTTTTTATTTTTATTTTTCTTTTATTTTGTTTATATATATATATAAACAAAAGAAAAAACATTAAAAAAATTAAAATATTTTTTTAGTAGAAAGGTGACATCACTGATGTTGCCTTTCACCTGATTCCCAAAGGATTCATTCGCGATGCCGCCTTTGGGGTGTATTTTTTAAAATATTTTTATCGTAAATATTTTTTAAAAATAGTTAAAAAACATATTAAAAAACTCCATATCGAAGTTCAGAAATCACCCATCTGTCGTAGAACTTTCCAGAACCTAATAAATAGTAGTCATAAGAATCTCGCTGATAATTATGTAGATCCTTCCTCACTGGCCTCCAAAGTTTCCTTATTGACTCACTCAGATTCAGAAGTTTTCTCTCAAGGGAAGGTAGAAATCCCTTATTCGGCAGCCTCATCTTCATCTTCTCAGAAGTTTGTTTTACATTATGGTGTGGGTCCCCTTAGATTCGATTTGGTGTTGTTTCCCTAGGCTCATGTCCTACCTCTTTGTCTCACCCTCAAGACCCAGTCCCATCAGGGTTATATCCTCGACCCCTTGCTATGTGTAATAGTACATTACGGTATGCTTCTGGTTTTCTCCCGAGCATCCACATTTGGGAAATCCCACCAAAAAATCTTCCCAACTAGCTACAATAGTTATAACATCCTCCATACTATGTGGTTGAATCCCTGTCCTCAAGGATTGCATGTAGGTCCCCCTTATTTGGTCTCCATGGCCATCACAGACCTAGGACCTTAAGGCATGTTCTCATGTAGAGCTCAACCAGACTCATCATCAAGGAGTATGTACTTGGTCAATGTCCAAGGGTAAGATGGTTAAAATATCACCTTATTCTTCTTATGGTAATGGATCTTGGGCCAAAACTAGACTTTTTTTCTTCTAATATATGCTTCTCATGTGGAATTCCTATGAGATAGAAGCACAGGTTAAATCATATTTTCATTTAAATGAACTTCATAATAAATTTTCTCCAACTGTGGATGTTCTTGAGCCTATACAAGCTTCCTCTAAAATCACGGAGTATGCACAAAAGTTAAGTGTTCATGGATTTCTTCATGTCAATCCTACCAAAATTCATATATGGTTATTTTGGATGCAAAATGCCTTGATAAATCTTCTCTCATCAATGAATCAAAATTTGACCACAAAAATAACTATAGGGGTTCAATGCTTCATCTTTTTTTTTGTATATTCTTAATGTGATGCTCATGTTTGGGAGAGCCTTTTCCATGACTTAAGCTCTTTTAACTCGGGAAGCACTCCTTGGTTATTCGGTGGTGAATTCAATATCATGGAGAGTCTGGAGGATAAGTAAGGTGGTGTTCTTTTTCATTAGAGAGCCATCCAGTACATTGTTTCATCCATGTCCAGTATTGGGCTATTGGAGGTCGATTGTGTTGGAGATCGATTTACATAGTGAAACCACTAGAGAGGTAGGTTTAAGACCTAGTGTCTTCTAGAACGTTGCATATTGAACGGTCAATCTTTATCCTCATTCTTGGACATTAAGGTCTCTCATATTGTGTATGGTTTATCAGATCATTCATCACTGTGTTGGGAAGGAAGTTCTAAAACTATCAATATCACACAAAAAAAACAGAAGAAATCATGGTGGAGGCAAAATGAGGGACACATAAGTTTATCTTGGTTCGGTTGGGTGACCTACATCCGTGGGAAAGGTAGTGATATTCTTATTCTTCATATACGGATACACGTATAACACAATCCCAAACTCTTTTCTATTGTTCATAAAATAACACACATATATAGCAATGAATAAAAATGAGAAAAAAAAAGGTTGGTGAATGTTTTTTCAATGTGGTAATCAACTATTATAGGGTTTTTCTTCCTGGGGGGCCACCAACTGTTAAATCAGGTTTCCGGTAGCTGTTCATTAAAGGTAGTCACCCTCTTTTATTGCATTATTCTATGGATCCCTCCAATAATGAGGCGGTGATATTATTATCAAAACTCAACAATATCCAACTTGACTAAAAATATCACCACGTTACCACTCAAAAAATCTATCATATAACATAAACAAATTTTCATGTTACCGCTGAAACAAATCTTTCTTCCAGAGGTCACCTTCCTGATTCCCGTAGGCATCTCAAGTTTGATTCATATTGATCAAGTCCAAACTATATTAGATCTTGATCTATGTAGCAGCTTTCATGTCCTTCAGAGGAGGAACAATATATCATATCATATTCTAAGGTAGTGATTTCATATCTTCTTCTATAACAGACTTTTACTTGTTGATTTATTTTTTATCCAAAAAATTTCAATAGCAATCTAGAATGCCATTTTCAACCACAGAAATAGAATAAAAAACTGATTTTTCATACATGGAAGGTCTTTGTATAATCCTTCGTGTTCCACTATTGGTGGAACACTTATCTAATATCACTTCTCCACCTATAATTGTCTCAACATTAAAATTAAATAAAGACCCTTTTTAAATAAATTTCATTGCAACAAGTGTACCACATATAACATTCATGAATCCATCTTTAATGGTAATCCGGTAACCAAGATTATCCAAAACTCCAAGCGATAGGAGGTTCTTCTCTAAATTTGGTACATATCAGACATCTATAATACGTTGAGTTGTACCATCATACATCTCCAACAGTGTGGTTCCAATACCACTCATATGGAAAGGGTGGTTATTGCCCATAAGCCCCACACCTTCATCTGACTCATTGAGGTTTGAAAACCAATCTTGATTCCTACACATATGGAATGAACGACCAGAATCAAGAATCCAACCTTCCGAATGGTTGACCATAGATAAAATGAGGATAATATCTTCAGTATCCTAAATTCTTTGTATAATATTTTCCTTTGATTCCCCCTTTTGGGATAATCTTTCTTTTAGTTCCCTTTTTCATGAAAGTAGGCACACTCATCTTTCAAAAGAAATCTAAATCCGAACTCACCTTTTGACATCGATCATGATTCATATCTTATGAATATTATATTTTTCATATCATAAGACCTTCCTCTAATTTTCATCAATCCCTCTGATACAAAATCCCAATGCTCATATTTATCCTTCCACCTATACTCATTGTTAACTAATGCATTTGAAACATCAACAAATTTCACCTCATTTTACCATACATCAAATTTGTAGTAAGGTGATCATAACTCTCCAGTAGAGTGTTCAACAGTAACAGATCCTTATCTTCATCTCTAATTTTTACCTCCAAACTTTTTAAATTGGTCATGATTTTATTAAACGAATAAATGTGCTCAATCATAGACATACCTCGTTTGTACTGAAATCTGAACGATTTCTTTTTCAGGTACATTCAATTTTCAATGATTTTGGACATATACTTGTTGTCCAAAATACTCTACAAATTTTTTCGGATGTTTTTTTGCATCACACTATATTTATTATATTTATCCAAACAAATCTGAATCGTACCACATACTCTACTATTGAGTCTCTTCCAATCACCATCGGAGATGTTGGCGGGTCTTTCTTCCAAGGTGATATCTAACTCCTGATGAGTTAGAATATCCAAAACATCACATTGGCACATGCAGAAATTATTTGTCCCATTGAATTTCTTCACCTCAAATTTAATACTTGATACCATACTTTTATGCCCAAAGTATTTTTAATTCTAGATTGTGTAGTCAAAACAACCACTTGGGGATCCTGGGGTGGTACCAAATTAATTTTTGTTTCAGGATCCTCTATCACAAAAACTAATCAGAATTTCCAAAAATGGACATCACTGATGAATCCAAAATAATCTACAAATCTGAAATTGACTATTTGATTAGTTCAGTTGAATCCCAAATGAAAATTCAATTTTTTTTCTCTCAATAAAAATACTAAATCAAATTTTTTAATCCCATTAATTTTTCTTATTGGGCCATGACCAATTAATGCACCCCAACCAAAAAAACAATCCCCCCTATCAATTTTTCCCTCAAACTGATTTTCCTTTTTGACTCACAAATACACAAATGACCAAAGGAAAAAAATTAAGATAAAATAAAAAAACACAGCACCATTTCTTTTTTCCATACCCCACATGCCCATAACCCCTTTCTTTTTCTTCTTCACAAAAAGGCACAAATTTCTCTTTTTTCTTCCATGCATAGCACAAAACCACTCCCCTTTTCCTTTACATATGAATGAACTGGATTTTCAGATCTAACAATAATCGAATACCAGAAAACACAAATAGAGGGTGATGAGAAGAGGGAAAAAGGATCAAACCAAGGAATAAACATAAGGACAAAAATTTCATGAAATCGACATCAATGAAAACACTAGGGAGAGTGGTCATAGAGGCATGGAATGCAGTAGGTTCAGATGTGCAGATATGGGAAGATCCCAATTTGTGGTTGTAGACATGCAAACAACAGCTTTGAGGAGGAAGCATAGACCGCTGTGGGTTCGGGTTCGCACAGGGAGCAATAGAGGAAGAACATTCCCAGGTAATCACACATCCCTATGATTCCACTTTGTTTGGATGGATGTACTGACACTCTTAATATCACAAACAAAAATATTATAAATCAAGGTAGAAGAAGAATAAGGGACACACAAATTTATCGTGGATTGGTTGGGTGACCTACATCCTTAAGAAAGGTAGATAAATTCCTATTCTTCAAATGGGGATACACGTATTACAAAATCCCACACTTTTCTCTCTTATTCATACAACAACACACGTATATGGTAGAATATACAGAGGAAAAAAAGGTTACTGTAGGTTTTCACTAGGTGGTAACCAACGCTCGCAGAATTTTTCTTTCTAGGAGGCCACCAACTACTAAAGTAGGTTTCTAGCAACTGGTCATCAAAGGCAGTCACCCACTCATATTTTGGTCTTCTTCGGCATCCCCCAACCATGAGCCAGTGATATTATTGTCAAAAATTAACATATTGTGCATAGTTTTGTCTCCCAGATCTTTTTATGACAAGCAGTTCCTTTTTTAAAATTGGTGGATGAAAGAGTCAAGATTTTACAAGATCATGAGTGAATCATGGATTATGACCTCCCAGGGTTATCCTTGGATAATTCAGCACAAAAAAATTTGGAATATTAGCAAAGCTCTACAAATATGGAGTAGAATTTATCACATGCGTGGGTAGGATCTGGAGGTGATAAGAAGAGAGATTTATAAAATGGAGGATATCTTAGAGAAAAATGTGAGGAGTCCTTCTTAAGTTATCTCTCGAATAGGAAAGACTTCTAAGCTGAAACTATTTTGAAATAAGAATGCACATCCCATGAAAGATCAATGGTCAAGTGTCATCTAGATGGTGACCATAACACCAACTATTTTCATGCATGTATCAAAGAAAAAAATCACTTTAGGAGACCCAATATTCACATGAGAGTTTGCTCTTACTTGGATAGTTGTTAAGAGGTGGGGCGATGGTATATGATCACTTCAAATCCCTCGTTGCAGGTCCTAACCAATGTATGTAAGGCGGATAGCCATGGAGCACTACAGATATCTTTGATTTCATTCCACACAGGGTTACATAGAGGGACAATGACGGCTTGAAGGTTGTACCGTAGGAGAAGGAGATAAATGGAACTGTTTGGAATCTTTTTTCAGAGAGCGTTCTTAGACTTCATGGAAACCCATTTTTCTTATACATAGATGTGTGGGACATTGTTAAGAGGAACAAAGATGAAGTAGCTCATGATTACTTCCAAGGTGGAAATCTTCCTAGATTTTTAGGTTCCATGAATATTGTGTTGATACCAAATGTCCAAAATCTCAATTACATCAATTTGTATCATCTTATCTATATGTGTAATGTGACATACAAGGTTTTGGGATATATACATAGAAAAATAATGCCGGTATACCTCTCTAGTTTAGTCAACTAAGTGCAACATGGATTCATTAATGGTCATATGATTCTAGGTGATATTGGTTTGATTCATGATGTGACTAGGGAGATCGCCCAAGAGACCTTAAAATATAAAAATATTATTAAATTTTACAAGATCAATGCCTTTTATAGAGTCAAATGGATTTAATTCTATGACTACTTGATAGCATGGGATTCTCCTCCTGGGTGGATGACCTCTTGTTTTGTTGCCTCAGATCTAAATGGATTACAACATCCTTCATGGGAAAACAATATGTCTTCTTCAAGGCAGTATAAGGACTAAGACAAGGAGACCCACTCTTTCCAAAATTGTTTAGTCTCTCCCTGGATGTTCTTAACAGATATATCATCCAAAGTAAAAAATTGGGGGGATTCCTTCCATACCACAATAGACATATGGACAAAGCTATTTCTCACATGATGTTCGTATATGATACTATAATTTTTCTAATGGTAGTACTATATAAAGTCAGGTGATCAATGATGTTTTTGAGGAATGTGGGAAATGGTGTGGGAAATTGGTGAATCTAGAGAAGAGTTTGTTCTATATGGAGAGTTATAGTTAGGACAAGATGGTCATAAATGTGGAGAGTGGATTGGACATGGTCCATGGGTACTTTTTCCTAGAGTAATTGGGAGCCCATTTTTTAATGAAAATCCTAGGAATTCATCACTTCGATAAGGTTATCAATAAAATAACAGGCTTGATCATGAATTGTAAAAATAAGTTCATATCATTTTGAGGAAGAATAAATCTTATCAATAGTCTCCTCACATAGGTGGCATGAATTAGGAAACCAATTCATGTCACTAATTTTCTAAAAAAATAGTCTCCTCACATAGATACTAATTCATGTCCTCTATACTCTTAAAGTTACAAATAAGGTTATCACTAGATTGGATAAATTGATGGTCTCTTTTTTATGGGATAGTCATTTAGAAGGAAAACACTAGTGGGAATCATGGAGTACGATGAAACGACCTCTATTGGAGAGAGGTATCAATATTAAAAGTGTATCTAAGATAATGAAAAGGATGTATTCCATGATAAAATGGGAGTCTATCAAGGGGAACACACTTTGGGGTAGGCGCATGTAGTCCAAATATGGAACAAATATGAACATTTAGAGAACTAGGCCTTTAACAATCCAATATTTGATACATCCTTACATTTTATTCTTGCATGAACACATTCAATGGATCATTGGAATAGGTGACATGATGTTCCTACATGAAAATTGGGTGTTGATCAATCTAGTATTTCTACTATGACCAACCTCGAATATCACTTTTAAAGAAGCTAGTGGATATCCCTTTTTTATTAAAGTCATTCCTAATGAGAACCCATAGGGAATTTTAGAGATTATAGTGCTCAACACTATACCTAAAAAGTGTGTATTCAAAAGATCTTGTTATGGGGCCTTCATAAAGAATGAGTTCCTTAGGTTTCAAAGGGGATATAATGTATAAGATGAATGGGGTATCACACTTTTGTGTAATGATATTCCAACCAAATTAAAATTTCTAGTTTGGAGGGTGATAAACATCACACTGTCGATGGAAGAAAACATCCATCACCTAGGAGTAGGACTTATCTCAATATGTATATGTTGTAGGAATATTAAAATTGAAACCACATATCACGTATTCTTTGATAGTGATTTATAGAGTTCGGTATGAAATTTATTTACGGTGTTCATTGTGTTGGCTTCTTAGGAGTCATTGAGTGGGACATTTCTCAATCGGTGGTTCTAGGGCACAGTAAATCGTGGCTCAAAGAAAATATTCAGATCAATTATTATCTCTACAGGATGCTATAGTATATTGATAGTGAGTAACAATACAAGGATAAAATAAAAAATAAGTACCCATGTAGGTATAATCTTTAAAACCAAGGACCTATTGGTTGATCTTCCCAAATTGTTCAAGGATTGGGAGACAACACCTTATCGAATATCTCTCATAGTTTTCAATTATTCATTAACAATGACTTAATGTATGAGGCATATGCAGTGGGTTTAGTGGAAGCCTCTTTACCATGGATTAAAGATCAATAAAGATGGTTCATGTTTCAAGGGTGTCATGCGAGGTGAACGAGTGATATGGGAAAAGCTGAGTTTGGTCATTTGTTTCGTTTTTGGGGACTTATAGAAGAGGAAAGTACTTTAAAGCTGAAGCACAAGCCATGATCATTGGTATATGCGTATGAAACCAAATAATCCTTCTTTTTGAAGCAATTGAGACAGAATCTCTAATTAATTACCATTCACTTCATAGAAATGGAACTATTCTTTGTTGAAATAAATACATCATCTGAAGGTGAAATGAGCTTGTGAGTGACCACATAGAGATCTTACATATTTGGTGTGGAAGAAATGTTGTCAGAGACTCCATGGAATATAAGGTGACTTAAAGCACAGAATTTTTCTGTTTTTTTAGTCTTGCATCCCTTAATCCCAAGGTGCTTAATTTTTTAGAGTAGATGCTCTAGTGATCCACTATTTCTTATCTCTGTTATTGGGATCCTTTTGTTTCTCCATCTTTCCCATGATAATGACATACAATATTTCTGTGTCATAATTCACTATAAAAGTTTGTGAGATAATTATAAATTTTAACTTGGTCTTTAAAGAATCCACCCATACATTTTTTTTCTCATGCATGTCCTAAAATTTTGATATATGGTTGTTTAGAATAAAGTATGAGGATAGAAAAGAGGTGAACAATCAGTGGATGTCATTGCATGACCACATAAACGATATGTAGGAAAGAGTATATTTTTATAAAAATTATTTCTTTACATTAGGAAAGGGAGAAAATTATATTCCATGTTCCATATTCATTAGAAAAAGAATGTGGGAGGGGGAATAAAAATTAACTTAAACTAAGGAAGTATGAAACATGTAGATGGTAAATATTTTAGAATGATGTTTCCCATATAGTGGAACCATGTTATATACTGTGGATTGATCCTTTCAAGGGAAGCATGATCTCGAATGTAATTTCTAGAACTAGTAGAATCTATAGTTGAGAACAACCATGGGGTTATTCCCTTATCAAATTTGGATATGAGAGGACATAAGTTGGAGTGCTAGAGTTTTGTTGTACCGGATAAGTCTTGAAGGGGAATTGACTTCAACTAGTGGAATATAAAATGATCAGGAAGTTGAGTATAAAGAATATTCACAATGGAATTATTTGAATTTTTTTACATGTTATTTATTTATGTATTTAGATTTCTATTTTTTTAGGTTATACAGAATATGATAAAACTTTGAGATTTTTTATTCAATTTACCATTATTTTCTTACTATAAGTGTTTTGTTTTTTGATCGAACTAAATTAAACCAAATTTTCATTTATAAAATCATTGAGTGGATGATTATAGGACTCTATAATGATGGGTGCTCTTGAGGAATGTACGAAAACTAGACACATGGGTCCTGAGGTGAACATAGGTTCCTTGAAATATTGAACTCTTATCTTGAGTATAGATTTGGGTTCACTATGTAATGGAAGTTATCTAACGAGTAACATTTTGGTTGGTCCACATGTAATTAAAAATTTAAATTTAAAGATAAAATTTCACTTATTGGTTATTTCCTATTTTTCTCATCAATTTAAATGTCTATAGTTGGTTTTGGATCCATACTTTTTCAAATTTCGTTTCAATGAAAATTTAAATGAGATTTTTTTAAATTTTGTAAAGATAAGAAAACAAAATGAGATAGTCAATTTGACTAACAAAAAATAACAATTAAAAAAACGCGCCTCCATAATATGATCCATCATATAGGACCACAGAATCTACTTACATCCAGTATGGTAGGGGTCTACCAAAAACAAAAAATATGAAGACCATAATAATGAATAAAATACAAAAATTAGTATAAACTTTTATTGTAGGATACCCTACACTGTCACCCTAGTGAATCTACTCTTGCAGTGCGACAACATCATCAAAAAAAAGTTTTCAATTACCTCCTTAGAAACACATATTCATGCCTCCAAATCTATCACATGTTCTGTCATCCCAACAAAAATAGGATCCACGACCACAGTGCATGAAACTAAAAAATGAGGAATCCTTATTCTATATGTAAAATTGTCGTCATGTCCATCATGACCAATAATTTAATGAAAATTCATATATGGATATATGTAATATAAATATATTTATTATATTATTTTCATTTATATAATATACTAAAACTGTTATATTCATATATGTAATATAGATATATATATATACCAAATATATTGAACAGTCAATATCCATATATTTAAAATGAACTGAGAATATACATAATATAAATATAAGGAATCAAGTATGTGGTAAAATTGAATTGGGGAAAATAAGGGAATTAATTAGACAATAAACCCCCATTTAGGTTTCAAAAAATGGATGCAAATATAATGGAAGAAGAAAAAGGAGCATGTTGTAGCAAAATGATTTCCATATTGCAAAAGTTTCTAGAAAATACACATAAATTAATTTTCATAAACATACAATATAAATATAAATTCCATGAATAATCTCTATTCTTATAATTCTTCAAAGATTTTAAATAATTTAATCATAAAATAAAGATACAATTCATTCAAACCTTAGAACATTTTCTTAAATTGAGGATCCCCATTAATTTATTTTACTTCTTGCAAAATGAAACCAAATGTATCAAAGTTAAAAATTAGAACATTAACAATACATGGAATTTAAATAAATAAAAAAATACATTATTTACGAAAATGGAAATTGTGATTAATTGAGTAAAAAAGATATAAGAAATATGGATATATTGGTCCTAGTGATGAGAGGTGAGAATAAAATATAAAATTATAGAATGAAAACATTTTTTTCTATTTTATCTACCTAATTTGGTTTGAACCATATCAAGAATATAGTTATTGAAGTCTTGTTGAATGGAAGAGGAAAATTGCCTAAGTTGAATTCTACAATAAACCTCCATGAAAAACATGTAATTAAATAGTAGCATAAAAAATATATTTCTAAAACATGATAGAAAAGTATTTTTTTACATATAAAAGAAATGAAAAATTTTGGGAAAACACAAAAAGGTAAAATAAGAAAATATAACGAAAATGAAACAAAAAAAACACCAAAATAGGAATTATGGTCTACTATCTTGGTCAAAACGATATAATCATTTACTAACATGATTTGTGACTAAGAATAAAGTCACTAAAAATTGTAAGAGAAGAAACTATGACCTAGGGCGAGCTCATATTTGGGTATAAGATGTCAAGTTTCATATCATAGGAGCAGATGCAACCTTGTATCGATTTTAATTCTAAATTCAATCATAAAAGTGACTTTGGATTTCTTCTGGGAGTGGAAGAACATGTGAAGAATCCATTTGGGAAACAATAGTTTTTGTTTAAGATTACCCCGTCCACAGTACTCTATAATGTCACCATTCTTTGTAATCTTAAATTAAATAATAACTTCTTTATAAAAAAATAAATTTATACAAAAATACTACAAAAAATAAATCATGATACCTATAATTGGACAATGTCATCTAAAACTGGAGATCCTAGGTTTTATATTTCTAGATGTTTTATATTTTTTTCGTGATAAAAATTATAAAATAGAAAAATTAAAGTAAATTTACAATGAAATAAAGAAAATAAAAATACAATGTTAACATATATACATATATATGAAATTTTATAATGTTTATTTAAGATATAACCCTTTTTTCTAAAGAGATGAAATGAGATTCAATGTGTCTAATGCTTTAAAAAATATGTTAGTAAGATTCAGAAGATAAAAATTGAACAATTGAGTCATTGAGTAGATATTTGAAAGTATTTGTCTTAATTATGTAAATATTTTTGTAATAATAAAAAAAATATTGATATAAAATTAGTAATTAAAAAAAATTATGTGGTATTGTTAACTAATGAATTTAAGAAGATAAATTGAACATATTGATAGGGTATTTCATAATTACCTTCTATATCTTTCAAAACATAAGAATTTAAGGATTCATAATTAAGGAAAAAAATAATAGGATCTATAGAAAAATGTATATGTAATGAGAAAATGTGTAGGACTATGCAAAAATGTAATGAAGACTGATTATATTATTTTAACTCAACAAAAAATACAACATATTTTGGGAAGTCAATATAAATAAACAGCTAAAAATACCATTCATTGAAGGACATGTGGTGGTAATTCTAAAAATCAAAATTTTTATAAAAACCCAATATGATACATAAAAACATTATGATATATATATCAAAAAATTTGAAAAAATTATCATATATAAAAAACAAAAAAATTTCAAACAATAATAGAAATGAATAAAAACATCAATGGGATGCATTTTTAACCAACTATAGAAATATGTTTTCTTAATTAATTGATATAATCTATCTAGGTTAAATGGTTTTATTTAACTAATTCTTATAAATGATTCATAGTTTCCAAAATTTTTCTTCATAGGATAGGGTTTAATTTGGTTTTTCTACTAAAACAAAATAAAAATCTATTAAAAATTTATTATGTAATATATAGAAAATCATAGAGCATATAGTAATTGAAACACATAAATAAGAAAAATAAAAATATAGAACATTGAATATGTATGTATAGGATATTCAGTATACATATCTTGTTTAAAATATTACCATTCCTGGTGGATTCAACAAGAGTAATAAAAGACTTGAACATATTCAAAGGAATTATCAGGCATTTCTGATTAAAAAGAAAAACATTAACAAGTAAAAAAATAAACTCTAAATAAGGAACACTTCCCCTATTTGAAGGAAACTTTTGAAATACAAAAAGGTCCTTCCCTATAATATGTTAATAGTTTAATAGAAAATACATAAATGAAAAAAATGGTAAAATTTATGAAAATACACATAATAAACATACTAGAAAAATGATATAGAAAATAAATTTGATTCAAAATATAAATTATATCAATTTAAAAATATATATTAATTAAACAAATTAAAATAATAGTGACCTACAAAGATATCTATAGAATAATAGAAACCAACATTATGTATTATTGGACCCCTCTCCATAAGAATTACGAAAAGATAAATTGTGTTTACTTTTTTGTGGATTATTACAAAATCCTTGATCAATAATGGGATTTGGGTCAAAAAAAAGTTAAAACTTAAACATGATTAAAAGAGGGAGATATAAAAAAGTATATAGGAAATGAGATCAAAAATATATGGTACCAAATGTTATATTAAAATTAACTATATTTTCACTAAAATATTTATAAAGGATATACCAATCCATTGAGAATAAAAATTAATTCTTTATAGGTAATTCAATTCCAACTGTAATAATATACAATCTGGAAAACTCAAAATTAAGTAACATAAAATAAAATATAAACAAATAACACTTCCTCTCTTTGAATAAAACATGCAAACAAAAATATATATATAAAACCATCTATATAATATGTGAACATTTAAACAGTCAATATGTAAACAAAAAAATGTAAAATTTATGTAAATGAACCAAATTAACATACAGGGTAAAATAATGATATAGAATGTTTAATGTTATTGATATGTTAGAAGAGATGAAGTGGACTAAAAAATACTGTTAAGATAAAAAATCTTAAAGTTAAACATCATAAAAATAAATTATTTTTTGTAATATATTGAATAAATATTCTGAAAAATAAACCAAAAGAAGCATGTATTATAAGAAATATATGTAGTAATATAACTTAGGTAGAAATTTTTTGTTGACGTATACATGTATTTTATACAAAATGAGGAAAACTATATAAACATATAACTTAAAATATGCATAAAGCTAACGTAAAAATCTAATATAACGTAATTCAGTTTAACCCCCAAAAAATAATTGGTAACTCTTATGAACATTGATGTTAGATATTAGAGAAAATAAACAAATATTTGAGGGTGATGATTCTTGTTAGTAAAATATTTTGGAAGATAAATCCCTCTTTAAGGCTGAGTAATGTAGAAGTGGATTATGGAACTATATACAGGAATGGATTGTTGAATTCTATATAGGATTACACAATAAGGAATATCACATCGTCAAGAAAATAAAGATTTATGGATTGTGGAAGAAATTTAAAATTAGAGAATTCAAACATTCGATTTTGAGGGATAATCACTTTTCAGACACAAATAAAATGTTTATTGAGGTACTCTAGTTGGTAGCAAACAAGGGTATCATGTAGATTAAGAAATCATCAAAAAATTATATAAAAAATTAGAATATGTTTCAATAAATTATATATAAAATAAAAACATATAACACGAAAAATGAATCCCAAAACCATAATAGTCTCTAACAATTTCAAAATAATATTTTATTTTAAATAAAACCAAATTTATCTAAATGTTTATAAAATATATATGTGGAATTTGAAGTAAAAAACATTTAAATTTTAAGCCCCAAAAATAAAATTTCTAATTTGAAAATGCAAAGAAAGACAGATTGAGGAGAAATCGATTATTGATTCCCATTAAGGAAAAATTTGACCACAAAACACCAATATTTCATAAAATAAATGTAACAATTATATATAAAATGTCAAATAAAGATAATACCTATATATTTTTATCAAAATAAAATCCCTAAAACAGATGGTTTTTATGATGAATCTTGATTCACATATTTATATTATGAAATTAAGGTTTTACTATGATATAGTGATAAATCCTGAACCAAGTGATAGATCGAGGATGTAGAGATAGAATCGGGTAGGAAAGTATCACATTGAGGGGATGAAAATAAACTAAGATGGTGGTTGGTAGCCAGATCAGTGGTGGTAGTAGAGAGGGGTGGTGGCATCAGTAACAGGGGGTGTGGAAATAATTTTTTTAATGTTGATTTTCCGCAAAAAAAAATTAATTTGGTGAAGGTTAAATTATTTTTTTAATATGTGTACTAAAGGAGGTAGCATAGCTGCATCCTTTTCCCTAATTTTTCTTCCTATTTTTTTATTTTCAAAATTTTTTATTTTGTTTTATTTTTATTTTTTTGTTTTCTTTATATAAATATATATTACAAAAACTTTCTTCCAAATTTATTTGTTGTTTAATATAAAATAGTACTGCCATTGCAGTAGTCTATATTTTGACAAAATTTCTCACCTAGGTCTCTCTTTTATAATAGGGCTTGCCCTGAAAATCCTTCTGTATTTTCGATGTGGGATTCTGGTTCTCCCTTTCCTGCTCAAAACATTCTGCATTTCTGATGTGATATTCAGAACTATTTCAAGTTTGTGACTTTGAAAGACTATAAAATATAAACTATAGGACCAATATAAAGAAAACATAAAACATTATTAAATATATAATAAATAGTCTAAAATAAAAATTATTTTATAAAAAATGTTGATGAAAAATAAATTATAAGCTTTCAAAGGCAGCTACTTGAAACTTGAAAATGATTCAAGTACGTGACATTCAAATCCAATAAAATATACACTATAACACCAATATAAATTAAACTTAAAAAATGGATTAAACATATAATAAATAGTAAACAATAAATTATTTTGTAACAAATGTTGATGAAAAATAATTTATAAGCTTTCAAATCCACCAACTTGAAACTTAAAAATGATTCGAGTATGTGATTTTGAAAGTCTATAAAATACAAACTATAATACCAATATAAATGAAAATTAAAACATGGATTAAAAATATAATACATAGATAAAGATAAAAATAATTTCATAAGAAATTTTGATGAAAAATAATCAATAAGCTTTCAAAACAAACAATTTGAAATATAATTTTTTTAAATACGTGTCTTTGAAAAACTATAAAATATAAACTATAAGAGGTATATAAATGAAACTTGAAATATAGATTAAACATACAATAAATATTTGAAAATGAAGAGAATTTTAGAAAAAATGTTAATGAAATTTTTTTATAAAAATTCAAAACAACCTACTTGAAACATAAAAATGTTTCATGTATGTGGCTTTTAATGACCACAAGATATAAACTATAAGACAAATATAAATGAAACTTAAAACATAGATTAAATGTATAAAAATATTAAATAATTAATTAGTTAATTAGTAATATAATTATTAATTATATATTAATTAATTAATTATTTAGTAACATATTAATTAATTATTAATTATATAATTAATTTGTCAATTAGTAATATCATAATTAATTTCATAATAATTAATTAGTAATATAATTATTAATTGTATAATTACTAATTACATAATAATAAATTAGTAAATTATTAATATAATTATTAGTCATATAATAGTTAATTAGTTAGTTTGTAATATAATTATTTATTATAATTATTCATTATAATTTTTGATTTTTAATCATTAATAATTAATTTGTTAATTAGTAATATAATTATTAATTTTATTATAATTAATTAGTTAATTAGTAACAAAAATTTATTTATAATTATTAATTATTCATCATACAATTAATAATTAAATAATTAATTATAGTATAATAAATAATAAATTATAAATTATAAATAATTATATTACTAATTGACTAATTAATTATTATATAATTACTCATTATTAATTTTTAATTAAATAATAATTAATTAAAATTAATAGTTGTATTACTAAATAACTAATTATTATAAAATCAATAATTATATGACTTATAAACTAATTAATTATAATACTTATTATCTGATTAATTATTATATTATTAATTATTATATTATTAAATATAATATTATTAATAATTATATGAATAATTAATTAATTAATAATAATATAATAAATGAGTATATTACTAATTAACTAATTAATTATTAATTATTAATTTTGTTACTAATTATCTAATTAATTATTATATAATTACTAATTATACTACTAATTAACTAATTAATTATAATAAATAAAATTTTATTATTAATTAATTAATTAATTATTGTATAATTAATAATTAATAATTATAATTAATAATTAATAATTATATTGCTAATTAACTAATTAGCTATTATATAATAAATAATTATATTACTAATTAAATAATTAATTGTTTTATAATCAATAATTAATAATTCTATCATTAACTTTAATTATTAATTATAATACTAATGAACTCATTAATAATTATATTACTAAATAACTAACTATTATATAATTGATAATTAATAATGAATAATTAAAATGAATAGTTATATTACTAATTAACTAATTAAATATTTTATAATTAATAATTTTATTACTAATTATCTAATTAATTATTATATAATAAATAATGCCAACGAGCCTATACCCAAGTAGTAGAGGCTCTTACTTGGCATCCAAAAGACCCAAGATCAAATCCATGAAGGAACAAATTTCTGGGGTATTGTGGCAGGTACTGTAGTAGGGTACTATAGAAGTACTGTAGTAGCGTTGGACAATAGCAGTGGTGACACTGTAGCGGTAGAGGCACTGTAGCAGCTACTGTAGCGGTGGCGGTACTATAGCAGGTACTAAAGCAGCATGTGTACTGTAGTATTACTATTCACCAAAGGGCCCCTTTGGGCCAAGAAATGGGCTTTCAATCCTAATATTAATGTCACTTTTCCCTGGGCCTTCGGGCTATATAATGGGTCTCCCTCTACCAAGTCAAAATAGGTCTTTGCATTAATAATCAAATGAGGCTTCGGCCCCAACCTTTTAAAAATATAATAAATTATTATATTAGTAATTAACTCATTAATAATTATATAATTAATAATTATATTTATAATAAACTAATCAATTATTATATAATTAAAAACTATATTACTAATTAATTATTATATAATTAATATTGATATTACAAATTAACAAAATAATTATATAAGTAATAATTAGTAATTAATAATTAATAATTATATTACCGATTAAGTAATTAATTATTATATAATTAATTATTATATTACAAATTAATTATTATATAATTAATAATGATATTACTAATTATCAAATAAATTATATAATTAATAGTTAGTAATTAATAATTATTTTCCTGATTGACAAATTAATTATTATATAATTAATAATTATATAATTAATAATTATATAATTAGTAATTATATTACTAATTACATAATTAATAATTATATTACTATTTACATAATTAATTTTCAATTATTTATTATATGTTTAATCTATGTTTCAAGTATCATTTATATTCATCTTATAGTCTTTCAAAGCTACATATTTGAAAGATTTTTAAGTTTCAAAAATGTGGTTTCGAATGCTTATAAATTATTTTTCCACAACATTTTTTATGAATTTTTTTATTGTCAACTATTTCTTATTTGATTAATCCATATTATAATTTTCATTTATATTGGTCTTATAGTTTATATTTTATAGACTTTTAAAATCACAAACATGAAAGATATTTAAGTTTAATGTTAGTGGATTTGAAAGCTTATAAATTACTTTTCTTCAACATTTGTTAAAAAGTTATTTTTTATTTTTGACTATTTCTTATATTTTTAATCCATGTTTTATGTTTCATTTATATGTGTATTACAGTTTATATTTTATAGGCTTTCAAAGTCACATACTTGAAACATTTTTATGTTTCAAGTAAGTGCCTATAAAAGCTTATAAATCATTTTTCATCAATATTTTTTAAAAAAATCGTTTTTATTTTCAACAATTTATTATATGTTTAACCAATTTGTTAATGTTTCATTTATATTGGTCTTATAGTTTATCTTTTATAGTATTTTAAAGTCACGTACATGAAATAGTTTCGAATACCACATTAGAAATGCATAATGTTTTGCATAGGAAAGGGAGTACTATAATCCCCCATTGGAAATGCAGAAGGATTTCCAAGGAAAGATATTTTATAAAAGGGACCCATGGGTGAGAGATTATGTCATAATCTAGACTTCTAAAAAAATTAACCAACAATAATTTATTTATTTTTTTCAAGAAAACCAATATTAAAAAAACTCGTGCGGAAATTGGGTAAGGGTGATGACATGTGGATGAGGGGTGGTGGGAATTGCTCTGACCGCATGTGTAGGGAGGTTTAGGGATAGAAAAGGGGTGAAAACATAGAGGGTGAGTGGTGTAAACCATAGATAAAGTGCATGTGGTGATGTTAAGGTGATAGGGGTGGAGACTCTGACCTCTTGGGTGCTGAGGCTGAGGAAGAGGACGCAGAGAGGGTGCATGGGGGAGGAGTGGCAGTGGTAGTGGGAATAATGATGATAAGAGGATAGTGGGATGTGTGAGAGGATGGTGTGGATAGGTGGCCTTTTTTGTTTCAGTTACATCCATTCTCAGTTAATGATAATTACTAATAGTGATCTCCATTAGAGGTTTCCCATTTCAATAGGTGTTGAATCCTACTTCTCTAATACTGGTGGTGTGACTGGTATACATTGCACCATTGCAAAAAGCATGCATCACTTTGTGGGTGTTTCAAAAGAGTGATCTGTTTGTTAGTTCCTATTAGTTGTTTTGTGTGATAGTTCGTATTAGTTTTCCCTCTACCTAAACAAAATTCCAATGTAGGATGGAGGGATGACCAACCATAGCGCGATGGAGGATAACACATCGTGACTGTGCTCGCATGGGGTGGTAATAGGTAAATAGTAGTGACAATTCTTGAGGCAAGGATGGTCATATGAGGGGTATTTTATTCTTGGGTTTTTGGCCTACAATCAATTGGGCCATTTTTTCATCAAGATCATGGGCTTTCAAGCCACTTTAATGTAATAAAATATGTTTATTGTCTGTATATCAATACTTTGGGGGTGTCTTGACCCACTGGAATATCTGGGAACATTTGTATCTGTGGTTTTTAATACCTTCTTCTAAATATATATTATTTCCCAAATGATATGAAATGATATATATATATATATATATATTAGAAATATAATTAAAAAAATATTTATAGTGTTGGGAGACCTATGCAAGAAGGGTAATTTTTTTATTATAATCATTAAATTTAATTACAATTCAAATATGATTAGATATAGATATAAATTATTGTTATTTTTTAAAATATAATTATATTGTAAATTTATATATTTAAAATAGTTTCATAAAATATTAATAATTATAAAAATTGTAATTAAATAAAAAAATTAAAAACAATATTACTTTTAAAAAACATTGAGTGAGTTGGTCTTTTGTTTGGGCCTCCATTTATATGTTTGTGCATTAATTTACTATATTAATATATTTTGTCATTCCATTAAGAGAATAAATTAAAAATATTATTTGAAAAATAATTAATTTTTTAAAATTTAATATTTCCATTTATTAATTATTTTAAGTGAAAAACATAATACAATCGTATTTTATGGGAACCCATTTTGAAAAACCATAAAAGTTTCTATTTGACTGATGATAAATAATAATATTATAATTTTAAAATATTATTGAATTAATGAAAAAAAAGAAAAAATTGCAACAATGATGGATAATAGGAAACTCTTTTATTTGTTTCAATACAAAAAATATTTATTTTTTCATCTTGTATATAATTTCGTAACCCCACCAAAGACCTCATCACACTGCACTTCCCTCCTCTACAACATCATCTCCATCCCTGAACTAATTAAAGAAGGATGTAATGTGTGAGTGAATCATGAACAATAATTCCTTTCCCAGAACAACGTTTTCTTCCATTAAAGTAAAAAATTAAAATTCAAGATATACCACCTAGATAAAAACTCCTATAGGCCAAGTTCATTGATTCCGTAGTTTTTATAAAAATACAAACTAATTGAAGAAAGAAACAGATTCAATTTTCAGTGGATGAAATAGTGTCAGGAAACCCTTCACTCATACTACTTCCGCTATGGCTCGAGTACAGTTTGAAAAAGTAAAGGATTTGACAAGCCCAGAAATTATTTTTCCTAGATTTCAGAGTATTAAGGTTTTCCCAAAACCATTTGACGACCATTGAGTATTCATCGGGTTCTTCTTCATCTGACCATACCTCATGTGTGGTTAGGAGAGATCGCACCATGCAAATGTTATATAGTAAAGGAGAAACAAATCCTTAGAGTTGAAGATGAGGAATAATATGATGATACTTAAAGCTCATTTTCATTAAATCCCCCATCCACCCATATATGAAACTATATTTAATGGTATTTTTTAGTTTTATTTTTGTGATTTTTTGTAGATTTGGACATGCACATTACAACGTATGAAAGATATTTGTTTTTGTTTTTTTTTGTTTTCATATAAGATTTTTTTTTTGTATGAGTGAATGAAATTTGTTTTCTTATTTATTTAGAAACTTTTACTTGTGGATAATTTTGGTTCTTCCACTCAAATTATGTTCAATAGTGTATATTTATAAATATGTATGAATTTATAAAAAATTAAAAATGATTTTATGTGTTTATATTTTTTACAAAAATCAAACTCGATTCATAAAAATCTGAACAAAATTTTTACTTTCAAAAAAATATGAAATTCTATTTTTTTTAAATAAAATTTTTATCATACATTGAAAAAATATTTTTTTATGTTTATAACTCAGTAGTAATAATTGAAAATGAAAAAAAAAATCTGCATCAAATTTAAAAAAGTCAAAATGAATCACTAAAAAATGATATATTGAGTGTGGTAAATGAATAAAATAAATTTTTGTGTCATTAATAGTGTAATAAATAATATATTCTTTATATATGAGATAATCCACTGAATTTTTTTTAATTTAGTGGAATACTTTATTTTTTTAAATAACAAAATTATTCTTTTATGTTATAAACATTCAACTTCAAAACACTACTATGAAATCACACTATATAATTTTATTCGAAAATTCCATTACAATATTAGAGACATTGAATGTAAAATAATAGTGTAAAACATACTTGAAAAATTAGAGTTTAAAATATAACTAAACATTTATTCAAGGTTAAATACCACTGGAAAATTGATTGTGAAATACGAGTGGAAATGTTATTAAAAAATTTATATTATGAAATTTAATGTCCAAAATCCCAGTAGAAATTTTCTTGTAAATTAAATTCGAAATTTATAATTAAATATAATAGTTGAAAATATCACTAGATTTTTATAGTTCAATAGTCCAATTTAAATTTTATTGTAAAATTACTTGAAAATCATTATAAAATACTAAAAAATTTCACAAAAGAAATTACAGTGCAAAATTAATCAATAAAATTTTTGCGTAAATTTACAATAGAAAAATAAATTAAAATATACAAGTGAAAATCTCACAGAAAACTTATAAATAAATATTCCACTCAAAAAAATATTTACATATTAAAAAATTTGAAAAAATTGATAAATTTATAATATAATAATTTTTACTTCAAAATAATTTCATATGAATTAACAAAATATTTCATTAAAGTTATAATAAGGAGAATATTTATTATATTTTTTTCAAATGAATAAATTTTGTAATTTGATAATATAGAAATAATTTATTTAAACATATATACACACTTCATTATAAACAAATAAATATTTTTTTTAAAATAATTATTATATATTTGAAAAAATCATTTTCCTTTTATCAAAATTACTTATTTTTGAAATATTAATTTATCAAATTATCTTTTTCTTACAGATTAAAAAATAATATTTTTTGAAATATGAATAAAATTAATAATTTTTCACTAACTTAATATTCATATGAACTTTTGATGTCTATTTCCAAATTCTAAATTCTTTTGATTAAAAGAAAACCCAGGTGATCAAAATTATTATAACGAAAAGACTTATGAAGCTCAAGACATGTGAAGCTTATTATTATTTAAATATTTAGTTTTATTATTGAGGAACTTATTACCATTGTAGTATTCAAAAAAAATTACACACCTACCTTTTCCATTGTTAAAATAGGTCTTGCCCAAATATTAACTAAATTAAAAATTATATATATATATATATATAGTGGCATGAATGGGGTTCATGCCACTATGGTCGTGGTCAAGATTCGTGAACCACATTCATGCTTATTTTCCAAATAGAGATGTGTGACTGAGGTTCATTACTCTTCATACCCACTTTTTTAATACTAAAAGTCATATCCAGATTTTTTATTTTTTAGAATTGTAAAACTCTTTTAAAAAATAATGAATATAATACTAATAATTATTTAATAATTTATATTATTATTCAAACATATTTTATATTCATGGAGTGGTGTTAGAAAAAAAAAATTGAGTATTATGAAAAATATTATAATAGGGGAGAAGAGGGGATTCTAGAATAAAATTTTGATGCAATATATTTAATTAGAATGGACCAGGGAAAATGATATTGAAAATAAGACATATTTATTCATATAATAATTTTTTTATGAATGAAAGAATTTTTTTACCATATATTACAAATATATTAATTAATTAATCAAATAATTAATTTTAATTATATTTTATATTATTAAATTTAAAAAACAATTGTCATAATTAATTATAAATACTAATTTAACTTAACCAATATATCTATAAGAAGTAATTTAAAATTGATAAATATAATTTAACAGAAAAAATTAATTATAATTTAAAATCACTACATTTATAATCATATAAATATATCTACAAACATTAAATATAAATAATATTATTATGTATTTGAAGGCTTAATTATGTGTAAAATTCACCTAATAATTTTACCTCTAACAAGGGTTCAAATCTAGGTATCCCCTTTAAGGAGAGATTAATCTAGCCCTTTAGGGAATTAAAAAGTGTCCTACACAGTAGAAATAAACAAGGCAGTGTTATATTAGCAGAAAGGAAGGTGGCATAATGAGACCTGGTTAATGCTATAGAAGAATATGGAGGCGGCACGACATAGAAAGACACAACCGTCAGGTGTAATAGTATGAAAATTAGAAGATTATGTGGTGTGACTAGAAGGTGGTGTAGAATGGAAACAAAAAGGCATCACTAGTTGGGAATTTTGAAAGGGTGATGTGTTTGTTAGTTTATATTAATAGTCCCTCTTCCCAAATAAATTTATAATGTGGGGCAGAGGGATGACCTACCACAAAGCAATGGAGGCCCACACAGCTTGACTCTCGCATGGGGGTGTCACATTTTATAGCCTAGTGTCAAAGTGTGAGGCAAGGCTACTAATAGGATTCTTCATGTTATTTTATTATTTGGGTTTGGGTCACAATCAATTGGGCCATCTAGATATCATGATCTTAGCCTTTCATTAAACTTACATGTAATAAAATATTTCGTTTAGTAGTATGTCAATCCTTTGAGAGGGGATGAGGCTTAACACACTAGAATATTGGGGTATGTCTATTTTTTCAGTTTATAGTCCCTTCTTCCAAATATAGATTTTTTTAGAAAAATATTATACATATATATTTATATTAAAAATATAATTAAAAATATATTTAGAGTACTGGGATAGTTTTTCAAGAAGAGTAATTATTTTATTAAAACCAATTTCTAAAAGGTATGAGAAAGTTTCAAAAGGCCCTTCTCATTTATTAAAAACATAAAAAATAAAATAGAAGAGGGATGTGGTCAAAAAAAATAGAGTCTTCTCTCATGAATAAAAATATAAGATAACCAATATTAATAACTACTCTTAAAATTATAAATATCTCCCAACTCACCCACGATAGTTTCCCTTACCATGTAGATGTCATACATACCACCGTGATTTTTTCCTTTCCAATAGTTCCTTCTCCCCTTCTAAGGATGATGTGGTTGATCCATAACTAGAATAATTACCCATAATCCATGAACCCTTTTACATATAAGATCTTATATTTTTTTACATAGAGTTAGATTGAATTTTATCTCTGATTTTAATGGATAAGAAATATAAGATTTTGAAACAATCCTTTGTGATTAGTAGACATTACACCAATTTAGAAAATATAATATCAACTTGCGATTAAACAAATTCCTCCATAATATCACTAAGACCTCATGTCATCTTTTATCACTATAATTCCTCTAGAAATTGTTTTCCATTTTATTTAATATTGCTTGCCTCGGTACATTCTTCAATCAATTATTTTATAAAATTATTGAAAAAAGATTTCCTGATATCAGATTAATGAGGGGGTATTAAATCTCCATATACTACTATAAAGCCTTGTAAACCAGTGGATATGTATTTGATAGTAAATTAACCCTCCCAGTTATTATAAGTACTTCTTCTTTAACTTCATAAAATAATTCAATAGATTTGGAGCACACACTCGAATTTTATGAATCATAATTAGAACTTGAAACCCCTTGAACTAATTTGGCAGTAGCATTGAAAAATCCTTCTTGATCAAATTCTTTTCAAGATGATGCATCAAATACCGCAGAGATTTCCAACTCCTTTGGGGCCTACTATAAAAGAGATATAGTAACAATGTTAGCTTGTTTATATATGATAACATATATCCTTTACCACTTCTTGGGCACCTGCTCCCCAACTTCCAGTGTATTTATCACCTTTATTGCATTATTAAGAATTACTCATGGCCAGTAAGATTGAGGTGATGTAATCAAATTTTTATTACCATTAAAAAGGCTTGAGGAAACAAGAAAAATTATCTTGATCCAGATTCATATCAATAACATTATGTTAATATTGTTCATGGCCTAGCAGACTATAGTTCTCCCATATATAATCTATTGCCTCCTTATATACATTACCATTTCATGAATGTAGCTCCTCCTAGTTTTGTAGAAGACTCTGATACTCTCTAATAATATCCATCCTCTGAGAAGTGTCTTCTAGACACTGATCTAAAGGATCCTTCACAGTAGAAACATGACTACCATGATTCTCACTGATCTAAGGTTTAGGATGGAATGAATTATCTAGTTATTCAAGATCCAGTCCCTATCCTTGGAATAATGCAGTATCATAAAATCTAGTACCATATATATTGGTCTTCTTCTCCCCTAGAATAGAAGTCATAGGAACATTATCCCATTTTGATTGTTTCCTAGACTCCCTGGGCTTAGAAGAAACAACATTCACTTCCAAATTGCAATTACAATATTTTTTCAAGTGCCCTAATAGGCTACATTACAAAAATTTAATGAATCTACAATAAGAATATTTATGATATCTATCCAAATTAAACTCCCCTAAAAAGTAAAGAACCATTTTATACTCCAATCTCAAATTAATCTCATCGTCTTGATTATAGAGATTTAACATATCAATACAAGGAGTGTTGATATCTATTTCAACCAAGAATCTGGGATAATGATCAAATATTACCATTTCAGTTTCCCTATAAAGGTGAATAGGTACTTCTATTAATGATGCAATGTCATGGAGTATTTCAAGGTTTGATAAGATAAAACTGATTCCATAGAATTGAATCAAGACCAGCACAAAAATGTTATTGAAAGGGCCAAACTAAAATTTAATGATAATTTTTTAACATGAAATAGTCTAGGTTTTAAGTACAATGATCCAAGGATATAAGAATTTTTTTAGATACTCAAAATGAAATAAATATTGATAGAATCCATGTACGATCACAATGAAAATACAATTATAAATTCTTTATAAGGTAAATATTCTATGTATTAGATCGTCATAGCACCATGGATTTTCACCCCAAGGAAGAATAAACATTGCCATGATTGTGTTCTTGCACATCAACAAAAAAAAATTATCAACTATGTTAAAATTACCCTCAACATGAACCATCGAGCCTTTCATTAAAAATTTTCCAATGATTGAATATCTATATGTAGTAAGGGGGTGAGGACCATAATCTAATTCCTTCAAATGATTCATGCCTAAATCCTCATTTACAGGGGCATATCCATTAAAATTTCATTCATTTCAAATCTCTAGATCATGGAGTTCTTAAATATATAAATAATTAGGTGGAAAATGCATCTCTTGAATTAGGGTTTAGCCACCATCTTACTCACCACCAACAATGATCTCATTAAACCCCATTTCTTAATAGTTATTAAATAATTAATTACATTATAATCATTAAATTTGATTACAGTTATAATATTATTAGATATAGTAATAAAATATTTTTATAATTTAAAATATAATTAAAAGTGTAATTAATATATTGGTAATAAATTAATAAAATGATAATAAATAAGAAAAAATTAAATTAAATTTAAAAAATTAAAAAAAATATTACTTTAAAAAAACATCGACCGAGTTGGTCTTGTGTTTGACCCTCCATTTATATATTTTAATGTGCCTTTATTATTTATTTATATATTCCTTCATTCCGTTAATATAATAAATTAAAATATAATTAAAAAACTAATTAATTTTTAAAAATTTAATATTTCCATTTATTAATTAAATTTATCACAAAACGGAATACATTCATGTTCATTGGGAACCCATTTTGACAATTAATAAAAGTGGTTGTTTGACTGACCATAATTAAAAATATGTTAAATTAATGAAAAAAGTAAAAGTTTCAGTAATAAAGGATAATAGTTGACACTTTGATTTCTTTCCATACAAATAATCCTTATTTTTTAGTCTTGTATATAATTACCTAACCCCACCCAAGACCTCATCACACAACACCTCCCTCATATCTGGTCTAATACCCATAATGTCTCTTTTAAGTCATTCCTCTATGTTCCTTATTTCATTGTAAAGATAGAGTTGATCATGTTCTATGATAATTATAATATCATCCCTATGTATTATATTCCCATTTTCATTATACTCCTTAGAAACTCAATCACCATACTTGAACCGATTGAAGACAAATGTAAAGTGAGGTGACACCTGAATGGGAATTCCTTTCACAAAAGAAATTGTCCATCTACCATAGTAAAAACTCAAATTCAAGATGTACCATCTAGATAAACACTCCTCCAGGCCGAGTCCATCGATTCACCACTATTCATAAAAAGATCAACTGATTGAAGAAAGAAGCAGATTCAGTATTTTTTAATGTTTATAACTCTGTTATAATTCTTGACAATAATAAAATATATTAAAAATCAAATTTAAAAAATTAAAATCAATCCCTAAAAATAGATATATTAATTATAGTTATTACGTAAAATTAAGTTTAATATGACTTTAATAATGTAACAAATATTTCATTCTTTATGTAAGAGACAATCTCCATATAAAATTCTTTTTAAAATTAGTTAAATATTATTATTTTTTATATATTAAAATTGGTTTCTATGTTATAATCTATCATCTTGAAAATACTATAAAGAAATTCTACTGTAATGTTATAATAAAAGATTACTCTAAAATATTAATAACATATAATGTAAAATAGTAGTAAAAAATGTTTTAAGAATATTACTATTGAAATTCTAACTAAAAATTTATAAATGGTAAAATATCACGAAAACAATTTATTTTAGAATACTAGCGGAAAATATTATTATATATTTTATAGTAGGAAATGTAAAATCCAAAATCCTAGTAGAAAATTTCATTGAAAATTAAATTCAAAAAATATAATAAAATATAATAGTGTAAAATATCACTATAATTTTATGGTTCAATAATCCGTAGTAATTTTTATTTTTAAAATTCATTGAAAAAAATATATTAAAATACTAGAAAATTTCACACAAAAAACTACAGAAAAATATTCCTCTATAAAATTCTATTTGAAAATTCCAATAGAACAATACATTGCAAAAAACAAGGGAAAACCACATTGAAAATTTATAATTAAGTATTCCACTCCAAAAATTCTTATATATAAGAAAATTTATAATTACTTCAAAATAAATTCTTATGCATTTCAAAAAAAATATTTTCCATTAAATATATAATTTTTTTATTTTTTTATTTTTTTCAAATTACTAAAAAATTAAATTTAAAAATATAGAAATTATTATTTTAAAAGGAATAGACACACTTCTTCATAAAAAGAAAAAATATTATTTCCTTTAAAAATTTAAATTTTTTTCTCATGCATTTAAAAATATTTCTTTTCCATTTACATTTTTTTTGAAATTAGAATAATTTTTATTACACATTTAAAATTAATTAAAAAAATTATTTTTTAAATAATAAGAAAATTAATAAGTTTTTACAAATTCAAGATTCATTTAAAATTTTATATTCTATTTCTAAATTATAAAGGCTTATTATTAAATGAAAACCCATGTGATAAAAAGTCTTAAAAAGGTCTTATGAAGATGAAGACTTATGAACCTTAGTATTTTTACAATATTTAATTACATTATTGTGGAACATATTACCATTACAGTATTCCACGAAAAGTGTACACCTATATATTGAGCTGTCTAAAGAGGTTTTTCTAAAAGATGAAATGTTTAATTAAATAATGTTTCTATTTCTAATAAGAAAAACATTTACAAGGTGGACCAAAGTTGTAGTAAGTGACTACTTTTTTGGGTATTTTTTACGATGTTCACATGAAAAGTACTTATTGGTTTTATCTATGCCAATATATATATATATATATATAAATTTCTCTTGAATGTTTGAAAATAGAAGAGTTCAAATTAATATATAAGAAGAGTTATACTTGTTCTATTTTCTTTATGTTATTATTATTACATGACTAAAAATAATCATCTTATATTATTATGAATTAATGATTATTTTATATAGTTTATGAACCTTTCATGATTCACTTTAATGTTATATTCTATCTCTATAGTCATTCTTCATCATCGGTCTGATTCTTCTTGCAAATTGTGTGATTTACCTGCAATTCATTATTCATATCCTTTATTATAATGTTTCCACTCATTGTTGTTTGTGTGATAGGACCGCTGATAGGTATTATAAACTAAGATCCCAGTGAATGATCATGGGACCATTGTAACAAGTTCTAGTTTCTTATAATCAACTATCAAAATCCTTAAGAAAATGAATTGTATAGTGAAAATCAAAAAGCTCAAAGGGAGAGTATTTATGGAGTGGACTAGGGGATATTTGTGCCCTAAAGTACTAAAAATTTTAACATTCATGCTTCTTATCTTTTCTCTATATATACTATATATTTATTTGAGAATAGTTTTAAAATTTCTAATATGTTTTCAAAGAGGGATGTTTATTTGGCATGAGATTTTTAAGAACTCAATTCACCACCACCTCTTCAATCCTTATACATCCCTACTCGAACAATAATAGAGACACATGAAAGTATTAATGTTTTGTCTCCTACCAGCTATGTTACATTGTTTTCATGGTCACACGGGTAGGGGTGTCACCAATCAGAACACCATGTTTCCCCCAACCAGCAACCATTGTATTGAGTTTCCCACCATCACACCATGTTAAATCACCCCTTTATCAAAAAGTAGATATCTGAGTTGGTAGAGGGTTGGATGATAAGTTCAAGTGCACTCATCACTCTTTCGACCCACCCACCTGGTGACACCTATGGGTTTTCATGTCGCATCACCAGTGAAGTTGTCTTATTCTTTCATTCTAGTACAATTATATAAACTAGTTGCCAAACATTGGTTCCTTGAAGGCATATTTCCCTAAAGTCTCAAATTCATGTCATAAAATCCCAAATTAATTTAATTGTACCATTATTATAGTACTGTTACTACTGTAGTTATATAGTTCCTGATACAATACTTCTAAAATACATATGGAAATCCTTCCCCCACAAATATTTGAATCTGGATTTTCCATTTCCGGTTATATAATTATGAAAAGAAAAATCTTAGTTTCTATTTTATATGTCATTCTTTTGAATGATATTTTTTCAATAACTAAAAATATTAATTTTATAGATATTTTAAAATTCATATTCAAATGTTTAAATTTATTATTAATTATATTTTTACACTATGATTAAATAATTATTTATTATAATAAAGAATATTATTATGAAAATAATATATTATATCCTTGTATTTTAATACAAATTATTAGGGTTTCTTTTTTATGCCAAAAAACATACATCCAAATATGTTCTAAATCCCAGGATAAAAAAGTTAAAGTCTCAAGAGGCACATAACTAATATAAACTAAGGCCTCATAAGAAATTTGTGCTTGGAAATATGATGGAACCCCATATTAATCTCTACTATAACACAAGGAAAGTAAAAAATGGAAATAATATAAATATGTACACCAGATATTATACAAGAGTATCCCTAAAGATTAAGATATGGTTGCAATATCATTAACCCAAGAGACAAGAGTGAGGCGATTTGATTCCAAAATAGTAATTTTTCAAACCAGGTACCTCTAAAACCAAATAAAAAAGTTGGATGAAACAGCCTTAGAAACCTAAGGATGCCAATTTTTAATAAAAACATGTTGCATAGATGTCAAGATAGCCCTATAGGAGTCACAACCCACTATGCCCACTCCAACCAGTCCATAGTCAAAGTTTTCAACATAAAAATTCCCCATTACAACATCCATTGGAGGCAAAGATGAAAAGAAATATTTTTTCACTACTTGATTGCAAAACCAGCTCATCCTACTGTTGTTCATGACCTTAATCAAACTGATAGAACATTGTAACCAATCTTCATTTGGAGTCAACTAATTTTTAAAAAGAGGTTCATTTTTATTTATCCATACGAACCATGAAATTGTAAATAATTCTTAAAAGTCTAAATATTTAAAATCCTTATATTACTTGGAGAGGCCATCAGCAGTAGAAGAAACCTCATCTAGCACCAGAGAAATCACCTTACCCTATCTTTCCCAAATAGGCTTATCACTTAGGCATTAAATGTTAGCATGAAAATTCATCTCTAATAAGAACATTAAAATAGGCATAGATCATCCATGATAATAGTATATTTCCAAAAAATATTTAGAACTGAAAGCACTTAAGCCACAAACCTATATATAAATTCTTGAACCTTTGGAAATAAGTGGAAATATAAAAACTGCATATAAACTGAATAAGATCCATTGACAATTTTTCACATTTCTATCTAATATCTTGACTCCACTATATAACTTCTATGTTGATACAATATCTAGATTATTCCATTACAAAACATCTATCTTCAAATATGGATCTTTAAGATCCAAATTCTATTCCTATCATTGAAAAAAGAATAAAATTTATCAAAATTATAAACTGAAAAAGCATCCATATAATATCTCATAAAACTACATTATTCATATAATCAAGGGAAATTAATGAAGTAAAGTAAAAATTATCACCCCAAATCCAATGATCCATATAGATATTAACAGGCCAAAAATTTTATATTTTCCAACAAATACCCTCCATTAGAAATACCTTATCTTCCAAAATAAAATTCCATTGAAAACCTGGTTGATGTCCAAGTAGAATTTTTCTGGAAAAAATATGGGGGAAATATTTTTCACTCAAGACCTGAGATGAAACAGAACTCGAAAAACATAGAATCATCCAGCACATATTAGCAAGAATATCATTATTAGAATACACCATAAACATGAATATTAAACCTCTATCGTCTTCAGGGAGACATAATTTTTTCTATGAAACCATGTTTTTCATCTACCTATCATCCACATAACCCCACCATATGTTCAAGAACGTGGAATGAAACCAACTTGTATGATATTTTGGAAGTTTGAATAATGACATAAAATAATTAAGAATATCCTTTAGTAATAATTAAATCAAGATAATATTCCCAGCCATCGACAGAACCTTCACCTTGAAAAAATTAATCCACTTCCAAACCCTATGCATAAAAGATTCAAACACCTTTTTTTTAGATCATCTAATCACTATCAAATATCCATGATACTTATTATGATTAATAACCTAATTAACATATAATGGAGCACACAAATCACCCCTCTAGAATGAAATATGATGTTTTGTGTGCATATTTAGTTTGGAATAATTTTTATCTTAGTTTTATGGGGGTAATTTTGTTTCTCAAAAAAATGCAAGGTTTATGAGAACATATAATATATTTAATTAGTTTAATTATGTTCCCATTTTGGATTCAACAATTTTATTCAATTATTTTATTTTCAATTTAAAATAGATTTAATTTTTAATTCAAAAAATAAAAAAATTATTTTTAGTTTTGGAAATAATAAAAATTAATATCTAATATTTAATTTTATTATTTAATTATATTATAAACACTAGGATTGGGGCACAAAAATAGATTTAGGGGATTCTGAAAACTATTAAGATATGAGTGATGGGGGAATTCTATAATAAAATTACGAATTAATATATATAATATTAAGGGGAAAGTGAAATGATATTGAATATAAGGAATATTTTGGAAATAAAATAATTATTTATGAATGAATAACCATATCCATTTTATCAATTCTTTTAAATTCACAATAAATTGTTTATGAATGAAAATCCATATCCTTTTTACCATGTTCTGAAAAACTAAATCGTGAAGACTGAAAAATATTAAGAAATGGGGAAGGGGATTCTATAGTAAAATTAGAGATCAATTTATATAATTATAATAGACTGGTGAAAATTATATTGAAAATAAATTATATTTAAGAAAATAAAAAATAGTTTATGAATGAAAAACCATGTAATTTTTAACCTATTATAAGAACATGTTAGTAAAGAAAAATATCATTTATTGACAAGAATTATAATTCATTAATTAATTAATTAACTACAACTATAATATATATATATATATATAATTACATTTAAAAGTGATATTACTATAATTTTTAATATATTTTTTATGAGAAATCCAAATCAATTATTAATAATTTCCAATTTAGAATTAAAATATAATTAAAATTTATATGGGATGTACCATGAATTTATAAATAAAAACACATTTTAATTTTAATTGACATTAAAATTTACCATATATATAGTCATATAAATATAGTCACCAATATAAAAAATAATATTATTATTATTAATAAAATTTTACAAATTTATACATATAAATATATATATATATATATATATTGAAAAACATTTATTAGAAATTTAATTTAAAATACATTTAGATTACTAATAGAGTAGTGAAATATGAGTAATTTCATCATTATAGTATTTTTAATAAAAATATATTTATATATATATATATATTTTAAAAAATATTTTTTTTGACAAATGAGGAAAGTTAACTAAATGGAAAAAGATTTGGAAAAAACATGAGTATTTATCAATGATAGAGCATAAACCAACCAAACATGTGATTCACTAGTATGTCACCATGTTTCTAAAATGTAGGAAAACCTATTCCCTTCTCTTTTGATGAAAGAGAACATACATGCAGGGATGAATTGGAAAAGGGGGTGGATATTTAAAACCAATAACCCAAAGGATCAGAGCGAATTATTTGGTTAATGGATCACATTAATAATGGTACAACAGTTTGGTTCTAAAATAATGAATTTCCATCCTCTCTCAATGGAAAATAATGACCCTCACATATAGTATAGGCTTCTATTATTGGTGTATCTTAATGAGCATGGAACGATTAATATTAGGTCACCACCAAGCCTTTGTTGGAATCAAAAACCATAATACCAATATCTATAGTTCCAGCCCTTGAGAGAATTTTTTCCACATTAATTTTCATCATATCCATTGAGGGAGGGCTCAATAATGTAGTGTGAGAGTTTTAAATCATAACCATAGACTAAATCTCGTTCTGTTCTCAAAACACCATCGAAGATATTGCATGCACAATCTAGAAGGACATTGGCCCCGATCATTGATGAAAGACAATTTCATTTCTTTACACCCAGATAATCCAGGCGATGGAGTATATTGCATCCATTATCTTCTTTGAAAGATATATAACCAATTTTTGGAGAATCGTTATTGGTTTAGCCTCCATGTCCACCATATAATCACAATTTGAATCCCATTATTTCATGAATACCCTAGCCTTAGAGAAAACAAATATAGCATACTACAAAGACTTTGTTGCAAACCATCACATTGGACATATATGATCATCATACTCATGGAGGAATATGATAAACTTCTTATAGGGTAGGATAATAACACACCCATTCTACCAAAAATTTCAGACCATGGGAGGGACTACCATCCACTACAGAGTTTTCCAGAGGACATTATTCTCTAGTCTTCACATCCTTGAGTTTCATCTTATATAAATATTTAACCAAATAGTTTAACGAGTTCTCCTTTCTCCAATAATGTCTTTCATGACCCTCATCTTTCAAAAATGGGATACTCAAGAGGATCATTATATATCTCTCATTAAAATTTCATTCAAGAATTTTTGGACACCAATCATTTTTGACACTATCTAAGTAGAATATTACCTTTTCATCTTCCCACACAGAGATCATTGGTGAGGAAACCTTCATCCATTCATCTTCAACTAGTCATGGGTCCCTCAATATCTATATCCTGGATCCATCCTTTAATATCATATATAGTCTTTTAAAAAGGGTTTTAGATGACCCCAATAAAATTCTCCATAAAAAACATAGATAGGGAACCAATGTAGAAGTGAAAAAGTCTGTATGAGGAAAATACAAAGCCTAGAGGATCCATGCATAGAGGGAACCTGTGTTTTATTTTATCTTCCACCGTTTATTATCTACTAGAACAATATTTAATTAATTAAAATAATATAACCCCATTCCCTTGAAATTTTTAGGAAGGAAAATTTGTTCAAAGGATATCCAATGAATCTTGTTTTTTTCACCATTCACCCCACAATATAAATTGGTGAGGTGGGATTGGATCTCGCCAATAACAAACCCAGTCATTTTAAAAATGGATATAACATTTGTCATTATTTCTTATGCCACTAAATTGATCACAGTCTTTTTCCCAACTATATATATCCTCTTAAAGTTCCATCCCAGAATTATTTTCACAAGTATGTCCATTATACTTGTGAAAACCTCTCTTTTAGAGTAACCAAAGATTGTAGGAATCCCAAGGTACTTATTATGATTTTAATAAACCTTAATTCTAGAGGCCTTGTTATGTTCATCATTAATACATATTTTAATTCAAAAACTAAATAAAATTTCAGACATAACAAGGTTAAAATAATATTTGGATTATTTCTCAAATAGGCAAATAAAGAGAAAAATAGAGTATCAATCTTCAAGGGTGATTCTCAAAAAAGGCAAGATATCGGTGGAAAAAAATGGGAGATGTGTGGAATTAATCTTCAAAAAATTACTCAAGTAATATTGTTTCCCTTTTCAACTATTAAAATAATATTAGAGAACACGTCAGCCACAAAAATAAAAAAGGGAAAGGGAAAGTGGGTCCCTTAACAAATACCTATAGCTTGGGAAATTATCTAAGAGGGTCCACCACTGATTTTATTCCTAAAATAAAATAAAGATACATATTTCAAGATGTATTCATTTTATTTAGGGTATAATTCTATTTTCTCCTAACAAACTGAAGAAAGGGCTATTTAACCCAATCATATGCCTTTATTATATGGAGATTCCTAGCCATAACACCTCTCTTAGAAATAGAGTTAGTTTTCATGGAATTAAACACTCTATGGGAATAAAGTAATTATTAGATAAGGGAATTTTTGGAATGAAATGTCATTGATATTAAGAAATAACAGAAGGAATCCACGAATATAGGCAGTTAAGCAGAATCTTTGAGATATTTTTTTTGATAACATTGAAAAAATTTAGGGTTATAAATTCAATGACCAATGAGGTATTTTTGATCTCAATATCATAGAAATAAAAATTTTATTTATCATATCAAAGTGGTATTTTCTTCCCCATAGGTCTTTAATGAGAATTGAGACATCAAGACCGAGAATATGCCAGAATTTTTTTTATAAAAGAATGCCTGAAATCCTTCTGGTTCTAGTGCTTTAGGGGGATATATTTTTAAGGTCCGTAAATATTTCTTTATCTGAGAGATCTCATGAGATCTTCTTATTCATTACCTTTATAACCATCAACACAATACACAAAGAAATTTTGAGATAAATGGTCAAATATCACATCATATAAATCACATGGTTAAAATAAATAATATGATCACTGATCCCCTTTTCATTAGAAATAATTCCACCCTTTTCATCTTTGAGGTAGGAGTTAGTGCTATCAAACCTCCATTAAGAAACCTTATAGTGGAAATAAAAGGTCTTATGGTAACCTTCTTTAAAATGGGTTTCACATGTGTAATGGTACCAATATAATTCCTTGATTTTAATGGTCACATCCATATTCAATTTAAGGGCTGAAATAATTTTAAGGACTTTATAAGAGTGGGGAATGAGTAAAAATATTTTATATTTATTTCAATAGAATAAAAATGAGAATCTGGTTGGAAAAACATGAAGCTAGTCCAAGGTATTAAATTTTCTGCTACCTATTTAATATTTGTTACCATATCTAGATCCCATATCATCCAATAATAAATCATTCTTTATTAGCATTATTTATCATTCAATAAAAATATTTTAAATATAAAAAAGCATCCATTTACTAATGTTTATTGTTTATGCATGAAATTTATGAGGATAGGAAAATTTTCTGAAGTCGCAAGAGAATGGTGAGAAACCCAGTGGAAGATAAAATGGTTTTTCTGTTCACTGGATTCTAAGAATCTATCAATATGTTATTAAATATGATTATTTGTAGTGTTCCCACATAATCATTTATGATGATTTTTTGAATACCCAAAATCAGCAAGGTCTTCCATCTATATAAGGAATAATATTAATATATTTCCTTGTTAGGGAATGGGGAAGGAGTAATGAAAATGTATTTTTTTTCTATACCATGCATTTACTTGATTCCAATATGGTTTCAAGCAGTAAAACCATAACATTGTAGATTTTAGCATAATAGATTTGGGGAATCTGAACTAAGCATGGGTATCAAACCCATGATAGTTCTATCATATGGTTTTTATTGGGATATGTGGGGCTACTTAAATCCAATATCTACCTATTAATATTAAATCAATCCAATATCTTCGTCCATTTTCCATCTTTTAGTGTATCGTTCATTAAGAAATGGAAATTTTATATGTCTTTTAGAACCACTTATTTTTATCATACTCATATCACTTCCATTATCACCTCTAAATTTCATCCTCCACATCTATAATTTTTTATGTATATTAAAGGTTTGAAAGGGTCCTTTTCAAGTAAATGGGGTGTGGAAGGTCATCAAGGGGTGGAAATGTATTTTGATCAGGTGGTCTAAGTAGATCCTTTTTGGGCTATAGGGGGTTTGGTTATTCCCTCCACTACAGAATTCCTATGACAAGAGAGGCAATTTAACACCTGATAAGGATTAAAATGTCTTTCATATATTTTCTCTGAATCAACTATATTAATTTAGACTGCTTGAACCTTCACCTCTTCTAATCGAGAGTAGTTCCACTATTTATTTTGAATGATAGGTGGACCCATCATGATGATTTTTTTCTAGGTTAAAATATTCTTTTAGGGATTTTGATAGATTTTCTTGATCCCTTTTTTTCTACATCTGGGGTAAATTATACCCCCTGATTTTTTGCACGTATCCACATGCCATAATATAAGATAATATTTTCTTCTCCGTCCATCATGTTCTCATTATAATATTTTTCTCTATGTTTGATACATCCGTAATATAAGTATAAAATAGTTAAATTCTCATACTCAAAGGATATCAAGGTATTTGAGTCTTCCACAAAAAATAACATCCCACTAATAAGAATTTTATCTACTTATATCATAACCCTGATTCATACTACTCACCACTAGTGAACTGAATTTTAATTGTCCCATTCCATAAACTCTCCAAATCTAGACCTAATTTATTGAATTATTTGTCCCAATATTCTATATAAGTGAATATTTATCATATGTGTAGAGAACCAAAGCTTGACATAAATAAAAATTACATTAGTTTTTTGGAATATCTAATACATAACAAAAATAGACACTAAAGGACCGTAATAGTTTAGTGTCTTTGTAATCTTGGAACAAAATATTCTAATCATGGTGAAAGATATTCAACATCTCCCATAAAGATCTTCCCTTTTTTTACCTAAAACCTTTTTTATGTCCTGGGGAAAGGAAAACATATAAATGGTGAGTTCAAATGCTCAGTAAGGGTAATAATGGAGAAAATAAAACAAACCATATACATTTGAACTTAAAAACATGAACATAATGTTTAAACATAAAAATCTTGAGCAATGACGTAAAACATGGAAGTACGTAAGGCATAGATCATCATGGAACATCAATCATGATAAAATATCTTGGAAATAAAACTTGTAATTGTGGAAAAACATTATGAACATGATATGATTTCCATAGTAGCCAAGACATTGCTGCCAAGACCATCTTTGTGGATAAAGTCCCTTTCTGAATCAAGTTCACCCCTCGTTCCAGTCCTGTAACACTGAACCGGATTAACTTACCGTTTCAGTCATGTCTATCTCATGAGATATAAATCTTTACCCAATGAATTGGAGGTAGATATAGTTCCCACCCATCTCATAATTAAATCATTCTTACTTGTTCCACAAGATGAACATAAATCATTCATCATTACCCAAAGTATAAAATGGGTTTCATAAACATCATCCCATCATAACATAATCCATAAAAAAATAGATATCATTTCATCATAAGAAAAGTAAAACCATGTAAATCATAGAGAAATTATACTTGAAACATACACATATGAAATAATTCAATATCATATGGAAAATGGTTTTGATAAAACAGTTTAAATGAATTCTTGAGGAAAATATCCTTTCTTCTTCAAAATCATTTTCTTTTCACAAAAAATCCATGCAATTTTAAAAGAAAAGGATTTTGTTGAAAATAGTCATGAAATCTTGTAGAGTAAGATTAATGAAAATAAGGAGTTATAAAACCATAAAAATCCATTCATTCTATATAAGTAAAAAAAAAATATCCTCGTACTTTTTCCGGGAAAATCATAAAGTACCTTACATGGTAACCAAAATGGAAGATTCCTTCCATATAATGTGGTAAAATGTCAAAAATTGGTAAAAATGTCTTTAAAAATACATATAATAATAGTAAAAATTTTATGAAAATATTTTCAGAAAATATGGACATTGATGATAAACATAAACCCAGTAAATACTTACATATAAGAAATCTCGGATAAAAATGAGATTTGCAAAATTATCCCTTACCTTAGGTTCGATATGCTTCATACGTATCCAAAACTCCTATATAATGATTTAAATAATGTAATTGAATTATTAAGGAATCATATTCATTGTTATTATATCATATATGGTTCACTTATGACTTTATATTACCCGTTCTTTTGTAAACTCCATGTTAAAATAGCATTTTGGGTAAAATCGTTTTATTTATCGTACGTTTTTGGACTTGTTGTTCTTGATATTATTATTACTTATATAATAATTTAATTAATTCCAGAATTTAAATCATGATTTATATATCATATATATTCAGTATATATATATATATATATAATAGATAAATAAATGAAATGAAATACACCGTTCATGGGGACGATAGACCGTACGTACACATGAACGTTGTTTTCCTTTCCTTATTGACTTGAATAGAATTAAGTAGATGAAATACATATATATATACATAAATACAGCAGAATTATTATGTCATATATTTTATTATTACTTATTATATATACTTTATAATCATTCTAGATTTGTTAACATGGAAAATGAATCTCATCGCGTCGTGGAGATAGTAATCCGTACGTATGCACGCGCGGTGATTTCGTTTTCTGTAGGATGGATAGAAGGTGAAATAGGGTTTTTTCATATTTATAATAACATATCAGTATATAATTAAAAATGATGTTATTACATTATAATGAAACAACTAAATAAGGGGAAGTAGAAGAAGAAATAATCTTGAAAGAGTCGGTAGAAGAGATTACCTCTTTCTCGACGCACCTCCTTTAAACTTCTTCTTAGGGCACTAGAGTTGGTCTTTTGAGAAGACCCGAACCTCTATGATATAAGTATAGAGGTTAATATGAGGAATTGTTAGGGTATATCCGAGATCCAAGGCTCAAACGGGTGTGAAGAGAAGAGGGAAAGGGTGTCCTTTTTATAAGGGAGGAGAGGGGCACCTTTGGAAAAACATAAACTATTATTTTATAATAAAGTAATATTCAGTTTATAGTAGCTCCAAATTGATTTATTTCGAAGATAAAGTGGGGATGGGTTGAAATCATCTCAACCAATAGGTTTTGGACAAGTTTAGGATAATAATTTAACCTTATCATTTAGATTTAACTCTAAGTTATATATTTTACTTTTACCGTGTCTTCTTGTTTTCATACACTATATGGTCAATAAACATACTATAACAAGCCAAAAGAACCCAAAGTGGTTCATTATTAATATAAATATTCTTATATAATTCGTTTGGGAAATCCTTAAATTTTTATGAATATAATAACAATTAATAATATAATATTTATTTTAGTAACTATTTTATGTAAATTTTGACACTATTTGGTAATTGATTTTTGTGAATATCATAACAACATGATTTGTTAGAAAAAAGTTAATTTAATCCATAATAACATGTCATATTAACCTATAAAATTAGTGTTATTTATAAAAAGTCTAAAATTACATTTATTTGCGTATTTATAACATCAATTATGTTAATATTACATTAATAAGGTAATTACTGCATCATCATTGTGTCATAAATAAATTAAATTATTTAATGTCTAAAAATTATAAATAAAATAAAATTATTTAGGAAATCTTTTTATCTCTCTAATTAATATTTATAGTCAAATTTATATTATGTATAACCCTTTATTGAAAATGTTTTAGTTATTAAACTTTGGTTTTAACTATTTTAACTCTTCTTTAAATAAAATAATAATAAATGTCCTAATCTAACCCAAGTGGACCTAAATGATAATATTATATTTCTAATATTGTTTTCGGTCGAATTAAACTTATCCAATATAATTAATACATGTGTTAAGGTAATAATAATATCATTTTTACCCTTAATTACCCTATTTACTTTTAATCGTGGTAAATAAAAGTAAAAAGTTACTATTCACCAAAAATTATTTTCATCTCATTGAACCACATTTTACTCCTTGATATTAATTTATTCTCTCAGATTTTCAAAATTCCACTCACAGAAGTGGTAAAATTATGTTTTATGTAAATTTTCATATTCTCCTAGGAGGTGGGTAAAAGACGGTGAAAAGTTCAATAAAATTTTTATATATCTAAATTTATTATAAAATGACTCAAATGAATTGCATTTAACTTATATAGGTACTATGTATAAATTTTTACCTAAAATAAATTTAAATAAAATAATAATTATTTATATAAAAAGTCGGGTTTTAAATAGTAACCCAGTGTTTTCATAATTCATCAAAAATTAAAAGTTTTCAGAAAAATACCAAAAATTCACCCTAGGATAATTTCGATATTTTGAATCCAAAAATGATGTCTATTTTGAAAGATAAAATTTATAAAATTTCAAAAAGTGGGTATTACTATTCATAATGGCTAGTTCATAATAATATTATAATAATATCTCGTTTAGGGAAACTTGGTATAGCGTACTACACACGCTATCGAGGAAGGTCTTGATTGTGTGTAATACAAGCCAAGCCAGGGCTGCGTGTAGTGAAATATATGTTTGGTGTTATGTATAACATAATCAAAACTTATTTCATTTGTACATTAAACAAAATCTATACTTAATGTTGCGTAGAATAATTTCCACAAAATGAACTTGAAATTGTGTGTAACACGACCCAAGAATAGTGTTGTGTATACTGCAAACTAATTCGGTGTTTCATATAGCACAAGATAATTTTGGTGTAGCATACAACACAAGACATCAATGAAATTAAAAATAATAATTCTCATAAAATCTTGGGTTTTTACATTCTTCCCCCCTTAAAATGAATTTCGCCCTCGAAATTCGTCGGGGTTATAAATGGTTTACTACATGAAAGTTTCTTTCATAGAAACCCACATCTTAAAAAGGAATACTAAAACTTAATTTTAGAAAGGAAAGTTAGAAATGTAACGGTTACCCAGATTAACTCATCATTGGGTTTCCACATAGGAGAAAATAGGTGTAAATATGGATATGAAAGAAAAATCTAACCATTAAGTTCTAATGGAGAGTGGTAGAGGACATGGCTATGAAAAGGCCAACAATAACAAAGCCATAAATTTGTGATGATCTAAGGTACCATCTAATTCATCAAATATAAGGGCACTAGGACAACATTTTTGGTTTTCAAGATCATTTCCCTAAAGTTAAAGAATTTGAAATAGAATAAATACTTACTTTTTGTTCGGTATAATCTCGTCGTTGTTCGTGCATTGAAAAATTTCCACTTCATCTCTAAAAGAAATGAAGTTGAATTTTTCATTCGTGAAGTGTTAGCAGATCATGTGATAGAACGATGGGTCATTCCATTTGTCTCAAACAACAGGTTAGCAAAAGATATCAAATATACATAAGTCCATCTATGGTGAGGTTAATCGTATATCATTCCAAAAATGGAATTATACTTCATATATCATATCGCTTAATAAAATAAAACTAGTTTCTACTAACCAGGGACTTCTTATAATCCAGTGGTAGGTGATAAATGCATGTCGCACTTCAGTTGTGGGTTTGATTCCCACAGCCTTGTCCGACGTGACGGGATGTTGCCCATCCTGCAGGTTGTCCTTTTTATAAAACTACATTTTTATAAAATTCCATAAATAATATCGAAAAAATTTCTCGCCTTAAACAATACTGACTTATGTCCAACACAATCCATTCCAATCTTTAGGATTATCCAAAATACATATGTCCAATCTCATAGTATAAAGAACATGATTACTAGAAATGTCATCAACCAAGAATGTGAATACCATCATTTATCCCCCATTTATCATAAGATATATCTTGTTGATTGCATTCCAAAAATGTGAATACCTTAATCATAAATTCTCTTGAAACATAAATTACCATATAAACATAGTGAAAACATGAATTATGTCAAAAGTTAACTCTTTCCACATACTAAAATCCCAAATTTTCTATATATTGAAACCATGATATCACATTGTCCTTATATCAGTCATGAGCTCTTTAATACTATCAAACATCTCATTATCTCCTTATCCCTTCATTATGTGCATATCATCTACTTTCCAAAAATATCTGAATAACCTTTCATGCTTACCGGTACCATTCAACATATACTTTTAAATACTTTAGGAAAAAAATAGTGTAGAAATCCTTAGATGTGTCTTTATTCCATAGTACCATTACCTATACCACATAACTCTTGATAAACATAAATCATTCCACTACCTTCTTAAACCATTGATCGAGCTTCAACAATTATTTCATATCATATATCATTTGTAGTATCTTCATCATCATCAACATAAATACTACCTATACGACCATGCTGATTCTCTTCATGAGACTTTCCTTTAAGGCATTGGTTTGCATAATGCCCATACATTCCACATTGAAAACATTGGATCATTGTTGATGTCGTAGTCATACCATTATCCTTGTCCATGGTTTTAACTAAACCTTTTCCTCTGCACCTACTGGCTTTGTGTCCTTTTCCATACCCAAATAATCTTCCATTTCCTTTGAAACATTCTCCCTGATGCCTCTTCCCACATGATTTACATGAGGGAAATTGAACTTTCTTTCCTATATGATCATCATGAAACTCCATCTTTCTCTTATTAGATGAGTCTAGATACTTACCAAAGTTGAGATTATTGATCAAATTATGATATTGCTGATTAGGAATAATAACGATGTTTGGACTTCCAAATCCCATTTCATTTGGTTGCTCATTAATAATATCATTCCATTGTCCATCATATCCTCCATTATCGTGAATCTTCTTGTTTCCAGCCATTTTCTAAAACCAAAAAAGAATAGTGTGAGAGGAAAAAATCATGCTAATAAAACAACATAACAAAGGGGGAGTACCTTCAATATCTAACATCTTAGGTTTAATTATAATATTATTACCATAATTCTAGGACTATAACCTATACTTATACTTAACCTTATAGACATCCCTAGACATACCATAGAAATATCTCTAGGGATCTCACTAAAGTTCTGGAATCCTAGTATCCAAAGGTTGACTAAGCCTTTCCTTTGATACCAACTATAGAGACCCAAAGCTTTAAGTACATAGACATTACATTACTTTTGCGGAATATCTAATACATAACAAAAACAGACAGCAAAGGACCGTAATAGTTTAGTGTCTTTCGAAACTTGGAACATAATCTTCTAATCTTGGTGAAAGGTCTTCAACATCTCCCATAAAGATCTTCCCTTTTTTTATATAAAACCATTCTTTATGTCTTGGGGAAAATAAAATATATAAAGGGTGAGCTCAAATTCTCAGTAAGGGTAAGCATGGATAAAATAAAATAAAACAAATACATTTGAACTTAAAAACATGAACATAATGTTTAAACATCAAAATCTTGAGCAATGACATAAAACATGGCAGTACGTATGGCATAGATCATAATGGAACATCAATAATGATAAAATAGCTTGGAAATAAAACTTGTAATTGTGAAAAAACATTAATCACATGATATGATTTCCATGGTAGCAAAGGCATAATTCCCAAGACCATCTTAGTGGACAATTTCCCTTTCTGAATCTAGTTCGCTCCTCGTTCCAGTCCTGTAACACTGAACTGGATTAACTTACCGTTCCAGCCATGTCTATCTCATGAGATATAAATCTTTACCCAATGCATTGGAGGGAGATATAGTTCCCACCCATCTCATAATGAAATCATTCTTACTTGTGCCACAAGATGAACATAAATCATTCATCATTACCCAAAGTATAAAATGGGTTTCATAAACATCATCCCATCATAACATAATCCATAAAAAAATAGATATCATTTCATCATAAGAAAAGTAAAACCATGTAAATCATAGAGAAATTATACTTGAAACATACACATATGAAATAATTCAATATCATATGGAAAATGGTTTTGATAAAACAGTTTAAATGAATTCTTGAGGAAAATATCCTTTCTTATTCAAAATCATTTTCTTTTCACAAAAAATCCATAAAATTTTAAAAGAAAAGGATTTTGTTGAAAATAGTCATGAAATCTTGTAGAGTAAGATTCATGAAAATAAGGAGTTATAAAACCATAAAAATCCATTCATTCTATATAAGTAAAAAAAACATTATCCTCGTACTTTTTCCGGGAAAATCATAAAGTACCTTACATGGTAACCAAAGGAAAGATTCCTTCCATATAATGTGGTAAAAAGTCAAAAATGGGTAAAAATGACTTTAAACATACATTTAAGAATATTAAACATTTTATGAAAACATTTTTAGAAAAAATGGACATGGATGATAAACAGAACCCCAGTAAATACTTACATATAAGCAATCTCAGATAAAAATGAGATTTTCAAAATTATCCCTTACCTTTGGTCCAATATGCTTCATACGTATCTAAACCTCCTGTATAATGATGTAAATAATGTCATTTACTTATTAAAAAATCATATTCATTGTTATGATATCATATATGGTTCACTTATGACTTTATATTACCCGTTCTTTTGTGAATTCCATGTTAAAACAGCGTTTTGGGTAAAATCGTTTTATTTATCGTACGTGTTTGGACTTGTTGTTCTTGATATTATTATTATTTATATCATGATTTAATTACTTCCAGAATGTAAATAATGATTTATATATCATATATATTCAGTATATATATATATAATAGATAAATAAATGAAATGAAATACATTGTTCATAGAGACGGTAGGTCGTACGGACGTATGAACGTTGTTTTCCTTTCCTTATTGACTTGGACGGAATTAAGTATATGACATACATATATATAAACATAAATATAGTAGAATTATTATGTCATATATTATATTATTACTTATTATATATACTTTATAATCATTCTTTAATTGTAATCATGGAAAATGAATCTCATTGCGTCGTGGAGACGGTAATCCGTACGTACGCACGCGCGGTTATTTCATTTTCTGTAGGATGGATAGAAGGTGAAATGGGGTTGTTTCATAATTATAATAACATATAAGTATATAATTAATACTGAAGTTATTAATTTATAATGAAAAAACTAAAGAAGAATAAGTAGAAGAAGAAAGAAACTTGAAAGAGTCGGTAGAAGAGATTACCTCTTCCTCGACGCACCTCCTTTAAACTTCTTCTAAGGGCACTATAGTTGGTATTTTGAGAATACCATAACCTCTATGATATAAATAAATAGGTTTAGAAGATGAATTTTTAGGTTTTGGACGAGATCCAAGGCTCAAAATGGTGTGAATAGAAGAGGGAAGGGGTGCCCTTTTTGTATTGGAGGAGAGGGGCACCTTTGGAAAAACATAAAATATTATTTTATAATAAAGTCATATTCGGTTTATAATAGCTCAAAATTTATTTCTTTAGAAGATAAAGTGGGTATGGGTCGAAATCCTCTCAACAAATAGGTTTTATACAAGTTTTGGTTTCTATTTTAACCTTATCATTTACATTTAACTCTAAGTTAAATAATTTTACTTTTACCGTGTGTTCTTGTTCTTTTACACTATATGGTTAATAAACATTCTATAACAAGCCAAACGAACCCCAAGTATTTCATTATTAATATATATAACCTTATCTAAGTCATTTTTCCGAACCTTAGATTTTTAGGAATATAATAACAATTAATAATATAATATGTGTTTTAAAAACTATTTTCTGTCAATTTTGACACTATTTGGTAATTGATTTTTGTGAAAATCATAAAAACATGATTAATTCCAAAAAAGTTAATTTAATCAATAATAACATGTCATATTAACCTATAAAAGTATTTTAATTCATAAAAATTCTAAAATTACATTTATTTGGGTATTTATAACATCAATTATGTTAATATTGTATTAATAAGGTAATTGCTGCATCATCATTGTGTCATAATTAAATTAAATTATTTAATGTCTAAAAATTATAAATAAAATACCATTATGTAGGAAATATTTTTATATTTCTAATGAATATTTATAGTCGAATTTATCTTATGTATAACCCTATATTAAAAATGTTTTAGTTATTAAACTTTGATTTTTACTATTTTAACTCTTCTTTAAATAAAATAATAATAAATGTCCTAATCTAACCCAAGTGGACCTAAATGATAATATTATATTCCTAAGATTGTTTTTGGTCGAATTAAACTTATCCAATAGAATTAGGATATGTGTTAAGGTAATAATAATATCATTTTTACCCTTAATTACCCTATTTACTTTTAATTGTGGTAAATAAAAGTAAAAAGTTACTATTCACCAAAAATTATTTTCATCTCATTGAACCACATTTTACTCCTTGATATTAATCGTGTCTCTCGGATTTTCGAAATTCCACTCACAGAAGCCGTTAAATTATGTTTTATGTAAATTTTCAAATTCTCCTAGGAGGTGGGTAAAAGACGGGAGAAGTTCAATAAAATTTTTATATATCTAAAATTATTATAAAATGACTCAAATTAATTACATTGAACTTATATAGGTATTATGTATCAATTTTGACCTAAAATAAATTTAAATAAAATAAATAATTATTTATATAAAAATTCAGTTTTTAAATAGTAACCCAGTGTTTTCACTATTCATCAAAAATTGAAAGTTTTCAGAAAAATACCAAAAATTCACCCTAGGCTGATTTCGATATTCCGAATAAAAAATGAAGTCAATTTTGAAAGATAAAATTTATAAAATTTCAAAAAGTGGGTATTACTATTCATAACAGCTAATTCATAATAATATTATAATAATATCTCGTTTATTGAAACTCAGTATTGCGTACTACACACTCTATCAAGGAAGGTCTTGATTGCGTGTAATACTAGCCAAGTCAGGGCTGCGTGTAGTGAAATCTCCATTTGGTGTTGCATATAACATAATCAAAAAAATCATTTATACATTAAAAAAATCTATACTTAATGTTGCATAGAATAATTTCCACAATATGGACTTGAAATTGTGTGTAACACGAGCCAAGAATAGTGTTGCATATACTGCAATCTAATTCAGTGTTGCGTATAGCACAATATAATTTTGGTGTAGCGTGCAACACAAGACATCAATGAAATTAAAAAGAATAATTCTCATAAATTCTCAGGTTGTTACAATATGGATCTTTAAGAGTATTTAGTGAAGGTGATTTTCTAGATATACCCTCTATTTTTTATATAATCCATTAATATGAGTTGATTATCAATGTACCATGGACTCCTGTTAAGAACCCTCTGCATATCCTTCTCATTGAAAAATTCAAAAATCATGTGACCGATACCAATTTTGATGACATCCATCCCCTCATCCAATCTCCATATATTATGCACTATGTTTTTTAGCACATTCAAATTAATGTTTTGGTTGATAATTTGTTTTACAATAATCAATAATGAAATACGATGTATCAAAAACACATTTTCATCCTTCTTTTCTACAAAATTCATCTTTTCCTTATATTTCATCAAAATATTTTTCCTCTAGCTTAACATATAATATTTCACCCCACCATGCTTCTCAACAAAGATGACACTAAGCATCATTGAAAGATGAGTCATTTCCTCCTTACACAATCACGCTGCACATTTAACATAGATTCTACCAATCATAGTTAGAGTTAGAGTTTTCATTAACAACCATAAACACACAAATGTTGGGAGGCCCCATTAACCCAAGGTAAAATCATATGTAATGTCAATCCAAAGGAGAACCCTCTTAACCCAAAAATACATACACTACATTGTTTTTTAAAATAGTGATTCATTGAAAAAAATTATGATGTGTTATAGATATATTACATATATCATTAAAAATATATTTAGAGTAATACAAGATTAGTGAAAGAAGGGTAATTTCATCATTATGATAAATTTATTTAATTATAACTGTAATAAATTCAGTTATAATTATAAAAGTATTATTATTATATAAAATATAACTAAAAGGATAATTTACTTATTTTATAAAGTTATCATTTAATAATTATTATTGTAAAAATTATTTTCAAATATAGTTTTTTAAAAAAATATTACATTAAAAAAATCTATGTGGTCTTTTTTTGAGCCTCAGATATATTTTAATAACAATATTTATTTTTAGTCTTGAATATAATAATAATAATAATAATTTAATAAATCATATTATTATCTAAACATGTTATATATTCACACAAAGGTGTATGATAAAAAATTCTGGGGATAATTAATAATATTATGAAAGGAGAGAATAAGGGATTATATAATTAAATTATAATTTAATATATATAATTATATTGGACCATTGAAAATGATATAAAAAATAAGAAATATTAATTCAAATAAAAAATAGATTATGAATGAAAAACATATCTTTTTTACCAATAATAAAAATATATTTATTAATTAATGAGATAATTAATTTTACTTATAATTTATATAATAACATTTTAAAGTTAAGTTGTTATAATTCATTTTAATTTTTAAATTAATTTGAAAATTATATAAATTAGAAAGAAATTAATATTTATAAATATAATTCAATTAAAAAGTTGATGAAAATTTAAAACTACTACATTTATAATCATATTAATATAGCTACAAACTTTAAATATAACATTATTATTTTTCATTTGGGGGATTACCTCAGTGATAAGGTCACCCTATGATGTTACATTAAACAAGGGTTCAAATCCTGGTATCCCCTTTAAGAGGAGACTAATGTGTCCATTTAAGGCATTAAAAATTTTTCCACACCAAAGGAATGATCAATGTGGTGAGATTTATCATTCCATTTAGGGTATTAAAAAGTGACCCAGGACATATGCATGAACAAGTTGGTTACACGACAGAAGGAATAATGGTAGAACAATGACAAAATGTAAATGGTTTAGGTTTAATCGGGATGTGGAGTATCATGGTGACATACATATGTTGTCGGGTGGGTGGCTCGATAGAGTGATGGGTTCTTTGGTACCAATCAATCGACCCTCTACCAACTCATATTTTTTATGTTGGATGGATGTGTTCCTACTATAGTGTGATCAAGGGAAACACGATATAGCCATTACTAGAATGGGGTGGCATAATGTATTAATTTGTGACATGAGATTCTTGTTTGATTAGGAAAATTACATGGTTTGAGTGGCAGACATCACACAATGGTAACAAGAAAACATCACTAAGTAGGCATTCCAAAAGGGAAATGTGTGTATTGGTTCCTATTAACCATCCCTCTACCCAGATGAATTTCTGATGTGGGATGGTGGGAGGACCTGCCATAGTGCAATGGAGGCCGACAAGACATTACTCTTCTTGCATGGGCGAGATGTGATGTAAATAATAGTGATAGAGTGTGAGGAAAGTCTTTCATATTATCCTTTATGTCATCTTCTTTTTGGGCATTTGGGCCTTAATTAGTTTGGTCATTCGGTCATTGTAATATTGTGGTTGATCCCTTATTTTTATGTTTGAGCTAGCATTTATTTTTTTAGAATATATTTCTCTATTTTACTAATAGATTAAATTACAAATATTATTAAAAACTAATTATTTTTAAAAACTTTAGTATTATAATTTATTAATTATTTTTTGAATAAAACTGAATGTTTCCTATCAATAAAATGTAATAGATACTCATTAGAATGTTCCAATCAACAAAAAAATCATCATACTATTTGAATTCTAGGTAATTTTACACCTAAAAATAAATTTCACTAATGACACAGGTTAATATTTCTAAAAATAATAAATTATAGAAAAACCTGATATGTTACATAAAACTATCTGGCTAGAAATATCTAGAAAAATTGAAAATTTTGTTCCATAAAATGCAGTAAATAATAGTCAAACATTTATTGAAATGGATAAAAAACATAAATGGGTTTCATTTGAAACCATATCTATAAATATGTTTTCTGAAACCATTGATTTACTCTATCGTGCTTAAATATTTTTATTCAATAAATTCTTAAAAAACAATTAAACTATATCAACTTTTGTCTTAACATACTCGATTTGAAGTTGGTTAGTCTAATTAAACTATAATATATTTCATTATTAAACATGTAAAATGAAATAAAAAAATAAAATATATAGTATAAAGTAATCAAAATATAGAAATAAAAAAAATAAAAAACATAACATTTAATATGTATGTATAAGACATGCAGTATACATATCATGTATATAATACTACAATTCTTGGTGGATTCAACCCTAGTCTTGAAATAATTGAACAAATTTAAGGTAATTCATATAAATTTATGATTGAAAAGAAAAATATTAATAAGTAAAAATTGAAATTTAAATAAATAACTCTTTCTCTATTTGAATAAAACTTTACAACTGAAAAAAGTTCATCCCAATAATATGCTAACATTTTATTAGAAAATTCATAAATAAAAAAATGGAAAACTTTAATAAAATAAACTCAATAAACTTATGATGAAAAAAAAGGACATAGAAAAAAATATGTTTCACAATATAAATTACATCGATAAAAAATGAAGAGTAAGAAAAAAATAAAAACAAAAATGACATCAAAATTGATCTATAGCATAGGCCCAACCAACAATATGTATAACATTACCCCTATCTACAAGGGTTGAAAAATGATAAATTGTGTCTAGTTTTGTGAGAAACTTACAAGATCAATGATCAATAATGGTGGTTGGGTGGTTTAAACAGTTAAAACTTAAATGAGATTAAATGAGGTATATATATGAAGGTTGATGGGAAATGAGGTAAATAATATGCTACTGAATGTTATATTAAAATTAACCAACTTTGCACCAAAATATTTATAAATGATATACCAATTCATATATATTAATGAATACATGCTTTATTGGTATGTCAGTGCCCATTGAAATAACCTAAAATCTAGTCAAGTCCAAATTAAGTAACATAAAATAAAATGTAAAGAAATAAAACTTCCAATATTTGAAGAAAACACCAAAAAAAAACACCAACCTCGTAATACAAAAAAATTTAAAACGTTATTATGTAAACAAAAAAAATTATAAAATTTATGAAATTGAACAAAATGATTATCCAAGGTAAAAAATGATAAAAAAAATAAAAGTTATTTTTATGAAAGAAGAGTCGAACTAGAATTAGAACTACTGTTAAGATAAAGAAAATGATATTTAAACATCATAACAATAAATGAATTTTTTAAAAATGTGAATTAATAAACAAAAAAATGAACTAGAAGAGGAAAGTATTTTACGTGCTATGCATGGTAAGATAACATTGAAATAAATTTTATGTTAAAATTATGCATGTATTTCATCCTCAAAAAGAATAATTTTTATGCATATAGCTTGTAATATGAATATAACTACCTGAAAATATATTTTAACATAATTTATATAATCCCCAAAATAAATTATTAATTCTTATAAACATTGAAGTTATATATTAGAGAACATAAAAAAAACCTTTTAGGGTGATAACACTTGTTACTAAAAGCATTTGGACGTTAAATCCTTCATTAAGGGTTAGTGTTTTAAAAGTGGATTATGGATTTGAATGTAGGAATGGAAAATTGAATGTTATATAGGCTTCCACAATAAGGAAGAGCACATACTTCGGGAACTTAAGGTTTATAGATTTAGTAATATATTTTAAATTAGAGAATTCAAACCTTTGATGTTGAGAAATAATAAATTTTCATAAAAAAGTAATATGTTCTTTGAGGTACATTAGTATGAAGTCAACAATGGTAGTAGGTAGATTAAAAAATCATCAAAAAAGTATATAAAAAAGTAGAATATTTTTTAATAAATTATATATATAATAAAAAAATGCAACACTTGAAATATAAATTCCAACACCGTAACAGTCTTAAACAATTTAAAAGTAATATTCTTGTTAAAATTTGACAATATTAATCAAAATGATTTTAAAATAAATTTTTGGAATTTAAAATTCCAAACATTAGAAAATTATGCCCCCAAATTCCCATTTCAAATTAAAACATGAAAAGAGTGTAAGTTTGAGGATAAATTGAATAAAATATCTCATTAAAGAAAATTTTGACCATAATACAACAACATTTATTAAAATAAATGTATCAATTATGTATCAAATGTAAAATTAAGATAACAAGAACATATTTATTATCAAACTCAAAACCCAAAAATAAATTTTATTTTTTATGAAAAATGAGTCACATGATTTATATACTGAAAGTAGGGTTTACCTACGATAGCATTATGAATTTGGAACTAATTGAAAAATCAAGCATGTAGAGGTAGAGTCAGTTGAGATAGTCTCACCCTGAGGGGATGGAAGTGAACTTAGTTGGAGGCAGGCAGGCGGATCGAGTGTGGTGGCAGAGAGGGGTAGCAGCATCTCATGTAGGGGGTGTATAAATCATGTAAGGTTGAGGATGTGTAGACAGGCGATGGTTGTTATGGATCTGACCGTGGGTGATGATAGTTTGAGGGAGAGGAAGGGGTGCACGAGTCTAGGGGATGACAACAATAGTAGAGATAATGGGAATATTTAGGGTATGGGGATAAGAGGATGCATGAGAGGATGTGGGTGGGGAAAATGACTCTGACCACCAGTGTGGTGAGTCTTAGGGAGAGGATAGGGAGGGGGTGTGCATGCGGTGAGGAGGAGAAATAGTGGTGGTGGTCATAAAAGTTGTTGTTTTACTAATGATAAATAATAATATGTTAAATTAATAACAAAAAGTAGGATTTAAAATAATAAAGGATAATAGTTGAGTCTTTTATATGTTTCCTTATTCAAAGTCCTTATTTTTCATCCTATATATAATTCTATGACCCACCGAAGACCACATCGCACCATACTTTACTCGTCTCTGGTTTGTATCCCATACTGTCTCATCCATGTATCTCCCCTTGTTCCATGTATGCATTGTCCAGAGAGAAAGAGGCATATTCCATGATGAGTAGTCTAGTATCCCCATGCAATCCATTCCCATTTTCATTTGTATTACTCTGCATCAATATTCTCTTTCTTGAACTAAATGAATAAGGTCATAGATTGAAGGTGACTCCTAAACGAGCAATCATATAGCAGAATAAAATGTATATCCACTGCAGAGAATAATCAACGTCAAGATGTAACAGCTTGATAGAAACTACTCAAGGCTTGGTTTTTGGATTCAACACTATTCTGAAAAAGATCAACCAATTGAAGAAAGAACCACTTACTATTTTTACCAATTGCAGTAGTGCTAGGAAACCCACCACTCCTCCTACTGCAACTACAACTCCAAAATAGGTGAAACATTTATAGGTGTGACAATCATGGAAAGTATTTTTTCATGATGCCAAAATATTATGATTTTTTACCACCCATTTGATTAACATTGAAAATTTAGGGGTTTCTGCCTCATTTGACCATTCATCATGTGTGTCTAGTGAGAGCCCTCCATGAAAATGTTAATCAATAGAAAACAAACAACTCCTAAAGTTGGAATATAGAGAAGAATATAATGATACTTGCAACTCTTTTTCATTGAATCTTCTCATTCACTTACCTCTATGGATTATATCATCATGGATTACATCACCATAGAGACACTCCATTAGTCAAAAAAATTACATATATTTTGGAGATTTTTAGAGTTATAGATTCACATGTGGAGGTGTAGAGTATTTTTTATTTGGTTTTTTGTTTTTTTAATGAATTTTTTTTGTATTAGTGAATTGAATTTCTTCCACCTTCTTCTAAAAAAAATTACAAGTGTATATTTGAGGTTTTACCACTGAAATTTGGTCGGATAGTGTATATTTACAATTACGTGCTAATGTTTTATGAAATTAAAAATTTTATATGTATTTATAATTCATAGAAAATTCTAACTCAATTATTTAGAATTGAAAAAATGTTACTTTAAAAAAATAACAAATTATAAATTTTTTAAAATAAACTTTTTTATCATCTATATAAATAATATTTTTTATGGTTATAACTCATTTTTATTCTTAAAAATGGGAACAATGATTTGAATCAATTTTAAAAAAAATCAATATCAATCTTTATAAACTGATATATTTATTATGAATATTACATAAAATTAAGTTTTTTTGTGAATTTAATAGTGTAATAAATATTTCATTATTAATGTTAGAGACAATCCACAACAAAAAATATTATTTAAAATTTATCTAAATAAATTTCTTTAAATATTAAATATAAATAATATACGTTAATATACTACTAATAAATTCCACTATAAATTTTTAATGGAAAATTTCTCTAAAATATTCAAAACAAAAAATGTAAAATAATATTGAATAATATCCTCATTAAATTAAAATTATAAATACCACTAAAAATTTACACATGATAAAATACCGCTGAAAATCGGTTGAAAAATACCATAAAAAATCTTGTTATATATTTTATATTAAGAAATTTAAAATCCAAAATCCCAATAATAAATTTCATTGAAAAATAAATTGAAAAAATATAATTAAAAATAATAGTGGAAAATCTCACAATAATTTCATTGATCAATAATCCAATGTAATTTTTTTGAAAAATTCATTGAAAAAGGAAAAATAGTATACAAGAAAATTTCAAAAAATATTTACAGTGGAAAATTAATATATAAATTTTTAGTCAAAAATTCCAATAGAAAAATTCAATGAAAATACTAGAGACATTTTCAAACAAAATTTATAAATAAATATTCAACTCAAAAAAATATTTACATATAAAAACATAGTAATATTTATGAAATTTATAAAATAATAATTTATTTAATTCAAAAGTAATTATTACTCATTTCAAAAAGATTATGTGCCATGTAATATATAATTGTCTGAAAATTGTTTATTTTGTCCAATGACTAAAAAGTTTTATTTGATAATATTGACATTAGTTTTTAAAAAAATGAATAGACACACATCTTTATAAACATAGAAAATATTATTTTTTTTAAAAAAATATAGTTTTTTATTTATTATGAATTTAGAAAAATTTCTTTTCCGTTTATAAATATACTTATTTTTAAAATACAATAAATATTAATTAGAAATTTTCAATTAATTAAAAAATTAAATTTTTTTGAAATATTATGGAAGTTAATACGTTTTTTACTAGGACAAGAGTCATATGAACTGTTATAGTATATTGCCAAAGTTTAACTTCCTTTGATTAAAAGAAAACTCACGTGATAAAAATTCTTACAATGAAATGTATTATAAAGACAAAAACCTATGAAGATTAGTATTTTTTGAATAGTTAATTAAAATTTTTAAGAAGTTATTACTAATACAGTATTCTGAGAAAGGTACACACTTGACTTTTGATTTTTCAAAAGAAGTCTTTCCGAATAAGGATAAGGTTAATTATATAGAATTTATATTTCTATGAAAACAAATAGTTCCAAGGTAGAGCCAAGTTACAGTATACAAAAACATATTTATTTGAAATTTTTTAGGACAATTATAAGAATAGTATGTCTTCATGTCATGACTCATCCCCTGGGGCCAATGTCGTGACTACCCCAATTCCGCCTTCCATAGGCCAGAGGCTGGAGACTAGCACCGAAGAAGTATTCCCTAAAACTGGGAAGGAATTTCCTTTATAACCTATAACACAGACAACCAAGCACAAAGAATGATACGAACTCAAGTAAACTAAATAGTAAATAGAGTGAGAATAGTTAGTAAAATGGGCCAGAATACAAGCCCAACTGGAAAGTACAAGAAACTGAAAGTACAAGTAAACTAGAAAATATCCTGCAATAAACTACCAAGGATCCTACCTGAAGGGTAGGTACAGCTCTCGAATGGTCGTCTTTGCGGTACGCCTGGTCTAAGGTCCACCTCCGAGCAACCTCCAGTCTCGGTACTCTCATCCTCTATCAGCACTGTTCATCGTCTGCACCCAACACAATGATCTACGGGCATAGCCCATGTAGGGGTGAGTATAAAGATTCTGAATAGGGACCGTGAGACCCCCAAGGTATCACAAAATCCACAAAGGATAATCCACAAAGCATGAAATAATCTGACAACCCACGATAGATATATTCCCATACATATACCAAAGTTATCATGTATAACCATCTCAATCATGAGGAATCACAGAGTCCCACTCAAAAGCACAAAGCTCAACTATTCCAAAAAATAAGGAATACCGCGAAGGTAAGTACCACATAGTTTTACCACACATTAGAATACCACCAAGGTATTTTGATAAAGGAAAGTATCGCTCAGGTATGAACTTCGCTCACACCAGGTTTAATATAGGTACAGTAGTAGAGATGATTAGATGTAACTACTGAGTCATCTTAATCTGTTAATAGGCAGACCCATGAAGGATCACAAATCATCATCAGACCCACATAGGAACTCTAGGTGAAGACCCACACAGGATCGCTCTATGCTGACCCACATAGGATCGCTCGGTGCTGACCCACATAGGATCGCTCGGTGCTAACCCACACAGGATCTCTAGGTGCTGACCAACATAGGATCGCTAGGTCCTAACCCACACAGGATCACTCGGGTAGTCCCACATGTAATCCTAGAGTGGTTCCATGTGGGACCCTCAATCACAGACCCATGAATGATCTCTTCCTCAAGTCACAACCAACTACTGGGATCCCGCACTAAGAGTGCTCATCTCCAGGAGGGTATCCTCCTCAAGAAACTGGTCGATAATCCAACTTCAACAACTTCCCAAGAAGAATTATCCCAAAGTACCGCCACATCATAGGGGTCTCAACGCAATAGACAGAGCATCAATCGGACGCCCGATATGTAAGTTATTAGCCTTTTAGTCCCGAGGGCCTGGTTGGATTTGTGCTCAATCCAACCCAACCATTACCCAACTTTATCAAAATCTTCAGTGGGGTATACGAAAGGAAATTTATCACTCCAAGGTTTCCAGAGCCTCTAACGGTTTGTCAAATGGATGCTTGGTGCCAATGATATGGCCGAAAGTATGTAAATGTGTCGAAGTGGGTACGGGTTCGGCCCAACCCGGTCGGACCTACTCGGCTCGACCCATTGGTCCGGCCCAGCCCGCACAGGGAGACCTAGCCTGTGCAATGTCCTGCAAGGCGGAATAGGCCACAGTGCGGCGTGAAGCCGCGAGGGCAGCAAGGTCGTGGGGCGGCAGAGGCCGCGGAGCGGCGCGAGCCCGCGAGGGTGGCGAGGCCGCAGGGTGGCTCGGAGGCCCGCAAGGTGGTGAGCCTGTGGGGCATCATAGAGGATCGCATGTGCCGGAGGCATTAGACACCACGGGGCTGCGAGACAGTGAGGTCATGGGCAACGGTGGCCGCGGATGGCGGATGTCGCAGGCAGTGCGGGGCCGCGGGACGACAAGGTAGAGGGGCGACGCCGGTCGCGGATGGCAGAGGCCGAGGGCAGGAGTGGTCGCGGATGGTGAGGGTTGTAGACGGCGGAGGTCGCGGGTGGCGCCACCCACGTGCGGTGTGGGGCCACTGGATGCCAGAGGTCACGGGAGGCAGTGACCGCGGACGGTCGAGGCCTCGGGGCAGCGCTGTTGCATCGTCCCCTTCTTCAGGGCCGGTGGTGGTGTCGGCCGCCATTCTCGAGTTCCACCGATGCCAAATGATGACACCAGTCATCATCACCATCACGAAGAGCACAATAATAAAGAAGAACGGCAGAGGGGTTGGTCCATGTTTGTTTGTCCTGCACCCTCTGTGTTAGGGCGGTATCAAGCGGCTCAAAAATCAAGAATAAAGAACATAAAACTCTACAATTTCATACAAATCGTGGATCGACTCATTTTGGTTGATCAACATTCACCAAGATTTCCAAGAAAGAGGAATTTAATGTCAAAATTTCAAGATTTCAATAACAACCCCTACCTCAATTGTTCGTTGACGTTTGCACGAGAAATAAGTCGAAGAATGTGGGGGGTGGGGTGCCAACGATCACTTCTTCCGAAACCACGCTTCGATGATGGGATTGAGTGTCTCCTCTTCCCTGATTTATCAAGAGCGTTCTTCGATGGTGTTCTTCATTGGAAAACTTTCTCCCACCAAGGAACTTCTTTTCCGATCAAAAATCCTCTTAAACAAAGAGGTGTCGATGTAATTAAATTTAGTAGATTAATTATGTTGGCACGTTGGCATAATTAATTTTCCCAATTAATTAATGGTGTTGGAATCATTCAAAGTTGGGGAGAGTCCATGGGTTATCTCTCATTTAGAGAGAGTTCAAGAGACTCCCCCACATTTAAGTGGGAATTTCAAAGGGTCGGGTGGTCCCCTCCATTAAATTCAAAATTGGGGGTTTTAATCTCAGGTGGTCCCCAAGAGCATAACCCATGTCGAGTTTTTAGTTCAGGTGATCCCCACCTAGGAAACATCCACATGGGATGTAACAAAAATAAAATAAAAGTTTATTTTATTTTATTTCCATTCCCATGAAAAACCCAAATACTAACTTTCACCCTCGACCAACTGTCGTCGAGGTGAAAGTCTCCTTAAGCGAATATCGGCGTTGCGAGTTCAACGGTTTCCTCAGATTTTAATTTTGAGAACCAGTTCAAAAGTTACAAAAAACCGCTCCCACGTTTACTAAACTTACATGAAAAATAGTTTAGAAATTCATTTCAGGCACACTGGGCCTCAGAATCACGTGCTGTCAATTTTTGCAGACATGTAAAAATCCCAAATATTTAAAAAAATAAATTACATGGTATTTCTAGGTCTTTAAATTATCCCCACCTCATGGATTTGAATCCTTATAAGACACAACTCAAAACAAGGAAAAAAAGTGGGGGTACTAAGCCCAAATCTGAGCCTCCTGCTCCCATGTGATCTCCTGAAGGTTCATGTGCTGCCAACGAACGCGCACCAGAGGTATCAATAAACCATGAAATACATAATCTTGCGGATCCTCAATCTCAACTAGAACATTCGTAAAATTCTCTCCATCATCGATGTCCAGCTCTCCATGGTTGATGACATGGGAGGGGTCATGCACGCATCTCCTCAACTGGGATATGTGGAAGACGTCGTGCACCCGATGCAACTGAGGTAGAAGATCTAAGTGGTAAGCCACCTCTACAACTCTACTAAGGACTTGAAAGGGTCTGATGAACCTCAGAGATAACTTTCCGCCTCGGCCAAATCTCTGCAAACCTCATCAAGGTGAGACCCATAGAAAGATGTGGTCAACATCCTCAAACTCTAGTGGTCTGTGTCTCCTGTCTTCATACTACATATTCCTATTCTGTGCAGTCTTCATCCTCTCCTAGATGATCTACACCTTCCCTGTGGTAACCCGAACCATCTCTGGTCTCATGAGTGCTGACTCCCCTGGGTCAGTCCAGCACAAAGGTGATCTGTAAGGTCGCCCATACAATGCATCAAAAAGGTGTCATCCCAATGGTAGAGTGATAGATGTTGTTTTATGAAAACTCCACTAAAGTAAGGTGATCCTTCCAGCTGAGAATGAAGTTGAGGACTCAAGCATGCAACATGTCCTCAAGGGTATGAATGGTTCTCTCAGTTTGACCATCTTTCTAAGGATAGAAGGTGGTTCTCAAATGAAGATGCATCTCAAAAGCCTCCTGAAACCCCTTCCATAGCCGGTAAGTTAAACATGTATCACGATCATAGACAATATTCAAGGGTACTCTATATAGCCGCACAATCTTCTAAACATAGAGGCACCCCAAGCTCTCTACTGAACCCTGCTCTTTGATCGGTAGGAAGTGGGCTGACATGGTGAGTCAGTGGAAGATCACCCAAATTGAGTTATGACCCCTGAATGTACGTGGAAGTCCTGTCATGATGTCCATGGATATCCCATCCCACTTCTACTCTGGGACCTCTAAAGGCTGAACCAAGCCTGCTGGTACCAGATGCTCCGCCTTCAATTGCTGGCAAGTGGGGAACTGAGAGATTAACTATGCTACTACTTTCTTCATTCCCAGCCACCAGTGCTATCGTCAGATATCCTGATACATATTTGCCACTCTTGGATGTACCGCTATAGGGGATGTGTGGAACTCCCTCATCACTTCCTCCTGAAGAGACACTGGTACCATGGTACATCCTCTGAAGAGGATAACATGCTCTCTACCTTCAGAAAATCAATCAGGTTCATGTCCTGTGGATATCTAAACATGTCGTGTCTCGTAGTCAGTGTCCCCACATTGCGCCTCCCTGACTCTCTAAAGAACTGGGGGAGTAAATGTATAAGATTGAAGAAAATTTTCTCCATCACTATCCACAACGGAGATTTGCAAAGCGGCCAGCTACTCTGTCGCCTCACCTAGCAGTTGTATACTAAATCTTCTACCAAGTGCATCTACTACAACGTTCCCCTTCCTAGGTGTATAGACTATCTCAAAGTCATAGTCCTGGAGGAACTCAAGCCAACGTCGTTGTCTCAGGTTCAGGTTCTTCTTAGAGAAGATATACCTGAGACTCTTATGATCAGAGTACACTGTAAAACTCTCACCCATCAAGTAATGTCGCCTCATATTCAAGGTGAAGAGAACTACTGCTAACTCCAGGTCATGGGTAGCGTAGTTCTACTCATGTTATCTTAGCTGTTGAGAACCATACACTAATACAAAAATGGTCTTTATCAGCGCTCAAAACGAGCTTTATCAGTGCTAAAAAAGCATGGTAAAGCTAAGCAATAATAAAGGGGTACTTTATCAGTGCTAAAAAAGTTCTAATAAAGGGGGACATTATCAGCGCTAAAAAGGCACTGATAAAAAAACCCTTTATCAACACTAAAAAAATCACTGATAAATGTGTGGTTTATCATCACTCTTTTAGCAGTGATAAACTGATCCTTTATCAGTGTTTTTTTAGCGCGGATAAAGGTGGAGTTTATCAGTGCTTTTTTAGCGCTGATAAATGCCATGTCTGTTGCTACAAAAAATTCCACAGCAGCACACCCAAACAACACCTGCAAAAAATTCAGCATCTCAATAAGTATACCCATACAAAATCAACACATAAATCATAAGCTAATTACACCAGTTATACCCATACAACAAGCATACCCATACACCATTAACATATAATTCATAAGTTAATTAAGTTCATAAAGAATTAAATTCAGAATTTAGGGGGTTGGGGGCTGTTCAGGGGTTTGGGGTGGCTGTCCAAGGGGGGTAGTGGGTGTCCGGGGCGATGGGGGTGTCCGGGGGGAATGGGGTGTCCAGGGGGTGGGGGCGGTCCAGGAGGTTGGGGGGTTGTACAAGGAGGGTGGGGTGTCCTGGGGGTGGAGGGTGTACAGCTGGGGGGGCTGTCCATGGGGGTGTCCAGGGGGGTGGGCTGGTGTCCATGGTGTCAGGGGGGGATTTCTAGGGGTGGGGGTGTCCGGGGGGTGGGGGCGGTACGGGGGGTTGGTGGGTCTATCCAAAGGGGGTAGGGTGGTGTCCAGGAGGGTGGTATGGGGGTGTCTGGGAGGATAGGGGTGTCCAGGGGGGTGGGGGTGTCCAGGGGGTGGGGGCGGTCCAGGAGGTTGGGGGGTTGTCCAAGGGGGTGGGGTGGTGTCTAAGGAGGGGGTTGTCCAGGTGTGTGTGTGGGGGGGGGGGGGGGGTTGTCTATGGGGTGTCTAGGGGGTGGGCTGGTGTCCAGTGTGTCAGGGGGCTTTCCAGGGGGTTGGTGGGCTGTCCAAGGGGAGTGGGATGGTGTCTAGGAGGGTGGAGGTGGTCATCCATGGGTGGGAGCGTCCAGGGGTGGGGGTATCCAGGTGGTGGGGTGGTGTCTTGGAGGGGTGTGGGTGTCGTCCAGGGGGTGGTGGTTGTCCAGGGGTGGGGGTGTCCGGGGGGTGGGTTGGGGATGCTGTCCGAAGTGGGGGGCTGTCCATGGGCGTGTCCAGGGGGTTGAGGGGAATTTCTAGGGGTGGGGGTGTCCAGAGTGGTGGGGGTGTCCAGGTCGTAAGTTAGTTGTTGTTTTCACTTCAAATTGTGTCCATTTTAAACAAAAGAGATACACTTTGAGAGATATCGGCCACATTGTGCCTCGTATTGAGACGGGGTTGACTCGCACACGTCACAAAGGACCCATGGATAATTCTATGATAGGATCAAGACAATTTTAATGTGTTTGGTCGGATATTCATAGGTTAGTTTTTGTTTTCACTTAAAATTGTGTTCATTTTAAACAAAATAGAGACACTTTGAGTGATAACGGCCACACCAGGCCTTGGATTGAGGCGGGGTTGACTCGTACATGTTGAAAAGGACCCATGTATCGTTCTACTATAGTATCAACACAATCCAAATGTGTTTGGTTGGATTTCTGTACGTCAGTTGTTCTTTTCACTTAAAATTGTGTCCGTTTTAAACAAACGAGAGACCCTTTGAGTGATACCAGCCACATTGTGCCTCGGATTGAAGTTGGGTTGACTCATACACGTTGAAAATGACCCATGGATCATTCTCCTATAATATCAACACAATCCAAATGTTTTTCATCATATTTTCATAGGTCAGTTGTTGTTATCACTTAAAACTATGTCCATCTTAAACAAAAGAGAGACACTTTGAGAGATATCGGTCACATCGTGCCTCAGATTGAGGCAGGGTTGACTATTAAATGTCACAAAAGACCCATGGATCATTCTTATAATGGATCAAGACAATCCTAATGCGTTTGGTCAGATTTTCTTAGGTCAGTAGTTGTTTTCACTTAAAATTGTGTCCATTTTGAAACATAATAGAGACACTTTGAGTGATACCGACCACACAAGGCCTTAGATTAAGCTGGAGTTGACTCGTACACATCTCAAAGGACCCATGAATTGTTATCATAAAAGATAAATACAATAAAAATGTGTTTGGTTGGATTTATGTACGTCAGTTGTTGTTTTCACTTAGAATTGTGTCCATTTTAAACAAAAGAGAAACACTTTGAGTGATACCGGCAACACCGTGACTGGGATTGAAGATGTGTTGACTCAAACACATTTCAATGGAACCATTGATCATTCTCGTATAAGATCAAGACATTCCGAATGAGTTTTGTTTGATTTCCATACGTCATTTGTTGTTTTCACTTGAAATTGGGTTCATTTTAAACAAACGAGCGGCCCTTTGAGTGATACAAGCCACAATGTGCCTTGGATTGAGTCCAGGTTGACTCGTACACATCACAAAGGACTCATGTATCATTCTCCTATAAGATCAAGACAATCTGAATGCGTCTGGTTGGATTTTGTAGGTAAGTTGTTTTTTTAAGAAGGTGGTGACATGAATTGGTTTCCCAGTTCATGTCCCCAAATGAATTTATTAAAAACAAAAGGTTACAATACAATCTCGAGGTGTAAATAGCTTACACCAATAGGGAGTTAAAGGGATAACAAGTAAAAAGGACCAATAAAACCAAAATCAATATTTGAAGCACATGTGGTCACCAGAGAAGTAGCAGAGCCTTCCTTCAAACATTGTGTTGATTATCCAGATCCGGCCTTCACTTTCTCCAAGTCTGAAACTTCATGAGGATAGACAAAATTTGGGTGAAAAGCACTGCATCCTGTCAGTTCCTAAAGCTCCATCATCAATAGCATGATAGGCATAGAAGCTGTTCTCCTTCAGTCTTGTGTGAGGCAAGTGCAGGAAGAGAGAATTAAGCAGGGATTTAATTACTCCAGTGATTTCTTTTTGACCCATTCCATTCTGCCTGCATCATTTTCACTTAAATTTGTGTCCATTTTAAACAAAAGAGATACACATTGAGTGATACCTGCAACAATGGGCCTCGAATTGAGGTGGGGAAGACTCATACATGTTGAAAAGGACCCATGGATCATTATCCTATATGATCAAGACAACTTGAATGCGTTTGGTTGGATTTTCGTAGGTCAATTGTCCTTTTCACTTAAAATTGTGTCCATTTTAAACAAAAGAGAGAGACTTTGAGTGATACAGGACACACCGGGCCTCAAATTGAGGCAGGGTTGACTCATACATGTCACTAAGGGCCCATGGATCGTTTTACTATAAGATCAACACAATCAGAATGATTTTGGTCTGATTTCCATACATCAGTTGTTGGTTTCACTTAAAATTGTGTCCATTTTAAACAAACAAGACACCCTTTGAGTGATAGCGGCCACACCATGCCTCAGATTGGGGCCACGTTGACTTTTACATGTCTCAAAGTACCAATGGAACTTTATACTATAGTATAAACACAATATGAAAGCATTTGGTCAGATTTCCATACGTTAGTTGCTGTTTTCACTTAAAATCGTGTGCATTTTAAACAAAAGAGAGACACTTTGAGTGATACCGGCAACACCGTGCCTCGGATTGAGGCGGTGTTTACTCATAAACATAAAAAATAAACCATGGATAATTCTAATAAATGATCAATACAATCTGAAGGGGTTTAGTCAGATTTTCGTATGTCATTTTTTGTTTTCACTTAAAATTGTGTCCATTTTAAACAAACGAGAGACACTTTGAGTGATACCGGCTACACCATGCCCGGATTGACGCCGGGTTGACTCGTACACATCCCGGAGGACCCATGGATCTTTCTATTAAATGATAAATGCAATATGAATGTGTTTGGTTGGATTTCCGTAGGTCAGTTGTTGTTTTCAATTCAAATTGTGTCCATTTTAAACAAAAGAGAGACACTTTGAGTGATACTGGGCACACTGTGCCTTGAATTGAGTCAAGGTTGACTCATACATGTTTAAAATGGCCCATGGATCTTTCTCCTATAGGATCAAGATAGTCCAAATTCGTTTGGTCATATTTTTATAGGTCAGTTGTTTTTCTCACTAAAAATCGTGTTCATTTTAAACAAAAGAGAGACACTTTGAGTGATAATGGCCACACCGGGCCTCGGATTGAGACAAGGTTGACACATACACATCAAAAAGAACCCATGGATCGTTATAATATGGGATCAACACAATCGGAATGTGTTTGGTCATATTTCCATACGTCAGTTGTTGTTTTCACTTAAAATTGTGTCCATTTTAAACAAATGAGAGACACTTTGAGTGATACCAGCCACAATGTGCTTCGGATTGAGGACGGATTGACTCTTACACATCTAAAAGGACCCATGTATCATTATACTATAGGATAAACACAATCTGAAAGCATTTGGTCAGATTTCCATAGGTCAGTTGTTGTTTTCACTTCAAATTGTTTCCATTTTAAACAAAAGAGAGACACTTTGAGTGATACCGGCCACACCGTGCCTCGGATTGAAGCAGGGTTGACTCGTGCATGTCATAAAGGACCCATGGATCATTATCCTATAGGATCAAGACAATCTGAATGCATTTGGTTGGATTTTCATAGGTCAGTTGTTGTTTTCATTTAAAATTGTGTTCATTTTAAACAAAAGATTAACACTTTGAGTGATAACGGCTACACCGGGCCTTGGATTGAGGCGGGGTTTACTCGTACACATACCAAAGGACCCATGGGTAATTATCATATAGGACAAACAAATCTGAATGCATTTGGTCAGATTTCCATACAACAGTTATTATTTTCACTTAAAATTGTGTCCATTTTAAACAAACGAGAGACCCTTTGGGTGATATCGGCCACACCGTGCCTCATACTGAGTCTAGGTTTACTATTACACATCTCCAAGGACCCATGGATCATTATCCTTTAGTATCAGCACAATCCGAATGAGTTTGGTCGGATTTATGTAGGTCGGTTGTTGTTTTCACTTAAAAGTGTGTCCATTTTAAACAAAAGAGAGACACTTTGAGTGATATCGGTCACACCATGCCTCCGATTAAGGTGGGGTTGACTCGTACATGTCAAAAAGGACCCATGTATCATTATCTTATATGATCAAGACAATCATAATGTGTTTGGTTGGATTTTCATAGGTCAGTTGTTGTTTTCACTTAAAATTGTGTTCATTTTAAACAAAAGAGAGACACTTTGAGTGATACTGGCCACACCATGCCTCATATTGAGGTGGGGTTGACTGTTACATGTCTTAAAGGACTCATATATCGTTCTCATAAATGATCAGGTCAATATGAATGTGTTTGGTCGGATTTTCATAGGTCAGTTGTTGTTTTCACTTAAAATTGTGTCCATTTTAAACAACAGAGAGACACTTTGAGTGATACCGGCCACACCAGGTCTCAGATTGATGCAGGATTGACTCATACACGTCGAAAATGGATCATGTATTGTTATATTATTGGATCAACACAATCCTAATGTGTTTGTTCAGATTTCCATAGGTTATTTGTTGTTTTCACTTAAAATCGTGTCCATTTTAAACAAACGAGAGACCCTTTGAGTGATACCAGCCGCTCTGTGCCTCCGATTTAGACCTATTTGACTCGTACAAGTCCCAAAGGACCCATGGATAGTTATCATAAAGGATCAATACAATAAGAAGGATTTTGGTTAGATTTCTCGAGGTCAGTTGTTGTTTTCACGTAAAATTGTGCTCATTTTAAACAAAAGAGAGACACTTTGAGTGATACCAGCCACATCGGGCCTGATATTGAGGTGGGGTTGACTTGTACATGTCCCCAACACACCCATGTGTCATTATTCTAAAGTATCAACATAATCCAAATGCGTTTATAGGGATTTCTGTATGCCTGTTTTTGTTTTCAATTAAAAATATGTTCATTTTAAACAAAAGAGAGACACTTTGAGTGATACCAGCCACACCGTGCCTCAGATTGAGGCGGGGATAACTCTTACAAGTCACAAAAGTCCAATGGATCATTATCATAAAGGATCAAGACAATCTGAAGGTTTTGGTTGGATTTTCATTTGTCAGTTGTTGTTTAAACTTAAAATTGTGTCCATTTTAAACAAACGAGAGACCTTTTGAGTGATATCGGCTACACCGTGCCTTATATTGGGGCCAGGATGACTCGTACATGTCAAAAAGGACCGATGGATCATTTTACTATAGGATCAAGACAGTCCGAATGCGTTTGGTTTGATTTCATAGGTCAGTTGTTGTTTTCACTTAAAATCGTGACCATTTTAAACAAAAGAGAGACACTTTGAGTGATTTCGGAAACACCGTGCCTCGGATTGAGGTGGAGTTGATTAGTACATGTCTAAATGGACCCATGGATCGTTCTCCTATAAGATAAAGACAATATGAATGTGTTTGGTGAGATTTTTGTAGGTCAGTTGTTGTTTCCACTTAAAATTGTGTTCATTTTAAACAAAAGAGAGACAATTTGAGTGATACCGGTCACACCGTGCCTAAGATTGAGCCAGGGTTGACTCATACATGTCTCAAAGGACCCATGGATTGTTCTAATAAAGGATCAAGACAATCTGAATGCATTTGGTCAGATTTTTGTAGGTCAGTTTTTGTTTTCACTTAAAATTGTGTCCATTTTAAACAAAAGAGAGACACTTTGAGTGATATCGGCCACACTGTACCTCATATTGAGGCATGGTTGACTCGTACACGTCACAAAGGACTCATGGATCTTTCTCCTAAAATATAAACTCAGTCTGGATGCGTTTGGTCATATTTGTGTACGTCAGTTGTTGTTTTCACTTAAAATTTTGTCCATTTTAAACAAACGAGAGACCCATTGAGTGATACCGGTCACAAAGTACCTCAGATTGAGGTCAGGTTGACTTTTAAAAGCCTCAATGGACCCATGGATTATTCTCCTATAGGATCAATACAATCCTAATGAGTTTGGTAGTATTTCCATACATGATTTGTTGTTTTCAGTTAAAATTGTGTCCATTTTAAACAAACGAGCGACCCTTTGAGTGATACCGGCCACACAGTGCCTCAGATTGAGTCTATGTTGACATTTACACTTCTCAAAGGACCCATGGATCGTTCTCATAAAGGATAAATACAATCCTAATTCATTTGTTCGGATTTATATAGGTCAGTTTTTGTTTTTCACTTAAAATTGTGTCAATTTTAAATAAAATAGAGACACTTTTAGTGATACCACCCACACCGGGCCTCGGATTGAGGCGGCGTTGAATCATACATGTCCCCAACACATCCATAGATCATTATATTAAAGTATAAACACAATTAAAATGCATTTTTTCATATTTCCATATGTTAGTTGTTGTTTTCACTTAAAAATCTGTTCATTTTAAACAAAAGAGAGACACTTTGAGAGGTTCATCATTCTTGCATGTTTATAGTGCATATCATCTGCTAAAATGGGAAAATAACTCATTAGAGAAAGAATGTTTTATTTAATAACAATTAAAATTTTCCTACAAACATTTACATACAACAATGTTTCATCTTTTGATCCCCTTACCCCCTCTCAAAAATGACCACCAATTGTACACGTCCCCAAGTCAGATCTTCATGCTATTTGTGTACAATCTGTCATCAGGTATGTGGGCTACTTATTTTTAAAAAAAATCTATATCATCTTGTGATTATGAGGCTTTTCAGAAATCAGAGTAGTACTGCAAAATATAAAAATAAATAATTAATAAATAAATTAAATGAACTAGTAGTTGTTTTTGAAAATACCTCTTTAGGTATACTAGTTTATTGATGAAAAATGATCCATTTCATAAATTTACAAACATAATAACCATAATCATTATCTTTTTTTTGGAAACTGCAAAAAAAATTATTCATTAGGAGAATAAGTAACTTGTGTTGAGATGTGTTTGGATAGTGATATTTTATTATATATACCCTAAGATTTGTCCAGATGTAGTACTTTCTTGCCTCCTTATGCTTAGCCCCTGTCCTTATTCCTTTTTTTATATGATAATGATACACCAAATTATCATAATAGAATCCTCAGTAAAAGAAAATATAAATTATATTACTTGATGTTTAGACCTAAAACGTAGGATGTAGTGTCTTACAAATTCACAAACATCATCATGTGTGGGCAGTTTGATGGATATCCTTACTTTGAATCCTGAAAATATATCTTTGGAGTATCCAAGTTCACCGAAATTATCATCCACTGTTGGCTAAAAGAATAAAAAAGAATAAGTAATAAAAGAAGTGAAAATATAATTGATATTTTTTAATCGTAGAGTTTTACCCCTGTATGGTTGGTATTAGGAAGAGTCTGTCATCTGTAATCTTGCTTTCAAATGTTTTCAGCAAACTATTCACTATTTCATTATTTTTTGATGGATCTAATTTCGTTAGATGTATTGATGTGGTATGAGGACTAATGAGTCCGAATTTTGGATCTTGGGAAAATTCCTTCAACTGTTTTTTATATATACGTCTGTTAACAATATAAAATGCATTTAGTCATATTTTTCACATTAGAACACCTTTTAGAAAATAAATTCATGAAAACATACCTCAAATATATATTTACAACTGTGATGCCTAGCCAACCGTTTTCAAGGATCTCATTTACATTTTCAGCAGAAAAAAAAATCTTGACTTTCCGCTCCGTGTATATTCTTTTCGAAAACCATTATATGACTACTACCACCTCTTATCTTCGTATCCTCATGATTATTCAATTCTAGTAAATGTGCATTGAGAATAGGTGGTGTTATTGTGCTTTCAGTAGCTCCTTGGGATCATTTGGTCAATCCTTTACATGGTTTTGAGCCGACGTTTTTCACACCCTTCCCTTTCTCCATCTATAATAACATTCATTGGTTCAGACCCTTTTTTCATTAATTTTTAAAGGTTTATCTTGAAACAAAAGTAAATATATAAGGCCCCAGCCTTAAACCTTACTTAATCTTGAGTTATTACAAGATTACACGTTGAGGATCTTTTCGGGTTTAGAGTTTTAGAGAATTAGATCATAAGACTTGCATTACATTCCACATATAAACAAAGTGGTTACATAAAGATAGTATTCTTCATTCCCATCAATGGAACACACATTTAAAATAAAACATGGATTAATTCTTGACACATCCTTGACTCTATCATCTTATCATGTACCTTTCCCTTGACCTGTGAAAAACATTTCAAAAACTTGGGATGAGCATAAAAACTCAGTATGGGTTATAAAAACATGGAAAGGAAACATGGGTACATACATACATAAGAGTGAAATCATACTTTACCCATAAAACATAATCACTTTAACATACCTCATAAAATCATGAATAAATCATAGAAATCATAAGACATAAAGGTAACTTGAGGCATTCATAACATTCTTACGTAGGGAGTAACCCTCTTGGTTACGTTTGGAATACCCATCACAGTATATTCCCTAAAAATCTCTTCGGAGAAACCTTAATGTTTCACTCCTTCGCGTTACCCAATGCATTGGAGAGCTATAACGGGCTCACCCGCCCTTAGTTTATCACGGAACCACCCGTCTTCATAATAATGCCCAAGAACCATAACATAATCATATCACATAAAACATGCATAAAGGAAACATAACATTTCCGCATTTCAATCACGAGATATCAATACAACACATTGATATAATAAAAACATTATGAAAACCATTTTCAATACCAAAGTAAAACATGGTATTTATTTTTCTTTTTAAAAAAAAGGTATGGCTTGTAGAGGAAGCCGAAACTCAAATAACGGTTACGACGGCGGAGAAGTCATTGTCGCCGCATACGTACGACAAAAACATTCCCTTTTGTCGTTTAGTAAACGCTTCGTATAAAAAAGATTCCTTTTGAGTAAACGTAAAAGTCAAAGGGGTTTATACACCGTATAAAAGAAAGTTGTGTATAAAATAAAATATGCCTCAACGAAAGGAGATTGAGACGAAGTCCCATACAAAGATAATTTTTAAAATAAAATAGATACATTATGTGTATTCACTATAAGTACACATAAATAAAGTACAAATACAAGATACGACATAATAATATAATGACATAATTTGAAAGTAGGAGATTAACCCAAAGAATGGAAATTGGGTTAAGAAGTTCCCATACCTCGTATCTGACTTGACCCGACCGTTCTTTAAACTCCTGAATAATAAACTTTAGTTAATCTCTACTTTATTATGAATCTTTTCCAAGTTCATTATTCCTTTTATACCATGTTATGAACATCATGTAATCATTTAAGTTAATAATGTTCATTTTGTCGGTATTTGGTTCTTAAGTCAAAAATAGACTTCTTACACTTACATGTTGTTAATTTGGTCAATGTTTCATTATATCCAGAATGGTATTCATGATGTAGATATCATATATTTCATATATATCCAGTACATACATGTATTTAAAATATTACATAATCATTTAGAGGTAAGAAATGAAATGCACCGTTCATGGAGACGGTAAGCCGTACGTACGCATGAACGCTACTTTCATTTCTTTGTCATATTAACGGAATTAAAACTAAATGAGACTTATGTATATTTTAATTCCAGAATTATATTCATCATTTAGATATATCATTAATTTTATATATCCATTATATACATGTACTTTTAATAGTACATTACATTTGGGGATAAGAAATGAAATGCACCGTTCATGGAGACGGTAGTCCGTACGTACGCATGAACGCTACTTTCATTTCTATCTCATACTTTAATGGAAATAAATGATAATGATATATATAGGTATATTATAATTCCAGTATAACATCATATATAATAACTTTAAATCCATCCTTTACACGTCCCACATATGGCATTAACGAATCACATCACTTTGAGGGGGCGGTAGTCCGCACTTCCTTAAGTGAAGATATCGCGTATACCCATAATGGAAGCCATAAAGGTAAGACACAAATGAAAAATACAGAAGCATAAGTAAAACATAAACATATTACATATCATATATAAAAATAGTGACATCATAATGGCCACCTTTGAAGGTGTTAAATGAGTATTGAACAATCATCGTTTCGGGAGGCAGAATTTCGCCATCCACGGAAACCGTATGTTCTTTAACCATTTGATGTAGTTGTGTGGAAGTGTAACTCAAATAAATCTTATAACAACATCCTAGTATATTGAAGATACTGGTGTTGTTACAAAAGAAGTAAATAAAAAGAGTTTAGGGGGTTGGAGAAGCAAAATAAAACAAATGAATATTAGAGAATGAATTACCTTAAAAAGTGTAACTCCTTTTGGTTTGAGCCTAAAGGCTTCCTTTGAAAGGATTCTGCCCAAAGGGAATCCTCTAGGATGAGGAGAGGGATGTGGAGAGAGCAAATGGGCAGGGGTTGGCCGAGCCAAAGGCTTGAAGAGTGTGTGAAATAAGGTGGAGGTGGGGGCCTTTTATAAGAGGAGAGGAGGGGCACTTTTGGAAAGTAAAGAAATATAACTTTGTTTGAAAATGTTTTTCGGTTTTAAAAGGTCCCACATTGATAGAATTCGTGGATAAGGTGATAAGGATTCGAAATCCACTCATCTAATTGGTTTTGGCCATGTGTAGGTTTTAGATTTTACATTATCTTTCCATTTTATTTTAATCGTTAAATAATGATGTCATCACTGCATCATTATTATGTCGTAAATAATTTAATTTATTTAATGTCTAAAAATTATAAAAAAAATACTATGATATAGGAAATCTTTTTAGCTTTCCAATGACTATTTATAATCAAAATTTGGGCTTGTATAACCCCACTTAAAAATTGTTTTCGCAAAACATATTATGTTTGTGTCACTTTCACTTTAACATTAAATAAAAATATATTATTGTCATTTTCCAACTAAAGTGGATACATGGGGTCCCCAAGTTAGGCCATGGCTTGTCTTGGTCGGCCATGACACAACCAATGAGGTTGGGACATGTGTCTAGGTCATTTTATATTATTAAAGTATTATTTATACCATAAACTACACTAATTACCACTAATCGCGATTAAAAACTTAATAAGTTACTATTCACCAAAAAATTATTATAATCTCATTGAACCACATTTTACTTCTTAATGACAACCATGTATGTCGGATTTTCAAAATTCAATACACATTAGTGGTAAACTTTCATTTAACAGAAAAATCAGTTTGCTTGATTACCACTTAGTGGTTTCACTATTCATCAAAAATTGAAGTTTTTCAGAAAATTACCAAAAATTCACCCTAAGCTATATTTGATATTCCGAATTCAAAAATGAAGTCTATTTTACAAAATTCAAATCATATAAGTCACATTAATTAATTTAATAATTAATTCCCGCTGCCAGAGCAAATAGCGTGTTTTTACAAAACAATAAGTATCAAAAGATTGACACCAGTTTAAGTCTAATTTCAAATCGAAATTGATTCCAATGACCACCATTGGATAAAATGGTAAAAATATATTCTAATTTCACTTTAAAACCAATTCAAAAGATAATTTAATCATATAAATAAATTAGATCAAAAAGAGGTTTTGAATTAAAATGCAACATTTTACACTATTCATAAAAAAAATGAACTTTATCAGAAAGGTACCAAAAATTACACAAAGTAAAATTTGATGTCCCGATTCTTAATAAAAGTTTTATTTGGTCCAAAAGAAAGTATAAGAGTGATCAAAACTATATTTAATGACGGTTCACCATTAAAAGGTGATAAGTGAACCTTTAGTGAAAATTAGAGTATAAAATCCTAAAATTGAACTCTTTCCGTATTTTAAGCCTTTATCTTTTATTGGGTAAATGTAAAAACATCTAAAAACATATCTATTCATATTTTAGTTATTTCTATTCATTCCCGCCAGTACAACGGCTACTTGTTAACTAACATAATATTATTATATTACTAGTGTGCTACGTAAGTTTCAAAGAAACTCATCGTTGCGTATCGGGTACGCTATCGAACATAGCAACCCCTTTAAAATAGAATTTAATATTTAATTCATAAATATTAATAAATATTAAAATTATTTATTCTTCATTTACCTGGGATGTTACATCCTTCCCCCCTTTTGGGAATTGCGTCCTCGCAATTTTATTCACTTATCAAAATAAGTGGGGGTATTTATCCCTCATAGCATTTTCAGATTCCCATGTTGCCTCTTCAATCATGTGGTTTTTCCACAAAACCTTTACCTGGTGAATCACCTTATTCCGTAACACTTGCTCCCTGTGGTCAAGAATCTGGACCGGTTGTTCCTCATAAGATAGGTTCTCTTCCAGCTGAACTACCTCTGGACTCAAAACATGAGATGGATCTGGCATATTCTTTCTCAACATCGAAACGTGAAAAACATTGTGTACCTCGAAAGATAGATCCTTCCTCTGGTTATCTGCATAACTCTTCTGCCTACTCTGAGCTATTCTCATGTGTTTCTGAATCAACTGAACTTTTTCTGCCATCTCTTCTACCAATTCTGGCCCCATCAACTTTCTTTCACCCACTTCATCCCAGAAAGCTGGAGTTCGACACCGCTTCCCATATAATGCCTGAAATGGTGCCATCTGTATACTCGAATGGAAACTATTATTATATGAAAACTCAACCAAAGAAAGATGTTGGTCCCAACTTCCCTGATAATCCATAGAACAAGCTCGTAGCATATCCTCCAATGTCTGAATTGTTCGTTCTGACTGCCCATCTGATTGAGGATGAAAAGCTGTACTAAAATTTAATTCAGTACCCAACGACTTCTGAAGGCCTTTCCAAAAGTTAGAGGTAAACCTGGGATCACGATCTGATACAATGGAGAGAGGAACTCCATGTAACCTGACTATCTCCTTAAGATACAAACGGGAAATTTGATCTAGATAGAAAGTATCTCGTATAGAAAGAAAATGAGCAGATTTAGTCAAGCGATCAACAATAACCCAGATTGCATTATTACCTCGAGATGTCTTCGGTAATCCAACAACAAAGTCCATGGATATATTCTCCCATTTCCACTCTGGCACTGGTAAAGGCTGAAGCATCCCTTTTGGTAACTGCCGATCTGCTTTAACCTGTTGACAAGTCAAACACTTCACAGTAAAATCAGCAATATCTCTTTTCATTCCATCCCACCAGTAATACTCCCGCAGATCTCTATACATCTTAGTACTGCCCGGATGAACTGAAAACGGAGAACTATGAGCTTCACATAACAACTCTCTCTTCAACTGTGAATCACAAGGCACACATAACCTCTTCACAAACCTCAAAACACAAACACAAACTTATCCAAGAACTCATGGAAAATTTTATTCATAAGGTCCATGAATACGGCAGGTGCATTGGTTAACCCAAAAGGCATAACTACAAATTCATAATGGCCATATCTAGTACGGAACGCAGTCTTCGGAACGTCTGCTTCTTTTACATTCAACTGATGGTACCCCGACCTCAAGTCAATCTTCAAAAAATACTGAGCTCCCTGGAGCTGACACCACTTCATTCGATGGCCCAACATCTGCTGAAGTAGTTGCAAAGGATTTCAGCACCCCTTTATGCTTGTAGTCTAACTGCTTCCCATCACTCAAGCTCCTTGTCGGACACTCGTTTGCATAGTGACCCATCTCATTGCACTTATAACATTTCACTAACTGTAAATCAAATTTATTCTTACCTTCACCTTGATCCTTTTCAGTGCAATCACGCGCCTTATGTCCCATCTTACCACATCGGTAGCACTTCCCAGAATTCAGAAGACATTCCCCAGCATGCCTTTTGCCACATTTATCACAAACTGGAAACTTAGTTTTCTTACCATCAGACTTTTTTGAAGAATTCTTACCTTTCTCTTGCCACCTCGGTCTCTTCTTCTGCTGGTTGTTATAGAACACTTGGTCATCGATAAACTCCATTTCCACCTTCTCAGCACATCGAAAAAGCTTTTCATAACTTTTAAACTCTCGAGAAGCTAATGCCCTTCGATACTTTGGCTTTAATCCTGAGTAAAAACGATTGATTTTACTATCAAGGTCCCGAATAAAATTTGGAGCATACCTTGCCAATCGAGTGAACCTTTCTTCATAGGCAGCCACTGATTCTTCCTCTTGCCTCAATTCCAAGAATTGCTTTTCCATCCTAAGTCGAACAGCCTTAGGAAAATACTTCTCAAGAAACATACCTTTGAATTCATCCCAGTCAAGAGCATCAATCTCATCGGCGTCCCTGATATTTTTAACCATAGACCACCACTGATCTGCTTCACCCTCCAAACGGTAAATAGCAAGACTAACCTTTTGATTGTCTGAACACCCCATGACATCAAAAATCTTCTCCAGTGCTTTAATCCACCCTTCAGCTTGCACAGGGCCAGATGATCCTCTGAATGATGGGGGATGTTGCCTCATGAAATGTTCCACCACTGACATGTTCCTCTGCGGTTGATCTGGCTGATCTCGTGCATGGTTACCACCACCATTTATAGCCTGAGTCAACTGTGCCATTACTGCAACAAACTGTTCAGTTCCGATTCCGACCATCTCAGGTTGCTGATTTGGAAGGTTATTTCCTTCTGTATGCCTTCCTAGCACTGCTTCCCTGTTTCCTCTGCGGAAAACCATTCTGAACATGGAAATATCTTAGGCGAAGCAACATGGTAATCCGTAAATGCTATATCATTTCAATCATATTATAATTTAACACTTTTCTAACTCCTAAAGTTGTCTAAACCGACCTCTGATACCAACTATAAGGCCCCAGCCTTAAACCTTACTTAATCTTGAGTTATTACAAGATTACACGTTGAGGATCTTTTCGGGTTTAGAGTTTTAGAGAATTAGATCATAAGACTTGCATTACATTCCACATATAAACAAAGTGGTTACATAAAGATAGTATTCTTCATTCCCATCAATGGAACACACATTTAAAATAAAACATGGATTAATTCTTGACACATCCTTGACTCTATCATCTTATCATGTACCTTTCCCTTGACCTGTGAAAAACATTTCAAAAACTTGGGATGAGCATAAAAACTCAGTATGGGTTATAAAAACATGGAAAGGAAACATGGGTACATACATACATAAGAGTGAAATCATACTTTACCCATAAAACATAATCACTTTAACATACCTCATAAAATCATGAATAAATCATAGAAATCATAAGACATAAAGGTAACTTGAGGCATTCATAACATTCTTACGTAGGGAGTAACCCTCTTGGTTACGTTTGGAATACCCATCACAGTATATTCCCTAAAAATCTCTTCGGAGAAACCTTAATGTTTCACTCCTTCGCGTTACCCAATGCATTGGAGAGCTATAACGGGCTCACCCGCCCTTAGTTTATCACGGAACCACCCGTCTTCATAATAATGCCCAAGAACCATAACATAATCATATCACATAAAACATGCATAAAGGAAACATAACATTTCCGCATTTCAATCACGAGATATCAATACAACACATTGATATAATAAAAACATTATGAAAACCATTTTCAATACCAAAGTAAAACATGGTATTTATTTTTCTTTTTAAAAAAAAGGTATGGCTTGTAGAGGAAGCCGAAACTCAAATAACGGTTACGACGGCGGAGAAGTCGTTGTCGCCGCATACGTACGACAAAAACATTCCCTTTTGTCGTTTAGTAAACGCTTCGTATAAAAAAGATTCCTTTTGAGTAAACGTAAAAGTCAAAGGGGTTTATACACCGTATAAAAGAAAGTTGTGTATAAAATAAAATATGCCTCAACGAAAGGAGATTGAGACGAAGTCCCATACAAAGATAATTTTTAAAATAAAATAGATACATTATGTGTATTCACTATAAGTACACATAAATAAAGTACAAATACAAGATACGACATAATAATATAATGACATAATTTGAAAGTAGGAGATTAACCCAAAGAATGGAAATTGGGTTAAGAAGTTCCCATACCTCGTATCTGACTTGACCCGACCGTTCTTTAAACTCCTGAATAATAAACTTTAGTTAATCTCTACTTTATTATGAATCTTTTCCAAGTTCATTATTCCTTTTATACCATGTTATGAACATCATGTAATCATTTAAGTTAATAATGTTCATTTTGTCGGTATTTGGTTCTTAAGTCAAAAATAGACTTCTTACACTTACATGTTGTTAATTTGGTCAATGTTTCATTATATCCAGAATGGTATTCATGATGTAGATATCATATATTTCATATATATCCAGTACATACATGTATTTAAAATATTACATAATCATTTAGAGGTAAGAAATGAAATGCACCGTTCATGGAGACGGTAAGCCGTACGTACGCATGAACGCTACTTTCATTTCTTTGTCATATTAACGGAATTAAAACTAAATGAGACTTATGTATATTTTAATTCCAGAATTATATTCATCATTTAGATATATCATTAATTTTATATATCCATTATATACATGTACTTTTAATAGTACATTACATTTGGGGATAAGAAATGAAATGCACCGTTCATGGAGACGGTAGTCCGTACGTACGCATGAACGCTACTTTCATTTCTATCTCATACTTTAATGGAAATAAATGATAATGATATATATAGGTATATTATAATTCCAGTATAACATCATATATAATAACTTTAAATCCATCCTTTACACGTCCCACATATGGCATTAACGAATCACATCACTTTGAGGGGGCGGTAGTCCGCACTTCCTTAAGTGAAGATATCGCGTATACCCATAATGGAAGCCATAAAGGTAAGACACAAATGAAAAATACAGAAGCATAAGTAAAACATAAACATATTACATATCATATATAAAAATAGTGACATCATAATGGCCACCTTTGAAGGTGTTAAATGAGTATTGAACAATCATCGTTTCGGGAGGCAGAATTTCGCCATCCACGGAAACCGTATGTTCTTTAACCATTTGATGTAGTTGTGTGGAAGTGTAACTCAAATAAATCTTATAACAACATCCTAGTATATTGAAGATACTGGTGTTGTTACAAAAGAAGTAAATAAAAAGAGTTTAGGGGGTTGGAGAAGCAAAATAAAACAAATGAATATTAGAGAATGAATTACCTTAAAAAGTGTAACTCCTTTTGGTTTGAGCCTAAAGGCTTCCTTTGAAAGGATTCTGCCCAAAGGGAATCCTCTAGGATGAGGAGAGGGATGTGGAGAGAGCAAATGGGCAGGGGTTGGCCGAGCCAAAGGCTTGAAGAGTGTGTGAAATAAGGTGGAGGTGGGGGCCTTTTATAAGAGGAGAGGAGGGGCACTTTTGGAAAGTAAAGAAATATAACTTTGTTTGAAAATGTGTTTCGGTTTTAAAAGGTCCCACATTGATAGAATTCGTGGATAAGGTGATAAGGATTCGAAATCCACTCATCCAATTGGTTTTGGCCATGTGTAGGTTTTAGATTTTACATTATCTTTCCATTTTATTTTAATCGTTAAATAATGATGTCATCACTGCATCATTATTATGTCGTAAATAATTTAATTTATTTAATGTCTAAAAATTATAAAAAAAATACTATGATATAGGAAATCTTTTTAGCTTTCCAATGAATATTTATAATCAAAATTTGGGCTTGTATAACCCCACTTAAAAATTGTTTTCGCAAAACATATTATGTTTGTGTCACTTTCACTTTAACATTAAATAAAAATATATTATTGTCATTTTCCAACTAAAGTGGATACATGGGGTCCCCAAGTTAGGCCATGGCTTGTCTTGGTCGGCCATGACACAACCAATGAGGTTGGGACATGTGTCTAGGTCATTTTATATTATTAAAGTATTATTTATACCATAAACTACACTAATTACCACTAATCGCGATTAAAAACTTAATAAGTTACTATTCACCAAAAAATTATTATAATCTCATTGAACCACATTTTACTTCTTAATGACAACCATGTATGTCGGATTTTCAAAATTCAATACACATTAGTGGTAAACTTTCATTTAACAGAAAAATCAGTTTGCTTGATTACCACTTAGTGGTTTCACTATTCATCAAAAATTGAAGTTTTTCAGAAAATTACCAAAAATTCACCCTAAGCTATATTTGATATTCCGAATTCAAAAATGAAGTCTATTTTACAAAATTCAAATCATATAAGTCACATTAATTAATTTAATAATTAATTCCCGCTGCCAGAGCAAATAGCGTGTTTTTACAAAACAATAAGTATCAAAAGATTGACACCAGTTTAAGTCTAATTTCAAATCGAAATTGATTCCAATGACCACCATTGGATAAAATGGTAAAAATATATTCTAATTTCACTTTAAAACCAATTCAAAAGATAATTTAATCATATAAATAAATTAGATCAAAAAGAGGTTTTGAATTAAAATGCAACATTTTACACTATTCATAAAAAAAATGAACTTTATCAGAAAGGTACCAAAAATTACACAAAGTAAAATTTGATGTCCCGATTCTTAATAAAAGTTTTATTTGGTCCAAAAGAAAGTATAAGAGTGATCAAAACTATATTTAATGACGGTTCACCATTAAAAGGTGATAAGTGAACCTTTAGTGAAAATTAGAGTATAAAAGCCTAAAATTGAACTCTTTCCGTATTTTAAGCCTTTATCTTTTATTGGGTAAATGTAAAAACATCTAAAAACATATCTATTCATATTTTAGTTATTTCTATTCATTCCCGCCAGTACAACGGCTACTTGTTAACTAACATAATATTATTATATTACTAGTGTGCTACGTAAGTTTCAAAGAAACTCATCGTTGCGTATCGGGTACGCTATCGAACATAGCAACCCCTTTAAAATAGAATTTAATATTTAATTCATAAATATTAATAAATATTAAAATTATTTATTCTTCATTTACCTGGGATGTTACAAAATAAATACCTCTTTGTCCGCATGTACTCTTAAAAGTTGTGACATCCATGCAATGAATGTCCCAACATTTCTTCCAGAAATTTCCTCACCCTCAATGCGTCCAATGTGACGAGATTTCGGGAGACCAATGATTTCCACATCAGATAGGTATTCGGTACAAAATTCAATGGCTTCCTCAACAATATATCACTTCACTATACAACCCTCTGGCTGACTTTGTTTTTTGACATACCCTTTGAAAATATTCTTATATCATTCAATAGGATACATTCATCTATAGTGAATAGGACCCCAAAGTCGAATCTCTCTCACCAAGTGAATCATCCAATGAACCATCATATCAAAAAAAATGGCGGGGAGAACATTTCTAATTCATATAATATGATGAAAATTTCTTTTTCCATAGCTGTAAATTTCACCGGGTCTAAAACTTTGCTACATATATCTTCGAAAAAGAAACAAAATTTTGTTATCATTCGATGAACATTCTTGGGAACAATGCAATGTAAAGCTATAGTAATTAGATCTTGCATCAAAACATGGCAGTCATGTGATTTCAAACCTTTTAACTTCAAATCATTCATTGACACAATGTTCTTGAAATTTGATTAATACCCCTCTAGAACCTTTACATCATTGAAGAAGTTGCAAAACTAATATCTCTCCTCCCTATAAAGAGTATAAGCAGCTGGAAGAAGAAACATTCGATTTTTACCCTTCACAGGAGCCAACTCTTCTCGTATTCCCATGTCAACCATGTCCAACTGTTCCTTAATTCCATCCTTTGTTTTTTCAGGGGCATTTAGAAACATTCTGATAACACTATCACATACATTGTTTTCTACATGTATCACATCAATAAAATGTCTGATGTACAAACAATTCAAGTATGGTAATTCAAAAAAAACTGATCTCTTTTTCCAATCGATTTTTGTAAGGTTTTTCAAAAATTGATTACTAAAAACAGTGTTCACATATTTTACTTTCTCAAATAGCTGATCACCTGTTAGTGGAGACGGTGTTGCGCATTGTTCAGAACTTCCATTGAATGATGTCATCCAAGATCGGTACTTATGCTGACGAGGTATAAATTTACGATGTCCTGGAAACACAGATTTGGATGAATGTTTCAACCTAATTGATTCTGTATCTTCTTCGCACACGGGACACCCTTGAGTTCCTTTAATGCTATAGCCTGAAAAAATTCCATAAGAAAGAAAATCATTGATTGTCCCATAAAAAATCTCTCTCAATGTGAAGTATTCACTTTTATAAGCATCATGCAACATAACACATGAATCCCACAATAACTTCAAATCCTCGATCAAAGGAGCTATATAAACATCAATATCGTTACCTAGTTGTTTTGGTTCAGATATAAGCATAGATAACCTGATGAATTTCCGCTTCATGCATAACCAGGGTGGAAAGTTATAATTTACCAACATAACAGTCCATGTACTATGAGTGCTGGTTTGAAAACGAAAAGGATTCACTCCATCTGTAGATAACACAAGACGAAAGTTTCTCGGCTCTTTTCCAAATTCAGGATACTCATGCTCAATTTTCATCCATTGAGGAGAGTCGGTCAGATGACATAATTTCCCATCTTTATTTCTTTTATCTGTATGCCACGACAATTTTCTTACAGTTTCTTCACTTCCATATAGATGCCTAAACCTTGGAATGATTGGAAAGTACCATACAACTTTCATAGGATTGGATTCATCTTTCTTGTATCGAAAAGAACCACACTTTGGGCATTCTGTAAGTGATTTTTTCTCCTTGTGAAACAATATACTGTCTTTATGGAACACATGTATTCTTTCAGAAATCATACCCATCGAGCGTAGCATTAGTTTAGCTTCATATGTCCAGCATGGGAGATCATTATCTTCCGGGAGCATGTCATTCAAGAGAGAAAGTAGTTCCGTAAAACTGACATCACTCCATCCGTTGCCTACATTAAATTTATTCAACTTCAGTATAGTTGAAAATGCTGTATATTTAGTGCAACCAGCATACAATGGCATATTTGCACATCTCTTTAACTTCTCAAACAATTTTGGGCAATCACAAAGTTCATCTTCAATTGTCTTTTTCATTCCCTCAATATTATCTTCGTCATCATTGACATTTGTAATCACATCCTCTATACAGTCTTCTTCATTATCCATATTTGTATTCATATTTGATGATCCATAAAATGCATTTTTATCCCAGCCAGTAGCTACATTAGCTTTTTCTCCATGTGTTTTCCAACATTTATAACACCGATCTATTCTGTGATATTCAAATGTTCTTCTAACTCCTATAGAGTAAGTAGTCTAGAATGACAACAACGTAAACACGGACAAAGGATTTGAGAAGGATCCTTTGTGTGATCCTTTGACAACATGATGAACTCTTTCACTCCATTCTCATAATCTATTGTCAAACGATTAGCATCCATCCAATTTTTATTCATCTCCATCCTATTTGTATCTCAGATATTAGTATTTATGGTTCAAGTATAGAAAAAAAGACATCCAAATACTGTAGAAGAGAACTACTTCCTTATAAAAATATAGATTAATAGAGACTAACCATTTCTAATAATGATTTCCAAATCAACAGAACCAGGATAGACCCCCATCAAAATCAACACAGTTTCCAAACACAAAGAGATTCGCAGGGATAATCACTTGTGTCATAGATGGTAAAACTCACATGGAATCATCCTCTATGGCTCATCCTTTTCTATTGGGTCAACCCTTCTATGGTCAACTAGTCCATCCTTTTATACCTCACAAACCTAAAATAAAAATGGATAAAAACTAGTAGACAACTCTATATGTAAATAAAGTATTATCCTAAACTCTACAATATAGAATTCATTAAATATAATTACTTTAGATTTATTATAGTTTTCTCAAATCACCCCAGTCCAAACACAAGAATAATCAAGAATGATACATCTACCACTCCAAGGTCTCTACCCTACATTCAATATTGTCATGCCAAAATACCCATATATCCACACATACACATGTCACAAACACATAAAAAACATATCCACATTAGAACCAAAATACCCATATGGATTTCAATCAAGTTACTTGACTCAAGTGGTGGTGTATAAGAAATAATAAGAAAATATAATAAGTATATAGTCACACATAAATCTCAACCTCCTTGATCCTAAGCTGGTGTTAACCAAACTAAATAATAATCTTAGAGAACTACCCCCCCCCCCCCCGCATAGAATATCTAATAAATCATAAATATAGGTCAACAGATACTTTTTATTGATCATAACCCGATTGAGATTCTGCTAATCAACACAAAAGCGAAGGGTTCCAATGACCTTCTTGGTGAAAAGCACATGTTCTTCCCAAGGAAACACACTTGGTTAAATAAAGAATTTTGAAACCAATTCATCCCACTGATTATTTAGTACCTTCAATTTAACTAGTTCTATATGGTAAGATAGAATAGATATTAGTTTTGTACCCATCACCAATTTGATAGAGAACTACACCTCCCTCTCTAGTGGTATACCAAAAAAGAATAAAGGAAACACTTTTGGAAATTCAATAGCTACTAGGTTAAGTTCACTATAATAGGCTTCCTACTCCAGTTCAATAGCATAAAAGGATATCATCCCACTCAAATCTAGAAGAATAGGTCTAGCTTGACAAGACCTCAGATCTGATTCTCTTTGGAAAACATGGAATTCCCCATCAGGGGCAGTGAAGGACACCCAAAAATGATAATAGTAAATCCAAGATTTATTAGAAACTAGTCAGTCCATTATGAGAATAACATATAGAGGAATCATTTTAAGAACCAAAAAATATCATATGATCTAAATCTCTAAAAAAAGAGAAAGCATGAGGGGGAAATCAGAGACCTTACTCCCTCTATATCCAGAGAAATGTTAGAATCTCTATCACATAAGCCATGATCTCTATTATAAGTTTCAATAGTTCTATATTAAGGTTTGATATGATATAACGATGGGAACCAATATCAAATAAAACATACACTAAAGAAAAATAAATGGAAATGGTTCCTCTCACTATCGCATGACCCACATCAGTTCTTACTAGAGATTAATCCACTACATGAAGTTGTTTCATTCCTAATACATGTTTCTAGGATCCCATTTTTATTGAATTATATTACTATGATTTGGTACCTCTCAATATTTATGATTCCATTCCACTAAAAAGGGTAGTAAAAACATGTAAAACCCTCTTCAAGTGGGTTTAATGTCTGTACGAGATGTAAATATTCAATGCTTCCATGAAATAATTCTTTGAGTGATCAATATTTCCACATTGGAAAAAGTAATTTGGCCTTTACTAGATACTACAAATGATCAAGAGGAAGTTTTCTATAAAATATCACCACCACTATTTTCACTATGAGGCTCATTCTACTTTCTACTCCACTTATATGAACCACTAAAACTACCACTGGGAATATAAGTAACTCTAGTTAACCCTGACATAATATTCATGCCAATTTCTTCCATCACATCCCTATCTAGAACATCAAAATTTTAGGTAAAATTTTGCAAAAATACATGATATTGGATATCTGATCAAAGATCCATATAAAACATATGGGACTTAAGATTATTGTTTGACACCACTTCAAGTGAAAACTGAGAAAGTTTAGAAAAATTATTAGTATATTGAGTTAATTTCTAATAACCTTAGATGAGGTTGAGAAAATCCATGGACATACCTGATACCATCAAATCTAGATATAATTGCTTCGTAAAAAAATTCTTGAAGTATTTCCAATCTAAGACCCCATTTAGCTTAACTATAACTATATAACCACTTTCACATACACATTCCAAGAATCATAAGCACATAAGGATATCACCACTTTCACATTTTTCACATTTTCACATGGATCCAATGATCAAAATCTCACACCAAAACCACTATTTTACACAAAAATCCACTTTCTATTTCACATGCACACTAAGACCATTTAGAAACACATTTCACACCACTTTCAAAATTTATGAAACACATTTTAAAACACAACAAGAAGAACACATATGGAATCTAACCATTTCCATGCGAAAATCCCCTTTTGAATTCATACTTTATAAAATGTTTCAAATCACATTCAAAATTCAAAGGCACATATCAGGTTCAAAAAAAATACAACATAAAACAAAAATGGATTTCTCTTATAAAATACACATTCAAACCATTAATTCTCTTTGAAAATAAATTTCATACCTTTCACACAAGACATAAAATATATTTAATAAACACCTCAACAAAGATAACATGAAACATAAAAACATTCTTTTAGAAAAACAAATTCTTCACATGTGGATCTCAAAAACTTTCCAAAGCATATTTCTCACCAAAAAAGTAATCCATAGAACAAATTCATGAAACTAAGAAAGCATATCAAGATCATCTAATAATGTAAAATCATTGAATCACTTACCACACACTTGGAAAATTTTATAGGTGGATGTGCACGGGAGGAGGTGCACGAAAGGAGCCGCCAACCAAAGAGAAATGGAGGAGTAAGTTTTGCAGGGAGTAGTGTCGAGTGAAGAGGAAGAGAAGTAGGGTTTGTGGGGAGAAGGATCCACCGAAGGGGTTCGAGGGGGAGGATTTGGAGGAGGGATAATGGCAGAGGTATGACAACGCAAAGATCGGGGGTGGTAGAGGGGAGTCGCAGGGTTACAGTACCGCGAGAGCTTTAGGTCGAGATAAAATGAGGATACTGTGTGACAGATTTTATAAAATATGGGACTACGGTTTTATCAGTGCTAAAAAAGCACTGATAAAGGGCCTCTTTATCAGTGCTAAAAAAGCACTGATAAATCCTTCATGTATGAGCGCTAACATTTTAGCGCTGATACAAGCCTTCTCTATAAGCACTAAAATTTTATCGCTGATGCTGGGAATCTTTATCAGCGCTTTTCTAGTGATGATAAAGGGGCTTCTTTATCTGCACTAGAAAAGTGCTGATAAATATTCCCTGTATCAGTGCTAAAATTTTAGCGCTGATATAGGGCTTCTTTATCCGTGCTAAAATTTTAGCACTGATACATGGTTTCTTTATCAGCGGTTTTTCTTAGCAATGATATAAGGTGGCAGTTCCATTGCCCATTTTCATAGTAGTGATATGTGATCAAAACTCGCTCCTGCATCAGGATTCATCTGAGTCTGGTCCCTGATGCGTTGCAGTAGACTACGTACCCTATGCCCTCCTCCTGTAGCTTTAAGATGGGGGCACTAGTCAGCATCTACCTCAACTCCTGAAAACTCTACTGGTATCTCTCTGACCACACGAAGGGTTTCCCCTTCTTCGTCAATGCTGATAGAGGTGCTGCAACTCTGGAAAAATCTGGCACAAATCTCCATTAGTATCCAGCCAAACCCAGGAAACCTTGTACCTCTATCACACTTCTCAGTGACTCCCAAGTAAGTACCACCTCAATCTTTTCTGGATCTACTGTAACTCCAGCCTCCAATATGGCATGTCCCAGATAGTGAACCTTTCAGTTCCAAAATTGGAACTTCGAGAGATTACTGTAAAGATGGTGCACTCAGAGTGTGTCCAGTACTACCCAAAAATGATAAGCATGATCCTGCTCAGTAGTCAAGTGGATCAGAACGTCGTCGATGAAGACTACTATGAAGCGATCAAGGTATGGCTGAAAGATCTTGTTCATGAGTCCCATGAATACGGCTAGAGTGTTGGTCATTCCGAATGGCATAACCAAGAACTCGTAATGGCCGTACTGACACCTGAAAGATGTCTCCTTCACATCCTCATCACATACTCTAATCTGGTGATAGCCTGATCTGAGGTCTATCTTAGAGAACCATTGTGCTCCCTTCAGATGATCAAAGGGATCATCAATCCTCGAGAGTGGGTACTTGTTCTTCACAGTCACCTGGTTCAGGCACCAATAGACATCACATAGCCTCAAGCTCCCATCCTCCTTCTTGGTGAACAAAATCAGGGATGCCCAAGGTGAAACACTAGGATGAATGAATCCCTTCCCCTGTAAGTCCTCTAGATATACCCGCACCTCACAAAGCTCCGTGAGAGCCATCTGATACGCTGGTGTAGATATCAGTGCCATCTCGGGGTACAAGTCAATGTAAAATTCCACCTTTATGCGAGTAAGTAGATCCAGAACATCATTAGGAAAGACATTCACGTACTGTTCCACCACTATAGGATATCTCAGACTCTCCACATCAACTACCCCAAGGGTAAGGCTAGTCAACTGATGATTGATCGGTTGCACTCTCCTCTGGGTAAGTCCATCCTATGCTGCAAAGGCTACCTTCTTACGGGGAAGGTAAACCTGGTCTCATCTGTGTGGACACACTGCACTTTGCACCTAATACAGTCAATTTGATCATGAACTATAGATAACCAGTCCATACCCAAGATGACATCATAAGGCCTCGACGTTGCTACTAGGAGAGCCCAGCCGAGGCTCTCACCTCCTAGAGTAACCTCACACTACTGGCACCAGTGTGTAATCGTTGAATCAGCTCCTGTATGAGTCTCTAGCCATATGGATCAAGCCAAAGGCTCCGTTGGAATCTCCAAGCATTGAATGAGGGTAGTGGTAATAAAATAATTACTGGAACCTGTGTATATAAGTACTGCAGCTAAGGTGGAGTAGACACAGATCGTACCTCGTATCATCTCCAGAGCGCCATGACTGTAGACCTCAGCTGCCTGGTGCTAAGCTCTCCCCTGTCCACATGCTCCCTGTAGTCGGGGTGGACCTCCTGCTGGTGGCGGAGGTAACATCTTGGATCGTTTCCCATCGCCAGCTGCATGGACAGCTCATCTGCCACGTCCACCAGCTCCCTGTAGACCTCCTCGGTCGAACCTATGTCTCTGCCTGGGCGGTCCTTCGACTGTCAGCTGGTCATCCGTATGGCAGGTAGGACATTCATGAGCCATGTGACCCTGCCCGCCACATGCTTAACACTGCCCACTCCTAGCATAATTGGATCTTCCTCATGTTCCCTACACAACCGACCCTGAATCCTGTGGTCGTCCATCTCTAGGTCTGGTCCTCTTGGACCTCTGTGACATCTGTTTGCTACCAGTTGTAGAAGACTCCACTACGTGATGTCTGGTGGTGTGTCTCGCTGCTGGTGACTACTCAGCAAGTAAATTTTCCACTAAGAGGGCTTTCTCTAACACCCCCTCCTGCATCGGGATGCTGAGTGAGATCACCGAAGCCCTGATCTCCCGCCTGAGTCCCTGATCAAATGTTTGGGCCCTTAATAATGGGTCACACACCTTATTTGTTGAGTAGCATGAGAGGTCAGTGAACCTCACTGAGTACTGAGCCACATTCATGCTTTCTTATTGCAGATGAAGCATCTCCTGTATGCGCACTGCATGAAGAGTCGTTGGGACAAACTCTACATGAAATAGGCTCTCAAAGTCTGCCCAGTGAAGCGTCACCTCATCGTGAACTTGAAGAATCAAGCTCCACCATCTGCCTGCTACTACCTGAAGAAGGCTAGTAGCAAGGATGACCATGAGATCTGTTAGTGTCCCTACCAGTAGAAAAAATCTCACTACATCCTCTAGCCAATCCTCAGTCACCTGTAGGTCTTTCTCCCCCTAGAACTTGGGTGGATTCTAGCGCTAGAACTCATGCAATGCGCTCAAGCGGCGTACACCCTATGCTGCTGGGGATACTGGCATCGGTGGACCAACAGTTAATGGTACCGCTTGTGCCTCCACTAGTTCCTCTACTGGAAGAGGGCCCTACACCGAAGCCTCATCGCTCAGTGGGTTATCAGTGCGTACTACTCTAGGAACCCTACATGGATTTCTTTGTGGAGACATCCTTAAAAGAAACAGAAGTGCCATAGTCAAAAAGTTAAACCTAGTGAGCTGAGTCCAAGAGATCACAAAGAAAACTCTTGAAAACACACACGCAATCAGTGTTTTCATGCACTGAGTCAGAAATTAGATGTCAGGGTCCTGGTGTATAGATACGTCGGCTGCTGTACCAACATTGGATTCCTTAAACTGATAACCACACTCAATACACTTAACACTATTATCATTAAAAATAAATATCAGTGTTCTATGTTCTAATGTAGAATCGACTCCTTTGATACCAATTTTTCACGACCCATCCCCCGAGGCCCATTCCGTGACTACCCGAAGCCCACCTTCCATAGGTCAGGGTCTGGCGACTAGCACCAAAGGTGTATTCCCTAAAACTTGGAAGGAATAGACTTTATAACCTATAACACACACAACCAAGCAAACAGCAAGATACGAACTCAAGTAAACTGAATAGTAAAAATAGTGAGGACAGTAAGTAAAAGGGAGTAAAATAAAAGCCGAACTAGAAAGTATAAGAAATTGAAAGTACAAGTAAACTGGAAGAGCTCCTGCGATCACCCACCAAGGATCATACTTGAAGGGTAGGTACAATTGTCTAACGGTTGTCTTTGTGGTATGCCTTGTCTAAGGTCCACCTCCAAGCTACCTCCAGTCTTGGTAATCTTGTCCTCTATCAGCGTTGTCCATCATCTGCACCAAACACAATGAGGTGCGGGCATAGCCCATGCAAGGGTGAGTATAACGATACTCATTAGATGCCCCAAGACCCTCAAGGTCTCACAAAATCCACAAAGGATAATCTACAAAGCATGAAATCAACTGACAACCCAACTTAGGTTTATGCCCATACATATACCTAAGTTATCATGTATACCCATCTCAATCATGAAGAATCATAGAGTCCAACTCAAAAGCCCAAAGCTCAACTCTCCCACAAAGTAAGTAACACCGTGAAGGTAAGTACCACGAAAGTACCCCACACAGAAGAATACCACCAAAGTATTACCACAAAGGAATGTACTGCTCAGGTACAAACTGAGCTCACACCATGTATAACTTAGGTATAGTAGTAGATATGATTAGATGTAACTACTAAATCATCATACTCTGTTAAGGGGTAGACCCACGAAGAATCAATAATCATCATCAGACACACATATGATCTCTATGTGATGACCCACACAGGATCACTCAGTACTAACCCACATAGGATCTCTTGGTGCTGACCCACACAAGATCGCTCGGTGCAGACCCACACAAGATTGCTAGGTGTTGACCCACACATGATCACTAGGTTCTAAACCACACAAGATCTATTGGTTAATAACTCATGGAATCCTATAGCGGTTCCATGTGGGACCTTCAATCACAGACCCGTGAAGGATCTCTTCCTCAAGTCACAACCAGTTACTGGGTTCCTACGCTAAGATTTCTCATCTCTGGTAGGGTACACTCATCAAGACACTGGTTGATACTAAAACATCCAAAAAGTCCCACTAAGAAGTATACCAAAGGACTGCCACATCATTGGGGTCTCAATACAACAGACGGCACATAAATCGGATGCTCGGTCTGTAAGTTATTAGCCTTTTAATTCCAATGGGCCGGTTGGATTCATGCTCGATCCAACCTGACCATTCGAAAAATTTATCAAAATATCTAGTGGGTTATACCAAAGGGACCGCCTCACTTTGGGGTTTCCATCTCTGTAAACGGTTTGTCAAACGGACGCCCAGTGCCAAAGATGTGGCTGCAAGTGCGTAAATGGGTTGAAGTGGGTCTGGGCCCGGTCCGACCCAGTTTGGGTCGACCTAGCCCAACCCGCTGGGTCTCGCCCAACCCACACTGGGTGGCCTGGACTGGGTAGCGGCCCACGGAGTGGAGGAGGCCGTGGAGTGGCGCGAGGCCGTGAGGGCAGCGAGGGCGTGGGGAGGCTCGGAGGGTCGCGGGTGGCGGAGGCCATGGGCGGCATAAGGACGCAGGACGGCGAGGTCGCGGGCTGCGCTGGACATGGATGGACAGGGTCGTGGGTGGCACGGGGTCGTGGGAAGGGGAGCCTGTGGGCAGTGGGGCCGCGGACGACGAAGGTCGCGGGTGGCGACGGCCGCAGACGGCGGGGGCTGCGGGGCGGCGGAGGCCGCGGACGGCAGAGGCCATGGACGGACAAGGCCGCGGGCAGCGTGGGGCCATGGGACGGCGAGGCTACAGGCGGCGGGGCTGTGGATGGCGGTGGCCACAGAAGGCAGGGGATGCGGGGTGGCGGAGGCTATGGACGACGGAGGTCGTGGGAAACGCAGGGCTGCGGGATGACAGAGGCTGCGTGTGGCAGTGGTCGCGGACGGCAGAGGCCACGGGGTGGTGCCGCTGCCCCGTCGCCTTCATCGCGGCCGGCGGTGGTGTCGACCGCCATTCTCAAGTTCCATCGGTGACAAACATCGGCACTGGTCTCCGTCACCACCGCGAAAAACACACCAATAAAGAAGAACGACGGAGGGGTCGGTCCATGTTTGTTTGTCCTGCACCTTTTGCATTAGGGCGGTAGCAAGTGGCTCAACAAAATCATGAATAAAGAACATAAAAATCTACAATTTCATACGAATTGTGGATCAACTCATTTTGTTTCATCCATGTTCTCCAATATTTCCAAGAATGATGAATTTAATTGAGAAATTTCATGAATTCAATAACAACCCCTACCTCGATTGTTCGTTGGTGTTGGAATGAGAAAGAAGTCGATGAAGGCAGAGGGGGTGCCAACGATCGTTGCTTCTAAAACCACTCTTAGATGACAGGGTTGAACGTCATCCTCTTCTTTTATTTCTAAAGAACATTCTTCGATGGCGTTATTCGTTGGAAAACATTCTCCCACCAAGGGACTTCTTTTCCAACCAAAAATCCTCCCAAAAAAAGTGGTTCCAATATAATTAAATTAAGTAGATTATTTATGTTGGCACATTGGTATAACTAAGTTGCCCAATTAATGAATGGTGTTGGAAAAATTCAGTGTTGGAGGGAGTCCAGGGGTTATCTCTCATTAGGAAGGAGTTCAAGAGACTCCCCCACATTTAAGTGGGAGGTTCAAAGGGTCGGTTGGTCCCTACCATAAAATTCAAAATTGGGGGTTTTAATCTCGTGTGGTCCCCACCACCATAACCCATGTGAGAGGTTTTAGTTCTGGTGGTCCCCACCTGTGAAACATCACATGGGAGGAAACAAAAATAAAATAAAATATTATTTTATTTTATTTCAATTCCCATGAAAACCCCAAATACTAACTTTCACCCTTGACCAATTTTTGTCGAGGTGAAAGTCTCCTTAAGCGAATATCGGGACTAAAAATTTGACAGTGTCCTCAAATTTCAATTCTGAGCACTGGTTCAAATGTTACAAAAACCCACTCACATGTTTACTAAACATACCTGAAAAAAAGTTCAGAAATTCATTCTGGGCTCACCGGGCCTCGGAATCACGCACTATCAATTTTCACAGACTCAAAAAATTCCCATATATTTAAAAAAAATTACATTGAATTTCTGGGTCTTTACACTTCATGCTTTCTAAATCATTATATATACATATATATATATAATTTAATTTTTAAAAATTAAACAGTTTGAATTCATATATAATTATAGTTCTACCTACTATGTTTTATTCATGTTAATCATGTTGCATGACTAAAAACAATCATATTTTGTTGTTATGAATTCCATATTATTTTATACAATTGAAGAATCTCTCATGCTTAACATTGAAGTTATATTTTACCACTATGGAAATTCTCCGTCATTTGTTAGTTTCTAATCACAATAGTCTGTTGCACCTGCATTACTTTATTCGTTTCCTCCTTTATAAAGTTTTCACTATTTTTTCTTAGTGTGTGAAGAATTTAAATAGGTATTTTGAAGGGATATACCAATAAAATATCTTCTCACCTTTGTAACAAATTTTAGTCACTTTCACTCAAATATCAAAGTCCTATGAAAATAGGCATGTGTAGTTAAATTCACACATCCCGTAGAGAGAGTGTTGTTTCAGTGGACTAGGGGATATTTTTTCCCAAATACAGTATAAATCTCATGTTTCATGCTTCATATCATTTCTTTATTTCAACATTATATTTTTTTTAGAATAGTGGGATAGATTCAAATATGTTTTCAAAGAGGTATTTCTATTGGTGTAAAAAATTTAAGAACTCAATTCCCCCTCTCGAGCTATTAAACAACCCTATTGGAACAATAGTAGCGACACATGTATATCTTCATTTTTTCACCTTATAGTTGTGTCATGTTGTTTGCATGGACACATAGGAAGATGTATCAATAGTTACCACACCACATTTCTCCTACCAGCAATCAGTGTAATGTGTTTCCCACCATTGGACCTTGATAAATAACCCCTCTATCCCTTATCAGATATATGAGTGGGAATAGGAATGAATGATATGTTCCAATACACTCATCGCTCTTACAAGTTTCCCACCTGGTGGTGCCTATGTGTTTTCATGTCATGTTACCTGTGAATTCACCCAACTCTATCATTTTGGTTCAATTATATAATACATCTACATGACATTGCTTTTTCGAAGGGAATGTCTCCAAAAGCCCCAAATGCATGTTATGAAACACCAAACCATGTGTATAGTAACACTATACCAATACTTTTTCTATTGAACCCCTACATTACTGACTACATTTCTCTTACATGCCTATAGAAATACTTCCACCACCCATATATGAACCTTGATTTTCCATCCGAGATGATAAACTTATGAACAAATTCTTTGCTTCAATTCATATGTCATCCTTTTGGATGATATTTTTTTGTAAAAAAAAATCGTTAATTATATAGATTTAGATTTGTAAATTAAAAATTAAATGATTAAAAATATTAATAAATATTTTTACTTAAAAAAATTGTATTATTATTCTTTATAATAAAAACCTATTATCATGTCAATAATATATTTAATCCATAAATTTTAATAACAATTATTGGTGATTAATTTTTTTAATCCAAAGAAAAATCCATTAAAACATATTCCCAATCCAAGGATGCCGAAGATAAATCCCCAAGAGCCACATAATTGAGATAAACTTACACCTTATAAGAAATTTGAGATTTAGATATATCAGGGGGAAATATATTACGCTCCCTTTTAACAAAATAAAAAGGATCAATGGAAATAACCTAATATTCCACACCAAATATCATAAAAGTGTAACCCTAAAGAAGAATAAATAGTAGGGTGATCCTTAACCATAGAGACAAGAGGGAGGAAATAAAATTCCCAAATAACCATATGCCAATAAAGATCCCTCCCAAACTATGTTCAATGCAGAATGTAATACCTTTAGAAACATATAGATACCAATTAGTAAACAAAATATGTTTTATTGAAGTCAAGACAACCCATAAGAGTTATGAACCACCATTCCCGTTCCATATTAGGAATATTTAAAGATAATGACATAAAAATTCACTATCAAATCATCTATTAAAGGAAAATACCAAGACACATCATGATTCACTACTTGATCAAAAAACTCCACTATCACACAATTGTTCCTAACCCCAGTCATACCAAAATACAATTCTTCCCAATATTCATTAGGGATCATCTAATTTTTTAAAATAAATTCTTTTCATCTCATCTAGAAAAACAAATAAATTTTAAATAATCTTGAAATCCTATATATTTTAAATCCCCCTACAATTTGGAGGGGCCATTAGTAATAGAATAATCCTCAAATAGAACCATAAAAATCACCTTACCCTATCTTTCCCAAATAGTCATAATTATTAGGCATTGAAAGTTAGAATTAAAATTAATCTTTGATAGGCACTTGAAAATGGGAATAGATCAACCATGGAAATATGAATACAACACAAAACAAGTAGAACTAGAAGCACAACAAGAACAACCCTACATAAAAAATCCTAAACCATTGGTTATAATTAGATAGACTAAAACTTCATCCAAACTGGATCGGGTCGATATAAAATCATTATATTGTTAGAAAATATCTAAAAATCAATACGTACCCTCTATGTTGTGAGAACCTAGAGAATATTCCATCACAAAACATTTTATACAAATAGGGATCTTTGACATCCAACTTGTGTCCCTTTCATTGAACAGTGAATTATGTTTATCAAAAACCCATCCCAAAAAATCATCCATAATAATATATTATACAACGTAATTATTCATTTCAATAAAGGAAGTCAATAAAGTAAACTGAAAATCATCAATTCAAATTCATGGATCTAGCCTGATATTTACAAACCACCCATTATAATATTTCCATTGAATACCCTCCACTAGAAGGACCTGAGATTCTGAAATACTACACCATATAAAACTTGGCTAGTGTCCCAGAAGAGTTCATATAAAACAAAAAAGGTAGAAACATTTTTCACTCGGGACCCAAGCATAATGGGAACCATAAAAATATATCAGACTCCAACAATTCTTAAAAATAAGATCTATGCTAAAAACCACATTCCCACACAATTTTTAGATGGAAAATCTCTTCCCAAGACATCCAATGCTTTTTTTCACCCACAATTTATCCCCCACTATAAATAAGTTAGGCAAGAGTGGATTTGTTCAATAAAAAACCAATCATTTTAAAAAGTTACATAACATTGGTTAGTATCACCTACACCACCACCTTGATCAGATTATTTTTACCAACTTTAAATATCATCTTAAAGATCCATCCTAAAATTTCCCACTCTATCCAAGATACTCAAGAAAAAACCATTTTAGAGATACTAATGATTGTAGGAAGCCTAAGGATCTTATTATTCCTATATATAACCCACATTTTGGAGGATCTTTTTTGTTCATCTTTCCTATAAGCTGCAACTCCTGAACTAATGGATATCTAAAACTCAGAAAGGTGGAATGACTGGTCAGATTCTTTCTCAAACAAGAAAATTCAAGTGACAAATAGTGTTTCATTCTTCAAAGGTGGATATTGAAAAAATAAACCTATTGTCATAAAAAAGGGACATGGGAGAACTTTGTTTTCACACATTCATTGTATGAATAGTGTTTCCCTTTGTTACTACTGAAATAATTTTAGAAAACACATAAGACAATAAAATAAAAATAAAAGGAGTAAATAGGGTCCCTTGATGAAGACACCTGACAAGGGAGAAGCTCTGAAAGTGGATGCTATTAATTTTAATTTTGAAATAAACTAAGGATATTCATCGCCTAATGGCCTCAATCCATTTAGGGAAGAATCCCATTTTTCTCATAAAAACTGAAGAAAATTCCATTCAAAGCAACAATTTTTCATTATTATATCATGTTTCCAAGAAATTATACCTCTTTTAGTAATTGAGGGAGCTTTCGTGGAATGAAAGACTTCATGGGAAAAATAGAATTATCAAAAATGAGTCTTTTGGGAATTAAATCAATTCAACATTTAGAAATAATAGAAGAAATCCATGATTTAAGGTAGATAATAATAATATTTGAAAATAAAACTGTATATTGCATAGAAAAAAATGATGGGACTAAATTATTGTGAATAATGAAGGATTTTTTAACTTCATTATTAGATTAATAATAGTATCATTTAGTGTAAAGAATTTAAATTTATTCGCACATAGGTCTTTCATGATACTTGATACATCTCACATGACAATGTGTAAGAATTTTTTAAAAAACAAGGTATGAAATAAATTTGGACCAGGTGTTTTAGTGAAATGGATTTGTTGAAGTTCCATAAAGGCTTCATCATCCGAGAGGTTACACGAGAACTAATAATTCATTTCCTCGTTAACCACTGAAACAGTGAATGAAAAAATTTTGGGAGAAATAGTCAACTCCCCTATTTTGAAAATATACGAGTAAAAATTCATGATAATATCATGAATCCATTTTTTAATTTTACATAGTACAATTATATACATACATAAATAAAGAGATGGTGTTCTTATTCCTCCTTTAAAAATCCTTCTAGTGGAATTAAATGGTATTAATTTAACCTTCTTTGAAAGGAGTTTCATGTGCTTGTACGAGTAATTAATTTCATTGATATTAAGGACTACATCAATATCTGCTTCAATGTTTGAAATAATTTGAAGGACGAAGTCATATAGTATTCATGAGTACAAATAAATAAGTTTTCTTTTAATAGAATCAAAACAACATCATGTTTGCAGAACATGATGTGTCTCTAATATAATAAATTCTCTACAACATGTTTGATATTCCTTCCCATATCAGGATCACCTATCTTCCTAAAAGAATATAGTAATTCTTAAATTTCCCTATATTTATACAAAAATAATTAAAATTTAAAAAAAATCATGTCTCTACATTCTTTTTATGTGCAAGAAATCGATGATGATAGAGAAATGTTCTAAAGTGGAAGGATAAAGTTGAGAAAGATGGAAGAAGGTAGTTTTTTTTCATTAACTCGATCCCAAGAATTTATCAAGATGTTCTATAAAAAGGTTTTTTAGTGTTCCCATTGAACCACATAAATATGTTTTTTGAATACCCCAAATCAATAAGGCCATCAAATTGAGTTTCTTTATAGAAGTCCAATATTGAAGAAAAAGTGCCACATGCATCCTCAATCTTCTCATGTTGGAACAATATTTTATTAAACTCCCCTTTGACTAATAGATGTACAAATACTAATTCATGAACATATTTAAGAAACATCTATGTCTTACATTTTTCCCTATGGGATATCCATCCATATATTCTATCACAATATGAGTCCATGGCTCTGGGTTGTTGAATGGAGGCATCAATGTGATTACAAGGGAAGGATTTAACCCTTAAATCCACCTCCTCTCTCTAGAGAAAGAAAATTCTTCTAGCTTGGTAAAGTTAGGGGGACATGGAAGCAATAATGAATAATATATTTTTTACAATACCTTCCATGTCCTTGAATTATAATATGGTTTTAGATTTAAAAACCATATTAGGGTAGCTTTTAGTGCAACTTCACTGGATCATCTAAACTAAACACAGGTTTCTAAGCCCTTGAAATTTCAAGAATAAGATTTTCATTAGGATAGGTGGTGATGCATCAATGTAGACTATACCTCTAAATAATAAAGTTATACACCATTTTCTTACTTTTTATATATTTTTGAGAATCATTCATCAACCAGTGGAAATTCAATATGCCTTTTTGAACCACTTGTTTCTTTCCTACTCATATCACTTTCATTATCGACTCTAGATTTCCTCCTCTATATTCACAATTTTTCTGTACAAGTTATTTTAGGTTTGAATTGGTCCACATGGGTTAATGGGTTTGTGTTATTTCATCAATGGGTGGGAATTATTTAGATTTGGGGGGTCTAAATAGATCAATTTTAGTCTAGAGGGAGGTTTGGATTATCCCTTCACTAAATGTTTTTCGTGAGAAGTGAGTGTTTTTTGATGCCCTATGATGATTGACCAAGATTTCATATATTTTCTCAGAATCAAAAAAATTAATTTGGAATGCTTGAACTTGTACCTCTTCTGGTTGAGATTAATTTCACTTTTTTGAGAAGGACATGTGGACCTATCATGGTGGTTTTGTTTTTTATGGGTTAAATTATCTTTTTGGGCCTATGATAGTTTTTCTAAAACCATATTTTTTATTATTTTAGAGTAAAGGACTCTCCCAGGTTTTAAAACACATAAGTGGTCCATATTGTGAGATAATATTTTCATATCTATCCATCATTTTCATCTCAAAATTATTTTTATATGTCTGGGACATTAACAAAAGAAACATAAAATGGGTAAATTCTCATACTCAAAGGATATCAAGGTATTTGATTTCAACATAGACAAGAATGTCCCACTCCAAAAATTCTAATTCACATCTATTAGAACCCTGAGTCATACTGTTGGCCCCCATTGAATGGGACTTGAATAGTCACATTCCAAAAACTATCCAATCATAGCCCCGATTTTACACATTATTGGTTCAGATCATCTAATGAAGGGAATACCGATCAGCCAGATCCAGAATAGGGTTTTGGGTAAGGTGATGTTCAAGATATCCCCTCTATTTTTATATCCTTCATTAATATGAGTTGATTATCGAAGGACCATGGCCTTTAGTTAAGAACTGTCTCCTCATGCTGCTCATTAAAAATTTCAAAAATCATATGACCCATACTATTAATTATTTTTTTCAAATTAAACTCACATTTCAATATTCATTCAAAATTAATTGTGTAATTATTATGAAAATGATTTTATTATCTAGGATATAATATCTTTCGGCCTCCTTGTACACTGGGCCTATGGATGATCTAGCTTGTTGGTATTTTTGTTTGCTCAGATTCACCTTTCTAGTTTGATTTTGATGGTGCTCTTGGTGGTCTCCTGACCAGCAATCTTGTTGATTGAATAGCTCTGTGTTCCCCCCTTTGTGTTATTTTGGTGATCCTCATCTGGTGTATTGCCTCTATTTTTTATGTCACATGTCTTAGGGTTTTCATTGATCTCTTACATCATATTGTTTTTCATGATCCTTTTATGAACTCGCTACCATCCCCCAATCTCTCTCACATGTTATTCCCATCATCTCATCCCCTCATCACCTGACTAATTATTATTACTCCTATTACATTTTATTTTATTAAGGACTCACCATTCATCATTGGTGAGTTTTGGTTTTGTGATTATCTATTCTCTATGAGAAGGAAGTATGACGGTGATGATATTTTCCATTCCTAGCCTATAATCCCACAAACACTAATTTCGATGTTCCCCTACTATGGAGAGTTTTCAACATGATAGGTCTATTTGGATATGACTTCTTTAAGAATTCCCAACTCCAACAACATTTTTGACCTTCTCTAGATGAATCTTCTTGGGTTCTTGGTGTAGGGATGAGTCTTTATGGCTACCTTTGTTATTTATATTTGATTTTACATCATATATTATTTCTATTTTCTTTTGGTCGAGGTTGTGGTGGCATGCATGATTCTACCATTATAGAAGGTGTATTAAACCATCTTCTATTCAATTTCACCATGATTTATAGAGTGTAAAGGATCTCATACACATATAAATTATGTGGTAAACATGTATTTACTCTATGATTTCATTTTCTCTGAGTGTATTCTTTTTTTTGTTTTTCATAATAACAAACATTGTGATGGTGTTCTTTTCATATAGTAGTACTGAACTAGTCCGAACCACATAAATTAATGTGTTAATATTTACTTTACTACAATTTTATATTCTATTTCACTCATTATTATTTTTCCTTTCTTATATCTTTATTCTTCTTCTTTTCTTTCTTTCTGCATTATCAAACTAATTCATTTGTTTTTTCTGGTATCATCATATTACCTTTATTGGATCTGTTTCAATATAAAAATTAGTATAAAAGCCTATAATTGGGTTAACAATTTCATCTATTAATTTTTTAGTAAAACAATTTTATGGTGAGGATGATTTTTGCATGTAGAGAGTTATTATGTGTGTGATGTTATCCCATAGTGGGTGAGTAGACGAGTTTATTGGCCCCAAGAAACCCATAGTGACTATGTCTACCAATGGATAGTCTCTAACCACTTATGTTTATGTTCACCATAGTATTCTTTAAAAGGGTCACTATATGATTCTCTTAACCCTAGGGGATAAATCCTTACATGAATTCTCCTATGAAACAACTGCAATATCCATTTTTATTGAACATGAACATGTATATATGACCAAAATAGTTCTTGGGTGTTTGTATAAAAAATCTGGTTTTCTAATTTTAAAATCAACCTCAGATCTTATGTTCATGTTTATGTTGATGATTTTAATAAATTTTTTCAAGGTTTAATTAATTTAGATATAGATATTAAGGATAAATATTATTCTTTAATTCTTATATCCTCCCTTGATGGGTTTTAATTCATTTAATGATTCCATAACATCTGGTAGAGATTAAATTACTTTAGAAGAAGTTATGTTCGTTGTTTTAACTTGGGATCTTCAAACACATAGATTGAAGGAAGAAATTAATGGTGTTAAGAGTGAAACTGAGTTGATATTTTTTATGTTTCAAAATCAAAATAATTATAAGGGTAGAAAATATAACAACTAGTTTAAGAACATTCTGTTTTGACTATGGCAAGACCAACTATATTATATGATATTGTCCTGATTTTAAAAATGAAGATTGTATGGCCCAGTATCATGTGGTATTCCCTTGGTTTTACACTTTGGATGTTCATTGATTGTTTTAGCATCCCTTAGTTTTAATTCGGCATAGATTATAGAGATTCACTCTTCTGTGATCCTAGGACTGGATCTTCTTGTGTTTATAGGGGAAATCGATTGTAAAATACGATGTGTTAGGGATGATCTAAGTTATTCAAGCCTAGATTAATATTCTTCACCTATCATATTTATGATCTTTGGTTGTTTCTTATTTATACTAATTTTATCTTTGTTAAGTTTTTATTTTCATTGTATTTTGTCAACTGAGCATGGTTTTTTTCATTTTTAGATTATTTCGATGCTCAACATTGTATTAGGACTTCTATGGAGACTAAAGTATTGGTGGTAGGCTCATTTTAATGTTTTTTATTACTCTTCTAATTGATGGGAATGTTATAGTTTGATAGTAGTAGATAGTAGTATGGGTAGAACATATTTTACCACCGACACATGTTGAGTGTAATTCATGATTAGTGAAACATTTGTAGAAATAGATTTTTATATTTATGAAAATATATTAATAGTACTGATATGATAGGGTCAGATATGTTTCAAGAACACCATCTGGAAGTTTTTTTACATTTTATTTTGAAATGGTGGAGATTTTTTAATTTTGGTTTTCAAAATATAATCATGTTATAATATTCATTTAAGTTTCATTGTTTTAATATTATGACAATTATTTTTGTATGTGGTCTCTGTTCTATTTGAGAATCATTGCATGTTAGTCTAATGGGTGATCAGTCCTATTGGTGTTTTCATTCACTAAGATTCTCCTTTTTTGTTTCATTTTTGAAGTGATTTTGGTGGTCTCCTGACCATCAATCCAGTAGATAAAATGACTCATTGTTCCCCTGTTGTATTATTTTAGTGATCCAAATCTCAATACTTGACTTTAGTTTTTTCTTACCATTTGTCCTAGTTTTTTATCAATATCTTATACCAGCTTTATCTTCAAGATACTTTTTTTTCTCTCCACCGTCTACCGGTCCACCTCTCCCGTTATTCCAGTTATCCCTCCACCTCTCCACCTACCTCATTATTGTTACTTATATTTCACTTAATTTGAGTAGGGGATCACATTTCATCCTAGGTGAGTTTATATTTTCCCATTATCTATTCCTGGTGAGAAGGAATATTGAGAGAGAGGATCTTCATCATTCCTGATATACACTTCTACACACTCATATTCTGGTGTTCCCCTCTAGTAAAGTGTTCTTTATGTAATAAATATTTTGAAATATGGTGCCTTCAAGAAGTCCCAACTCTATCAGCACTGTTGATTTTCTCTAGTAAAATCTTATTGGGTTATTGGAGTAGGTACGAGTCTGTATGGTCTTCTATGTTCTATTTAATCAGTTCTGCACTGTATCTTCTTTCTATTTTCTTTTTGTTAGGTTTGGGCTTGCATGGGAGTTTTTTTCCTTCATTGAGGTGTATGATACCATATTTCGCTCAGTTTTATTATAAGCCTTGGAGTTTATAGGACCTTATGCATGGATAGATTTTTTAATCCATTTGTATTGTCTTTGTGATTTCATTTTCTTTGACTGTATAATTTGTTTTGTTTTTTATACTAATAAAATTTTTATTTGTGTTTTTTCCCCAGATTAGGACCAAACAAATCTGAAACATGTAAATACCTATGTATATCATTACTTTCCTATAATTTTATATTATATTTCACTCATTATTGTTTCCTCTGTGCTTATATCTTTGTTCTTCATCTTTTATTTCTTTTGGCATCATCGAACTGATTCCTTTCTTGTATTATGTTATCATTGGAATTCCTTTAATATATCTATTCTGATCTTAACACATACAAATTTATCTAAAGTACACCCACTCATTCGAACTCTATATATTATGAATTTTGTATTTACCACATTTCGATTAATGTTTTTGTTTTTAATGAGTTTGCCGATAATCAGGAAGGACATACGATGTATCTTTAACACATCCTCAACCTTCCTTGCCACAATAATCTTCTCCTTATATTCATCAAAATATTTTTCCTCAAGATAAACATATTTTATTATATCCCACCATACTTCTTAATGAAGATGTTGTTTGTCATTATCTAAATGGGAGTTTTTGTCACCTTCCATGATCACATCATGCTTTTATCATAGATGATATTAATCATTGTCAAAGAGGGTGTCCCCATCGACAACCATGATCACACCTATGTTGGGAGGCCTCACTAATCCACGGAAAAATACTTAGGAAGGTACCAAACTAGGAAACCCTAGTGGAACCCTCTAAACCCACATAGAGACAGAGAGTACAATTTTTTTTAAATAGTGATTCATTGCAAAACAATTTAGACACTATATATATATAATTAATTTAAAATATATTTATTGTACTTAGAGAGTACTGAAAGAAGGGTAATTTCTACATTATAAAAATTTCCTTCAATTTTAACTATAATAAAATTAGATATATATAAAAAAATTATTATTATTTTATAAAATATAATAAATGGAAAATTATTTATTTTAAAAAGTATATTTTAATAATTATTATTAACAAAAAAAAATTTAAATATTACACTAAAAAAACATCTAAGAGTTCTTTTTTTTGAACCACTATTATATTTTAATAATTATTATTATTTTTAGTTATCAATATAATACTAAAAATTATTTAATAATTCATATTATGATTTAAACCTATTATATATTTATCGAGATGTGCTTGAAAACAAAATCTGTGAAATTTGAAAACTATTATGAAAGGAGATAAGAATAGATTCTAAAATTAAATTACGATGTAATATAAATAATTTAAATGCATCAGAAAAAATGATATTAAAAAAATAAATATTTATTCCAATTGAAAATAGTTTATGAATTGAAAAATCATTTCTTACTTTATGATCTCTTACACATAATTTTACTAATTATTCCAAATAATTATTATTACTATAATTTATATAATAACAGTTAAAATTTAAATTTTTATATTTAATTTTAATTATTGTTTAATTTTAAAAATATAAAAATCATAAATATAAAATTTTTAAATTGCTGCATTTATAATCATATAAATATAGCTACAAACCTTAAATATAAAAATATTATTTTTTGGTAGTGGAGACATGGGTGAATACTGCAATAAACTATGTGACTTACGTTTCATTCAGAATCAACATTAATGGATCCCCCTTGGAAAAATTCAAACCCTTAAAGGGATTACAATAATGGGACTTGTTATCTCCTCATCTCTTAATTCTAATGTCAATTCATTCTTCTAATATCATTTTGAAATCTATGTATAAAGGAGACATCCATGGTTCAATGTAATTTTCAAACAGTCCCCCTATATCTCACCTCATCATTGCAGGTTATAGCTTCCTCTTTGCGTATTCAACCACTCAAAAATGTTTCTCAAACTTAAAGATTATCAATCTTTATGAAACAGATTTTGGATGGCGGATTAATCCAATGAAGATAGAAATATCATTTAGTATAGGTGTGTTACCTGCAAAGAAGGAGAATTTTCAGTGGTTATGTGGTTTTCTAGGGGTTGAGAAACACCATAAATATTTGGGCTTTCCAACCCTTATATAAATTTTTAAGAAACAAGTGTTCGCCTCTATTATTAATAGAGTGGATAAAAATATTTTATTTTGGTCTAGTAAGAATATTTATAAGGATTGGGAGGATATCCTCATTAAATACATCACCCAAGAGATACCTTTATATGATATGTTGTTATTCAGATTCCTTAAAACCCTCATTGATCAAATCCATTCTCATTTGGCTAACTTTTTGTGGGGGTCTAATGATAGTAAGAAGAAAACTCATTGACTATCTTAGGATAATATATATGTGATTATGTTATATAGTGGGTTTAGTTTTAGAAATATTATGTTGTTTAACGAATATATTTTTTCTAAGAAAGGTATAAATTTTATCTCCTTCCATAAATAACTATTCTCTAAGGTTATCCGAGCCATATATTTTCCTTATTCTAATTTTATGCACGACCAGATAAGGCCAAGTACAAGCTTTATATGGAGGGTAATTTGGGGTGATAAACCCATACTTAATAAAGGGTGTTTGTATATATGATATATAAAATGAATTATGTGTACATTAGGAGTGATTTGTGGCTGAAAAAATAACAAAAATTTGATATTTTCTTCACATGTTACCCCAATATTTTAAAAATTAAGTTTATGAGATTTAATCAATGACTATCTGGTGGAATGGGATTGTAATAGGATTTTCAGTCAATTTAATGATAGATACAAAAAATTTATTTTCAGTTTTCATATCACTCCAGATATGGGTAATGATATGCTCTGTCTGAATGGGGAATCATCAATAGTGTTTTCAGTTCAATTGGTTTAAAAGTTCTTGGTTGATGGTTTTCTTTAGGGAAATCCAAATAGCTACTAGAAAAAGATTTGGGTGCTCAATGTACCTCCTAAAGTTAATTTTATTGTGGTATGCTTACTCTACTGTTCTTTTATCTTGTGAGCTCTTTATGTTGTAGAATCTCTATGGGAATGGAATTTTTCCCATGTGTATCCTGAAGATAGAATCCCTAATGTATACAATTATCTTATTTCATAGTGTGGAAGGAATGGATGTCAAATTTCTCAGAGTTTTTTGACTCATCCCTTGATCTGGCCCATTATCTCCTTAATTTTTTCACTCTTTTGAGCCATCGGTAGTGTGGTTGATATTCACTTTTCCATGGATGGTATATACTATAAGTAAGGAGTGTATTTTCCAAAATAAGTATACTCAAGATTTAATCTCGTATAAAAGAGCCTCATAATGGATGAATGTATTGTCTTAAAATGATGATCCTCCCTCTACAGTTTGATTTATATAGGGTTCATCTTGTTGGAACCCTCCCCTACAAGGATTTTTAATATTAATACAGATATGGCTGTCTCTATTGGTTTGAGAGTGGGTATTGGATCATTTCTTGAAAAAGTGATAGACATATTGTAGTGGCTCAATACATGTAGGTTCATACTCACTGGATCCCTGTTGTGTTTGATGCATCTACTATTCATTATGTTACTCTACTTTCTCTCTATAAAGGTTGTGGGAAAGAGATGGTTGAACCTTATTATTTTTATCTAGTTAACTATTTAATAAAGCATAGAGAGGGCTCATAGCCTTATGGTATTATTATTAGAACTATATGGTCCTTATTGGATGAATATTCCTCTTGTAATGTTTTTCATTAAACAATGAGGTAATAAAACGTCTCATAATTTGGATTTCTTTGGGAAAGATTGGGGTTACCATTTGTAGATTGATTATTTTCCTTTTTGGATTTGTAATTTTGATTGGATTGATTCATGATATATTCTCTTTATCCCATTAAAAAATTATGGGCAACCCGTTTATGGGGATATTTGTCTATATTTTTAAATCATTAAAAAGTGTCCCACACAATAGGCACGAACATGGCAGAAAGCATTATCTGGCCATTTAAGGCGTTAAAATTTTCCCATGAAATAGTAAAGTAGACGGTTTTGAGAATTATTTTTTCATTTAATCCATTAAAAGAGGCCCACACTATATGTATGGATAAGGTGACAACATAAAAGTAGGAATTAAAGTGTCCACATGATATCATTTGAATGAAATAGGGTTAATAGGGATGTGGAATGGCTTGATGAGACACATAAGATTCTGGGTGGATGGATCAAAAGTGTGATGGATGCATGAAACCAATTACCCATCCTTATACTAACTTGTATTAATAATGATGGATGGAGGGGTGTCTGGCACTACGTGACTAGGTCTAAAAAAACATAACTGTTGCTAGAAGGGGTGGCTTGATGGGCTCATGGGTGTCACAAGAAACATGTGTGATTTGGAAGATAATGAGACATGAGTTTTAGGTGGCATACCATGGAAACATGAATAAATTACTAGGTGGGAATTTCAAAAGAGAAATGTGTGTGTTGGTTCCAATTAATCTTCCCTCTATCCAAATGAATTTCTGATGTGGGATGCAGTGAGGACATACCATTTCATGATGGAGGTTAACACAGTGTTATTGTTCTATCATGGGAGTGGCACGACATAAATTCTAGTTGAAAATCATGGGGAAAGGATGTTTATATGAGCCTTTGTGTTATTTTATTTTATTGAATTTGGGCCATAATCAGTTGGTCCATTGGTCCATCAAGATATTGGGCTTTCAAACCACATAAATGTAATAAAATATGTCCTTTGGTTGTATTTTAATCCTTTGGGGGTGAAGCATGTCCCACAGGAATGTTTGGGTGAGTCTGGTTTTTTGGTTTATAGTCCCTTCTTTTAAATAAAGAATATTTTAGAAACATATGATATATATATATATAATAGAAATATAATTAAAAATATATGTATAGAGTTGAGATATCATTGCAAGTAATTTAATTCTATCATTATAATCATTAAATTCAATTATAATTCTAAAGTGATTAGACATACTTATAAATTTTTGTTATTATTTAAAATAAGATTAAAATATTAACTAATATATTAGAAAATAATTTCATAGAATATTAAAAATTAAAAACAATATTGTTTTTTAAAAAATATTGACCGAGTTGGTAATCTGTTTGAGCCTCTATTTATTAATTTTTTCAATCATTTTTTATTTTCATATATATTTTCCATTCAGTTAATAGAATAAATTAAGAATATTATTAAAATAATAATTTATTTTTTAAATTTTAATATTTATATTAGTTAATTTTTTTACTGTAAAATGGAATACCTCCATGTTTTGTGGGAATTAAATTTGAAAAATCATAAAAGTTTCTTTTTGACTTATGATAAATAATAATATGTTAAATAATTGACAAGAAGTAAAATTTTCAATATTGAACAATAATAGTTGAATATTTTATTTTTTATTGTACACAGAATAATCATTTCTCATCTTTTATATAATTCTATGACCCAACCGAAGACCTCATCACACCCCACTTCCCCCCATCTCTGGTTTACTTCCCATATTTTCTCTCCTCCATGTTCGAGAGAGAGGAGAGACCATTCCATAATGAGTATTCTAGAATCCCCATGCATTCCATTCCCATTTTACTTTGTACTCCACTACATCATCATCACCATCCTTGAATTGGATGAAGAAGGCCATAAGTATAGTGTGAATCTAAAATAATAATACCATTCCTAGAAAAAAATTACTTGCACCACAATAAAAACATGAAGTAAAGGTGTGAAAACACGATATGAAAACCATATCAATGTTTTTTTTCAATTCTGTCCATGCCCATTCTTTCTAATATGGTTTTATATAGGAAAACCAAAACAGGGTAGCTTTAACCATAACAGATTTGGAACTTCTGGACTAAACATGGGTTGTCAAGACCATGACTGTTCCAGCATAAGGTTTTCATTGGGATATTCAAGGCTAGTTCAATCCATCCTTTTCCTATAAACATTCAATGAATACACCATGTTATTCCATTTTTCATATCTTTGACTATCTTTAATCAACCATAATACATTCCATATGTATTTTAGAACCACTTTTCTATGACGTGCTTATATAACATCCATTCTTGCCTCTCGTTTTCCTCTTCCACATCTGCAATTTATTTGTACTAGATATTGGAGGTTTAAAATGGACCCCATCTTGAAAATGGGGTGTGGGATTTCATCATGGTGTGGGGAAGAATTCTAATTTGGTAGTTTTAAGAAGATCTATTTTGGGAAAGGGGGGTTTTGTATTTTCCCTCCACTATATCATTTTTATGACAAGAGAGATCGTTTAATTCCTTAGTATGATTAACATTAATTTTAATAATTTTTTAAGAATCACCAAAATTAATTATGACATATTGAACCTACTCCTCTTCTGGTTGAGTTTAATTTTTCTATATTTAAATATAGACATGAGGACCTGTCATTATTTTTTTTGTTTTGCGTTGGAATAAAATTTTAAGTCCTTTGATAGTTTTTATTGATCCCTTTTCTATTTTAAATCTGGAGTAATAGGAATCCCATGGTTTTTGGTAGGCATCAACATTTTCTTCTTCATCCATCATTTTTACCTTACAATATTTTTCTATATGTTCAAGACATCCAGAATAGTAGCAAAAAATTGGCAACATCTTATACTAAATATATATCCAAGTATTGGAATCCTACTTGCTCAATAATGTCTCCCTCATAAGAGCCCGATCGGAATCAATTGAAACCTTTATTCGTAGTATTTTTCCTCATTGAATGGGATCTAAATGGTACTAATCCATAAAATCTCCAATTATAGCCTTGATTTAATGCATTATTCATTCATATCTTCCATAGAAGGTAATACCTGTTATTAAGATCCAAAAAGGGGTTTGGGAGAAGGGGTTTCTCTAGATGGCCCCTCTATTTTTTAGATTCTCTATTAAGATAAGTAGATTATCTAAGGACTACAGTATCCCATTAAAAACCATCTCCTTATCTTTCTCCAGGTAAAATTCAAAAATCATATGACCCATATGAATTTCTCATATAGACACCACTCATCCAATCACCATATATAATTCATTATGTATTTTAGCGCATTCAAATTAAATTATCCATTAATAATGAATTTTCTAATAATGGGAAAAGACATATGATATCTTAGAAACACAACCTCATCCAATATTTCAACAACATATGTCTTCTCTGTTTCCTTCAATGAAATATTTTTCCACTAGATTAACAGACTAGATTCTAACCCACCACACATCTCAACAAATATGTCGCTAATCACCATCAAAATAGGATTCATCATCGCCTACCATGATCACTTCATGATTTTAACATATATTCAACCACTAATCATCAAAGGGTGTTTCTTCATTGACAACCACTATCACACAAACACTGGGAGGCCTTTCTAGTCCAAAGAAAAATCCTAAGGATCATCAAACCATAAGAAACCCTAGGATCACCCTCTCAACATATAGAAGGAATTAAACTACATTTTTTTTAAAAAAAATAGTGATTCATTGCAAAACAATTCTAATAAATTATATTTATATATATATATAAGTGTTGAATATATAACTAAAAATATATTTAGAGTATTGAGTGAAATAAGGGTAATTTCATCATTATAATAATTTTATTTATTTATAATTATAATATCATTAGATATACATATAAAAGTATTATTATTATACAAAATATATCTAAAAGGATAATTAATTTATTTTAAAAAATTATCATTTTATAATTAATATTATAATAAAATTAACATTGCATTTAAAAAATCTATGAGGTATTTTGTTTGAACCTCGATAATATTTTTAATAACAATCATTAATTTTAATCAATAATATAATACTAAAATTTATTTAATAATTTATATTATTATTTAAACATATTCTATATTCCTCAATAGGTTCATGAACCAAATTATAAGGATTATGAAAATTTTTATGAAAGGTGAAAAGAGGGGATTATATAATTAAATTATGATTTTATATATATAATTAAAATGGATGAGTGAAAACGATACTAAAAAAATATTTATTCCAATAAAATATAGTTTATGAATGAAAAAACATATCCTTTTTTACCCTCACTTACAAATATATTAATTAATTATTCAAATAAATAATTTTACATATAATTTATATAAAAAAATTTAAAAGTGAAATTATTATATTTAATTTTAATTATTAGTTTAATTTGAAAAATACATCAATTTAAAATAATTGAAAATTTATAAATATAAATTAATTAACAATTTTGATTTAAATTTATAATTAATATATTTATAATCATATAAATATAGCTAAAATTTATAAGTATAAAAATATAATTTAGTAGTTGGGGACATACCTGAGTGGTAAAGTTACCACATAATTTTATATTTAACAAGGGTTCAAATCTGGGCATCACCCTTTTATCTTGCCATTTAAGGCAATAAATAGTGGCCCACACCATAATCATGAACAAGGTGGAAATATTTATCTATCCATTTAAGGAATTAAAAAGTATCCGACAACAATATACTAGAAACACTGAATATTATCTCCTTTGGTTGAGAGATATTCATAGGGTTTTCCTATGTATTTTGCTTCCTAGGTTTTCCTAGAACTGAGGGTGAATAGTTGGTGTACCGAACATCTATGGAATCCGATTGAGGTTTTCACTTCAGCATCATTTCATTATCCCCCCTCATCCTATTATGGTGAAGGAGATTCTGATTTTATAACCTAATGGAATAAATATATGTTTGAAAAATAAGGATAAAATGATGATTGTTTCAAAAGAAATGAGAATTAATTCCTACTACCCTGAATGTCCCTTCGTGTGATCAGAAAACTCATCTCCAATCTATGTTTCAACATTACTTCCCTAAATAATACCAAACAATTGGCGCTTATATGAAGGTGTGAATGTTATAGAAATCAGAGTAAAGTACCTAATATTTAATTTCTTCAATAATAGTGATAAATAGATGATTATTAAGGGGACGCCATGGAAATTTGACTATATACTTTTATTAATGGAAGTTCAAGATAACATAGTTGATATCTAGAATGTTAATTTTACCAAATCCCCCTTCTAGATACGTCTTAAAGGAATCCCCTTCTATAAAATATTTCAGTGTATTATTCATTATATATGAGGAAAAATTAGTGAATTCATGGAATGGGACCAAGTAGATCCCATATATTGTGGACTGGTGGTGAAAATTACGGTTATAGTGAATATTTATAAGCCTATTATGTGTGGTATGTATCTGTCTACATAGGTATCTAATACTTGGATCTCATTAAAGTATGAAAAGTTACATGTCTAATGTTTCATTTGTGGATTACCACGTAAAATTGAAAAAGAATACATATCAAGGGTTTCACATGAAGATGGAAATATCATATTGAAATATGTCTCAAGGATGCACAAAAAAAATCTATAGGGTCACATATTATAGAATCAGAAATATGATTGATTTAAACATATTCTTAAAAACATTGAGTGTGCAATCATCTTCAGTACAAAACAAAATTGTCATGATGGCACCACATGAATTTTATTTGAAAAAATAGACCATCCTCAACCAAATTATGGAGAATATAATGGTACTGGGGTTTTCTTAGCTGATTATAAAAATATATAAAAAGCACATATTAATCCTACTAGAAAAGTGTTGTCCATTCCTACTAATAGGATTTCAACATCTGATGGTAAAAACAAACCCCAAACAAGAATAAAACAAAAATGATCAGATCCCTTGAACAAATAATTACCCCCAGCCCTTGATGATACCTTGTTTCCCTCAAACTTAAAAAAGGATCCCATTCAACCCTCATTGTCTAGACAAAAGAAAATTCATATGTGGGAGAGGAAATAAAGAGGTGATAATTTAATTGACTTGAATATCGTGGAAATATGTTAGAATAAGAGACACCCAGAGGAACTGATGGCTAGTGAGATATTCCCCAACATATGGATAGAAATGGAAGATAGATCTTATAACACCAAAATGTTTAACCATAAGTCTTTTTTTAAATTTAATTTCATCAACAACATAGGTTTCTCACAAAATATATCATAAATGAAAAATGATATACAATTATATTATATTAGGTGATTGGTGGTACAATTACATTTAAACACACACAAACACCACATACACAAATCCCTAAAATTGAGGTCATATACCCCTTAAAGGTTAACCCACCCTACCAGATGTTTTATTACATTATATATTTTTAACTCAAAGGAAAATTGGGAATGAAACCCATTACATGGCTCATAGTCCCACCATTGGTTGTTCCAAAAGACCTTCTTACATCATTCTCATGTCACCACCTACATGTCATGTCTACATCACTTCCCCCTTGATGGCTCGAATGCTGAGTGGATTGAAAGACCATTCTAGATGAATAGTACTACTGGTATAGTACCCAACTACATTTCCAGTAATAATACCTACACTACTATAGTGATATAGTTCCTATAGAGTGTATTATAATTATGAGATAATTTTTTGAGACCCTAATTAATTTTTCAAAATGTCTTAAAATCAGTTATAATTTAAAATCTATGTTTTTTTTAATAAATGATTATTTAATTTAAAAATAAACTCATCATATTTAGAAAATTATTTCCATAAAATATAGATATTTTTTTAATTTTTCATTTTTAAAAATGGTTAGGGTGATTTTTTGAGATTTTTCTAAAAAATTTGATTTTTGGGTGATTAGTGAAATATGGTAATTTACAGTATTTAATAAATACAAGAATTATTGAGTCATAGATGTTGTATGGATGATAAAATTGCATAATATCTAGATACCATTAATTATTTTAATATATTTAGTGATAAGGTTAAAACTATTGACAGTGTTGAGCCAAGATAATAAACTAATGAATTAAATAATCCAGAATCACCCCTCTCCCCCAGTATAAATACCACCATCGCCACCTCTTATCCTCACACCTAAAAATCCTTGAATCTTTCCTTACTTATACACAATAACTTTTCCAAACCACTCAAACATGTTATAATATTTATTTTCTCACCCAAATTATAATTTCATGTTTCCTTATGTAGGTTCTTAAGGAGATGAATTTAAGAGGTAAAAATCCTATTTTGTTCTTTTAATTTTATTTCAATTTATTATCTTTTCTTATCCTTACCTCACATACCATGTCCAAAGTGACATGATAACTCTGGTAACTTTTATATATTTTGATTTTATTATGTTAATTGAATATCAACCATCAATTCTCTTCTCTTCCCCTTTTTGTTTTAAAATGAAAACATTGTCCGTGAGGTGCCTATTTACTGCCTTAAAGGATGTAGAATTTATATTTTTCAATTCTTCCTTCAAGGATGGTCATAAAACCATTTTTATGGTTAAAAATACATTAATATATGTATTAAAACTTATTTATTGTTCTATATCTACTACATATATGTATTATTAATTCATAAGACAAAACTAGTTTTTGATGATTGAAAAAATTCCAAAATAATCTAAATGGATATCATTAATGATTTTTCTAATGAATCATAGTTATATATGAAAAAATGAAATATAATAAAACTAAATATCATGTACATTAATTAATAAAATATAATTTCAATTCTATATAATCATTCCTATTTCACAAGATCTTTCATACATGTATACAAGTAAACCAATCATAATAACTATGGAAACGAACACTCCAGAACGATGAAATTGAATCTCATATCTCATAAAAAGGAACTAAAATGAACTTAATAAAATTATAGTAAAACACATGTTGAATAGTTTCTTAATTAAATTACAAATGAATCTAATTTCATTATCCAATACATTAAGTGTAAGTGAAGAACACTTTCAAACATATGGTAATGGATTTCTCATCTCACTTTTATTTTGTTGAGAAATGCCTTATACACTACTTATATCTTGTGTATGGTGTATGTATACTACCCTTTGATGTATAATATCATTATTTGATTTATCTTCATGGTATTCAATGTTTCATTTTATTATTATTAATATTATGGGACATACGATTCAGTTGATTACAAAGTGGTAAGAGATTCTCCCAAAATCTCCACCTTTCATTTGGGATATGCTTTTTCTCTATTTACCCTAACGTAATTATTAATTTTTTTTATGAATTATATGTATATTTTTCAATCTCATGTATCTATATCATTTAATCTTTATTTTATGGTAAAATATATGTTTTATAATGTTCCCTTTTCAATTCCTCCCGCCAAGCAAGCCCAATTAAAGGAAACTTATCAATTTCTTACTCATTTTCAATTACCATCCATAATCTATTTTAAGACACCATTATTTTAATAAAATAATTCATTTTTTGATGATAAAAATATTTTTTAATATTTTGTTTTATAAAAAATAATTTCCTTTTCCACTTTAAATACTTTTATATTTTCTCTTAAACCGCACTAAAGTGGCCCAATTTTAAAGTTTCTTAAAAACTCTTTTTATGTGTTGGACATCATTTCTGCCTCAAAATTTTTTTATTTCCCTTAAATTTTATATTTTGTGATATAAGTGTTTAAAATATGATTTTATGGGAAATAAAAATTATATTCTAAAATAAATATTCTTTACAAATTAAAAAAGGGGGTTTTCTCGTCTCAATTTTACTTATATGAGATATATGCCTTGTTTACCACTTATTCCTTGTGTGTGGTGTAGGTACTTACCTTTAATGTATCATATCAGAAGTATTATTATTATCATTATATTATATGTTTCATTTTTTTTTTATTTCCTATGAATTATGATTTAAATGTTTCTTGTGGTATGGGACACTTTGGAGTGTTTAATGATTATTTTCCACAACAATTTTTCAATTGTCTCATTTACAAGAATCTTCATCTTTGTCAATATCCTTTGTTTAATCTTGTACTTCATTTGGGTTTATATATTATAATAATATCTACATTATGTTTTTAAATGGTATATGATTACTTTGACTATGTATGTGCTATATTGATACCATTGATGGTTTATAGTTAAAGTATTTGCATTTCTTATGCTAATTTTTTGATATGAATGTTTATATTGTTTATGTTTCACCCTTTTCATATGAAGAATGTATTAGACTTAATAAGTGATGGGAGGGGCCTGATATATCCCCTCTATTCATCGATATTTCTCTTTATACAAAACTGATATGGACTTTTCCGAGGCCTTTCCCGTTTATCTTTCAGATATGGTTTTTATTGAGGCCTTAACCATTTATTTTGAGATGTATTGGTTAAGTCCTCAACAGTGTCTTTTAGATTTCCATCATTACACATTACATCATTATGATATTAGTAATTTATAATAAATGTGATTATTCAACTAGTAGAATTTATAAGGTTATGTTTTATTCTCATGATATTATTTATAAGTAATTATTGAATCAGTTTTTTATTCCTTTCATATTATTCTCAAGATTATGACTTGTGTTTTTAGTTATTCACCATGAATTATTGTTTATGATATATTCTTCTATATTTCATACCCTTACTAATCATCTGAACCCAACCATTTCTTATTTTTCCCCTTGTAAGAGAAGATGTATATTATGAATGAATTGTAGGGATAATCTTGGAGATTATGGGTGTTTCCTATGGAGTTTCTATATTTTTTTACTTTTAAAGTTGTAATGTAAAAATTGTGTTTTTATTTTTTTCTCCAAATAATATAAACTATTTTCTCCATTAGAATGCAAACTCGTATTCTTAGTACCAATTTAATTAAGGCACAAACTCTGGTATACTGGGATCAGGTTCTTTACAGTTGGTATCAGAGTATTTTTAGTAGAAACCTTAGAAACTAGATTTTAAAAACATATATTATGGAACTAAACCCTAAGAATGAATTTTTGGATAACCATATAAGACCATCCTTGAATTTTTTATGATATATATTATGTGTGTATTCCTATAAATACATCAACATCTGAATAATACAAGAGGAAATGGTTCTGAAACATATGTACCAGGGGCTAACAACTCCAACAAGGTGCATCGGGCCTGACTCGGTGCAAACTAGTACATGACAATGGTCCTTACTAAACTCCTGGTTTGACACTCCCAAGATATATTTTTAGGATAATTCACATTTTATGTAAAAACCATTATGAAGGATTTAAATATTTAAGGAAAATGAATAACCTAGGTTAAACCTAAGGTGTTTTAGGTTGAAAATAAGGGGTTATGATATTCTATAAATGATTATAAATTTTTCTCAGAGTGGATATTTTTACTCACACTATGTTTTTCAGTTTATTAAATGGATAAAACCAAATGGATTCATGTTAACATTGAATATGATGGAAAAGGTGGTGGATGAGCAACTAAATGGGATGTTGATATAAGTAAAAGATACTGTGTTCATTTCAAATCAGTTTTCCTAAAAAATTATTAATAACATATACATTAACTAACTCCCAAACTCACCAAAGAATGGAAAAATAGATTTTTATAAAAGCTCCAATGGTGGAGACCAATGAGAAATGAAGGATCAATTTTCATCATTTGTGAAATGTGGAAGGATATTTCTAATAAAATGTATCAACGGATCATAGAAATGATTTATATGTGGGTAAGAAAGACATAAAAAAGGATTTTTGAGTAAAAAAGAAGAGTATGATATGAGGAAATAAAACACATCCTTGGAATCTGTTTTTAGTTCGTTTCCTTAAATATTGGGAATCTAGGATTTACCCGAGTCAATTCCATCATCTATAGGATAATATCTATACCAATAAAGGACCTATGTGGAAATAAATGGATGAAGTATTTTCATATTGTGGTTTTGTCGATAACATCAGTTATTAAAATTATTTTAGGAATTTGTTTCATATCTATTTTATAGGTTATATTATAGTTTTAGAAAAAGGACAACCCATAGGCTTGGTGATATCATGTGGTGTTTGAAATGGTTGTGGGTTTTAAACCCATAATGGATGGAAAACAGGGGTTCAGCTCCTTCCACAAGCCTATATGAAGTCCTGATTAGCATGAGATTTTTTTCTATCTTATGGATAATGGTTATTTTGATTTTATGGACTTTTTTATCAAATAGATAACCATGGGATTGGAAAATGATTTTCTGATTATGTGATTAATTTTATTTCAAAAGAAGTGGAAAATTTTAAGGAATAAAAGTTTGATTGTATTTTGGTGTTAAATATGATTTTATTATGGACTTATATTGTTTCAGTATATTTATGTAAATCGTTAGAATATGTTATAAAGTTAGATATATTTTTAGACTCTTAATTTTGATATATTTATTTTGGATGAGTCTTAAGGTTAGAATGGTTTATATTGAACGTTAGATATTATTGTTTGAGGTTAAATTATTATTTATTAGATAATTTTTGCTAACATTTTTTATTTCAATAAATATTTTAAGGATGAATGACACATTGGTGGGTCTAATTATTCATAAAAGTTCTTCATCCATGAGAAAAGCATTTTGAAATTTAATTTATAGGTGTTAGGTATGAGGTAAAAATAGATTGAATCACTACGAAAGGATGATATTATGCATATGACATGGAAAGTAATCAACTAAGATTATTTTCTCAAGTTATTTTATGAATATTAAAAGAGTTCCTCAACTATAGTAAAAATATTTTGGAACAAAATTGTTATTTTTTAATATTTCATTTTGATAAATTAATGGTATTTTAATCGATCACAAGATTTATGGTTTTTGTGATGGTTAAATTTTTAATAACCTCGTTCTTTATCACTCTCCATTAGAACTTGATAGTTAGATTTTTCTTCCATGTCCATGTTATCTATTTCCACTAAACATTTCCTACCTAAAATCCTAGTTTATTGTGACATTTTCATTTCCCTTTCCCACTTATTAAAATGATATTTTATTAACTCTATTTTTGATGTGGGTTTCCCATAAAGGAATTTTTAAGTATCAAGCTTTCATTTTGGAAGTACAATATCAAATTGTGAGGATCTAATTTATTGATGGATGTGAGAATTTAACACCCAAAATTTTATGGTATGTATATTTTTAAATTTAATTTCTTCAATATCCTAAGTTTTACACAACACCAAGCTTAAATGAAAAATTATATAGAAATAAATATCATTATTTTAAAATGACTTTAATAACCTAGATGTTGAATTGGTGGGAAAAATTTGTTTTAAAAAAATATGAATTTTATATATTCTATATTTAATCAAAAAAATTACATTCATTAAAATGATTTTATAGGCATAAGATAAGAATTAATAAAATTTTATGAATTAAAAGGATATATTTTTCTAAGGATAGTTTTACCGCTTTTTAATGGATAACTTGTTTTAAAACAAAATTTTTACACTCATATAAATTTTATTAAACAAAATTAATTTAATTTTTTAAATTGGAATGACAGAATTTTCTAGGGGTGAATTTGTTTTTTTATGAAAATATTTATTTTCTAGTGAATAGTGAAATACTAATTTTTATTAGACTGTCAATTTTGTTATGTAAGATATAAATTTATAATTTAATTATATATCACCTATAAAATTATAAAAAATAGTTATCTCATAAATTAAAATAATTTTTTTTATCCTTGAATAAGTAAATAAATTTTTTTAGAATGATAAATTAAGTATTGATATTTTTGTGAGATGTGAATACTTGTTTATAATTTTATATTTAATTTAATGATTTAAAATGAAATTTATTTAAAAAAAATATACTCATACATTAATATTTTTTATAATTATTATAAGATAATTTTATGAGATCTTAATTAATTTTTCAATGTGTCGCAAAATAAGATATAATTTTAAAATATGCATTTTTTAAATAAACGATTATTTTATTTAAATATTTAATTTATAATATTTAGAAACTTATTTTCATAAAATGTATTTTGTTTTTGAATTATCCCCATTAATAAATGGTTATGATCAATTTTTTGGATTTTTCTAAAATAAATGAATTTTTTATGAATAGTGAAATACGGTAATTTACGGTACTTAAGAAATGCATGAATTATTGAGTCATAGATTATGTATGAAAAATATAATATATTTATCTAGAACTATACATCCTTGTTTTAATATATTTATTGATAATGTTTTAACTTTTTATAGTCTTGAGCCAAAATACTAAACAAATGAATTAAATAATCAAAACACACCCCTCTCCACCCTATAATACCACCTCTCACCACCTTTTCTGCTCACACCTCCAAAGCATTGAATCTTGTCCAATTTATACCCAAAGTGATATGATAACTCCATTATATTTTATATAGTACAATTTTATTATGTTAATGGAATATCAACCATCAATTCTCTTCTCTTCCCCATTTTATTTTAAAAATGAAAACATTGTCCATGAGGTGCTGATTTACTACCTTCATGGACGATGAGTTTTCATTTTCCAATTATGCATTCAAGGATGGTCATAAAACAATTTTTATGGATAAAAAATACTTTAATATATGTAATAAAACTTATTTAATTTTTTGACCAGTATATATACATAATATTAATTCATAAGACAACACTAGTTAGTGATGATCGAAAAAAACACCAATATAATCTAAATGGTTATCATTAATGTTTTATCTAATGAATCATCATAATATATTAAAAAAATGATATATATATATATATATAAATATATATATATAATACTATTAAATATATTAAAATCTCATTAATAATATATAATTTCAATTCTGGATAACTATTCACATTTCAAGTGATCTTTCATACATGTATACAAGTTATCCAATCCTAAAAACAAATGAAACGAACACTCCCAAACAACAAAATTAGATCTCATGTCTCATTAAACAAGTCATAAATGAAATTAATAAAATTATAATAAAACATACATGTTTAATATGTTTTTAATAGAATTATAAATGAATCAAATTTCATTATCTAGGACATTAAGCACAAGTGCAGAACACTTTCAGACAAAAGGTTAGGTTTTTATCATCTCACTTTCATTTCAGCGAGATCTACCTTATTCACCACTTATATATTGTGTGTTGTGTCTGTATATGGACCATTGATGTATTATATCGTTATTTAATTTATATTTATGGTATTAAATGTTTCATTTTATGATTATTAATTTTATGGTACATACGATTTGATTGATTATAAAGTGGTAAGGGGATCTCCAAGAACCTCAATTTTCATTCAAGTTACACGTTCTCTCTCATTACCCAAAGGTAATTATTAATTTTTTTCATTCTATGTATATGTTCCAAAATCATATATCCAAATTAATTCATCTTTCTATTATGTGAGAATAAATGTTTTATAAGGTTCCCTGTTAAACTAATCCCATTAAGAAAGCCTGATTAAAAAAACATCCCAATTTCTTACCAATTTTGAAGTACCATCCATAATCTATTTTAAGAAACAACTATTTTAATGAAATAAAAAAAATTTCATGAAAAAATATATTTTTTCATTTCTAGATTTATACAAATAATTATGACCTTTCCATTTTAATGACTTGTTTATATTTTCTCTTAAACTGCACTGAAGTGTCCCAGTTCTAGAACTCCTTAAAAACTCATTTTTCCAGCTGAACATCATTATGCCTCAAACATAATTTCATTATATTTCTGTTTTATTTTTTGTTATATCCATTTTTACAATATTATTTTATGATAAATAGAAATTATTTTCCAAAAGAACTCTTTTTTTCAAAGTGAAAAGGGATTTTTCATCTCACGTTTACTTCTGTGATATACATTCCTTATTCACCACTTATTCCCTATATGTGGTATAAATACTACGCCTGGATATATAATATCATGTGTCTTATTATTTTCATGACATTATAAGTTTCATTTAATTTTATTACTTCATGGGGATTATGATTTAAATGTTTCAAGTGGTATGGGACTCTTTGCAATGTTTAGAAATTATTTTCCTCAAGATTTTTTAATGGTATCATTTAAAATTATCTTCATCAATGTCAATATACTTTGTTTAATGTTATAAATAATTGAGTTTTATCTCTTATGATACCATCTACCATATGTTTTTAAGTGTTTATGATAAAATTAACCATGGATGTTCTGTTTTGATACCATTCAGGATTTATGATTAAAGTATTCACATTTCTTATGACAGTTTTTCTATAAAAATGTTTATGTTGTTTATGTTTCACCCTATTTATATGATTAATGTATTAGACTTTGAATGTGATGTTTATAGACCACTATATCCCCTCGATAAATTAGTAGGTCTCATGAGACCAAACTGATATGGAATCGGCTAAGGCCTTTCCTATTTATCTTTTAGATATGGTTTTGGTTGAGGCTTTAACCACTTATTTTTAGATGTATTAGATGAGGCCTCAATGGTATTTTTTAGATGACTACCATCACTAATTACTTTATTATGATATTATTAATTGATAATCCATGTGATTATTTGAATAGTATAACAACAAAGGTTAATTTTCACCCACATGTGATTATTTATAGGGAATTAATCAAAAAAAAATTATACCTACTATATTATTATCAAGATTATGTCATGCGTTTTTAGTTATTCACCATTCCTTATTGTCTATGATATATTTCAAAATATTTCTTACCCTTACTGAGAATCTACTATCACCCCTTGTAATGTTTTATTTTCCCTGGGATGTGAGGATATATGTTATGAATGACTTGTAGGGATAATCTAGGATTTTATGGGTGTCTCCAATAGAGTTTCGATGTTGTTTTTTATTTCAAATTTGTAAGGAAACAATTGTGTTTGCATCTAGATTTAAAAAGCTAATAAACTATTTGGTGTTTTGGGAGTTGAATTCTTGTTTTTAGTAGCAATTTAAATAATTAAAGCACTAGCTCCTGGCTTCTGGTGAAAGGTTCTTTATATATATTTTCTAAAATGCTCAGAGGTGAAGGATGGATTGAACAATCCCCACCTATCTGAATGTTTATTATAAGTTGTAACAACCATGGTCTTGGAAACCCATGATCAGTTTGGATGTTCTAGAACCATTTCACTAAAATCCAATCTCATATTTTTTTTCTATCTAAATCTATATTTAATATCAAGGACAAGGACAACATCACAAAAAAATATTTCAAGTATGCTTCTCAGTATCTCTCCATGGCTACTTGGGTGACCTTTTTCTTCAAGGGAGATAATATATGGATGTTAGGGTTACTAATTTCTTCTCAAACCATGTGGTTGTAGCCATTCACTGACCTAATACCCAAACATGTATATTCATTTGTTTTTATGGATGGCCCTCTCAATGTGATAAATAGAAATCAGGGAAGCTTCTTAAAACTGTACATTCAATATTTCATGTACCTCTCCTATTTGGAGGGGATTTTAATGAAATCATGTTCCAATGAAAGAAGAAAGGAGGCACTAATATACCCTTATCTCAAATACTATACTTATTTAAATCATCATAGATACCTAATCTCATGGATTTGTTGTGCACTAGTAATCCTTTTATATTGTTTTGAGGGAAAACTAGAAACACTCATATTTCAGAAAATATAGACATATTCTTAGGAATGGTTGAGTGGAAAACCTCTTTAAGAAATTCCATGTTTCCCACATGGTGCCTACCACTTATGACCACTATATGATCCTTATCAATACATCACATGGATATTGGAAATAAGTTTATGAGAGAAAATTCATATTTTATATTTTTGGGCTCAAGGAAAAATAATGTAAGGAGGTGGTTCACACATAGTGGATGGTGGGAGATTCTGGAATGGGAATAAATCTTCATCAGGTGGATACAAGTTTGAAAAAACTGATCAACTTAAAGTATCACCAACTAGATACTGTTTATGAAAAAAATGAATAAATTCTGAATTCTCTATACTCTCCCCTACCTCATATGTCACTATCCCTATGAAAAAAATTTGAAAATAGAAATGGATATGAAACTTCATATTAAATAATTGTTTTTTGGATATGCATGCTCATGAAATTTATATCAAATATGGAAACACAAACAACTCTTATTTTCATTAGAGATCCTAGGTGAAGAAGTATAAGAATTCCATCACTAGTCTAAATATCTCATAGATAGGGTTTATATCCAGCAAGTTTGGAATCCTTAACATTATCACCCATTCTTTCCTAGATCTATACTTATAGGGTGATCCATCCATCATAACTGAAATTTATTCATGTGTTAAACTGGTGATCAATGATGAAATAAATCATCAACTAACATTCAACCTATTTAATGAGTAAATATTGAAATCTCTTAATCAAATTAACTCTAATAATGCTCAAAACCTAGAAATATTTCATTATATCTTCTTCAAAAATAGTTTTCACCTATTAGAACATATATTTCAACACTTATAAAGTATCTTTGGAAATGTAAAACTAATTTTTTTCTCTTTGAATGAAATTATCATCACTCTTATTATAAAAATAAAAAATACCTCTAGGAATCAGACTTTTGGCCCATTGGAATATGAAATTTGGTTTATAAAATATTTTCTAAGAATATGGTGAACCAAATGTGCTCTTAGATTCCATATATAATATTTGAAACCCAAATGTATATTGTCCCTAAATGGATTATAACTGATAACATATTTATCACACATGAGATGTTTTAATCCATAAAGACTTGATCTATCGTGATTAGTTGTATTATGACATGTAAAATAGATATGAAAAAGGCTTATAATAGAGTGGAATTGACTCTTCACTAGTTTTCAAGGGAAAATGTATTTTTTCTCAAAATGGGTTTAGATAATCATGAAATGTTTCATAATGTTGTCCTTCAGAATTAAAATCAATTGGGGTCTGTCCAAGAGCTTCACTTCCTATAGAAGAATTCACCAAGGGGAACCACATTCCCCATTATTATTTTTTTTCTAGGTATTTTTTATTCTTATTTCATAGGATTAAGGGAACAATACTATTTAAGGGGGGAAGGTAAGTTAAAAAAATAACTTTTGTATCTCATATAATTTTTGTCAATGATATAATTCTATTTTCAAGAGCTACCTAGGAATTTTGTTTTTAATGTTCCATCTTATTCACCATTATGAAAACGAATAAGAGAAATATACAGATATAAGGAAGTCCTTAAGCTCTAGATTTCAGCTGGGTATGAATGATGATCTCAGAAAACTCTTGGGTATCAAGGTGGTTGACATACACAACAAATATCTCTCGCTTCCCATGATCATCAGTCGATCCAAAAAAGAATTATTTTCTTGTATTCTTGAATGGGTGTAGAAAACTAATATAGGGATGGATAATTAAGAATATATATAAATAATGGAAGGAAATAATAATAAAAATTATGATTCAATCAATCCCTTGTTCTTTCATGTCCATTTTCAATCTATTGGTCTCGATAATCCGCCAAATCCACTCTTGTATTGCTAACTATTGCTGGGGACATAATAATAGGGAACAAATTCATTAGATTTATTAGAATATTATTTTATTGGAAACATTTGGTGGTGGAACAAGTTTCTAGGGCCTTTTCTATTTTAATGATTCCCTCTAGGTTAAAAAAGGTTAGTGGATTATGCTTTACCCAACCACCCTTTGTTCTTGGATACTCGAATAAAAATATTTTCCTCATTCATATTTTTGAGGATCAAAATGGACCCTCTTCCTAGATTTCTATTGAGATGGATTTGGGGATCACATTCACTATTATGTTTTGGGACTAGATGGAGGACTGGTAATGGATCCACAGTAAGAATTTGGAAAGATCTTTACTTATACAATGATTTTGATTTGATGGAAATGTATATGGTGGACCCCGGTTTTGAAGACAAAATTGTATGTACTCTCTTCGATGATACTGGTGATGGATAGTGCAATGAGATTCTTGAGAGCTAGTTCAATGATAGATATATGAAACTCGTTATTATTCTCCCTTATTTGAAGGATATGGAATAAGATAATATTTTTTGGTGAATATAAAATTAATGTTATTATTTTATTAGGACTGACTAAGATTTAGAATTCATATTAGAGAACCTATAGGTCATGTTGATCTGAAAATACCATTAGCACCATGTGTTCCCTCTCAAGGTTCTTTATTTCCAGTGTATGTGTGAAACAAAATCCTCCACTTAATGAAATTACTCTCGCACCACCATTCATCTAATGATCTATTTTGATCTATACGAATTAATGCAGTATAATCCCCTATGCATGTGATCATTAACTGCCCCAGAGTTGGGGTTGTATGGAAATCATGGAGCTCAAATGATGACCATCATGTTTCTTTAGCACCTAAACTCCCAACAATTCTTATGATCTGGTCTTCCTATCTCCTATGGATATGGTGGCTTCTCCATAAAATATTGCATGGATCATTTGTATGAAAAGAAATGATCATATCATTAATCATATTTCCTTACCAAACTCTTTTTATGTTGATCATGAATGATTTTATTTGTATTTGTGGAATCAATAGTAAACCCATAATGTTTTTTGGATTTCTCATCCACTCATATGCACATGGAACACCCCAACTGGTGTACTAATGATCATCGTTCTCTCCTTATAAACGGAATTATTGATTTTAGCATGTTGTTCCTTAATTATTTTGGGAAAACTATTGCGTCTATCCAATATTTTGAAAATTAATTTCGGGATCCTCTGATAAATGAAGATAATAAAATTTACATCGAAATAATATTTTCTATAAAGATATGTTTGGATCCATTATCATTGAGTCAAACTATATCACTAATATCAATGCTATTCACATAAAATAAATTTGCCTTCGATCATTTAGACCTATTATTTTTATGATCTGGTCACTTCTTCATAACTTCAAAACTTTCTCTTTTAACTTTATTAAAAGAGGGGGGAATAAAGAAAGAAATTTCTTAGCAACTCATGGTCATTCTGTTGTTCCTCAAACTTGGTCGAATCATTTTCCATCATGGATTTTATATATTACAAATCCAAATTCTTGAGCCTTTAATTGAATTCCTATATATTTTTCAAAAAAAGTATCCCATAACATAGGAATGAACAAGTTTCCCGCACGGTAGTAAGAATTAAGCTGGTATAATGAGACCATGTGAATGGATTGGGTATAATAGAGAGGTACCGCAGCTTGGAAACACACAGACATGATGTTTTATGGAGGTTTTCCTCCCATGATGTGATTATGGGAATCATGACATGATGATTTCTAGTAGGGGTGGCCTGACATGAAAATTGGCGATAAAGACTACTTGTATGACCTGGTAGATGACATGGTGTGAGTGGTAGGTGATACACCATGGAAAAAAAGTAGACATTTCTAGGAGGGTGTTTTTAAAGGGTGATGTACACTACTGGAAAAACAGCCTATACCCATGGTTTTGGGAACCGTGGGCTGGAACGGCATCGGTATAGGTCCCCAACCAATACCCACGGTTTTCCAAAACAGTGGGTATAGGTGTCCTGCCACTGTGTCACCGAAACATAGCCAATTTCCACGGTTTCAACATCTTTTACCCACAGTTTCAAAACTGTGGGTATAGGTCCTAAACTAATGCAGGCGCCGAGTTTCGATCCCGCAACCTCTTCATTGTAAACACCACGTCTAACCACTACACTAACATCACCTATATATATATATATATATATAGTTAAATATAGTTATAAAAACCGTGGGTATAAAGGGAAGAACCGTGGGTATAGGGTTCCCGCCAAAAAAAAATTCCTTCCCGCGGAAAAAAAAAATTTCTCGCACACACAAAAGTGACCTATTCCCATGGTTTTTCATAACCGTGGGTATAGGTATTTTAGCCCAGACCTATCCCCACGGTTTTCCCCAAAACCATGGGGATAGGTACCCCTATACCCATGGTTCTAGGAAACCATGGGTATAGGTCACTTTTCAGGACCTATCCCCACGGTTTTGGGAAACCGTGGGGATATACCCCCCCTATACCCATGGTTTTGGAAAACGATGGGTATAGGTCTTGAAAATTCACCTCTACCCATGGTTTTCCAAAATCGTGGGTATAGGGGGTCTATCCCCACGGTTTTGGGGAAAACTGTGGCGATAGGTCCATTTTCCAGTAGTGGTATGTTTTGGATCCGATTAATCACCCCTCTACCAAGATGAATTTATAATATGGGATGGAGGGGAAATAAACCACAATGTTATAGAGGCCAACATGGGATTCTTGTGCATGCATGGGGGTGGCATGATGAAATTAATAGTGGAGAATTATGGGGTGAAGGCTTATAATATGAGCCTTTAGATCATTTTCTTCTTGGTTTTTTGTGCCCCAATCAGTTGTGTTATTGGTCCATCAAGATCTTGGGATTTTATTCCACTTAAATATAATAAAACATATCCATTGGTTATGTGTCAATCATCTGGGGGTAAGGCATGACCAACTGGAATGTTTGGGAATATCTATATTTGTGGTTTATATTCCCTTCTTCTAAATTTAGTTTATTTTAGAAAAATATGATATATATATATTATAAATATATTATAAATATAATTAAAAATATATATAGATTGATGGGAGGTATTGGAAAGAATGTTAATTTTAACATTATAATAATTAAATTTAATTACAATTAAGATATTATTAGATATAGTTATAAATTAATTTTTTTATTTTATATATAATTAAAAGGTTTTGTAATATATTGAAAAAAAATCATAAAATATTAATAATTATAAAAATTGTAATTAAAAAATATATTCCATTCAAAAAACAGCGATCGAGTTGGGCTTGTGTTTGAGCCTCTATTTGTACGTTTGTGTGTGTTTTTTTTATTTTAGTATATATTTCCCTTTCCATTAATATAATAAATATCAAATTTTATTAAAATATAAATTAATAATTTTAATTTTAATATTTCTATTAATTAATTATTTTTTGGGGAAAAAGGAATACTTCTATGTTTTTGAGAACCTAATTTGATAAATCAAAAAAATTGTTGTTTGACTAATGATAAATAATAATATATTAAATTAATAAATAAAACAACCATTAAACAATGAATGATAATAGATGACTATGATTAGTGTACATTCATATGATCCTTACTTTTTCATCATGTACATAATTCCATAACCCCACTGAAAAACTCATCGCACTGAACCTCTCTCATATGTAGTCTACTTCCCATATTGTCACTTTCGAGTCTCTCCTTTGTGTTACTTGTATTTATTTTACAAGGACAACAGCGCCCATTCCATGATGATTTTTCCAGCATCCCCATGCAACCCATTCCCATTTTCCTTTATACTCCTCTATAGAAGCATCGTCATCCTTTAGCCAATTGAAGAAGGCTGTAAAGTGAGGGTGATTCCTGAACGAGCATTCTTTTCCAAAAAAATACCATCCACCACAGTAAAAACTCAAAGTCAAGATGAACAACATATATAGAAACTCTTACATCCTAGGTTTTTTGGTTTCACCATTGTTCTGAAAAAGATCAACTGATTGATGATAGAAACACATTTTATTTTCACCGACTATAGTAGTGCTAGGAAATACACTACTCCTCCTAATTCCATGACGACTCTATCTCTGGTGGTAAAAGTAAAGGGTACGACAACCGTGAAATGTGTTTTTTCATGATTCCAAAATATTAAGGTATTCTATAACCCATTTGATGACCATTGATAATTTAGGTATTTCATTATCGTCATCCCCTTCCTTACATGCAGATGGTGAGAGTGCCCCATATAAATTCTATGTAGTGAAGGAGTAAAAAATCCTTCGAGTGGAATTTTGGGAATAAAATAAAAATAATTCAATATTGTTTTCATTGAATCCTCCCCTCCACCCATCTCCATGGATTATATCATCATCGATTGCATTACCATGGTGAAACTCCGGTTTTTATATTTTTTTTACTTTTATATTGGTGATTTTTTATAGAGTTTGAGGTACCCATGCTGAGGTTTAGAGGATATTTTGTCTGGTTTTTTTATTTTTTATCATAAACCTATTTTGTTATCTATTACTCAATTTAATGTTTTTTCATAATTATTTGGAAATTTTATTAGTGGATAATTGATTTTTTACCACTAAAATTTAGTTTGATAGTGTACATTGAGAATTAAGTTCTTATTTTTGAATAAATAAATCATATTATTTGTGTTTATATTTCAAATAATACTAACTCAATTCATTAAAATTAGAAAACAATTCTAATTTTGAAAAAATAACAATGATTAAATTTTTTTAGAAATTTTTATTTCTATCATCCATACAAACAACATTTTTTTAAGTTTATAACTCAGTTGTAATTATTGAAAAGGAAAAAAACTATTGAATCAGTTTTAAAAAAAAATAATAATCTATCCCTAAAAATTAATATATTGATTATGGTTATTACAAAAAATTAAATTATGTGTTTCTTTAATAGTGTAATAAATCTTTCATTCTTTATGTAAGTTCCAATTAACTAAAAATATTTTCTTTCTAATTTAGTTAAATATTGTTTCTTAATATAATTTTTTTAAGTTACAAACAATCAACATGAGTATACTATTAAGAAACTAAACTATATAATTTTAATGGTAAATCCCACTAAAATATTACTAGAAAAAATGTAAAATAATAGTGAAAAGTTTCTTTGGAAAAGTACATTTGAAAATCCAACGGCAAATTTATACATGATACAACACCACTGAGAAAAGATTATTTTAAAATACTTGTAAAAAATCTTATTATATACTTTATAGTAGGAAATTGAAAATCCTAAATCCCATTAGAAAGTTTCCTTGAAAATTCAATTCCAAAAATATAATTAAATATAATAGTGGAAAAGTCACAATAGTTTTATAGTTCAATAATGCAAATTAAATTTTGTTGTAAAATTCCATAAAATCATAATAAAATACTAGAAAATTTCACAAAAAAATACAATGGAAAATTACTCAATAAAATTTTAATGAAAAATTCCAAAATAAAAATACATTGAAAAATACTAGAGAAAATTTCACAGGAAATTTAAAATTAAATTTTCCACTAAAAAAACTTAGCTATAGAAAATTTTGAAATATTTAATAAATTTACAAAATAATTAATTTTTTACTTCAGAAGAAATTCTTAATCATTTCAAAAAAATATAATTCATTAAACATATAGTTATTTGAAATATTGTTATTTTTTCCAAAATATTTAAAATTAAAATTTTATAATATATAATTTTTTTGAAAAACAATCATAAACACACTTCTTGTTAAATGTCAAAAATATTATTTATTTTTAAAATATAATTATTTTTTTCGGTATACACGTAAAAAAATTATTTTCCTTTTACAAAATTATTTATTTTTAAAATATGAAGAAAGTTAATTATTCTTTTTAGTACATTAAAAATATCTTTTTTTTGAAATATGAAAAAATTTAAAAAAAATTACTATTTCAACAGTCATATAAATTGTTATAGTCTATTTCTAGTGTTTAAAGCCTTATGATTTAAAGAAATCCCATGAGGTCAAAAGTATTAAAAATAAAATTCATATAAAGATGAAGAGCTACAAAGATTAGTATTTTTCCAATATTTAATTATATTATTGAGGAAATTATTACCATTATGGTATTCTTAGATAAGTACTCACCTGACTTTTGAGTTTTCAAAAGGGGACTTTCTGAATAAAGAAACTGTTAATTAAATAATATTTCTATTTTGATGAAAAAAATAGTTCCAAGGTAGACCAACGTTGAATTAAAAACCCTATTTGTTCGGTATATTTGATGAATGTCGCATGAAAATAACATATAGATGATTTTTAAACCTATATATATATATCATGAATTTTTGAATGTAGAAGGTTTTGAATTCATATATAAGTAGAGATATTCTTTCTTTGTTTTCTTCAAGTTATTCTTACTGCATGGATGAAAACAAAAATCTACTATTTTTATATATTTAAGATTATTTTCTATAGTTTAAGGAACTATCATTCCTCACTTTTATGTTATATTATATCTATATGGACAATCATCATCATCTGTCAGTTTCTACATGAAATTGTGTGTTGCACCTGGAATACTTTATCCATCTCTTTATTTATATGGTTTTTACTCTTTGTTCTTACTGTGAGAAGACTGTAGATAGGTATTTGGAAGGGAGAACCCATTTAAATCTATTATAGCCTTTGTAAAATGTTCTATTATCTTTCACTCAACTATCAAATTCCTCTGAAAAAAAATTCTATATAGTGAAAATCACCAATAGTGAAGAGAGAGTGTTGATGGTGTGAACTAGGGAACCTTTGCTCCCTGAACCAGAATAAATATCTTGTGTCATGATTCTTTTCTTTCTTTAACATACATAGTATATTTATTTGAGAATATTTAGATAAATTAGAATAATTTTTTAATGTGGGACATCTATTTGGCATTAAATTTTTAATAACTCAATTCACCCCCTATCGAGTCATTATGCAACCCTACTAGAACAACACTGGTGGCACATGTATGCGTTAATTTTTTATCTCCTTCCAGTTGTTTTTTGTTTTTTAAATGGTCACATAGGTAGCAATGTCACCAGTCAACAAGCCACATTACCCATTACCAGCAACCATTTCATTGTGTTTCCCACCATTGCACCATGATAGAGAACCCATTTATCCCACATTAGATATCTGAGTGGGAAGAGGGTCGAATGATATATTCCATTACACTCACCACTCTTTCAAGATTCCTATCAAGTGATTCTTATGTGTTTTCATATCATTCCACCTGCAAATTCACCCTGCTCAATCATTCATGTCCAATTATATCATTAGATGCTTGACATGGGTGGCCCAAATTCCCAATTCCCTAAATTCTAAAATGCGTTGCTAAAAAACCCAAATCAGGTGAATAGTACCACTACTATAATATAGTTTCTATAGAACTACTATAATTTATGATACATAATTTCTACAGCACCTATAGAAATCATTCCCCTACCAAGATTTGAGCCGAAATTTTCCATCTGAGATGATAAACTTAGGAACAAATCCTTTAGTTTCATTTCATATATAATCATGTTGAATATGATTTTTCTATTTAACAAAAATATTAATTATATGGATTTCTTTTCATTCATGTTTAAATGTTTAAAATTTTAATAATTATTTTTTTTCAACTATATTCTGTTATTATTATTTATAATAAAAGACTATTATTATGAAAATAATATATTTAATCCTTATTTTTTAATAACACTTATTGGGGAATATTTTTTGAATCCAAACACAAATCATTTCAAACATGTTTCAAAACCAAGGATACAAAATATATATATGCAAGAGTCATGTAATCAAGCCAAATCAATGCCTCTTAAGAAAGGTGGGGCTTAAAAATATGATAGAAAACCTTATTAGCCTTTCTTTAGATAAAAGGACAGGATCAATGGAAACAATATAAAGATGCACACTAAATATCATAAAAGAGGATCGCTAAATAATAAGAGATAGTAGGGAGATCCTCAACCAAAGAGATAAGAGGGAATCAATCTAATTCCAAAATAACATTATGTTATCCTAGATCCCTCACAAACATAAGGCCAAAATAGGATGTAATAGATTTAGCAACATATGGATTCCAATTAGAAAATAAAAAACATCCTTCATAAAAGAAATTATTGTCCTAGAAGAGTCATGACCCACCAATCCCACATAAACATGATAATATTCAAAGATAATGATATCAAAATTCACTATTACCATATCCATGGGAGGCCAGATGAAGACACATCATGTTGCACTACTTGATTGAGAAAACATTCCGTCCTAGAATTGTTTTGGAACTTAATTATTTAAAAAGACCATTGTAACCAACCTTCATCAGGGATAAACAAATTTTTAAAAAGAAATTCTATTCGCCTTATCCAAAAAAAACCTTGGAATTATAAATAATTCATGAAATCATAAATACTTTAAATTTGAAAGTAATTTGGAGAGTTCATAAACAATATAAGAAACCTCATCCATCACTGGAGAAGTCACTTTACCCTATATTTCCAAAATTGGATTAACTCTCAAGCATTAACTTGAGAATAAAAATTCATCTTCGAGGGGCACCTGAAAATGGGAATAGATAATTTGTGATAATATGCCTTCCCCCAAAAATAGCTTGAATAGGAAACATATAAACAACAATCTGGTATAAAAAATCATGATGCTTTGGTAATAAATGGGTAGATTAAATCATCATCCAAACTATATCAAAGTCATAGGTAGGCCTTTACATTCTAATCTAATATCCAAACTTCATTTTATTCCATCTATGTTGAGAGAATCTCTAGAATATTCCATCAATAAACATCTCTCTAAAAATAGGGATATTTAGGATCCAACTTTTATCCATCTCATTAATCAATGAATTAAGTTTATCAAAATTCAATCCCGAAAAATTATCCTTAATAATATATCGTACAATTAAATTCTTTATTTAAATAGGGGTGTTCAATTAAATAAACTAACATTCAACACCACAAATCCAATGATCCATCTAGATATTAACACACCACCCATTTGAGATGTTTCGATGAATATCCTCCACTATAAGGACCTTATATTATAAAATATTATGCCATAATAAACATGGAAGATGTCCAAGTGGATCTAGAAACAAACAAACATTGGGGAAATATTTCTCACTCAATAACCAAGTAGAAAGGGAAATAGGAAAACATAAAAGCCTACCAAACTTCTTAGAAAGAAGAGTTGTGTTGAAATGTTAGGCCCCAAAGGGGATTAGATACTCTAAGATGAGGGTGGATAAGGGTATGGATATTAATTTTCAAAAATAATTCTTTCCCACTAGATCTTGTCCTCTTTGTTATAAGGGTCACGTTTTTTTCACTTATGTGTTATTTTTTATCTCATTCTACACTTCTTTATTCAATTATGATACTTTTAATGCTGTGCAAGAAAGAAAGAAAACTTACACACATATTTTTACTTTGTTAACCCACACTTGGATACAACAAAGAAGCATACAATGGTGATGTGATGATGTACCAAATCCACATAATATAACTAAAAAATTACAATTTTTGGGCTACATCACTTCTATGCCCCAGATAACTTCTTTCACAATGTTAATGGTCTCCCCCCTGCATTCTCAAGGGTCACTCCCTAAGTATCTTCCTCTAGCTCTCTGCCTATGGGAAGGATCACCGTATTCCTCTTCCTTCAGTCATTTCTCTTGGAAGGGGTCCACTCACAGTTTATAGACTTGTAGTTCTATCCATTATCACTAGTGAATGCATCATCTAATGTATATAGATGCTCTTTTGAAGTCCAATTTTCATCCACTGATGAATACCCCTTTTCCACTGACCACTGGGAAATTCCTTTGGAAATTATTTCACCAAGCATGTTGCCTTTGCGAAGCACCCACTTTTGCAAAGATCAACCAAGACTTTACAATTATACAACCTCTTTGTGAAGCTCACAGGTTCACATAGCTCACTTATTTTTAAAGCACACTAGATCAAAGATCTCTATATATTTCATATCTCACTGCTTCATAGAGATCACACTTGTCTTTGAGATTTCGCAAATCTAAACAATTTTTTGCAAAGAGAACATCCTTCGTAAAGCCAAAATGGCCTTCATGGTGCACCTTACTTTCGTAGAGTTCAACTACCTCAGTGAATCCCATTTTCTTTTGCGACGCTCCCTACTCCACGAATCTGCTTCAGAATTCGAGAGCTTAATATTTTTAATTTAATATATCTAGTTCTCTTGATGGGTTTGAGGTCTATTTATAGGAGATTCCACAATCTCGAGATCCTTCCATGCAAATTCAGCACCATGTCAGCTCAAATCGCAAAGCTCCAAAATTTCTTCTGAAATTGTCTCTAAATCTCAAAGCACCAAAGAAACTTTCAGATAACCGGGCTCATCATAATTATAGAGATTTCCATCAATTATTTTTTTTTTGTTGCGGTAATGATCTATCTCAATTATATGCATCTCCTCTTTTCGCAAATATGGTCATAATCACAGAGATCTCCATTGAAATTTTTTTAGTCTCTGCGAAATCCACTTCAAGAAGCCCATCTTCATGAAACTCGTTCCTTTTTCCATATTTTTATGAGAACTTCAATGTAATACAATTTTTTTGATGCTATTCAACTTGAAATTTTAGTCCCCCAAAATTTGGAAAACACTAGAACTCACAATGAAAACTTGCTTTGTCAATAAACACAGTTAACCCAAAAATGCTGCAATGTTTCCTTGAGGGGGTTTTTTCCAACAATCTCTCCCTTTGGTTCTGTTGACAACTCTTCTAATAATGAGTCTTTGCACTTTGATACCTCGCTGAATCTTCTTCCATCATCTACCACCATTCACCTCTTGTGAATTAGATATCGACCAAATAATCACTCACCATATATGCTAAGACCACATGAGCAATGATCGACATGATAAACAATATTAGTATGAAAAGTTCATCAATTAATCACTTCATTTCTAACACCAATCATGGATACCATACTAATACCAATAAAATTCTTTCATCACGAACCTCAAATGTCATAATATCTAATATTTTACCGATCACATAATGAATCTTCATATTTTAAACTCCCCTTATCTCATTGTTCTCCCCCTATCTCGTTACTCCATCTATCAGCTTCTCCTAGTGTCTTTGACTAAGAATCTTTCTCGCTTCTTTAGCCATGTTTCCCCCCCCCCCTTAGAGAGTCACTATTTCTCCCCCTTTTTCAATAATCCAAAAAGTCACTCCTTTGTGTTCTACAATATAGTAGAGAACACATATCATCCCTTTAGGGAAAAATACAACATACATCAGGGGGAGTGGAATAACCCACATCCACACTTTTCCAATGTGGGGAGTCGACTAGAATCCCCAAGCCAGACGATGCCTCTCAAACGCTTCCTTGGGTAATCCCTTTGTTAGAATATCGATAACCTGTCGATCTGTAGGCACATACTCAAATCTTACCAGCCCTTGCTCCCCCTTTTCCATGATAAAATTATTTTTTATCTCAATGTGCTTTGTACTTGATTGATGAACTAGATTTTTTTATAATATTGATTGCACTCAAATTAACACATTGAATTTTAATTGGAGACTTCACTTCAACTCCCATATCATCAAGATGCTGATTCATCCAAAATAACTGCGTGCATGATTGAGAGGTTGTAATATAATCATCTTCTGTGATGCTCAATGAAATGCAATCTTGATTCTTTATTAGTGAATAAATACACAAACCACTAAGACAGAAAGCACCTCCCAATGTAGATTTCATGTCATCTGCTGATCCGACTCAATAGACATCAGTATATCCCAAAATTTATTGCTAGGATTTATCATTATACATAAAATAAAAATCCACAGTGCCTTTAATAAACTGATGTATCCTTTTCACCAAAAGAATGTGTCTTTCCTTGATATTTCTTTGATATCATGCTACTTTGGTTGTAGTGAATACAATGTCAGGCCTTGTCACGGTCAAGTATAGAAATATTCCATTTATTTTCATGTAATTTCTGATATTAATCATCATGTGAAAGTTTCATATGGGTAACCACTGGAGTCTTCATCTCCTTGGAATTGTCTATTCATTTCATTCTCAAAACCATAATGGAATATTTATATTGAGAAATTAATGTGACCTTCCATCCTTATGTCACCATCACCATCATCCTTTGATTATTTTAACTGTTCAAATATAAATTGTAATAAACTCCACCACACATAAAATTGAGCTTCTTCGGAAACTGATCTAGCCTCAAATACCATGCTCTTGGTGCTTTCTTCAACCCATATAATGTCTTTATCAGAAAACAGACCATGTATTAATCTTCATGTTCACACTAGGACAGTCTGATTACCAATTATACCTTTCAAGTCAATTTTAGCTCAAATCTTCAACTTTCATGTAGATATAGATTTGATTTCCTCATGGTCATTATCAGTATCTTCTTCTAAACTAGAATTTTCCACTTCTACTCCCCCTGGTTATCTTAATACTTCATCAATTTCATCCAATAAATTGTAACTATGTCATTTTTTAGTGACATAATTTCTTTCAACTACCTTTTTCAGCTTCTTTTTGAATCATTGTTGATATTATCTCACATCTTCTTCGTATCCTAAAAATAGTTAGCTGATACCATAATATTAGAACAAAATAAATAATTATGAAAAACCTGAGTGTTTCTACTTGTCCCCCAATCATTCTGCTTGAACATAAATATTCTTCTTATCACACATCATTTCATTATCATGTGACCCTTAGAAACGATCCATCAACAAAACCTCTAAGCCAATTGAGGTGGAACTCGATGTAGAAAACAAGAGATAGAGTTAATAACACCATCATAATTTATTACACTCAATCATTTCCTTTCATCTTCAATTTTGATAACTAATTTAAAATAGTTGAAATTTAGGATCACATCACCTCACTAATTTTCATATTTTGATTCCAATTCCCCTTGGATAATATCTCCCAAAAAAATTGAAGCACTAGAACATAAGTTAGTATCATTCAAACACATAGTGAGAGTGGAACTTATAGAATCCTCAAGACGAGAATTGTGGATGATCCTGATGGGTCAGCCCTTTGATTATTTCTTGAATAGAATCTCACTCCTTCATTGCCTCCTCTAACTGTCGGGTCAACCTCAACTGTTCCTTCCATATGACTAAGAATTCATTGACCACATGATGAGTCTTTTTTTGAGATGTGGATTCAGCAGGCTTGTCCTTTCTCACAATTTGGGGTTTAAAACCACTAGTATACATTTTCTTCTTTGATGTTCAACCAATATTCTACTTTTCTTGATTCCTTATCTTACTAGGAATCTCTTCACTTGTATTCACTTCTTGGTATGTGGCATGATATGCTTATTTTCCAATATATTATTTATTCATTTTTATTTTATCAGTTGTTTGAATCATGTCAACCTTTATTAATGGGGTTGATTTTTCCATTGATTTTACATTCTTCTTACTCACAACTATAGTAGATCTCCCATTAATCTTATAGGTTTGTTCACATTATCTTCAAGATATATGTTGTGGGTGTGATAGAGAAGGTGATTGATACACCATTTATTCAGTTCCCTGTGATTCCCCTGAGGTAGTAAACCTATTTTTCAACTTACCACTTTGTCTTCCAATGTAGGATTTCTCATTATAAGTCACATGTGTCAAGAATATCCTTCGGGGTTCCTTTTCCTTTCTCTCTTTATTCTTACTGTAATGTCTTTACAAATGCCCATGATTAGAACAAATAAAACATATTCCAACAAATAAATACCTCATTTCATTATTTCTCAACATAGATGTTGATGCATCTTGAGTTCTTCTTTTGATATTCAGTTCCAAATCTTCTTTACACATGCTCATATTGTTTTCTATTCTTTCACAGTAATAGCATCTAATGATTTTTTTTCTTCTGAGATGTGTTCCTTTTAGAATTTTCATGATGATACTTATTATTCTCAAATTTAGTAAAACTGATGTCTTAACAGTATGAAATGTATTCTTGAGCCTCTAAAAAATCGTGATGTACGACCATGAATCCCACAGAAATAGAAAATGCTAAAATTACATCCTATAACATAATTTTTAGTTCTATCTCCAACACTTATATTGTTTTTATTATCTTTGGAACTCTTCATTTCTCTCTTCCTATAATTCATATGAGGGGGATCATTATATCCAATTCAATACTTTCCCATACTATGTGGTCTTTGAGATGAGAAAATATTTTGTTTCTTCTCCTAAAAAATAGCATAATTTACTTTCATTTCATCATCACCTACTGAAGTACAATTTAATAGTAAGTGGAATGAACCCTTCAACATAGGATTTCATTTTTTATATGATTTCCCCATTTCTTTATTGACTGATTTAATCTCTTCCTCCAGTTTCTGAATATTCTTATCTCTTGATTCAAGTTGAGAATTTAGTTATCTTTTGAGATTCTTCCCACTAATCATCTCATCTTCCAGTTATCGTGTGAGCTTATCTACCATATCACTTTTCCCATTTATATTCAATTTTTATTTGGCAAAAGAATTAGTGCATCATTCATTCTCTTATCACAGCATTTGATTCTTCTAAACAAGTTTAGATAGTTGTTCAGTAAGATCATAATTTTGGGCTTTCGAATTCTTATTTTCATCTGAGTTAAGATTCTTTCCCTTAACTTCATCTTTGATATTTTCTCTATTTATAGACAACTTTTTTAGTTCTTCAGCTTGGGAATCATTCTTCTCCATTAGATCATTAGCCACATCAATAAGCCTTTGATTTAAGCCTCTTAGTTTGTTAACCTCAATTTCAAGTACCTAAATCCAGATATCTTTACATTTAATTTCTTCATCCAATTTTTTATCCAATTCCTTTGTCTCATGGAAAAAATATATTTTTCATATTCTTGGAGTTTCTTCATCACCTTTGAATTTATTCATCATCAGTAGCTCCAACTTCACTTTTAATATTAGGTTCTTCACTCATTCTTTCAGCATCATTGAATGAGTAATTATTTTCACTATATGATTCTTCCAAACAATTATTCTATTCACTACATGATTCCTTTAACTAAATCACACTCTTTTTGTTGACCCTTCCACATTGGGAAATTTCAAAATACTTATGCTTCTTCTTTGAAGTTATTCTCTTTTCCATGGAACACAAAGATAAGATCATACTGAATATTTAACATGAGAAATCGACTAAACCAAGTCAGGGAAAACAATTTTGATAAAAGAAACCTCCCTATGATACTAATTTTTAGGTACAAAAGGGGCCTAGATACCCTGAGAGTGGGGTGAATCAGGGTTTGGATATTATTTTTCAAAAAAAAATAATGTCGCACTGGATCTTGATGTCTTTGTTATAAGGGTCACTTTGTTTGCATTTATGTGTTACTGTTGATCTTATTCTACCCTTGTTTATCTGGTGATGATGGTTTAAATGTAGTGAAGGAAAGAAGTCATACTGACACATAGATTTTTACTCGGTTCACCCTTACTAGGATATGTCAAAGAAGTATACAATGATGATGTGATGATGTTCCAAATCCACTAAAGCTTGCTGCCAAATTACAATGTTCAGGCTAGATCACATCTATGTTTAGGATCACTGCTTTTACAATTTTTAGGGTCTAATAACTTCATTCCCAAGGGTCATTCCCTAAGTCTCTTCCTCTGGCTCATTTCCTATGGGAAGGATCATTGTCTTCATCTTCCTTCACCCACTTCTCTTGTAAGGGATCCACTCATAGTTTATGGACTGGTAGTCCCACCCATTATCACTAATGAATGTATCATCCACTGTATGTAGATGCCCTTTTAAAGTCCAATTATCATCCACTGCTGAATACCCATTTCCCACTGACCACTAGGAAATACCTTTTGAAATTCTTTCATAAATCGCATTGACTTTGCAAAGATTCTACTTTTGAAAATCTCAAACAAGCCTTTCTAATTCTCCAACCTCTTTATGATGATCACAATTTCACGGAGCTCATATGTTTAGAAAGCTCACTAGATCGTAGAGCTCTCTATATCACAAATCTCACTGCTTCATAGATGTCACACTGGTCATTTCAATTTCGCAAAACTAAACTAGACATTAGGAAGTTCACTTCCTCTACAAAGCCAAACTAGCCTTTGTGATGTGCATTCCTTTCATAGAGCTCAACTGCCACGGTGAATTCCCTTTTCTTTCGTGAATCTCACTGGTTCGTGAATCTCCTTCACAATTAGAGAGCTTAAATTTTTTTATTTGATCTCTTTACTTATCTTGAGGGGGTGAAGGTCTATTTATAGGCGATTCCACCAACTCGAGAAACTTCCACGCAAAGTCATCACCATGTCATCTCAAATCTCAAAGATCTGAAATTTCTGCAGAAATTCTCTCTAAATCGCAAAGCACCACAGAAATTTTTAGATTGCTAATCTCATTGTAATCACGGAGAGTTTTGTGAATTCCATTGCATCGCCACCACCATGCTCCCTCACAATTCACTTCATCTCTTCTATTCATGAACCTCGTCATAATTACAGAGCTCACCATCAACATTTTTATAGTCTCTGTGAAATACACATCAAGAAGCCCATCATTTAGAAACTTATGCATTTTCCATATTTCTATGATATATTCAAGGAAATCTAATTTTTACAATGATCACCAAACTCCAAATTTTGGACCCCAAAAATTTGGCAAACACTAGAACTCACCATGAAACCTACTTTATCAACAAACATAATCAACCCATAAATGATGCAATGTTACCTTGAGGGGTTTTTTCCCAAAATGAAATACCATATATTCCATAATACAAAACTCCCTCCTCATTAGGGAGAAATAATCATTCCCGTGAAACAATGTGCATTTTATTCTTATCAACCATAGAACCCCACAAGACTTCTGAGAAAATGAAATAAAAATGATTAATAAGAGTGTCCAAATGTTTGAATAGTGACAAAAAATAATTAGGAATATCTTTCACTACTAATTTGATCATGACATTATTCTCGACATTCAACACAACCATCCCCTTCCAACCATTTATTCTCATCCAACCCCTATCCATGATAGAAGAAAAGGCCTCTATTTTAGATCTTTCAATAACAATCAGAAGTCTTATATACTTATTATTTTTATTAAAATTATTAACATGTAATAGAGAATACAACTCATCCCTATATTCTGGAAGATGAGGTTTTGTGCGGATCTTCCTTTTTTAATCATTTTTGTTTTTGTTCTATGAAGGGGAGGTAATTTGGTTTCTCAGAACACTACAAGGTTTAAGAGATCATCTACAAATTCTATTCGGTTTAATTATGTTACCATTATGGGTTCTCCTATTGTATTCATGGAAACACATTACTATTTTCAATAGATTTCATTTTTTATTCAAAAAAACATTAATTATTTTTATTTTTTCAAAAATAAAATTATTAATTATCATATCGCATTATTATTTTATAATATTCTAATCTCAAGGAGTGGTGTATATAAGAAAATTGTGAGGATTGTGAAAAATATTAAGAAAGGAGATAAGGGGGATTCCATATAAAAATTAGGAAGAAACATATATAATAATAATAGAATGTAGAAAATGACATACAAATTAAGGAATATTTTAAATAAAAAAACTATTTGTGAATAAAAACCCATATCCTTTTTTACAATTTTTAAAGTAAAAAAAAGAGAATAGTTTATGAATGAAACACCATATCCCTTTTTACCATCTTGAGAGAACAAAATTGTGAGGATTATGAAAAATATTATAAAATTATAGAAGGGAGATTCCATAATAAATTTAGGAAGAAATATATATAATTATCATGGACTAGTGAAATCTATATTAAAAATAATGAATATTTAGGAAAATAAAATACTAGGTTATAAATGGAAAAACATGTCCTTTTTTACATATTTATAAGTATATATTAGTGAAGATTAATATCCATTTTTTACAAGTATGTTAATTAATTAATTAATGAATTAACTACAACTATAATATATATACATACATTTAAAATTGAAATTACTATAATTTTTTTATTTATATTTTGATGATAAATCCTTTTCAGTTATAAATAATTTAAAATTTATAATTATAATTTAAATAAAATTTAAAAAGGTCGCATTTAAATTTTATAAATATAAAAAAAAATTAAAATTCAATTAATATTAAAAGTTACCATATTTATAATCATATAAATATAGTCACTAATATTAAATATGATAATATTGTGTGTGTGTTTATATATATATATTAGAAACATTTATTAAAGTATAATTTAAAATATATTTAGATTATTAAGATAGTAGTGAAGGATGAGTAATTTCATCATTATAATAAATTTATTAGAAATAAAGTAATATATATTTATATATTAAAAATATTTTTTATATGAGGAAATATAATTAAAAGATCTAATATTAAAAATAAATATAGATTTTATCCAAGTAGAAAAATTGACCAACCAACCATGGGATTCGCTAGTATGGCCCCATGTTTCCAAAAGTTGGGCAACCATATTCCCTTCTCTTTTTATGGAAAAGAATATGCATGGAGATAATACTTGGGAAATGGAGAAGATCTTTAAAACCAGTATCCTAAAAGATTAGAGGGAGTTCTTTAGTGTATCAGTTATTCGATTTCATCCCATTTATTAAGGAGAGTTAAATTAATTAATGTAAATATTTTTTTAATCTTTAATACAAGAGTTTCCTTCATAATATTGTAAATTTATTTTCAATAATAATTGATTGAAAAAATGAATGTTGACCTCATTTATTGAAGGTATGGAATTAGTGTTTATATAAGAGGATGTTTAATCATTTGATGAGAATAAATCATTCTTATAGAGAGGTTCTTGGTAAGTTGTTTAAGACATATTCCATCGATATCAAGAAGAAAGGAGTTGTCATTTTTTTTGTATCATATATAGATGATCAAAAAAATGATATTGACTTATACTCATGTGGAGGTTCTTGAAATGTGTTCAATGTCTATTCCACCATGATAAAGAAGGTAGATATCATGTTTTTGGAATCATGTGTGGCATATCAATAAGGAACATGTAAAAATCAGCAGTAATGAGATCAATGATCGGTATCATGTATCGATGTTCTTCCTAATAGTGATGATTAGGTTGTGTATCCCGGTTGATGGTTGGTGGTACATCATTATGGAGAGGTCATGAGAGAGAAAAATCCATCAGGTGTCACAAGACAGTGTGATGATGATGCATGTTTGGAGAAAGACTCTCGAGGTAGTGAATTTTCATAAATATAAAGGTGATATTTTTTCATACATAGATCATTGAGTATTGATTTTTTATCAAGATTATTTTAAAATAAAAGAATGAGTCATATCAGGGTGTGTTTTTCACATAATTTTTTTCTACATTTTTATTGAAATTTATGTTTGGGAATTTACTTTAGATTTATACTATTTGTTTTATTAGTGGAATTTTTAGAGTTTCTCCATGATTTTTTTATCCTCCACATCAGATGGTTCTTCCACATTTAAAATATTCTATAGTGATTTATTTATTCTACTTTATATTGCTTCTATATTTCATCAGGTTTCTTACAAATATTTTTTTAATGAATTTTCTAACTAGAATCAGGATTCTTCGTAACAGTTGTATCAGAAGGAAGTTTTCATCTTTCAACTTAAAATGAGAATTATTTTTTTTTCTAAGAGGAACAATGATGGATGTGAAAAGTATAATAATGGTAGGAAATCAAATCAGGTTGAGGGAGGTGATGTTCAAGTCTTATCAAGGTATTTTTATCAGGGGGAGCAGTTAATTTTAACATGTTCTCCATATAATGTGGTTAACACTATTATTAGGGAGATAAATGCTTATATTTCTTGTATTTTTTAGTAAAATGGTTTAGATATAATTATAGTGATGACTTCAACATTTTGATTTTATTTTATGGGGGATGATGTTTTTTCTATCAGAAGTGGAAAATGGGATCATTATATTCTCTGCAGAATAGAATGGTTGGTGCAATACCAACCTAGTTTAATTCCAATAGATTTTTTTTTTGGATTTTATTGTTATTTTATGTGATGAAGGTGGATATTTTTTGGATCCAACACATTTATTAGGGTTATATAAATTAATTACTAAACTATGTTTGTTTATCATTAAAATAAAAGTTTTTCTCATCAATAATGGATAGTTATTATCAATAGTAATATATATAAAAATGAACATTGACTGTATTTATTATAGATATAGACATAGTGTCTATATAAGAGGATTTATAATCATGTGATGATATTAAATCTAACTCATAGAGAGTTTCTTGTAAACATGTTCAAGATTTTTTCCATAGAGATCAAAGGAAAAGTATTTTTTATGTTTTTTATAGACTATATGGCTCGTAGACATAGACGAGATTGAATTATAATCATGTGGTGGTTCTTGATAGGTGTTCAAGATATAGTCCACTGAGAATAGGAAGGGATATATCACGTTTGGGGTGACATATGTGCCACAGCAATATAGAGCATGTGAGAATAAATAGTGATCACATAGATGATGAAGGCCATGTATCAAAAGTATTATTGATAGCGGTGATCAGGTGGCGTGTCTCAGTTGATGATTGGTGGTACATCATGATTGAAAGACCATGAGAGAGAGAAATACTTTAGTTATCACAACAAGGTTCTTGGTTGATACTTTTTTGGATAATGATCCTTGTGGTTGTGAAGTTTCATTAATAAAGGGATGGGATTTTGTCTCAAATGGATCTTTGAATAGTGTGTTTTGATCAAGGTGGTTTTATTAGAGAAGATAGAGGCATACAATAGTGGGTTTTTCACATGGGTTATTTCTACACCATCATTGAAATTTATTTTTTTGCAAATTTATATGAATTTTGTACACTTTAAATTATTAGTATAATTTTTAGAGTTACCTTATAATTTTTTAATTATCTACATCAATGGGTTTTCTTATGTTAAAAATTCAGTGTATTAATTTATTTATTTTTCCTTATACCATTCCATATTTTTCAGGTTTCTAACAAATATTATTGCAAGAAAATTTCTACCCAAAAATCAGTATTCTACAAAACATAGATCTTTTTAATAATGATATGACAGTCTTGTTGGAAAATAATGGGTTTATATCTACTCTTAATGGAAATCAAAAGACCCTTGCATATACCCTGAGCTTTTTCAACTGGTAGATCCCAATGAGCATGGAAATATTTTTGGTAGTCCTCCACCATGCCTCTATGGGAATAATGAACCATTATACCAATACCAATTATTCCACCCCCCCCCCCCCCAGAGTGAAATATACACATTAATTTTCATCATATCCATTGGGGGGGATAGATCCACATAGTAGTACAAGAGTTAAAAAATTGAACATAAAACTGTATCTCTTTCTATTTCCATAACTCTGGCGAAGATTCCACATGAAAAATTCATAAGGACATTTGCCTCAATTGCTGATGAAAGACAATGTCATATCTTCACACCTAGATAATCTAGGTTATGGTGAAAAGTGAATCCACCATCTCCTTTGGGAGAGATCAAGGCCATTTCCAAATAATTATTTTAGATTTAGAATCTTTGTCCACCATATAATCAGTATTTGAGTCTCGATATTACCATCATACCATGGCCCAAAGCTAAATAAGAGGTCATGTTTTTGGAGAATCTAGTGTAGAAAAGAACATAGGGTTTATTGGATCATCAGATGCATGTCAGAACTTGAGAAACTATATATAGGGGAGGATACTAACACACACTTTCTGCCAAAAATACTGGATCTTGGGAGGGATTTCCATCCACCACAATTTTTTCTATAGTAAATCATTATTTGGGCTTTTCATAATGAGTTACATATTATATACAGATTTAATTGAATAGTTTCCCGAGTTATCCTTACTTTAGAAAATTATATACTAGACCATGTCCTTCAAAAATGGGATACTTAAGATAATGCTTCTATCTCTCTCATTGAACCATCATTCCAAAATTTTAGTAGACTATCCATTGCCTACAGTATCCAATATGGATATTACCATTTCATCCTACAACCCAGAGACCATCGGTGAGGTAGACTTCATCTCTTCACTATTGACCATCTAAGGATCACTCTATATCTTCATCATGGCTCCATCCCCAACTCTCTATTATAGTCCATTACAAAGGGTTTATCATTACCCTAATAAACATCTCCAAAAAACTAAGATGGGGACCCAATATAAATCAACATAAGTCTTTATGAGGATAATAAATATCCTAGAGGATCTAGGTGCATAGGGAATTGGGGTTTTAGAGAAGCTTCCACCCTTTATTTGTTAATAGTGTATTGTTGAAATAGAAAGAATCCATGAACCCCATTCCCCTAGAATTTTTAGTAAGGAAAATATTTTACCAAGACATTCAATGAATTTTGTTTCTCCCACTATTTATCCCCCAATATAAATTGGTAAGGCAGGGGTGTATCTGGTCAATAACAATGCCAAGAATTAAAAAAAGGAAAAATATAGGTCGGTATCACCTATGCCACTGCCTTTACTAGATTATCATTACCAACATTAAATATCCTCTTAAAGGCCTATCCTTAAGCTTGTTTTCTCACTATATCTAGGATACTAATGAAAACCTCACTTTTAGTGTGACCAAATATCATTTGAAGCCAAAGGTACTTATTATGCTAATCGATGACCAAAATTCCACGAGTCATTATTTAGTCCATTATTCCTACAAGTTGTAACTCCTAAACTAAAATAAATTTAAAATGTTGAATGTTTGAATTAATATCTAGTTTCATTATCAATCAAGAGAATCAAGTGAAAAATATAGTTTTATTCTTCAAGGGTGGATCTTGAAAAAATAAATATATCATCAGAAAAAAAAGATGGGATATGGGTAGAATTTGTCTACACACATTCTCTCCATGAATAGTTTTTCCCTTTGATTCCCCTGAAATGAGATTAGAGAACACATAAACCACCAAAATAAAATGTAAATGAGAATGAGGGTTCACAAATGAAGACCCCTAGTAGGGTTGAATCTCTGAGAGAGGCCACTAATGATTTTAATCCAAAAATAATCTGAAGACCTGCATCACATGATGACCTCAATTTCTTTAGGTAATAATCCCATTTTCTTCATAACAAATTGAAGAATGGTACATTCAACCAAATCATATGAATTTTTAATATCAATATTACAAACAATTAAACCACATTTAGAAATCGATAATGTTTTCCAATAATGAAACTATTAATAGGAAACAATGGATTTATTTGAAAAGAGTTATTTGTGAATGCAAGCACTCTGATTTTTAGAAATAAAAGAAGGAAGCCACAAATATGGGAAGTTAACTAGAAACATTGAGAAAATTTTGTAGATAACATTGTAAAAACTTTTGGGAAAAAATTATGAGAATAGTAAGGATTTTTCAACTCCCAGGTTAGAGTAATTACATTTTCATTTAGCATATAAAAGTTTTCTTTACCTACCCATAAGTCTATCTTGAGACATGGGACACAACGTCTGAAAATAAATTAGGATTTTTTTAAAAATAAGGTGTGAAATCTATAAGGTATTCATGCTTTGGTGGAAGGAATTTTTTTCTGTGCCATAATGATTTCATCATCCAATAGATCACATGAGAACTTCTAATTCATTGCCTCCATAACCATCGGCATAAAACATGAATAAATTTTAGTAGAAATGGATAACTCCCACATCGTATAAATAATCTCATAAAAAATGCTTGATAAGATCATGGATCCCATTTTCAATGGATATAGTGCCCCACTATTCATCTATAATGCAGTAGATAGTGTTATTATGACTCCTTGTAAAATCCTTCGAGTGGAAATAAAAGGTATTAGAGAAACCTTCCTTAATATGGGTTTGACATTTTTATAGGGACAAATATCTTTCCTTGATTTTAATGGCCAAATCCATCTCCTCATCAAGGGTAAAAATATGTTGACGGAATGAATCTGAGGGAGGACATGAGTATAGATATTTCAACCTTATTTTAATTAAATCATAGTGAGAATATGATTGAAAGAACTTGGTTTTTATCTAGGGAAATAAATTATCTAAAACTTTTTTAGTATTTTATCCTATATGGGATCCCATATGTTCCAAAAATAACGTATTACTTCTTCTCATTCCTTATCTTTCCCCCCAAAACATTCAAATATAAAAAATACTATATGTCTCAACATTCATTATCATGTTAGAAATCAATGTGGATAGGGCAATGGTCAAAAGTGGTGGGAGTAAGGTGAAAATCCTAGAATAAGATAAAAATGTTTTTCCATTCACCCAATCCCATTAATATATCAATAAATTCTATAGTATGATTGTTTTTAGTATTCCCATAGAACAATGTTTGAAGGTTGCCTAAATGACCCAAATCAGCAAGACCTTCCATCTTAGTTTCTTACTGGAAATCTAGCATTAGAGAAAATAGCTTGTAGGTACCCCCAATCATCTCATGTTGGAACAATATTTTTTTAATGCCCCTAATGACTCATAGTGTTCATGATAAGATTTCACAATGGGTTTTAAGAAACTTCAACAGCTTCCATTTCTCTATCTAGGAGGGCCATCCATAAAAAGATAAAAAAATCCAATTATGAGGTTCCAGGTCAGTAAATAGAGGTAGAAATGTGATAATGATAGAAGGATTTAACCCTTAAATATAGCACTTCTATCTAGAGAAGAAATATTCCTCCAGAATGGCCTTGTTGGGGGACAAGGAAGTAGCAATGAAAAATAGATTTTTCTCAATTCATTCCATGTCCTTGCTTTATAATATGGTTTCAGATAGGGAAATCATATTATAGTAATTATTAATGAAATGAAACTCAAGCATCTATACTGAATGTGGGTTTCCAATCCCATGATAGTTCCATCATAATTTTTTTATTGGGTTAGGAGGGGTTGGCTCAATCCATCCTATTCCTCTGAACATTAAAGGAATGAACTATCTTATTCCATTTTCCATTTTTGGTGTATCTTTCATCAACCATAGGCTATTCCATATGTATTTTAGAACCAATGGTTTATATCATAATTATATCACTTTTATTATTCCATCTCAATTTCCACCACCACTTCCGAAATTTTTGTGTACTTGATATTGTATGTGCAAAAGGTTTCTCCTCAAGTAAAGGGGGATGTGGTATGTCATCAAGGAGCAGTGATATATTATGATATGGGGATGCATGAGAAGATCCATTTTGGGATATATGTGGGTTTTTATTTTCCATCCACTATATAAGTACTGTGATTAAAGAGATAATTTAATGATAAATGATGATTAACCAGATATTCACATATTTTTTTAGAATCACCAAAATTTATTTGGACTATATAAACTTGTACCTCTTCTGGTCAAGAGTAATTTTTTGTTTCTTGGGAAATTAAAGTTGACAAATCATGATGTTTTGGTTTTTTTTCTAGGATAAAATGAGCTTATAGGTCATTTTATATCTTTTCCCAATCCCCTTTATTTTTTCACTTTTGGAGTAAAGGATTCCCCAAGGTTTTTGGGATGCATCCACGAGTCATACTCTAAGATAATATTTCCTTCATCAACTATTTTCTTCACCTTAAATTTTTTGTATGTCTTTGATATTAAAAATAGATGAAGAAAACAATTATCTTTTCATAATCTAATTATATCAAGGTATTAGATTTCTCCAAAGAGAAGAACGTCCCTCTCATAAGAGGCTGATTCGCATCTTTCAGAACCCTGATTCGCACTGTTGGCCCCAGTGAATAGGATATGAATGGTCCCATTCAATAAACACTCTAATTGTTTACCTAATTTCACACATTATTCGTTCATATATTCCATGGAAAGGAAAACCTTTCAGTTGGATCTAGAATGGGGTTTTGGAAAAGGTGATGTTTTAGATGTCCCCTCAGTTTTTTTGATCCTCCATTAAGATGGGTTAATTATTAATGGCCCATGGTATCATATTAATAATCTTCTCCCTATCCTTCTCATTGAAAAATTAAAATATCATATGACCCATAACAATTTCATTGATGGACACCCACTCATCCAATCTTCATATAATATTCATTTTGTACTTTAGCACTTTTAGATTAAAGTGTTAGTTGATAATGAACTTTTTTAAAATAACGAGGGACATACAATGTATCAAAAACACATCCTCATCCTGCTTTTCAAAAATAGACTCATTCTCCTTTTATTTAAATTAAATATTTTCTACCTACTTAAAAGATAAGACTCAATCCCACCATGCATCTCAACAAAGATGAATCTAATCACAGTTGAAAGAGGAGTCGTCTTCACCTACCATGATCACACTGCTCTTTTAACATGGATTCCACTAATCATCATCAATGGGGGTCTCACCATCAATAATCAAACCAATACAGGGAGTCCCAACAAATCCAAAGTAAAATTCCAAGGAATTTCAAACACTAAGACTTCCATCTCAACCCGCTTAGAGACTTAAACAATTTTTTTTAAAATAGTGATTCATTGTAAAAGGTTTCTCACACATTATTTAGATATATTATTAAAAAAATTGAGTCTTAAGAGATTAGTGAAAAGATGGTAGTTTCCTTGTTATATTCATTTTATATAATTATAATTATAATATACTAAGATATACTTATGAAAATATTATTATATAAAATATAATTATAATTATAATATATTTATTTTAAAATATTTTCATTTAATAATAATTATAATAAAATTTATTTTCATTAAATATTACATTAAAAACATCTATGTGGTCTTTTTTTGAACCTATGTTATATTTTAATAAAAATATTTATTTTTATTTTTGAATATAATAATAATAATTATTTAATAATTGATATTATGATTTAAACCTATTTTATATTAATATATAGGTTAAAGAAAAAAAATTGAAGGATTATGAAATATAATTTTAAAGGAGATAAGAGGGGGTTCTATAATTAGATTATGATGTAATATATATAATTAGAATGGGCCATTGAAAATGATATTGAAAACAAGAAATATTTATTCAAATAAAAAATAGTTTATGAATAAAAGAAATATCATTTTTTACCCTCTCTTACAAATATATTAATTAATTAATAAAATAGTAAATTTTACTTATAATTTATATAATAACATTTAAACATCAAATTTTTATATTTAATTTGAATTATTATTTCAATTTTAAAAATATATCAATTAGAACAAATTTAGAATTTATAAATACAATTTAATTAAAAAATTGATTAAAAATATAAATTATTACATTTATAATCAAATAAATATAGCTACAAAATTTAAATATAATAATATTACTTTATAGTTGGTGGCTTACCTAAGTGGTAAAGTCCCCCATAATTTTATATATAATAAGAGTTCAAATTTGGGCCACCCCTTTAAGGGGAGATTTATTTGGCCATTTAAGGCATTAAGAAGTGGCCCACACTATAGGTATGAATAAGGTGGTAAGATTTATCTGGCCATTTAAGGTAATAAGAGGTGTCCAACACTATAGGAATGAATAAGGTGGTGAGATTTATCTATCCATTTAAGGCATTAAAAATTGGATCCCGCTATAGACCTAAATAAGGTGGGTCTTTAACATTGGGTAGTAAGGTTACACAATGAGACCATGTGAAAAGAGTGGGGCGAATTGGGAGGCAGTGTGGCCTGGAGACTCATAGATGTTGCTAAGTGGGTAGCTCAAAACAGTAATGGGTGCATTCGCACCAATTAACTAGACTTATACCGACTCATATTTCTAATTATTGATGGAGGGGTACTTTCCATTGAGTGACTGGCGGTAGCACAACATGGTTGTTGCTAGCAGTGGGTAGAACGATGTTGTAATTTGAGATGTAATCTACTTATGTGATCAGGAATATGACTCGGCATGAGTGGCAGGAATCAATCCATTAAAATAAGAAGATATCACTGGGTGGGCATTTTAAAATAGTGAAATGTGTGTGTTGGAGTCTATATCGGCCCTCTACCAAAAAAAAGTTTCCAATGTGGGATGGAGGGGGGACCTACCACAGTGAAATATAGATGAACACAACGTTATTATTCATGCATTGGGTGGCATGATGTAAATAATAGTGTAAAATCATGTGGCAAGATTGTTCACATGTTCCTTTAGGTCATTTTCTTCTTGGATGTTTTGGTCCAAAGCAGTTAGGCCAATGGGCCATCAAGATCTTAGGATTTTAGGACACTAAAATGTAATTAAATATTTCATTTTGTTGTATTTCATTATTTTGGGGGGTGAGGATTATCCCATTGGAATTTATGGGTATTTCTGTATTTTTGGTTTATAGTCCCTTCTTTCGAATATAGATTATATTAGAAAAATATGATATATATATATATTAGAAATATAATTGAAAACATATGTAGAGTGATGGGAGAACTTTAAAATAAGGTTAATTCTATCATTATTAACATTAAATTTAATTATAATTTAAATGTTTTTTGATATAGTTATAAATTATCATTATTATATAAAATATAATTAAAAGGTTAATTGATATATTTAAAATAATTTCATTAAATATTAATAATTATAAAAAAATTGATTATATAAAATAATGAAAAATGATATTACTTGTAGAAAAATATCGGCGGAGTTGGTCTTGTGTTTGAGCCTCCATTTGTACATATGTGTATGAATTTATTAATTTAGTATATATTTTCCATTCCATTAATAGAATAAATTAAAAATATTAGTAAAATAATAAATAATTTTTTAAAATTTTATTATTTAAATTTAATAATTTAATTTTAATGGAAACCTAAAAACTTATTTCTTGGGAATTGAATTTGGAAAATCATAAAAGTGGTTGTTAGATTGAAGATAAATGAGAAAATGTTAAATTAATGAAAAAAAGTAAAATTTGAAATAATAAAGGATAATAGTTGACTCCTTGAATTGTCACCATTAACATAACTATATTTTTTTGTTTTTTATATAATTCCATAGCACAAGGGAAGGCCTCATTATAGTACACTTCCCCGATCTTCGATCAGCATCCCATACTGTCTCTCCTCGGTGTACCAGAGTGGGAAGATCACATTTCATAATGATTCATTCAGTGTCCACATGCATTCCACTCCAATTTTAATTCATAATCCTCTAAACATTAATCTTATCCTTGATTCGATTAATGAATTTTGTAATAATTGGGTGAAACCTAAATAATCATACCTTTCCCAGAACAATATGTCCTTCCACCGTAGTAAAAACTTGAAATCAAGATGTATAACCCGAACAGACACTCCTCTGGGCCGAGTATGGAAATTCACTGGAAAATTTTCTAATATAGAGTAAATGAAAAAAAAAATCCGCATATTCCACTCTAGGAAAACATTTTATAGATCTACCATTTCATGTGTGATGCAAGTTACAGAAGGGTGAACACCCTCTCATAAGGATCCTCCTTGGATTTGTTTTGAATAAGGTGCCTAATAGGAAGGCACCTTCTTCAAATCCATTTCATAGAATGTGGTTTTCAATAAAGCAACTTCCCAACCCATATTTTGTTTTTTCTTTGATTTTGTTTCTCAGAAACATAAATATATAAGGAAACAAGAGAAGCATAGATTCACCCTTGGGATGTAAGAAGCTCCGAAAATGATGGAATCCTACAGATAATGGGGTGTTTGTTGAAATTTCAAAGGCAGATGATGGTCAAACCCAGCCCCACCTAGCTCATTGAAAATAATATGTTGGAACTGTCATGGGATTGGAAACCGACACAGAGTTAGTATGCTTCAGTGTATGAGCACTGTAAGTCTCCCTAGGGTGGTTTTCTTATCTAAAAACAGTCTAAAAAACAATGTAATTCATGGTATTACCCCTATAGAGGGTTTTTATGGATGATTCCCTATCCTACTCCAAGCCTGTGCTGGCAGCCTTTGCCTCCTGTGGAAGGAGGTTGTCGACATCAGAATTAAGAACTTCTCACGTAAGCATATTGTTGCCTCTATCCATAAACATGATATAACTATTTGGTCCATTGTTTGTTTCTATAGTTTCCCCACAAAAAAATGATAAATGGAAGTCGTGTGACCTCCTTAAAACAATTAGTAATGACATACCAGGACCTTTACTTAGGGAAGGAGATTTTAATGAGATCATTTTTCAAAGTGAAAAAGAGGGGAGGTTCCAACATGACCTCTAACCATATGAGATAATTCCTCTAGGAGACCCAATGCATATATCTTACTAACTTAGATCATATGGGTAACCCCATTACATGGTACCATGGATGCCTAGATAACACTCGTATAAAAGATAGACTTGACATATTATTAGCATCTTCCTACTAGCTCACCATATTGAACCTCTTTTAGGTATTATACCTCTCCCCTTTCATGTCGGATCACTATCTTATTCTCATCCAACTTGATATGGTCCATGAAAAGCCAATTTGTGAAATTCCTTTTATTGTTGAAAGATACTGGATGAGGGAAAGGGGTTGTGAAGAATTGATTAAAGTAGGATGGAATATGAGTGGGCCTGAAATTCATGCTAAAATTCACCAGGTCAAGTATAACCTCAAAAAATAGAGTGATAGATGATTTCACCAACCAGACCAACATTGTGACACCATTTAAAGAAGACACACCAAGAACTACTCTCTCCCACCCTCAACCATGAGTATTTCTATAATTTTAGGGCATGAGACTAAAATCTATAAAACCATCAAAATAAAATAAAGATACTAGTCTATGCATTCTCATGATATAAATATCAAATAATTATATTTAAATAAACATTATTTCCACCAAAAAGCTTTTGTAAGGTGGAAAAAGCCCTTATTTCATGCCTTTCCTCATCGAATGGAAGAACTGTCTCCAAAGAAGAGGAGATCTATGACCTTTTCCTTATTTTCAATCAAGATATTTAAATAGATAGTGAGCCTTCCATCCCAAATAAGGTTGCCTCATTCATTTTTCATATAGTTACTAAGGCTATGAACGGAAATATCACTCCAAACATGTATGATGAGGAAATCCTTAATGAACTCAAACATATCCACTCCACCATATCCCTAGGCCCATATGTATTCCACGCCGTATTCTTTAAAAAAAATTTGCTCATTCTGGGACCTGATGTTTTGAGCCTTATAAGGGACCTCTGGCATAGGAAGGCTGACTTCACCTCCATCAATGAAACCCTTATCAACCTCATCCCTAAAACCTTAAAACCCCTTAAAGGTTTCTAAGTTTCATCCCATCAACCTACGCAATTTTACCTATAAATTTTTCTCCAATCTCTAAGTCAACCATTTTCACAACTTCTGTCCTTCCATTTTTTTAAAAAATCAAAGAACCTTTGTTCCCATCAGTCTTATCTCGAACAATGTGATTATTTATAATGAAACATTTCACTCTATGAAGACCTACAATGCGGCCAAATGAGGAATCATATCCTAGAATATGGACATGAGTAAAGCCTTTGACAGAGTGTATTGTCCATTCATATAGTTTGTTCCGAACAAAATGGTATTCTTCTAAAGATGGGTTTAAATCATTATGAAATGAGTTAACTCCATCTCATTAAATATTCTAATTAATGGAAAAATCTCGTGGAGCTTCTCATCCTCTAGGGGAATTCTCCAGGGAGACCCCTTTTCCCCTTCACTGTTCATTTTTTTGGATCATGTTTTCACCAATATTGTTTTGCTTTCAGCTAATTATAAACTTTTTCATGGAGTGAAGGTATGTCACTACCCCCCCTTTTATCATCTATTATTTTTTGGTTATTTTCTTATTTTCTCTCAGGCCACTTTGGAAGAATGAAATAATATTATCCACCTTATACGCCTATATTAGAATGCATCAGGTAAAGCTGTCAACCCCTCTAAATTGGAAGTTTCCTTTAACGTGGGTGTTCCCCTGACTAGAAGCACTGGGCTTCAATAAGCATTTGGATTACTTATGGTTGATAAAAACAACAAGAACCTTGAGATTCTTATAACTAACCATACTTTATATACATTGTTATTATTTCATAATTGAAGCATACTTATTACAACATATAAAAAAACCACAATAGGACCGTATAGGTATAGTGTCTTTAGAAATTGGGATACATAAACAACTGGTTCATAAAGAATATACATTGTCTCCCATTTATTTCATCATATCTATAATCCCTTTTTGGCATATCATACTTAATACCATTATTCCTAACCTGGGGAAAAGAAAACGTACAAAAGGGTGAGCTTAAATGCTCAGTAAGGGTAAATAAAAGAAATATCAATCACATTATATTCATAAGACCATAACATTTTGGAAATCATAACCTGAAAAAGAGATCATAATTTCAAAACATGGGATAAATCTTAGTAGTGAAATTTAATTCCAATAATCATAACTTAAAACATGAAACTTTGTGGCATACACACATAATCATAGAGAATCATTTCTTATTAGTCAAGACTCATTTCCAAGACTATCCTAGCGGACAAATTCCATTTCTGAACCGAGTTCACTCCTCGTTTCAGTCCGGTATCACTGAACCGGATTAACCTTCCATTCCAGACATGTCTATCTCATGAGATATAAATCTTTACCCAATTCATTGGAGGAAGATATAGGTCCCACCCATCTCATAATGAAACCATTCTTATGTGTTCCACAAAATCATAAATCATAGCATAACCCATGTAATTAAAATGGGATTCTTAAACATCATGCCATCATAACATAATCCATATAATATAAAAGGACATAATAAAAATAATTCTATCATAACATAATCAAATCAATGTAATAATAGGGATAGAAACAGAACCCAATATTATCTTAGATGGAAGATAATTTTGATAAAACACTTGAACTTCATTCTTGAGCAAAATATCCTTTCTACTTAAAAAACATTTTTTCCTTTCTTAACATGTCATAAAATTTTAAACTAAAAGAAGTTGATTAAAAATAAACTTCAAAACTTCTAAAGGAAGATTCATGGAAATAATGTTCTAAAAATACATTCATACTGTATAAGTTATAGAAAAACATTCTTCTCATACTTTGTCCGGAAAAGTCAAAAAAGTACCTCGTACAAAAAATGAAAAAAGATTACTTTCATTGGATAAAGCACTTCAAATCCAAGTGGTTGAACAACTATTCCTTGATCCTTTAACTTCCCTCAAATTGTTCTTAGAGATAAGGTCTATATTTACCATTTATAAAATGGTAGATGATTAGAAAATGTCCACCTATGATCAAATGGAATACTTGATCCCATCCTCAAAGCATCATTTTCTAGATATATCATCATCAGTAAGAGTATATGAAAAGCACTAGAGTTCTATGAAGAGAGACGAATAGTCCATGAAAAACATAGTACCCTTCTACAGGTGTATAAACTCACAAGCTTGATCTGATCATAGTATTTCTAGGAAAAGGTAATCATAAAAGGTAGTCTATAAATCCCTCCAAATTATACCTTGATTCTGATCTTCCTGATTTCTAACATTCCACCATCGCTTAGAAGATCCATGAAACATGTAATCTGTGAGATTAACCCTCCTTTATGGAGGTGTTTTCAGATGCTCAAAGATAGATAGAATTTCTTCTATCCATGACTCAGTGGCCTAGGGGCCACTATCCCTTGATAAAGTAGGTGGTTATTGTTGCTGGAATCCCCTTATCAATTCTGACATAGTCGATTCAGGTCATGGAGATCCCTCATTAGAATGCACTATCTGTATGAAACTATCTTGAAGATGATAATTAGTTCATTGTACTGGTATATAGAGTGGTACTACTATAGGTGTCTCAGTTGGCACTACAAATAGTTTAGGTCCCACCACCTCAGAAGCATGGTCATCGCCAACTTTGTGGTGCTCGACCTGAGCTCTTCATAGAGTAATATATATATAATTCCAAGAACACTCCTCAAACACAAAAATATGATAGAAAAAATATTTATTAGGATAAAAATATGGGTATAAGGGATCACTACCTAGAACATAATAACCCAACTACGCAAATCTAAGGTCAGGGTATTGGTGAGATTCCAAATTTCAATTATATAGGTTCTGTTATATGGATTTTCAATTGTAACTTATAGAGTAAAACTCCTTTTAAGTTGTAATTGGAATCCCCATTTAATAATACCAATTTCTTCCAAGATTTTAAAATTTAACAAGATTCTTATTTTTAAAACAACCATTCAGTTAAACGAGTCACAATTCCTAAGTTATAAATTCAAAACATCATAAGTTATAATTGGCACTTTATATAACTACAACTCGACCTTTACACTTGGTCTTAGGATGTAACAAGTACATATATGATTATTCAATTATATGGATCATTATTCATAATTCATAGAGCCACAACTTTATTTCAAAGACCATTAAATTTCAAGGGAAATTTTTTCTTAATTTTCTTTGGGATTTTACTAGTACGCAGTTTCTGACGGCACCTGATTCTGAGGCCCGGTGTACCCGAAATCAATTTCCGAAGTTTAGCTCGGGTACGTCCAGTGAATGAATGAGCGGGTTTTCCTAACTTTGGAATCGGTTCTCGGAATCAAAATATGAGGGCACCGATGGAACCGCAGCACCGTTAATTGCTTAGGAACACCTTTTCTGGAGTTGCGTTTTCTCGGGAGGTGATGTCAAAAATGAAGTGGATTAATTAAAGAGTGAAATAAAAAACGTGCTGCAATTTTATTTCTACTCTGTGTAATTATAACCTATGTATGGAAGTTGAGGTGGGACCCACTAAATCCTAACTCCTATTGATAGTATAATAGTGAGGTGGGCCCCACACGAGCCCCGCCTTTTGAATTTCCTCAACTTCCCTTAAAGTTGGCAAACCCCCCCTTCCGTGTCTGCTCGGCCGACGTCGAGCCACCCTGGCCGGACCGGCCGCGCCGGGCCGGACCGCGCCCTAGTGGGCCAGACCTGGACCCGGGTCGGGTCGACCCGGATCGGGCCGCCCAAGGGGGTTCTGGGTCGGGTCGGTCCGGGCCCAAACCCCCTAAAAACGGACAGGTTTGTTAAAACGCCCGTAAATTGGGATAGGTACCTCCAATCGATGCACCGTCAGTTGTGATGAAATCCTTGGATCGAGATGGTCGTTTAGGTATATTAAAATCAAGGTTTTGGAGAACTTTGTGTATCGCCGGGTTGGTTTGAACACGAAACCAATCAGGCCCTCGGAGCAGAAATGCTTATAACTTGAGCTCCGGACGTCCGATTGACGTGCCGTCGACTATGTTGGATTAATCTTATTGAGAAGGTTATTTTTGCTTACTCCGCTCAAGGATTGTACATAGTTGGAGTACGGTCGGGTTGGTTTTGACTTAAAAACCAAACGGGCCCCTAGGACGAAAAAGCCAATAACTCTCAGACCAGGCGTCCGATTGACGCGCCGTCTGTCATGTTGAGTTCCTATTGATGAGACAGAACTTTGGGATACATCAACCCCAGACTACGTGTCAGTTGATGTATCAAAATCTTGGATCATGGAGCGGACCCTCCTGGAAACGAGAATGCTGTGTGCGGGAACCCTAGAGCTGGCTACGACTGCGACGACGATGACGACTGTACTGGGATCCTCTGTGGGTTCAGCAGCGACGAAGACCATACTGAAATTCTCCATGGGTTCGATGGCTATGACTACTGTTCTTGTATCCTATGTTGGTCCGGTAGTACATGACTACTGTTCATGTATCATACATGGGTCTGGCAGTATTTGAATCTGTACTTGTATCCTACGTGGATCTGACAGAGTGGCTGGTCTAGTATCCTACGTGGGTCTGACATCTTAGCTGGTCTAGTATCATACGTCGGTCCCATCTAGTTGAATCAGTGACTACATATTCTCATCTCTATCACCTTACGAAGAAGTATACCTGTGTGAGTTGAGTCTTGACTTTCAATCATTATCTTCGATATGATTGACTTGCTTCATATGTGGATTGGGTTGTGCTTTCCTGTGTAGATTGGGTTGTGCTTTCCTGTGTAGATTGGGTTGTGCTTTCCTGTGTGGATTGGTTTGTACTATCCTGTGTGGACGTGATCTAACTTGGGATCGGATGTTGGAGCCAAACTAGAAATTGATGACTTACGTATATGTATGGGAATATACCTATGTAGTGATGGTTTTTATTTCATGATTAGAACTTTCCTTTGTGTTTTATCCTTTGTGGATTCTGGGAGACCTTCGGGGGTCTCGGGGTCCCTTCTGAGTAGCGTACACTCACCTCTGCATGGGCTATTCCCGCACTATGTTGTGTTGGATGCAGACGATGGACAGCGCTGATCATGGTTCGGGCTTGTGGAGAAAGTTGGTACCTGGAGGTGGACCACTGGGCAGAACCTACACGGAGCGGATGGCTAGACCCGAGGAGCTGAGGAGGATATTTGTACCCACCCTTCAGGTGGGATTTCTAGTGGATGGATCAGAGTTGCTGTTTTACTTTTCAGTTGATGTACTTTCTTTTCAGTTGTACTTTACTTTCAGTTTGGGTTTGTATTCTGGCCCACTTACTTTTTCCGCACTTACTATTGTACCCAGTTTTTACATAGTGTTTACTTCTACTGGCTTACTCTGTGATATTTGTTTTTTTATAAAGTCAATTCCTTCCCTTTTTGTCAGGATTTATGCATTGGTTCTAGTGGCCAGCCCCTGGCCTATGGAAGGCGGTCTTGGGGTAGTCACGGCACGGGTCCCGAGGACGGGTCGTGACAAATTGGTATCAGAGGAGTTCGGTTCTACCACAGAACTCAGGACTCTGATCATTCTTCTGTGTGAAGCAATAGTGTTAAGGGTATTGAGTGTGGTTATCAGTCCAGGGAGTCCAATGTTGGTGCGGCGTCCAACGTATCCATACACCAGGACCCTAACTTCTGATTTTCGACTCAGTGCACGAAACATTTATTGCATGTGTGTTTCAAAAGTTTTCTTTGTGATTACTTTGTGTTACCTCACCAGGTATACTGTTTTGATCGTGGCAGACCTATTTCCTTTCTGGATGGCCCCATGATGGCAGCCAGCTAGGGTTCTGGGCTTTGTGTGAGACGACAGCCCACCGAGTGACGAGGCCTCGGTGTAGGGCCCTTTTACAGCGGTGGCACTAGCGGTACCTCTACCAGCTGAGCCACTGATGCCACCAGCCCCAGCCGCTGAGATTTCACATCACCTTAGTGCACTGCACGAGTTCCAGCGTTAGAGACCACCCAGGTTCAGTGGGGAGACGGACCCTCAGGCAGCCGAGGATTGGCTGGAGGCTGTGGTTCGAGTTTTCAAGTTAGTGGGGACACCAGCTGACCTCATGCTGATCCTTGCAGCAAGCCTCCTACATGCGGCAGAAGGAAGATGGTGGAGCCTGATGCTCCAGGTTCACGACTAGGCATCTATCCTCGGGATGGACTTTGAGAGCCTCTTCCTCTCAGAGTTCGTCCTAGCCACGCTACGTACGGTGCGCATTCAGGAGCTACTACAGCTGTAGCAGGGCAGCATGACGGTAGCCCAGTACTCGGCGAGATTTACTGATCTCTCACGCTATTCCACAGACATGGTACGGGACCCATTCTTCCAAACCCGGACCTTCGACCAGGGACTGAGGCATGAGATTAGAGCATCAATGATCTCCCTCAGTAGTCCGACACAGGTAGGAGTACTGGAGGGAGCCCTTCTCATAGAAATCTTTCTTGCTGAGCCTACACCAGCAGCGAGACCTACCGCAGGGCGGCACATAGTAGAGTCTTCTGTAGCTGGCAGTCGACGGACGTCGCAGGGGTCCAGGTGGACCAGACCAGCAGGAGGACGACCTCAGGACACTGGCTCAGAGGTGCGGGGCACACGGCACAGAGCCAGTCTTATGAGGAGTAGACAGTGCTACGCATGTGGCGGGCAGGGCCACATGGCTCGTGACTGCCCGACCCGTCGTGCAGAGGAGCAACAGACGGTTGAGGGGCCACCCAGGCAGAGGTAGAGGGTCGACCGTGGCGTCCTTCAGAGAGCAGGCGGATGAGGCAGAGGAGCTGGCCGAGCAGCAGGTGGTGGGCGATGCTTTGAGGCTTTACCACCACCACCACCAGGAGGTCCACCCCGACCACAGGGAGCTGGAGGGAAGAGACACGCTCAGCTTCAGGCAGCGGAGGCCTATGACCACGGTGCTCCAGAGATGATTGAGGTACTATCTGTGTCTACTCCACCCTTTTGGTAGTTCTTATAGACACAGGGGCGAGTCATTCTTTCATTTTCGCTGCCCTTGTTCGGAGCTCAGAGATTCTGATGGAGCCATTGGCTCGATCCTTACGGCTAGAGACTCCTATGGGAGAAGACTCGACGATTACTCACTAGTCCCGGCAGTGTGAGATTACTCTAGGAGGCGAGATATTCGGCTGGGATCTTCTTGTAGCAGCGTCAAGGCCATACGACGTCATCTTGGGCATGGATTGGTTATCTACAGTCCATGCTCAGATCGACTGTATTAGGCACAAGGTGTGGAGTGTCCGCACCAATGGGAGCAGTTTCACCTTCACCAACTATAAGGGAGACTTAGCAGTGTAGGATGGACTCACACAGAGGAGAGGACAGTCTATCACTCATCATTTGGCGAGCCTTATCCTAGGATCGGTTGACGTGCGGAGTCCGAGTTTTCCTGTAGTGGTGGATCAGTATGTGGACGATTTTCCTGACGACATTCCTGGACTACCTCCTCGCAGAGAGGTAGACTTCTATACTGACATGTACCGCGGGACATCCCCGATATCCACTCCAGCATATCGGATGGCTCCCGCTAAGCTTTGAGAGCTACGAGTATAGCTGGAGGACTTGCAGGGCAAGGGATTCATCTGACCGAGTGTTCCACCCTGGGCTTCCCCGACATTGTTCGCCAAGAAGGCGGATGGAAGCTTGTGACTATGTGTCGACCATCGTCGCCTGAACCAGGTGACCGTGAGGAACAAGTATCCGCTACCGAGGATTGACGACCTCTTCGATCAGCTCAAGGGAGCATGGTGGTTCTCGACGATAGACCTCAGGTCAGGCTATCATCAGCTCAGAGTTCGGGATGAGGACGTACAGAAGACGGCCTTCAGATGTCAGTATGACCACTATGAGTTCTTGGTTATGCCTTTAGGCGTAACCAATGCACTAGTAGTGTTCATGAACCTCATGAATAGGATCTTTTAGCTTTACCTCGATCAATTTTTCGTGGTCTTCATTGAAAACATATTGATATATTCGACCACTGAGGAGGAGCACGCCTACCACTTTCGGGTTGTACTGGACACACTCTGAGAGCACCAGCTTTATGGTAAGCTCTCAAAGTTTCAGTTCTGGATACGTGAGGTCCACTTCTTGGGAGACATCATCTCTGAGGCGGGAGTTGCAGTGGATCCTGCGAAGATCGAGGCGGTGCTAGCTTGGGAGCCACCTAGAAGCATGACGGAGGTGCGGAGTTTCCTAGGACTGGCTGGGTACTATTGAAGATTTGTGCCAGACTTCTCTAGAGTTGCATCACTACATTCAGCTTTGACGAAGAAGGGAAAACCCTTCATGTGGTTAGATAGATGTCAGCAGAGCTTCCAGGAGCTGAGACAGAGATTGACCAGCACACCCATCTTGAGGCTACCGGAGGAGGGAGTAGGGTACGTAGTCTACTACGATACATCAGGGACCGGACTCGGGTGTGTCCTGATGCAGGAGCGGGCTGTGATCACCTATGGATCATGACAGTTGAGGCAGCACGAGAAAAACTATGCTACCCATGATCTAGAGTTATCAGCAGTGGTATTCACTCTGAAGATGTGGCGGCACTATCTAATGGGCAAGCGCTTTACAATCTATTCTGACCACCAGAGTCTCAGGTACATCTTCTCGCAGAAGGACTTGAACCTGAGACAGTGGTGATGGCTCGAGTTCCTCCAGGACTATGACTTTGAGATAGTATATACTCCTTGAAAGGGGAACGTAGTAGCTGATGCTCTCAGCAGGAGGACGGGCATTCAGCTACTTGGGGAGGCGACAGAGCAGCTAGACGCTCTACGGATATCCTTCGTGGATAGAGATGGAGCAGCCTTTCTTCAGTCACTCACATTAAATCCTCTGCTTCTTCAGCGGGTCAGAGAGGCATAGTGTGGGGACGTTGACTGTGAGATGCAGTGTGCACATATATCCTCAAGACAGGCACCTGATGGATTCTCTGTGGGAGGAGATCACATCATCTTTTTCAGAGGACATACCATGGTACCAGTTGCTTTATAGGAGGAGGTGCTGAGGGAGTTTCACACTTCCCCATTAGCAGTACATCCAGGAGTGGCGAAGATGTACCAGGATCTCAGATGACAGTACTGGTGGCCAGGTTTGAAGAAGGCTTTAGCAGAGTTTGTTTCTCGATGCCTCACCTGCCAGTAGGTGAAGGCGGAGCATGAGGTACCAGTAGGCTTGGTACAGCCCTTGGAGGTCCCAGAGTGGAAGTGGGACAGTATATCTATGGATTTCATGACTGGGCTTCCACTTACTTCCAGAGGTCACGACTCCATTTGGGTGATTGTTGACCGACTCACCAAGTCGGCCCAATTTTTACCCATCAAAGAGCAGGGCTCATTGGAGAGCTTGGGACGCCTCTACGTTCAGGAGATTTTACGGCTTCATGGTGTGCCATCATCTATCGTCTCCGATCGAGATGCTCGCTTTACTTCCTGGCTTTGGAAGGGGTTGTAGGAGGCATTCGGGATGCAGCTACGTATGAGCACCACCTTTCACCCTCAAATGGATGGTCAGACATAGAGGACCATTCAGACTCTCGAGGACATGATCCGTGCATGTGTTTTCAAATTTGGTCGCAGCTAAGAGGATCACCTACACTTGGTGGAGTTTTCGTACAACAACAGCTACCACTCCACCATCGAGATGGAACCATACGAGGCATTGTATGGCCGACCTTGCAGATCACCTCTGTGATGGAAAGACCCTGGGGAGTCAGTACTTGTGGGACCAGAGATGGTCTAGGCCATGACGGAGAAGTTCCAGGTCATCTAGGAGCGGATGAGGATATCTCAGAGCCGACAAAAGTCTTATGCTGACAGGAGGTAGAGACCGCTAGAGTTCGATGATGGTGACCATGTCTTCTTGCGGGTCTCACCACGACGTGGATGGTGGAGATTTGGTCGGGGCAGCAAGTTATCTCCGCGCTTCATCAGACCATTCCAGGTTCTCAGTAGGATAGGCGAGGTGGCTTATCTCCTAGCTCTACCACCTCAGTTGCACCGGGTGCAAGACATCTTCCACGTATCTTAGCTGAGGAGATACGTGCATGATCGGACGCATATCATCAACCATGGGGAGCTGGACATTGATGATGGGGCGACTTTTGCAAAGGTCCCGGTGGAGATCGAGGATCGACAGGAATGGGTCCTACGTGGGTAGTATATTCCTCTAGTGCGTATCATATGGCAGCACGAGAACCTCCAGGAGATCACTTGGGAGCGGGAGGCTCAGATGCGTGCTCAGTACCCTCATTTTTTTCCCTAGTTTGTGATGTATCTTTACGGGGACGTAAAGCCCTGATGTGGGAGTAATGTAAAGACCCATAAATTTCAAGGGAAATTTTTTCTTAATTTTCTTTGGGATTTTATGAGTACGCTGTTTCTGACGGCACCTGAATCTGAGGCCCGATGTGCCCGGAATCAATTTCTGAAGTTTAGCTCGGGTACGTTCAGCGAACGAACGATCAGGTTTTCCTAACTTTTGAACCGGTGCTCGGAACTGAAATATGAGGGCACCAATGGAACTTCAACGCCGTTAATTTCTTAGGAACACCATTTTTGGAGTTGCGTTTTCTTGGGAGGTGATGTTAAAAATGAAGTGGTTTAATTAAAGAGTGAAATAAAATACGTGCTGCAATTTTATTTCTACTCTGTGTAATTATAACCTACGTATGGAAGTTGATGTGGGACCCACTAAATCCTAACTCCTATTGATAATATATTAGTGATGTGGGACCCACACGAGCCCCACCGTTTCAATTTCCTCAACTTCCCTTAAATTTGGCAAACCCCCCCCCCCTTCCGCATCCGCTCGGCCAGCGCCGAGCCGCCCCGCTCGGCCAATGCTGAGCCGCCCAGTCCGGACCGGCCACACCGGGCCAGGCCGCCCGTGCCAGACCAGGCCGCCCGCGTCGGGTCGGGCCATACCGGCTGGTCCGGGTCGCGCCGGATGGGCTGGGCCGGGCAGCGCCCTAGTGGGCTGGGTTGGTCCGGATCCAAAACCCCCTAAAAACGGAAAAGTTTGTTAAAACGTCCGTAACATGGGATACGGACCTCCTATCGATGCATCATCAGTTGAAATGTGATTCTTGGATCAAGACGGTCATTTCTGTATATTATACTCAAGGTTTCGGATAACTTTGTGTATGGTCGGGTTGATTCGAACACGAAACCAACCGGGCCCTCGGAGCGGAAACTCTTATAACTTGAGCTACGGACGTTCGATTGACGTGTCGTCAACTATGTTGGATTCCTCTTAGTGAGACAATTATTTTGGCTTACTTCAATTGAGGTTTGGATGTAGTTGGAGTATGGTCCGGTTGGTTTTGACTTAAAAACCAACCGGGCCCCTGGGACAAAAAAGCCAATAACTCTCAGACCAGGCGTCTGATTGACGCGCCGTCTCTCATGTTGAGTTCCTATCGATGAGACGGAACTTTTGGATACATCAACTCCGGACTATGTGTCAGTTGATGTATCGACCCCTTGGCTCGTGGAGCGGACCCTCCTAGAAACGAGCATGCTGTGCGCGGGAACCCTAGAGCTGGCTGCGACTGCAACGACGATGACGACTGTACTGGGATCCTCCGTGGGTTCGGCAGCGCCGACGAACGTACTGAAATCCTCCGTGGGTTCGACGGAGATGACTATTGTTCTTGTATCCTATGTGGGTCCGTCAGTACATGACTACTATTCATGTATCCTACGTGGGTCTGGTAGTATTTGAATCTGTACTTGTATCCAACGTGGGTCCGACAGAGTGGCCGGTCTAGTATCCTACGTGGGTCCGACAGCTTAGTTGGTCTAGTATCCTACGTGGGTCCTAGCTAGATGAATCAGTGGCTACATCTGATCATCTCTATCACCTTACGAAGAAGTATACCTGTGTGAGTTGAGTATTGACTTTCAATCATTATCTTTGATATGATTGACTTGCTTCCTATGTGGTTTGGTTGTGCTTTCATGTGTGGATTGGGTTGTGCTTTCCTGTGTGAATTGGGTTGTACTATCCTCTATGGACGTGATCGAACTTGGGCTCGGACGTTGGAGCCGAACTGGAAATTGATGAATTAGGTATATGTATGGGCATATACCCAAGTAGTTTTGGTTGTTATTTCGTGATTGTAACTTTCCTTTGTGGTTTAACCTTTGTGGATTCTGGGAGACCTTCGGGGGTCTCAGGGTCCCTACTGAGTAGCATATACTCACCCCTGCACGGGCTATGCCCGCACTACGTTGTGTTGGGTGCAGACGACGGACAGTGCTGATCGTGGTTGGGACTTGTGGAGCAAGTCAGTACCTATAGGTGGACTACTGTGTGGAACGTACACAGAGCAGACGGCTGGACCCGAGGAGCTGAGAAGGCTATCTATACCCACCCTTCAGGTGGGATTTCTAGTGGACGGCTCGGCATTGCTGTTTTACTTTTTAGTTGTTGTACTTTCTTTTCAGTAGTACTTTACTTTCAGTTTGGGTTTGTATTCTGGCCCACATACTTTTTCCGCACTTACTGTTGTACCCAGTTTTTACTTAGTGTTTACTTCTGCTAGCTTACTCTGTGGTGTTTTTTTTATAAAGGCATTGCCTTCCCTTTTTGTCAGGATTTATGCCTTGGTGCTAGTTGCCAGCCCCTGGCCTATGGAAGGCGGGATTGGGGTAGTCACGGCATGGGTCCCGAGGACGGGTCATGAAATTTATAAATTACAATTGGAATCCATTTAATTGTAATCAACTAATGTTTTAGATTGTATAACCACAGTTATATAGCTCAAACATGTGGTAATTGGTTAGTTAAGGTGACAATATCAAGCTATGAGGTTAAAACCCATTTTGGTCGATGAAGACAATTTAAGTATCTTATTATTTCATCTATTTTCCTATAATAAAAATTAGTACAATTACCAGTATAGAAATCAAGGCACGTACAATATTCTGTAGGCAATGGACACGGTAAATTAATTATGGCATGGCATATACATGACATAAAAATCTTATGTGCCTATAATGATGCACAAACAATTCTTCCTTACCATGCCGAAACATGGGTATAAATTCATAATTATAACAAACATAAGAAATTATGTGTATCACCCAATGTTGAAATAATACAACTATACCAGGAAGTTCCAAAACAACATGTCCCATCCCTGAAAACTTAGATTTTACCTAAATGTGGGTTATATACTCCCAAGAATAACTTATTATTAAGTTATGAGACATCATAGTCTCATGTCTATCAATATCAAAGCAGTAAGATGAGGGAAAGGAAAAATTTATCTGATACCACTTTGTGGTGCCCCGGACCTAGTTCACTCATAAATAACTGAACCTGGTTGGACTTGTAGCATCTAGCACACCTCTCTATATGCCAGAGGCTGAAATCTAGTAGTGAGGGTCTACAGTGGTATGGTGGGGAGACTATACATACTTTATCATAGTATAGAATAATGGTGGATAATAATAAATTATTATAAACCATATAATTCTACATTTGAATAATACAGAATAGAGAAAATATATCATCTAGATAATATAAACAGTCAAAAGGCATAGGCAGTATCATATATAGATAATTCCATGTTTATAAAAAATGAACAGACATACATGGTAGTAGGCATACATACAATACATGTATAAAAAAAGTAACAAAATGAACAAAAATGTCTCTATGAACATCCTAATAACTAGATTAATCATCTAATACCATGCACCCATAAAAATCAATCATCCATCCATAACTAGGTGTTTCCCCTTATCACAACATGCATCCAAGAAGTCTATTCAGGTACCAATTGGTGAACCAAAAAGGGTATGATTAAAACATAGTAGGACACCACCAATGGTGTATAATTAAAATACATCATGTGAATATAAAATGTAATAGTGAGCAGGTATAATATAAAATCATTGAATAAATAGTAACTATGTCAAGCTCAAGGTCCTCATGGGGCACCTATCTAACCATACATGTTTCAGCCAAATTTGGATGTCTCTGAACATATGACCAATTTAGTTTGACCTGGGGGCCAAGGAACATAGTCAGCAAGTCTTTATAATATAATCATATAAGATCTAAGATGAATTTATTCATCCTTAACCTTAAAAGGTTGATCTAACTCATAGTAATAATAATTCATCTTAGATATAGAAGTCTGTGTGTAATCTAAGGAATGGACCCTTGGCATTCCACTATAAAGATTTCTAACTAATTCCAAGGAACACATCCAAGGTAAACAAGTAATAAGCATGATTTCGAGCCCAAGGAGATAATCCATGGAATCGTGTGTCTAAGGAAACCAATCTAAATTCAAGGAGACTATCCTGACATTCCATTTTCTAGAGATAAAGGTGAATCTTTGGTGATATGTCAATTCAATATCTAATATAATACATTGATTGGACCCTGGTGTGGTATCTCACTTAGTGGAAGAATCAATGAATCATATTAGCATCCTCTGAGTGATCAAGGCCTTCCCTATAGAATCTAAGGATGTATTAAGTCAAGCCACTCCTTTCAATAAAAATTTCGATAAATAAGAGGCACCATTCATTTGATAATTTAAACAAAGTCCATGAGAAATATCTATGACAATTTACAATCCATCATTTATTCCATTTCATTAAAATTTTCATTTATAATTGAAAAAAGTCCAAGAATTTTTTTCATGCCATTTAACAAAACATTTACCTTTTCAGTCATTCCATTTATAAGTGATAAAAATGGATAAGTGTTATATCCTTTCTATTTAACAATTCATATAAATCAATTACGGATTCCACAATCAAGTGGAAAGATCAATACACCCAATAGGTAGTTTAATCATAAGGAAATGTTGTAAATTGTTAGTATTTAAGTCAAACCCACCCTATGGGGTGGTTTAAGTTGAGTTTGTCAACATCTGACTATGTCAAAGGAGCTAAAGAACATCAAGGTTAGAATCAATGCATGGAAAGTCTGGTGTACGGTACTATGGAGAAAAATTATAAATGAATATAATTTTAGGTAAAGGTAGTATAACACCTACCTTAGATGGGTAGAAGAATCCTCATCCAGTATGAACCTCTATTTTAGGTTGGAATGATAGAAATAAAAGAAGATATACAATAACTGAGGGTGATCCAATGCAACTAAAAAGAGTTTGATTGGTATTTCAGATGAGGGAGATCTTTTAAAGCATAGGATGCTGAAATGGATAACTTATAATGATGGGGGTTGTTGTTCATGAATGGGAGAATAAATAAGGAGTCCTTTGGGGAAAAACTATAATTTCTCCCATTTTAAAGGGGAGCATGATTTCGCCACATGGTGTGCCAAACCATGAACCAACCGTATGGCTCCCATTATCCATGATCCACACCTCTAATAGTTTATGTTCATGGTTAGAAAAATGTGTGCAAACCCTATTTTTAGAACTGTCTCACACCCCATACCTTGCACAACCTAGGTGCATGGTTAGACAAACCATGTGCACACCATGTGAATTACCTATAAAATTTATTATAGGTTTCACATGGCCATGTTGCTCATATCATGTGGTTAAAGAAACTGTGATCCCCCTTATATAGTTTCACGGTTGAGCCATATGGTTAGTACTATCCATTCACCAACTATACACCTCAATCTGTTTCTCTAAAATTTGATAATCCGGGATCTGAACCAAGCTCGAACACCCCAGAAACCTCTATAACCCACTTAGGCACTCCCATTTAGATAAGAAACGTTTATAATAAAATTAAAAGGATAGGCACCTAAAATCCCATATCCTAGATGGTCTACCTTGTTTACACCATATACTAATCCCATATAATACTATTTCCTTACCAACCCATGCATCCTCGATTATTCCTAACTCCAAAATATATCATATATCTCAACTAGAATCCCCTAATACCACTCTTTAACAACCCCCTCCCTCTAAAGGTATCCCTTCTAGGTTATCAATGGAAAAAATAGATAATGATGGTTGAATCCCACATGGGTCAATGACTAGCATCAAGGGTAATAACCACACACATGGGAGGTATTACCCTCATAAATATTTGATAAGTAAGATATGAGATGAGAACAAGCACAAAACAAACCATACTCACAATAAATAAATAAGTAATCCCAACACATGATTTGATGTCATACACAATTAGATATATCTTAAAATAAATTTCTAAAGAGATAATCTATAGAAGTGGAAAAAAAGCTCCAATATCTCCTGAACAACTCCTCATACTATTAATGTTCATCTCAATCACCAACCATCTTCTATTGACCTAAAATTAGTTTATATAGAGAGAGAGTGATCATAAAATGTATACTCAATAAGATCCTCCCTGAAACCTCTTATGAAAAATGTGAAAGAAGCATATTAATTCGTAGTTAGTAAATAAATGAAAATAATTTATAACATAAACAGGCATACTTTTCTTTTCCATCCTCATCATGACTCACTCACCAAAAAACACATAGAAGTATAACCACAATATTGAGAATATATATATATATATAAATAAATGGGTACCTCGTAACCACTTTCGCACTATTTTCCTACTCTCACACCCCAACATTGTATGTCCTAATTCATCATATCTTCCACACAAAATACTACTAGAAAACAACTCAGAAACCAAATCATACCAGGCATAGCATGCAACACAAAATCAGATTCACATCCTTCATATAATAACTAGTCTTATTTTTTGTAAGCCACCACAACCTCTATATTATGTACTATACCTCAATCCATCATAGCACATACATAACACGCCTATAATAATACTTTGGATACCACATCCAGGATACATTCATGTGCAATAACCTTAATCCATCACAACCCATGTCACACATTTATGGTAAATCACCCTCATGCATACCTACATGTAATATTATAGCTAAAGAGAGATCAATGGAAAGAGTAAAGGAATCCATATATATCATTTCTTGTCTTAATATTAGGGAAAACACCCCTAGAACCTCTGGTTTTGGTTTCCCTTTTGAATGGATGGGGTGCATATGAAATAAAAAATCAGTCAGAATAGATATAGCTCAAAACCATGCTAAGGGAATCCACCTAGCCTTGGAATCATCTACCATTATCATTACATAGGACACCCAATTTCCACCAATAAGGTCTAGATCTCAAAGGAGTATACAAACATCAAGTTCAATATTAATTAATTCATTAGCCATAATATTATTCCATTTTATTTTCCAAGGTTAATATTTTAATCCTCTAATCCAAGTGTTGATGACATTATTAATTCTTTACTTGTACTTTCAAGTATGTAATCATCATAATCAATCATAAAGAACCAACCTCATTATTTAATTAATTAATTATCATTTTAAATACATCAAAATGTGTCCCACAATTGGAAAACTGATCATATAAATATCATTCTGTCATTGGGCCATCATAAAAGAATTAAGCAAGAAGTGAGCATTAACAAGAAAGCCCTGCTCTGAACTCATCCTGGCCATCCCAATGTCCCACACCATTGCGCATAAAATCACATCCAACATATCATGAAAATATCTTTATGTCAGGCACACCATGAAACCATAATCACTATAACTATCACCTAGTGTCTCCATCATCATTATAACCTACACCCTATTCCATCACAATCATCTACACAACCAAAACCTTGGGCATCCCTTCCCATTACTCATCATCACACCAATCATATTATGTTATCAATAAATCACATGAAGGATCTAAATTCAATTTCACACATACATATCAAATGTATTTTTTTTCAAATAGAATTTCAAAGGTGGCTACGACCATAGAATCAAGGCATTCAATCCTCCCGCAATCAATAATGGGACTGTTCATCCCCAATCAATTAATCTGTAATAAATAGACATGTTTATTAAATATTAAATTAACCAGTTTATTATGAATATTTTTACCATGTTAAGTAAACTATATCATTATCTATAAGTAGGAACAATCAACATAGCATTCCTCAAGCATTAATTCTATGCTTAAACAATTCCAAGAAGAGCAGTAATTATAGTGCTCATGACTCTTTAATTTAATTAATAATAACATATGGATTTACATTGTTTATCCATTTCAAGAATTCATCCATGATAAAAAATAATAACAAAATGTCTATGTAGATACCACAATATCTAGTAAATATCAAGAGTCGATATAAAACACATTTGATCACAAAGTCCCAACCAATAATTTAATTCCAACAACATAAAATATTAATTGTCGTTAACATATGATAATCCCCATTTTAATTTTCTAATATTAAAAATTATAAAATAATTCTAATTATAATTTATTAATCAGTTTAACATCACAACATAATATCATTTTGTTGTTAACAAATAATAATTACACAATAGTACGTGATTATCTATTTCTCTCTCTTAGATAATTTTCAAAAATAATTATCATTGTTCTACATCATGTGATAATTTTTAACAAATAAAATCTAATAGCATGAGATAATTGGTTTTCTATATCCTAGATCATTTTAATAATTAAATGTGTCAGCAACTATATTAATAATATATTTCAACATGTAGTTTTAAAAAACCTTAAGATAATCAAAATTATCTATGACATGAAATATTATTTTTAATTCAATTCTAGAAATAATTATATTAACAATATTTCAACACATGAGATAAATTTATATAATTATTAATTTATTTAATTGTTTAAATGCTAATTATATTAATCGACTGATAGGCAATAATTAATGTCTATTTCAATTTCTATTTTTTAAAAAATATTAGCAATTACATGCAATAATTCTACACCATGAACTAAACTACTATTTAAATTAATGAAATATAAAGGGAATATTTTCTGAATATTTTAAAACATGAAATTATCCTTAATGTTAAATATTATCAAAGAAACATGTGAACTCCAGTTTATTAATATAAGTAATAACCCACTACTTACATTAATTATTCTATATAAATTCTTTTATTCCAACTTATGAAATAACAATAATAACACATTAATCGTATTATAATTCATGAAATTACTATATTGTAATTTAATAACATTGACATGATTCATATTAAATTAATAATTTGAATAATATTACCATCTACTTTATGCCATTAATTCCTCTATCTAAATTCTTCAATTTTCTTATTATGAAAAATATTAAGAATATGCACGTGATAATCACCTATATCTTTGGTAATTCCAAATTAACAAATAATAATGACAATTTATTCTATAACCTAATTTTTATAAATTCTATAATAACATTATTAATTTACTATATTCTTTACAGTATTTCTATACTCCCTTTAAATTTCTATTTTACGATCAAGAATACTATATGTAATAATCTTCTCTCTTTATAAGATAATTTTCATATTATTATCTCATTTAAGGTTAGATTTATCGATTTAATAAAAGGAAACAAAATCATGACAATATTATAATTTAACATAAATAAAGATAGAATATATATCATTTACCAGAATAAGAATAATCTTTCACAATACACCCAAAATTGAGGATAGAGGAAGACGTGCATAGGATTGGTGCTTTTGATAGATATTTGGATGATTTTTTAATGATTCAAAAATCTCATAAGGTGATTTATGGGTCACCCAAATTCAAAATAAATTAAGAAATAATTTAATGAAGGAAATATAGAATTTTAAATTATGTAGATATATGTTCCATATGGATATTTAGTTCATATTAAATTTTAGTTTCCATTTTAATTCTTCCAATCACTCATTTTTAGACTCTTAAAATCATGGGAGTAAAGATCTATTTTTTTATCTTCTTAACATATTCAAAAATAATTTTTCCACCTTTATTTTTTTAATTTATGTTAAAAATGTGTTACATGTCCAAATTCGAGTAAAAACTGGGATTTCTTAGAAAATCCTTTTGTCATAACTCGACTTAGGTAATAATTTTTATTTTAAAATCTTATCTGGAATTGAAATATTTTGTCAAGGTGTGGATTGGGCCTAATTGAATTTCTACATTTTGCTAATAAATGATCATTTTTGGCTTAACAGAGTCCGGCACACGGGAAAGGCATGGTCGAAGTCGTGTGGCTTTGCCAAAACACTGTGCGGCCTACCCAGTGTACGATTAACAAATTAATTAACGAAATGAGAAATAAAGTAAAAGAAAAATAAAATGAATTAATAGTTGTTTAAATATTTTTATTTTTATTATTATTGAGATTATTATTATTGTTGTTGTTAATTGTTTAATTAAGTTATTATTATTATTGTTATAATTATTATTTTGTTAATATTTTAATTAAGTTATTATTATTATAATTATCATCTTTATCACTTATTATTTTTATTATTGAGTTTAGGTTTTTTTCCTAGGTTTTATTTTCCTTTTCTTTTGTTTCTTATTTCTTTTTTCTTCCCTCCTCTTTTCCTTTTCCATCCCTTCATCATGCTATGTCTCCGCCCAAACCATACATGCGTCGCTTGCTTCCTCATCCCCTTGACCTTCCCTTTGACTGGTGCTCCCCCTCCACCTCTCTTTTGGCATCCCAACCTGCCTCTTCAGTGACGCCTCACACCACCAACCACCCTACGTCGAACCCCTATCACCCATCCCTCTTCTGGCCACCACCCCTTGGTTGCACCCCTCTTCCGGAAAGGCTCTGGTCGGTGCTTAAACCCTCCGGAGACACTCTCCCTATACGACTAGCTTCTTGGAACCCCTTGCCATAGATGTGTTATAATTCGGTAGTTTTTAATCAATTTGGTATATTTTTTGGTTAGGGTTTCATGTTGAATTGGGTAATATTTTGATATATTTGGTTCCAATTCTTGAACTAGGGTTTATATGAGTTTTTTTGCGGTGTGTTTGGCGTGCGAAAGAAGTTCCGTGTTGAATTTCTGAGGTTTTCTACACTGAGGTAGGTGGTTCTGCGTATAAATATTATTTGATAAATTAATTTTCATGTTTAATTGATTTAGAATATTCTTTAATTGATTTTCTGGGTGCGAGTGTAGTTTTTTTTTTTGAAGTTTAATATGAGTTTGAGTTTTTTAGTAGCATGTTCATATGATATGGGTGTGCTTTTTCTGAAAACTTATACTTAGTAAATTGTTAGTTTTTTTATTAAATTGTATAGTTAGTTTATTAATATGTGAAAGTTATGAGATTTGTGTTTTTGATGTGGTGTTGTGTGTATTTGGTCAAGAAAGAGGGATTTGTATAAGTTTAGTGGGTAAAGGCAAGTGACTTTTTTAAAATTGTTTAAAAACTTTTATTTATGGTTTATTAAATTATATGAATGGTGCAAAGGTGTTTTATAAATGGTGTAAGGGTTTTATCAAACTGTTTATGTGATGTGGGTAAAATTTTAAAATTTTGTTAGAGTGTATAAGATGTTGAAATATTTTTTGGGTGTATAAATGGTGAATTTAGTGTGTATAGGGTCTGTTTGGATGGCTTGTGTGAATGTGTTGTACCCTTTTTAAACCTAAAACGTGAATGAGCACTAAGGGAAGCCCATGAAACTAGGTGGGCGAACAAGGACTAGTGTTCCAGTGATACGGAAGTGGCATCATCCCAGTTTCACTTAGCTGGATTGATGACTACAACACTAACTAATCATTTGGATGATGATTGGAGACCACTGGGTTATGTGTATGTTCCCTAATAGTGGATCATGCATGAGAACATAGGTTGTTATGGTTTTTATATCACTTTTCATAGATACGTGAGGTTCTAGGGTTCCACTTTTTACTAGTACCTGTAGGGACTCTGCCATATTTGGTGATCCTTGTTTACCTTGCAATCACTATCAGCAGACAGTGTGACATTTGGGTTATCTTAAAATTAAGTGTGTGTTTTTAATTAAAGTTGTTTTCCTTGTAGTTTCTTTCATTAAAAATATTTTCTTTAAAATTGTTCATGCATTTATTTCCTTTCATTTATTAAAACTTCAATTGTATTCATCATTTAATGTTTATACGTGGAATCTTTTCTCAATTACATCCTACTGGGAATTATCTCACACCCTACTTACACCTGTTGTTTTAAGTAGATTTGGTAATGTTTGATATAGGTAAGGTTAAAGCTTATAGAGATGGCAGTGTGGGTTGTTAGTGACCTTTCATTGATGGTGTTGTGTAGATGGCTTGAGGGTGGTTTCCTCTTTCCAGGTGGTGGTTTTTGAGCTAGTTTTTGGTCACCACGCTTTGTAGTTATTGTTTAGGATTTGTTTTAAACATGTAAATCAGATTCTAGTTTTTGGTTAAAGGATTATTTGGTTATGAATTCTAGCTTTGGTTTAGTTTATATTTTCATTTGTTTTATATTTATGTATATTAGTTTAAATCATTCCCAAACATTACTTTTGATACCCATGAACTTGTGCCAGCCCATGGGGATCGGGAATGCCCTTCAAGCCTTTCCACAGATCGGGCCAGGCATTGGTTGGATGGATACCCATCTTGGTTCATGAAAAAATGATATCATACCAAGTTTAATCCCTTTTGGTTATTTTATTTGTGATGGGTTTGGTTAAACAGGAGCAAGGACTATTGGGGCTCATATTTCTAGTTGCGAGTAGGGTGTCTGGCCAGCACACCTTGTGACCAACCTCGAGTCTCCATGGGATGTCGAGATGCTTGTTTGACTTCTAATCTAGGTGGGACGTGTAGGTTGTAGACTATAAATGGACATCAGGTAGGGGAGAAGTGGTTTGGTCATTATGTTGCTTTTACATGTTTTGTTTACTAATGTTTATTGTTATTTTTTGAATTATATTTTTCAGAACTGATGTATTAATGATGTTCTTATGTGATTATTACTTCTTGTAGCATCATGCCTCCCTGGAGAGTTCCCCTACAACCATGGGAAGAATCTGGAGAGAGTTCTCCCTCACTGCTTGAGAAGAGGTTGGTAGAAGCTATGGTAAGGGTTGTCCAGGCTCTGGAGCAGGGAGTCGGTCCTGCTCCTACACTGGCTAGAGAATATGAGTCTGGTCCCAAGAAGTATAAAGCTTAGAAGTTTCTCAAGAACAAGCCCCTTACTTTTTGGGGAAATGCAGAGCCTCAAGAAGCAGAGGAGTGTCTTGAGAAGATAGAGTGCATATTAGAATTCCTTGACACACCTAAGGAGGTTAGGGTGAAATGTGCCTCATTTCTGCTATAGGGTCCCAGTCATAGGTGGTGGGAATTAGTGCATCAAGCTGGGAAGCATGAGCAGATGATATGGAAGGATTTCAATATCATATTCAATGATCTGTATTTCCTTGAGGTCTTGGCCTATTCTAGATCCCAAGAGTTCATGGATCTTTCTGAGGGAGATCGGTTAGTGATGGAATATGATAACCACTTTACTAAACTAGTGTGGTACACCCCTAAGATTGTTTCTAATGAATCTATGAAATATTAGAATTTTGAGAAGGGGCTGCAACCAAAAATTTACTCTCAGGTATTCTTGTTTAAGATGGGAACTTATAATAAGGTGGTTGATCGTTCTTGCATGGTTGATATTGATTAGAAAGGAATGTCTAGGTTTTCTAGAGTGGTTTATACTGTGGGTAATGGTTGTTTGTCTGAGAAGAGGAGGAAGCAGATGAGCAAGGGAAGAAGGGTAGTGCCAGCTCAGGCCATCCTCCTAGACAGAAATCATCTGTGGATTATGATGTAGGGTATGTTGTGTGCCATCAGTGTGGGATGGTAGATCACATCTTTCCTACATTTACACCCCTCCTAGGCATTGTTATTGATGTGGAGTTATGGGGAACATGAAATGATTTTGCAGAGTGACGTGTCCATACTAGAGTGGGGTAGTATTTATGGATTCTAGAGGAGTTTTAGTTCAATCAGAGCTGAATAGGACATTGAGATATCATTTTGGTGGTCATGGTGGTAGAAACAGATCATCTTCAGGGTAGATCCAGTTAAGGGATAAACTGAAGGTGAGCGGTCGTTCTCAAAAAGGGACCATAAATCTTCATGTTGTGGAATAGGATCCAGTGGGATATGATGTAGTACCTTCAACAGTTCAAGGTACCATCCTGATTACATCTTATATAGCAGTTATTTTATTTGATACTGGTGAATATGATTCATTTATATCCACTAGTATTGTGAACCTGTTGTATTTTCCAATCGAGTTGGTGTCCTTTGCAATGGAGTTGGTGACACCATTAGGTAGGAAGAAGGATAAAGGTATCAGGTGCATGTCTTGTGCACTCTTTATGTTAGGGGCTGAGATGGACTGGGATTTTCTAGTCTTGTATATGGACCTTGTCGACGTAATCCTCATCGTGGATTGGCTAGTGCACCCCCATGAATATATTTATTACTATCGGTGGTGAGTTAATTTTATGTAACTTGATGGGAGTCCTCAGGTATTTCATGGGGAATGGGATCCTCGTTCGGGTCATGTGGGACCTCCACTTAAAAAGTTGGTAAATATTACTTATCAACTATCGTTACTCACTTTGGAGGACAATGGTGGTGCTCCTCAGGTGGATTACCACTTGTAGTGGATTAGTTTCCAAAGGTATTTCCAGATGATTTTTCAGGCTTACCCCTATAGCGGTATGTGAATTTCTTGATTAAATTAGCATCGGTAACACAACCTATATCTCTTCACTCATATCGCGTAGCCCCCACCGAATTGAGAGAATTAAATATACAGTTGGACAATTTGGAATTCAAAGGGATCATTCTCCCAAGCATCTCTCATCGAGCCACTATTACTCTATTCACTAAGAAGGCTAACAGGTCTCTCCGGTTGTGAATCGATTACTGGAAGTTAAATAAGGTAACCATCAAAGATAAATACTCTTTGCCCCAGAATGATGATTTGTTCGACCAGCTGAAGGGGGAAAAGTGGTTCTCCTAAATCGACCTGTGTTTGGGTTACCACCAAGTCAGGGTAAGAGAGGCATATATTCCTAAACTGGCTTTTGGAAGTAGGTATGGCCACTTTGAGTATTTTTTCATGCCTTTCGAATTCACAAATTATCCAACGGTTTTTATGGTGCTCATGAATAGGGTGTTCCACCGGTATCTCGATTTGTTTTTTTGGGTATTCATGGATGACATCTTGGTTTACTCCAGATTTGAGAAAAAGCATGAGAATCATTTCTAGATCATGTTGGGCACTATGTGGGATCATTATCTTTATGAGAATCTTTCAAAGTGCACCTTATGGATTAAGGAAGTGAAGTTTATGGGCCACATTGTTTTAGAGAAAGGGGTTTTACTAGATCCCGATAAGATTAGTGAAGTTATTTCATCGGAATAGCCGAAGAATGTGTTTTAGATCAGAAGTTTCCTAGTCTTGGTAGGCTATTTCATGTGTTTGGTTCAGGATTTCTTGTGGATTTTCTCCTCTATGATTGCACTCACCTGGAAAGGGATGAAGTTGGAGTGGATCTCAGATTTTCACATATCCTTTGAGGAGTTAAAGTGGCGGTTGACTATTGTACCTATGTTTATCTTGACAGAGTTTGGGAAGGGATGCATGGTTTATTATGATGCTTCAGGTATGAGCCTCATGTGTATACTCATGCAAGATAATCACATAGTGGCTTATGGTTCTCTATAACTCGAACCACATGAAAAGAATTACCTGACCTACAACTTAGAGTTGGTAGTAGTGATGAACATCCTAAATAATTGTCATCACTGCCTCTTTGAGGATAAATTTATGGTCTAATATGACCATAATATCTTAGCATATATCTTCTAACAGATGGATCTTAATTTGAGGCAATGTCATTGTATTGAGTATCTACAGGGGTTTGACTTTGACATCGCCTATACCTTGGGAAAGGGTAATGTGGTGGCTGAACCCTTGAGCAGTAAAGTGCCAGTGTAGGCTTTGATGAAGTACAATGATGAGTGTACTTTGATGGGACTCTTTTCCAAGATGCACTTAGAGACCAAGAAGCACAATGGAGGTGCGTTCTTGGTAAGAGTTCAGTTGAATATTGATCTTCTATAGTGGATTCAGTGGGATAAGCCTAGTGATGATCTTTGTTAGTGGTCTATGCAGTTTCTTTATGGTGGGGAGACTTCTTATGATTGGTCTTTATCTCCTGAGGGATTCTTGTACTTTAAGGGTCATGCAGTGGTGGCATTTTCCCTACAAAAGGTGGTGATGCAGGATAGCCACTTGTCTTAGTGATTCGTCCACCCTGGTGCTACCAAGATGTATTATGATGTTCATTGACAGTTATGGTGGCCAGGAATGAGGCAGGATATAGATTATTTCATATCGAGGTTTTATACATGTTAGTAGGTGAAATCAGAGCATCAAAATCCCTCTGGTTTTCTTTCGTTGTTACCCATTCCCACTTATAAGTGGTATGAGGTCTCCAAGGATATTATTATTGGATTTCCTCGTACCCCTCAAGGAAGGAACTCTATTTGGGTGGTGATTGACAACTTTACCAAATCAGTCCACTTTATTCTGATCAAAGATATAGCTAGAGTGGATGAGCTGGGCCGATTGTATATTCAGGAGGTGGTGAGACTTCATGGTTTTTCATTAGTAATTGTTTCTAACAGAGACCCCTTCTTGACCTCTTGGTTTTGGGAAGGCCTTCATAGGGAATTAAAATCACATATCAAAATCATCACGACATACCATCCTCAAATAGATGGTCAGATAGAGTAGGAAAATCATATTTTGAATGACATGCTTCGTATATGTGTGTTAGATTTCAGAGGATCATGGGATAACCATTTGGTATTGGTCTAGTTATCTTATAATAATAGTTACCAATCCTCTATTCAAATGACTCATTTTGAGGTACTCTACAATCAGCCATGTCGGTCTCCTTTATGTTGGGATGAGATAGCCGAGACCACACTTTTGGGACTGAGCCTTGTTCAAGAGATGTCTAAGAAAGTCAATTTGATTAGGCAGCGGTAATTGAAAGATCAGAGTCTCCACAAATCTTATTTTGATCAGAGACATTGAGACCTTGAGTTTTCTGTGGGTGATTGGGTGTTCTTGAAGGTGGCCCCTCATTTGGGCCACCATTGTTTGGGAAAGAAGGGAAATATGACATCGAAGTATGTTGAGCCTTTAGAGATCACTAAGAGGATTGGTAAGGTGGAATACAGGTTAGCTTTACTTTCATATTTAATGCTGATTCACAATGTATTTCATGTCTCCCAATTGAAGAGGTATAATCTGGATCCATCTTATTTATTGAATTGGGAATATTTGAAGATAGATCCCAATTTATTAGTGTTTGAGAGATCAGTGCAGATAGTGGATTCCCAAGAGAAAGTGTTTCATGGGAAGTTTATTCCATTGGTCTGAATACTGTGGTAGCATGGGAATGATGAGCATGAGACTTTGGAGAAGAAGTCATGGGTTGGGTAAGAGTACCCATTTTTATTTTCTGATCAGGCATCGAGTTAAATTTGTGAGGGAGAAAGGTTTTCATGGTGGGGAGAATTTTCACTCATGGAATTTGGTAATAATTTTTATTTTATAATTTTATATTTCATTGAAATATTTTGTCTAGGTGTGGGCTTGGACCAATTGAATTTCTGCATTTTTTGGATAAATGAGTGCTTTTGCCTTAACAGCATCTGGCGCATAGGTAGGGTACAGTCAAAGATGTGTGGCTTCACCAAAACACCTTAAGACATGTCTGGTACACGATTTACTAATTAATTAATAAAATGATAAATAAATAAAATGAGAAAAAAATTCAAATGACCTAACATTTGTTTTAATATTATTATTATTATTATTATTCGGATTATTATTATTATTATTATTTTAATTAAGTTATTATTTTTATTATTATTATTATTATTATTATTATTATTATTATTATTATTTTGTTAATATTTTAATTAATCTATTATTATTATAATTATTATCATTATCCCTTACTATTATTATTATTAAGTTCAGGTTTATTTTTTCCTAGGTTTTATTTTCCTTTTCTTTTCTTCTTTCTTTTTTCTTCCCTCCTCTTTTCCTTCCCATCCCTGCATCATGTCGCGTCTCCCCCTAACCCTATATATGTCACCTATGTCCTTCTCCCCTTATCCACCCCTTTGATCAACACTCCCCCACCACCTCCCTTTTAGCATCCCACCCTACCTCTTCTGTGACTCCTCACACCGTCGACCACCCTTTACTGAACCCACAGCGTGCCTCCCTCTTCTAGCCACTGCCCCTTAGCTACACCCCTCTTCCCAAAAGGCTTCATCTAGAACATCAACACTCTGGTGACACTCTCCCCATACGACCAGCTTCCTATACCCCCTCGCTATAGGTGTGTTATACTCTAGTAGTTTTTCTTCTATTTGGTAGATTTTCAGGTTAGGGATTCATGTTGTGTTGGGTTCTATTTTAATATATTTAGTTCCAATTCTTGTATTAGGGCCTATTTGGGTTTGTTTGCAGTGCGGTTGTCATGAGACAGAAGTTTTGCACCAAATTTTTGATGTTTTCTACACCAAGGTTGGTGGTTCCGCGTATAAATATTATTTGATGAATTAATTTGTGTGTTTAATTGATTTTTCATATTCTTTAATTGATATTATAGGTGTGAACATAATTTTTTTAAGTTTAATATGTGCTTGAGTTGTTTAGTAGTGTGTTTATATGATATGGTTTCATTTTTCTAAAAACTTATAATTAGTCATTTGTTAGTTATTTTATTAAATTTCATAGTTAGTTTATTAATCTGTGAAAGTGGTGTGATTTGTGTTTTTGATGTGGAATTGTGTGCCTTGGTCATAAAAGAGGGATTTGTGTCGGTTTAGTAGGTAAAGGCAAGTGATTTTTTTAAAATTGTTTTAAAAACTTTTATTTATGGTTTATTAAATTATATGAATCGTACAAAGGTGCTTTATAAATGGTGTAAGGGTTTTATCAAACTATTTATGTTGTGAAGGTCACATTTTAAAATCTTGTTGGAGTGAGTACGATGTTGAAATATGTTTTGGGTGTATAAAGGGTAACTTTTGTGTGTATAGGGTTTGTTTTTATGGCTTGTGTGAATGTGATGTACCCTTTTTAAACCTACAACTTGAATAAGCACTAAGGGAAACATGTGTAACTAGGTGGGAAGACTAGGACTAGTGTGATAGTGATACGAAAGTGACATCGGCCCAATTTCACTTATATAGATTTATGACTAAAAAACTAACTAAACTTTTGGATGATGATTAGATACCACTAGGTTATGGGTTTGTCCCCTAATAGTGGTTCATTCACAGGAATGCAGGTTTTCATGGATTCTAGGCCACTTTTCACTGAGATGCGAGATTTTAAGGTCCCACTTTTTGCTAGTACCTATAGGGCCTCTCTGATATTTGGTGATCCTTGTTTACCATTCACTCAACTTCAGAATACGGTGTGACATTTGGGTTATCTTAAAAGTAAGTGTGTTCTTTTAATTAAATTTTTTTTCCTTGAAGTTTCTTTCATTAAAACTATTTTCTTTAAAAAAATTCAAGAATTTATTTCCTTTTATTTATTAGACTTGCTAGTGTATTCATCATTTAATGTTTATGTATGGAATCTTTTCTCAGTGGCATCCTACTGGGAATTATCTCACACCCTACTTACACCTTTGGGTGCAAGTATATTTGATAATGTTTGATACAAGTAAGGGTAAAGCTTATAGAAATGGCGGCTTGGGTTTTAGTGATATTTTTTGGATGGTGTTATGGAGATGGATTGAGTTTGGTGTCCTCTTTCCAGGTGGTGGTTTTTGAGCTAGTTTTTGTTCACCACAATTTATAGTTATTATTGGTGTTTTGGTTTAAACATGTAACTCAAATTCTAGTTTTTGGTTAATGTCTTGTTTGGTTATGACTTCCAGTTTTGGTTTAGTTTATATTTTTGGTTATTTTATAATTATATATATTCAGGGAAATTGTTCCCAAACATTATGTTTGATACTTGAGCACTTGTGCCATTCCATGGGGATTGTGAATTCCCTCCGGGCCTTGCTGAGGACTGGTTCGGGTGTTAGTTGGATGGCAAACCAACTTGGTTTGTGACACCTTATACCCCTACATTATACATAAACATTGCATAAATATTGAAGTGTTTTAACCTTTTACGGTTGGCCACCATTATATGGAATTTAGAAAATTTAGTAAACCCTTATGAGAGCTTCATAAATATCATATTACCCTTATATAATGAAGCACTTTCCCTTACACACTAAGAAAAAACACCATATGATCTTTAAAAATCCTAGGAGAAACTACGAAAACCCTTATATGAGACTCAATTTACCCTAACATGGGTAAGGAAAAGTATTAACCACCTTTACATATCTTTAAGAAACTGAAAAACACCTTTATGTAGGTTAAGTCTAACCTTTACGTGAGAAAAAGGATTCTCTTCTAACCCTTACATGAGATCAAGAAGAGTTTGGTTACCTTTACTTAACTCTGGTTTTAAATTTATGTAGGATAAAGAAAAGGGAAGTTACATTTTTTCATGGTTTAAAAATAAATTCGCTCCCTTATGTAGCTAAGGAAAAAAAACCAATTACCCTTTCTCAAGTTAAAATCCCTACGTATGGGTAAAATTTAAGTTAAATAAATTTAATTTTCATTTTAAAAAAATAATAAATAATAAAGTAAAGGATTTACTATGAATTCCAAAAATTCCAAAACACCTCCAAAATTAATTAAATCACTTTCAAAACTCAAAAATTAATTTCCAAATAAACTTTTAAAAAATTTAAATTACTTTCATAATTTTAAAAACCATTTTAAAACCACATATTAAAATATGAAAAAAAATCGAACTACCTGTCACCCTATAATGAAGAAAAAAGGATCAAGAATATTCCATACTTTTTCATGTTTTGGGTAGACCATGTGTAGATTAGGCTTGAGGTCCAACCTAGTATGACTTAGCATGTGATATGGGAATTATTCCATCTCCATCATGCAATTCCAAGATGGAATTGTTGATGATTCAAGTGAGTCTATGGGGTGGATTGTGATGATGTTTAGGTATGTTATGACCTCAAATGATAAGATCGACCTGAGATATGATAATGAGAGGAAGTATTTGATGTCATGTGTGTATGGTTTAACCTAGGGGAACCTATTGGTCTCCCTAGATCTAAAGTGACTATAGATAGTATTTTTTAGGAGAAGTGGATTTATTTGATATCATGTGTCACCTTAAAACCTGGAAATCAATGAGGTGTGTCGGCATGGCTGTAAAGACAGGGATCAGTTAAGAAAAACCTAGTAGATTCCTTTATGGGTGAGATGATGATAATGATAGTATTCAATGTGGTGTGTTTTTGTGATTGGGATGGTCTTGAGGGATGTGTATGAGTGGATAAGTGGACGAAGAGAAATTCCATGATATGTGAGGCTAGTCCCGGATGACTAGAACTCTAGAGATGAGCCAGTGAACTTATGGAAGTTCTATGATACCCGATGTGTTTATATTGTGTGATAGTCCTAGGGAGAGATATAATTACCATAGGTGTATGTTTTTGAAGTGTGTCTCTGAGCAGGGAGTGAGATTCCCCTGGGATCATCATGATTTTTTATATAACTTATTAGGTAGAGAGTGTGCCCCCAAAGTATTATGGTTCAAGATATGTTGTGGGAGAGAGTGTACCCTTTGGAATATACTCAGGTGATATGAATTCTAGGTGAGATAGTATACAGTCGATTTATTTTGATTCAAGATACATTGTGGGAGAGAGTGTTCCCTAAATTTTTTCTCATGATGATATGTTTACCGGTGGAGAGAGAGTGTACCCCCAAGTTTCTAGATGACTTGTGATATATATGATTCCTAGGGAGAGAGAATTCCCCAAGATGATGTGACTATATTTTGGTATGGAAGTAGAGTGTTCCCCCTGAGCTAAATAATCTATAATGTAATCCACATGGAGAGAGTGTTCCCCCTTGTTGTAAGATGTTATGAATTTTGTTCTGGGATGGGGAGAGAGTGTGCCCTTAGGTCCCAAAATACTTGATATGTGTTTCCTAGTACAGATTGGGTATGATCATAGGTTCCAAATGATATTATATACATTTTCTAAATGGGGAGTGTTATACCCTCATGCACCTAATAATGATGTAATGCGCTCAAAGACACTCTGAAACTAATCGATGTAGGTATAGTCAACCCTTAGTGTCATATTAGGACATGAGGGTCAATGATGACCATTTTGGTGTGCTTCCATGTTTTATTTATTTAGTGGAGCCTATTACATGTGCATATTCTAATTTATTATATATATTAGGAAGGTTTTTATTGGTTCCATATTTATTTTTACTCACATCCAACTTGAGCTTCCATGGTACTTGGGTACCCAAGTATACCTCACTTCTTTCTAGGTTCAGGTAGGGAATAGGTTCAGTTTTCCATGATAGAGTGGGATAGATTGAGTGATGTCCAAATATTGGATTATACAAGGTTCAAATTTGATAGTAGATCCTCCTTGTATTTTTTTATTTTTTATTCTATATATGTGATTAGATGGTGGTCTATCAGTTTGTGTATGTTGGAATTACTGTGAGTCTATTTTTCGAATTCCATTTTTTATAGCATGGTTATGTTTTATATATCCTATATACTTTGATTATTATTATGGATGATGCTTTTTTATTTTTCTATATTTATTTCACTCTTATATGAGGGTATAATATTCTTATAGTAACACCCTAGACTATCACTACTAGTAGTTAGAATCTATCATATGGGGAGGTTTTCATGAGGTCTATTAATACTCTAATATGGTTGTTATAGAGTGAATTGTAACATGGTGTTATATAAGTGAGAAAATTATGAAGGTTTTATTAAAAAAATCATGTTGAAGATGGATCATATCAAACTCAAAATTTTCAAGGGTTTAATTAATAGTAAGAAACATAAGGTATATTTCAATTTGACTGGAAGAATACTAAAATATCATATGCTTGAACTTGTGCATATATAATTATAAATACTTTCTCAAGTAAAATACCATAGAGGGTTCACTTTATGAATTTCATTAAAGACTCCATGAAAAAGTATGGGTATAATTTTAAAAACATAAAACTAAAGTGTTTGGAGTTTTCATTTAGTGTAAATTAATGGTTAAGAGGGAAATCAGATGAAATATGAATTGATTGAGTTTAGATAATAGGGGTGAGTATACAAGAAGAGGTTTTCAAAACTTGTATAAACACCAAGGGATCAGGAATAAGAAAAGCATTCTGGGAACACCTAAATAAAATGGAATAGCTAAAAAGATAAATAGAAATTTTTTGGAAAATTGTAAAATTAAAAGGTTGTATTCTAGAATTACAAAGGAATATTTGGTAGGTTCATTGAACACATCAACATAATTAATTAACCAAAGTCCTTAATCGCATTTGGGGAAGGAGTTACTAGAAGTTATATGGTCTGATAAAGTACCAAAACTTACTCATCTTAAAGTCTTTATAAATTTATTCTATGTACATGTAGATTCTAAATACAAAGATAATATTAATGTTAAATCTCATGCATGTTTTTTAATGTTATATAATTATTAAAAACTTGCATTTCCACTTTGGGGTGGTAATAAAAGTTAAGTTATCATTAGTTAAAAATGTTCTCTTTAATGACAAGTTCTTGTGGAAGTATTGTAACTTGTAAATAAAGGATGTTGGAAGAATATAATTAATTTCAATCTAAGTTGATTTGGGTGGAAATTCCTAGGGTTTCCCATGTTTTTAAAATCTTACATGATCTAGATTCTACTAAAAATTCACAATTTCCAGAGGAAATTTTAGGGAGTGGTACTGAAAGTTTAGAAAGTTGACAAGTGGAAAATATACCAAATATATCAAGAACTAGTGAGGTTCAAATAATATTACCAAAATATAATATTCCAAAAAATTTAATTCCATAAAGGTTAAATCCATAGGTAGAATTGAGAAGATCTTATAGAGTCAGATGATTGATCAAGAGGTATGGATCTGATTTTATTTTCTTAATTTTAATGGATGGTAGATAAATAGAGATATTAGAAGATGTGTCTAACCTCAAAAAATTTTGAAAGTGGGATTTATCTATAAAATAATGAGTTATATTCACTTCATGTAAAAACACTTGGGAGAAGACTGATCTACCACTCAAAAATAATGAACTTGAAAACAAGTGGGTTTTCTGATTAAAAGAATAAGTTGCTAGAATATATAGGTATAAATCAAGGATAGTGGATAAAATGTTTTATCATAAGGAAGGTATTTATTTCTTTAAAATATTTTTTCTGGTAGTAAAATATACTACCATTCAAATTGTTCTATGTTTGGTTGATTCTAGAGGTTTATACCAAAAAAATGGATGTGAATATGACCTTTCTACATAGATATTTAGGGGAATAAATTTATATAAATTAACCTATTGGTTTTGTGGAACAAACAAAATCAGGACTTAGTGTTTAGTGTAAAAACTCAATAGGAGGCTCTATGGTTTTAAACAATTTCGACTACAATGGAATTGGAATATTGACTCATTTATATAGGATAATGGTTTCAAATAAAGTAACTCCAACCATTTCTATTAGAAAAAGGAGTATAATTATGGGGAATTCATTATTTTGTTTCTGTATGTGGATGATATTCTATTGATAGGTATATGAATTTAATGGATTCCTAAGTTAAAAAAGGACTTGTTTATAAGTTTTAAAATAAAAGATCTTGGATAAGTAAAGAATATGTTAGGCATAAAAATTGGGAAAGATAAGTGGACAAGGTCATTGGATTTATCTCATAAAGAACATATATGGAATATTTTTGAAAGGTTTTTCTAGAGAGGATATAATTTAGTGTCAAAAAAAATTTATAGTGATTTTAAAATTTCAAAAAATCAGGTTCCATGGATGGAAGATGAGGAAAATCACATGTAAAGGGTTCAATTTTCATCAGTGGTAGGAAAACACAGGTATGCAATAGTGTAAACCTATCTATACATAGCTCATATAGTGGGAGTGGTTAAATAATATATAGATAATCCAGTAAAATACCATTGGGAAGTTTTAAAGTGGATTATCTAGTATCTCGAAGGATCAGAAGATATTTCTATTTGTTTTGGTGAAGATGATTCATTATAGGGGTACACTAATGTAGACTTTAGGGGTGACTCGGATACACCTAATTGTATGATTAGATATGTTTTCACTTTTATAAAATCTATGATCAATTGGATGTCAAGGTTGTGATCGATTATTACACTCTCTTCAATATAAGTAGAGTAATGGTAATAATGGAAGAAAAATGGTATGGTTGAGGAATTTGATTTAGTATCTCATAAGTATTCAAAAAAGTGGATTAATTTACTATAATAGTCAAGGTATAATACACTTAGCTAAAAATACAATGTTCTATGGTAGGATGAATCAAATCAACATAAAGTACCTCTTTATCGAGAGGATTCTGGAATATGGATAGTTAGTGTTGTGAATGATTTCATTAAAATAAAACCCGGTAGATATTTTTACCAAGATTTTAGTCTAGTAGTGTATGAGGAAACATTGCACCTCAGTAAAACTTGGATGAATGGAAGGAAAAGGAGCATCATTTCATGTAGTGGAAATTGAAAATTTTTGTTCACCAAAGTGTTGGGGGATTCCATGGAATTCCTTGAAGTTGTCTTCAAGTGGGAGATTGTTGAGATTGTGAATAATTCCTCAAGTTCCATATTCAATTGACTGGGAGGTGGAGCTTCATAATACATTTTGGTTTTGTAAAGGTGGTGACAACAATATTCTAGCAGTTGGTAGTGTTTTGGTTAAAAAGTACGATCTTTTTATGGATGCATGTGCATGTGGGTGTTAGTTCACTAGGAGATATGGTGTGTCGGATTCAATTCACTAGAAGGATGATATTTTTTCATTTGAATCACACCCAGTATAGTTTTTTGGAAAAGTAATGAGGTGATGGTGCATTGTTTATCTATCGGTGTTTGGTGGTTAGGCTAGTGAATTATACAGGACATCAACAATAACTATTGTGAATAGGTGGACCTCTATAAATTTAGAATCTTGGAGTAACTATTTTATTATATAATACCCCTTATATATGGGGTGTGGGACCACATGTGGAGATGGACTATGATCATTGGATGTTTAGTGATCTATGTGGATATCTATTCATATTTTATTGTAAAAACTTTAATATTTCAATGAGATTAAATGTTTCAATGTTTATCCCATAGATGTATAAAGATATTTAGAACCATGTAAAATTTATTATAGAATTTTTTTCACATTTCCATGTTAATTTTTAATGTTTTCGTAAGTTGGGTGCGAATGTTATAGAGCAATCTAACCTACTGTAGTCATAATGGTAAAGCATTTTATTCCTTGTTTCGGTACACAAATGTTTGGATATTCCCCTCTAGAGTTAGATTCTTCCTGTGTGAATACGATGAACTAATTTCTAGTGATTCAATTTGGTATGGTATTCTCATTGTGTAATTCCTCAAAAGTGATACATGGAATAAATAATTCACTTGGGAGAGTTTTGGTTGAGGTTCAAGATAATAAGATATCATACATACATGATAAAGAATCTATAAAGGTCCAATTTATCTAGGTCTCAAATTCCCTTTCTTCCAATACTTCATAACCCTATTTAATAGTGATATTAGAAGGAAAAAATTATCTCTGAATTCAAATTACAAATCTCATCAATGATTATTAGTGTAGATCTTCTTTAAAATTTGAGTAGTACTAATCTGTCACTGAATAGTTTGAATCTTTTCTACCATATCTTGAGAAAGATTAAACCCCATCAGTTTATTCTTTGCAACTTTTTTCCAACATGTTGGAGTTATTTGATTCTTCCCATATAGAGACTCATATGGTTCCATTTGAATGATATAATGGAACATATTATTATATGAGAACTCTTTTGGGGGAATTTTTTGATCCCAAAATCTTTTTAAATCTATTTAATTTTATATCATCATATCCTATATATTTTTATTGGTCCTTTAATTTTTGAAAAAAGTATTAGGGGGATAAGTAGTGCTAAAACTTAGCTTAGTGCCCAATTATTATTTAAAATTTCTCCAAAACTTTGCGGTAAACCTCAAATATTGATCATATTTAATGGATATTGGTACTATATATAGCCTTAATACTTCCTTAATGTATATATATTAAAGTTAATTGATTGATAAATCTTCTTAAATATAAATGAAACCCACTGACTTCATAAAGTGATCAATTATAACCCAATTAGGATTATGGACTTCATATGTTTTAGGAAGACCTATAATTAAATACATGGTTATGTTCTCTAATTTCCATACAGGTAAGGGTAATGATTTCATCATCCCCTTACACTTATAATGTTCAATTTTAACATGATGACAAACTAAACATCAAGATATATGCTCTAAAATATCCCTCTTCATATTGTCCCACTAGATATTCTTCTTGAGATCCATATACATCTTTGTCCTTTTAGGATGTATAGAGAATAATGAGTTGTATGCATCATTCAATAACACCTTCAATTCTGGTATTGATTGAACAAATATTCATTTGTGGAATATTATAATTCCATCATTTTCAAATTAAAACCCTAGAATATCCCTTATCTTCTTATATAGATCCATATCCTACTTACGTGCTTATTTGATATTCACATGGATGGATGGTTGAGAAATCATTTGAGAAATATAGAATTCATCCCCTGTCCTTATGATTCCTATGCCCATCCTTTCAAAATATATGAGTATTAGATAAATTTAAACCCTCATCATGGATAATGTAGTGTGATCCTTCCTACTTAGAGAATAAACCACAGTGTTCCCCTTCCCAGGGTGTTAGTGCATTGAGAATTCATAGTCCATGATCAACTCCAACAATCTCCTTTGGTGAATATTAAAATTATTCTATGTTAATATATACTTTAGGATCTTATGATCAGTATATATATATATATATCAAAATTTTCACCCTTGAGATGATGTCTCAATATCTTTAATGAAAATGTTACCATTGTTAACTCTAAGTCATGTATCAGGTAATTTTTCTCATTGAACTTTAATTAAAATGACGAATATGATAACACCATGTCATTTTTCATGAGAAAATATACTAATACCTTATTTAATGCATTCCTTTATATCAAAAAATCAACTCCATTATAGGGTAGTATGAGTACATGTGAGGAGAAAAACCTTGTCTTGATATTATCTATCTAGAGGAACTTGTATCCCTTCTAAGTTAACTTGTTTATTGTATCAGAAAATCATGATAAATTCCTTAAAAACCTTTGATAATATTCATAAAATACAAGAAAACTATAAATATTTATTATAGTGGTCAGTTTAGGCCATTATTTAGTTACATCTATCTTTGAAGGATCCACAACAATACCCTCACATGTGATTACATGAACTGAGAATGATATTGTCTGTAGCTAAAACTCACACTTTCTAAATTTGGGATAGAGTTTATCGTTTCTTAATTTTTATAGAACAATCCTCAATTGATCTTAATGCTCTTATTTTAACTTATAATATATATTCATACCATCTATAAATACTACCAAAATTTGATTATGGTAATCTATAAAGACTCTATTAATCATATACATAAATATAGAATGTGGATTTGTAAGTCTAAATGGAATCACTATGAATTCATAGTGTTCATATCTTGTAAAAAATACTATATTGGGTATATCCTCCCATTTCACCCTTAATTAGTGATATCCATATTGAAGTTTGATCTTTGGTAGGTATTAACCCCCTCTTAGTTAATCAAATAAGTCATTAATAAAAGGTATAGGATACTTGTTCTTAATCATGATATTTTTAAGTTCACGATAATCAATACAGATATGCATTGTTCAATATTTATTTATAAAAAATAGAACTAGTGCACTCCATGGTGAAGCACTAGGATGTATAAAACCCTTATCCATATTATCTTGAATATAGTTCTTCAATTACTATAATTCAATTGGGGTCATTTTATAAAGATTATTTGATATAGGCATAACACCATGTATGAGTTCTATAGAAAAATCAACCTAATGGTCTGGAGGAATACCAGGAAACTCTTTTAGAAAAACACCAGCATATTCTTTAACATTATAGGTGTATTAAATATTAATATTGTTTCTAACCTTTTAATCTAAATACCCCTCATTATTAGTTATTAATACACATATAATGGAAATAATTTCCATAGGGAGTTCATAGTCAACCTTGCATTGATAGATAAACATAGGTTGATTTGATATATTAAATGTGACATCCTTATCCCAACAATTAATATGTGTGATATAAATAGGTATTCAATCAATGTCCAAAATAAAATCAAATTAAACTAAAGTTAGAATAATAAAATTTGTAGGAAGTGAATTATCACAAACTTTTATCATAGAAGAGTTGTAGTCTAGGATAAAATCATCAATCCACTGGTAGTTTTCATTGATAATTCAATATCTAACTATTTGGTTGGTGATTTTATTACCGTAACATATTGTACACATATGAAGGAGTGGGTAGAAAAATAATAGGACATTTAAAGTTCATTAATATAAAATAAGTGTACCTTTCTCTATTTGAATCTGGTTCTAATAATTTACTAAAACTAAAATGGTTAGCATGAGAAACAAGTAATAATAATCAAATTAAGAAATCATAGTTTAAGTAAAATCATTCATAAGATGTCATAAATTATTAAACCTTTATTTTAACTTATTTTATTTTATATAATTTTGTTTCATCATAGGTTTTATAAGGTTTTATCCACTAATTCTCCATAATACAATCCCTAAAAATAACTAAACCCCACTCTAATACCAACTGAGTTAACCCAAGCATAACATACATATATATTACATCAATTTACATGAATATTCATTTCATATCACAATGAATAACACTCAAAACCTATAGTTTTAGTGTCTTTGAAGATTATATTCATAACCAACTTATTTTAAAAATGTTCTTCAACATATCCAATAAATACTCTTTTTATATGGTACCATTATAGAAATATCATACATTATATTATTCTTCATAACATGGGAAATAGAAACCTAAAAATTGGTGAGCTCATATGATCAGTAAGGGTAAGTATGATGGATAATAATCAAAGATAATAATTTAACATAATATGGTCATGTGGGTGTGGAAACATAATCAAGTTACATTAGAATAACCTAAGGAAGTTATACCCAATTAAATATGGATTATAAATCATGAATCAAGACCTAAATATTTGAGCATAACATATGACATGGGCCATGGGGGTGTGAAAACATAACACATGATCCATCATGACATAGGTGAGTTAAATGAAATACTAATGTGGCATAAACATAATCATAGAAATCATAACATATATAACCACCAAGATATTCATATCATAATGGACTATGCTAACCACTTTCCCATAACATAGTGTACTTAGGCTAACCACCCTTGTCTCATCCTGGTCACATGAGATATAAAACTTTAACTAATGCATTAGAGGTCTATAACATACCCACCCATCATATGATGATAAACCAATATATGTGTGCCACAAGAATATGAAATGTAATATACCACCCCTTCTCATTGGATTGAGATGAGGTAGTGGTGTTACTGGCCTTAGGTGACATCCCTAAGACACCAAAGGCTGGAAATAAATTCCAAGGTCATTATAGAATGTTGGCGGATAATTTTCCTTTTTTTAAGATAAACCACAACATGAACAGAAATAATAAACATAAAACACTCTATATGTTGCATTATTAAACAATGCAACCAAAGTTAAACCCAATAATAACAGTAATATCATGGTACCAATAGAAAAAAATGACATCAAATAGAAAATACTGAAATATATTGAACCCAAAGAAACCAAGGTGGAATCAAGACCAACAGCTCCCAACTAGCTCCAAACTCCAACACCACATTCCTTGCATGTGGTATCAAGAAGCATCACTAAATAAATGAGATGCCTTCCCTTTTCATGTTCCCTAATAGACAACATTTTCAAATTCACCAAAGTTTCCAAGCAGGTGGTGATTATAAACTTAGTAGTATTTCCCCAAAGAAATCCTAACGCATGCCACTAGGATAAGAACTGGTTATCATAGTTGATATAAAACAATTTAAAATCACTTATAAAGATTTTATATCAAAATAATAAACAATTTACATGGAAAATAATAAAAAAATCTTTTAAAACATTTTTCATTTATTCAGCATACCAATTCCATGTTTCCACACACATGCATACACACATGCATTCTAAGTGACATTTCCATACTCATGGGCTATCTCTTTTCCATCCAATAAGTTGTCACTAGGTGTAAAATATTATTATTCCCTAATGGAACACAACCCATATCTTGGGTCACATCTTGTACCCCAATGGTACATACCCCTTATTCAGGGTCACTTAAAAATAAATGAACTCATTCCAACTAAATATGCTAAATTACATGCCAAAACATTTTACATAAACCAAATATTTTATTGAATACATTTCATTAACAAACTAGTGTGTGGTAAAACAAAACAAACATTTTAAAATCATAATTTTAAATTTATCACCAAATTATTTCCGAAAATATTTCTAATTTCCCATGACTCTCAAATACATTACCCAAAAAAGGTTTTTATCATGAATCATACAAGGATTTTATAATAATTCCCAGAAAATAATATGATCCAAACTAATCCTTCATGTTCTAAGTTGACTTATAGATGAGAGAGAAGCCACCTACCTCACAATGGACAATGAAAATAAGGATTGACACTTAGATATTCTAGATATGATTTTACCACACATTACCTTCATTAAATTAAATTATTTCTCAACAATATTACCATCAAATAACAAAGATATATCCATAATGAACTAGATATATTGTTTTGAGATAGAATAGAATAATATATATAATAAAAATAGGGAATAATGAGTACTTACCAATAATTCTGGATCTACAACTTGCTTCGATTCACCTAAAATTCACTCCCAGCTCAAAGGGAACCATCTCTCAATCCTAGAAAGGGAGATGAGTTCAATACGATAGAGTATTAGGTGAATAAATAGACTTAAAAGGATTAATTAGTATTGTATCCATGATTTTGGGGCATTAAAAACATGTTTCATAGTTAGGCCATATGGTTTTTCAAACTATGTGCTAACCGTGCATGGGCTATTGAATAAAGAACAGACAACTGCATGGTTTGGCCACACAGATTGCCTAAACCATGTGCCAACTGTGCATAACTACTATCTCGTGATAAGTGTCCCATAAATTTTCCTTAGGCACCCAAATATTTTGTCCAAAATGTGTTCTAACTGTGCGAGGATATTGTCCCACTACCATAAGTTTTCACGACTGCCTGAAGGGGGGTATAGTTTGTACTAATCGTTCTCAAACCACACACCTCCATAAACACCTCCAAAACATACCAAAACCTCTTTGAACCTCTTGAAATGTAACTTGATCATTATATAATCTTAAAATACATAAAATAAGGGTTATGTACTTGAAATTGGGGGTGATGCATGAAATATTTCAAAATTCCTTCATAAATTAATTAACCTATGAAAAATAAATGGGTTCCATAATGATTTCAAGAAAATATGTTCATAATATATATAGAGAAAGAATATGGAAGTAATCACTAGATCATATCTCCATTTAATCATAAGAGAAATCATAGTATGTTAACATATATGAAAATTTGTTTATATGAGTATTGGAAATAAGCTTTGAAAAGGTAGAAGAAATATCATTTACTTTTAAAAGGAAAATATTTTATAAAACAATGAGAATAAGAATAACTTTATAAAATCATGAAATCATGGGAAGGAATATTCATAAATAAAAAATGGATATAATGGTTGGAAAATTTTTTCATGAGTAAATTGTTAAAAAGGAAGATTATTTTCACACTTTTGTAATAAAAGTTAAATTAATAAAAAATTAATCATACTAAAAATTTTAAAAATATTCCTTTTAAACTTGCATAAATAAAGATAATGATAATATATAATTACCTTTATAAGTTATTTAAGTATATATAAGAAAATTTATAAAATAAAACAAATAATATGGACATAGAGGAGAAATATTTTCGGTCGTAAAGGAGAAATAAGGCCAACTCCACTTACAATAAACTTTTTTTTTGAATTGTGAACCAAAAGGAGGTTAAATGTTAAGAAGACTTGAATATACTAGATATAAATAGATGAGAAGAAAATATATGTGGTTTTAGGTAAAAATATCATAAAATTCCCCTATATATAAATGTAATCATAATAATCTCAAATTCAAAGTGTGATTGGAAAATAAATCCTTACCTTGATTCATGACTCAGCTTAGTACACATGTTTAACCTCCTGAATAATCAAATTAAATTTATGAAATACTTGATTCAAAACCTTTTTCATATATATTTCATTTATTATTATTATTTTATATTCATTTATAATAAATTTATTTAATCTTTTTGTCCATTTCTCTTATCTCGGGGATGTTTATCTCATGATTCCAAGGTAACATTGATTTATTGGTAATGATGGATATTATTATCAAATGGGTTCAAAACTCTAGGAGTGTAATAGTTTGGAGTTCATGTCTTTATATAAGTTTATAATGTTATAAATATCAAATACTCTTCCAAAATAATCATTGTTCAAAGAGTTTAAATGTTATCATTTAATGGTTAGTTCATTTAGATAGTTAATCTGACAATTATGAACTAAATTCTTTTTATTTAATTTTATAATTATTATCCATTCAAAAAAATAAAATTCATATTAAAATAAAATTATTAAGTTCATATTTATAAATAAAATGTTTGATTATAACCATCCTTGATTATTTTAAAGTTCTATATCGTTAATAACTTTGTCTTATATTCTACTCTCCATTGTTATTCACATTTTTAGACTATTTTTATGTAACTTCTTCCTAAAAAATTCCATATTTACCCATAGAATTGATTCTTTGATCACTAATAAATTACTCTAAATATTTTGTTCCATGTTTTATGCTTTATTTCAAAATTTCATCAAAATACTTCCCAAATTGAAGCTTATTCTTTGAACTATATGTTTGAATATTTTATTCAAGCTTCTTTCTCGAGTAGAATTATTCATCTTCAAGAGTTTTAATTTTCTTAAATTTCTCCATGATATACATATTAATATCATCAATGATCTTGGTTTATTCCCTAATATTTAATCTAAAATTTAATTGTTATATATATTTCACTTAACTCATTTATTATTTTTCCACTACTTTTTCAAGATGATCATGTCCTGTTTGAAGTTCACCAATATAACATAAAAACTCCTTAAAAAACCTCCAATTTTCCAATTTTTTTATTTTTAGATTAATCTCATTAAGATCCCCTTAAAATTACACTTTGATATCTAAAACTCCCTATATTTTATCTTTGTATTATAATTTAGTTTTAGACTTATCCATTGAGGCTATTATAGGATCTTATATATCTAAGATGAACATGGTATCAATTCCTTCAAGTAGATATTCCTTTACATATTTTTCCTCTCTACATTATAAAACTTTTCTTTGAAATTTATTTTTACTCCCACTACCCAACTTATAGTTCCTTATTGGGGAATATTTTTCTTCTATTTTGGTGAGAATAAAAAATCACCATCTTATTTATTAAGCCTGTTTAGATATCTAGAAATGAAATGTCAAATATTTACATAATAAAAATAGGATAAAGATAACTTTACTTTAGATCTATCTTTGACTCTCTTAAATTTTATAACAACAAGTGATATGAAATCATCACTTAAATTATCTTAATTTTCATCCTACTAAGCCTATTACTTATAAACATATTTGTGTGTTATATCTTTAGATGATTATTCTAAAGAACTCTCCAAATTCACCCACATTTCATATACGACTTGCATACTATATTAGTCATCAAGAGATAATTCTCTAAAGGTCATTTATTCAAGATTTTCCAATTTGGGTTGTACATTGGTGGTAACCATCTGGTGATTTTTTATACAATATTAGAATCAGTGATCTCATGATCAAGTCCACATATAGAACAAAAAAAATCGGTAAGATAGTTAATAGCCCCTCTATATTTTCACTATAACTCATATTCAGTTCATCAAAACCATTTTGTAAAACCTACAGTCTTTCTTCTTACAATTTGTTTTCAACTTCATGGATGTTAGAATTTTTATCCCAAGATCATTTTTCTATGGGTAAATCCATAACCTTCATATATATTAGATTATAAAAATGCTTCCAATTTGGAATTTTGATCATTAACATAATCATTTAACAACCTCTTATCATCTTACAGCATTCATCTTCCTTTCGAATCACTTACATGAATTCCATACATTGGTGTGGAGTAGACATCCAAGCTAAGAGATCTTAAATTTGATCTCATCCCATTCTTAAAAATGTGAAATTTTTATCCATAAAATAAGGGTATAACCTTTAAATTCATGATATTCCACATGACACTAACTTTCTCTCTATAGATTCATGAAATAACTAGTGGCTTTGATACTACTTGTCATAACCCATGGTCTTGTTATGCACCCAAAGAGTGGGTGAAATAGGGTGTCTTGAAATTTATTTTTATCTTTAAATCATATTGGATCCCATATTCAAATTAGAAAAGACACCATGAATCTATCCTGTAAATACAAAAAATGAATAATAGTAAATTTTGTGGGCATAATATTTTATTTGGTTTAGCCATAATAGGCTATAGCCAATGAACACATATCAACAATGTGTTGATATTCTAATTAACCACTAATTTTCTAGTATGTGATTTCAAATTTTGGAAAATCTCACTGCTCAAATAATTTCCACAACACCTTCCTCTCTTATAATCATTTATTTTAAGAGGGTTAAAAAGGTATAATCAACACACATGTCAAAATCACAAGATTTCAATCAGAGATGAAATAAAAAATAGTAAATATTATTTTACATGGTTCTCTATTCTTATATTCTATATATTAAATGTTATGCACAAAAATTATTTTGTCCAAAACTTATTTTAAAAGTTATTTATTGATCACATTTCATTTTAAAATCTCACACATTCAATAATCTTCTACTATGGATACTCTGTTTATTAGATATTCAAGAATCGTCTCTTTATTTTCTATATGTGTGATACCCTTCTTCTTATGCAACTTGTTCCTATAAATCTAGTAGATTTTGAATTTCAAATTCAAAATTCAAACTTCAATTAACTTTTAGAAACTTATAATTCAAATCTAACTATTGGATGGTCTCTAAGTTTATCTCCACCATTTAAATTTGAATAGGTAGTTATTGGATACTCAAATTACCACTCAAAATGTAATGAACCTAAATTATTTCAATGGAAATTCCCTTCTCATAACTATGTCATATGGTATAATCACATAAAATAACACTAAGAACGCAATAAAAAACTTTATAAATGATGAATGGATGAAATAAAAGTTATCTCTAGAATTTAAGGAATCGATACCAATGAAATAGTAACTTGACCTTTGGAATAGTATTGTGACCCTTAGGAATAGTAAACCATACAATTAAATAGTAAAATCACCAATTTAAGTATAAATAAAATTTATCCATCTTATAAATGACAATATGATATAATTATATCACAGTATAAATAAATAAATATTTTAAAAATTATTTATTAAGTGTTTGTATTTATGTAAGTCATAAATATTTAATTAAAATTTTAGGATTAATTTAATAATTTAAAAGAAAATTTATTTCCATAAAATTTACACATAAATTAATATTTTTATGTATTATGATTATAAGATAATTTTTGATACCTTAGTTAATTTTTCAAACTGTTATAAAATCAGTTATAATTTTAAAATATGAATTTTTATAGTGAATTAAGAATTTAATTAAAAATTAAATTTCTCA